>JAREIS010000072.1:0-1200000 GCA_030060385.1 Muscicapa striata striata | reverse complement strand
TGGCCAGCAGCGCCAGCACCTGCAGCGCGACCGCCAGCCCGAGGAACATGGTGCGGCCGCGCAGCCCCGCGCCGGGCCTGCCGCACCGCCGCCCGCAGAACCGCCCGGCCCGGCGGGCGCTGTCCGGCCCGCGGTGCTGAAGCTCGGCGAAGTCGCTGCCCGGGGCTCGGCCCCTCGTCCCCGCGCCCGCAGAAATGGTCGAGCCCGGCCCCGGCGGCGGCCCCGGGCACGGGGAGGAGCCGGGGGCGGGCCGGGCCGGAGCATGCGCGGCCCCCGCTCGGCGGCGGGGGCGCGGGCAGCGCGGCCGGAGCGGCGCCGGGGCTGGGGCGGCTCGGGAGCGACTGTGGAGCGGGCCTGGCTGCCCTGCGGCACCCGCCGGCACCCGCCGGGCCCGGGCTGCGCTCACACACGGGCTGAGCGCACGGGGAAAGTCGGTCCCGCACAGGGGCTGTGAATCACTGCCTGTCGTCTACTCAAACCCCCTCCACGGGGCTGAATTACACAGCAAAGGCACAGTCGTCAGTGACTCTTTGTACGACAAAGAGAAGACATGGAAAGTTTAATTATAGCGCATCCTGCTCTTTAAAATCTCGGATTTAAAAAGCAGTAGCACAAATGACAATAAGCATGTGAGCTATTTCTGAACGTTTTCAATATTAAAATTTAGCCCTTGCAGACACAGAACACCAACAAATCCCTAGGGATCGGAGGAAGACATTTCCACCAGTTCGCGGCAGAACAAAGGATTGCAGCGGTAGCTCTTTTCAGAACTATAGAAACTGCTTCCAAAATAAATCAGTGTTCTTTCTTCAAAAAAGACCTCGTTATTCTGTAGTCACAAACGCATACACTCAGGGAGCAGATAAAAATACTTAAACATTAGAAATGTCAGTTCTTGCTGACTGCTAAAAATAGCTAAAAACTCTTATTTGAAGAGATGAAAAGACCAGTGCTTTCACAGGAGAAAAGCAGGAACACAGCCGAACTGTTCATTCCTTTATCAACGAATATATACACAGTACTATAGCATAAACTGTGAAGAACACACACAAAAAAATAGAATAATAATTAATTGAACCACAAGCACTAAAAAGAATTGCAATTTTTTTCCCTTAGCAGAAACTGTATATCATAGTCAAGCCTTTGCATATAATTTAGATAAAATTATGCTCTAGTTTACATCAGATTAACTTCTATAAATTAGTCTTCCACATCCAGAGCAATGAAAATAACTTCCAGAAATGTACTGATAGCCTCAGAATCCTCACTTATCACCAGGCTTGGTGGTTCTTGGAGCTGAGCCAGAGTCAGGAATTACAGGATATTTCAGATAAAAATCTTCTAAACATAGTTGTGTGTAAGAAGAAAACAGCCTTATTTACACATTGCTTGGTGACATACAAGGAAAACTATTATAATACACAGATCATTCCCTCATTTTAGAAGCAGAGAAGACAAGCAGCTTCCACAAGGAAGCACAGAGTAACCTCCTCCTCTGCCATCTTCAGATGTGTATGTACAGCAACAGGAACCTCAAAACTACAGAACAGTGCTGATAAAGAAAAATTAAAAGATCAATTCTTACTTCAATGTGATTTTATATTCTGCCTCAGTCTGGTCTTAATTCAACAGTTCAATGCCTGTGTAATGTTCTCAATGTAACAAAAATGTGTACTTTCACTCCAGTACCCTTCCTGATATTTACTTCCATCCCACTCAAACATTTCCCACAACACATTGTAAACCTGCATCTATTGCTAAGACTCTACACATTCTTCAATCAGTCAAAGGCACTGAACAATACAAAAGCAGTGAATGGATTTTAAACTTGCTGAGAGGAAGGTGTCTGTAAAGCAGCGAGACCAGAAAAGGAGCTCTAGAGACAGGAGCGTGAAGAAGGTGCAGGCCAAAAACACGCCTGTTTATGTGATATGTCTACATATGGCTTTTTGGGTATAATGATATATCTAATTGTGTTTCTTTTATAGGATATCCTTATGTTTATGTGATAAATGTTTCTATTTCTGTGAAATCTTTTCTGTATTATTTCCCAGATCCATACGGTTCATTTCCTTAGTGCTGAAGTGTCTCTTGCTTTGGCAAGCTTCTCCAACAAGGAATGATGAGGACAGGGCAGGGGCTGGGACTGAGGGTGGGCAGAGAAGAGAATTCAAAGCCTGCCATCACTAAAACTTCAGACACAAACCCTCTCCCTGTTCATGGGCACTGCCAGCCCTGTGCTGCAGCTGCCAGCACAGAGCACACTGGCACTGCCCCCTCTGCTTTGGCACACTGGTCCCCCTGCTCCTCGGTGGTGCCCTGGTGAGCTTGTGTTACATGTGACAGATAATACATAATCTCTGCTAATTATGACAAAATAGGTTTAATCCAATAGAAGAATGGCTGGATAAGAGTGCTGTATTTGTTTCTCATCACACCTGTTTCATTTGGCACCATTTACATCATCCACTATTACACACTCCTCTGCCCAGTGCAGAGACAACACGGTGAAGAGCACAAGCTCTTCTATTTTGGATTCTATTTTGGCTCATACACAATCAACCCATTTTCTATTCTGGAACTATTTATTTCCAGTAATGTGAAATGAGCCAGAAAGAATACCACATTGCCTATCAGATGCCAAGGAGAACTCAGAGGAATGACAATTAGGATGTTTCTTGATGTGGTGAGAGCAGTTGGTATGAAGTGTAGAGAAATAACTGAAATGCAGCGTTTCAGTGTTATTTTTGCAGTTGTTTTATAACCACACTTCAAAGTTTTTCCTCTAGCTGGTGAAAAAAGAAGGCAGATGAAAGCAGGAGAAGAGCACAACAAGCCACCTTGCCGAGTTTATGCCTAGATGCTAGACATTCCTTACTTCTGTGGATTTGCTTTTTCTACTTTATCTCATATAATGAAATTATATACTAAATAACACAGTGCTTAAAAGGAAAAAAAAGTGTTGGAAGAGTTACTGGTGATCTTTATGCAAGGCATTAGGTGTATCTATAATCATCTGACAATAACTCATGTATTTTGCACATATGTGTGCACTATGAGTAGTCCTCTCGATTTCAATGCAATCATCAACAATTAACCAAGCACGAGCCTGAGGGTTTGTGCTCTACGAATCATTTTGCACACAGCATTTATTTATACAGCACCTAGGGCAAAGAGAAGGATTTAAGACTCTAGAACCATGATCTCAGTTTGTTCCTACTGGGCTTTTTTTTTTTTTTTTTTTTTAATAATAAATCAAGTTACAGCTTTAAAATTCAGTATGATTTTCTGTCCAGATGTGTGTGGAAGATGGAGGGATACCTTTTCATTGGAAACACAGAGCTTGGAAGGGATTATTTCAGTTTCTCACCCACCTTTTCTAGGGAACAAAAACCCCAAAATTACCTTTGAACCAAAATACAAGCTCCCTAGTGCAAACCTTCCCAAGAGGACAAAACGCTACCGGGGTTGTGGGAATCACCTCAGGATCAGCCCTCTGGAAGCCTCTCCTGATGTTCCCACCCACACTTTAAGAATAATATTTTCCATAACTGGGAGGTTCCAATCTAAAGATTGGACATTTCATTGGTGTTTCTTCACTGAAAGAGTGGTTAGATATTGGAATGGGCCGTCCAGGGAGGTGAAGTCACCGTCCCTGGGAGGGTTTAAGGAAAATTGGATGCAGCACTGAGAGCCGTGGTCTAGTTGATATGGTGGTGTTTGGCGGACTCAGTGGTCTCTGAGGTCTGAGCCGAACTGATTCTGTGATTTGCTCTTTCGACACCCCCTGAAATGTCTTTGTTTCGTGGCGCTGACAACAGGAGCCCCCGCGGGCGGGACGCGCTCAGGCCGCGCTCCCTCAGGGCAGTGTGGGCAGCAGTGGCTCCGTGCTCCCCTCACACGCAGGGGCTGCCCCGCTTCCTCAGGGCAATGTGAACGGCAATGGCTCCGTGCTCGCCTCACCCGCAGGGGCTGCCTAGCTCCGAGCGCGGAGCTCCAGCTCCACCTCCCGGCCCAGCCGGGGCAGCGGGCGCGCCCGAGGGAGCGGCTCCGTCTCGCCCGGCCCTGCCGCCCCTCACGGCCGGCACCGCCTCCCGTCCCACCCCGGAAGGGGCCGGCCGGGCCCGTCTCTTCCGGGGGCGGTGGGTCCGGCATGAGCGACGTGGTGGAGCGGACGCTGAGCGCCTTGCCCGGGCTGCTGGGGCAGCACGACCCGGGTGCTGGCCCGGGTGGCGCCGGCGGCCCCGGCAGGGTATCGGCCTCCTCCCGGCTCGGCAGCCTCATCCGGAACATCACGGCGCTCACCTCCAAGCACGTACGGGCTGCGGGGCCGGGCTCCTCTCCCTTGCCGCCCCGGGGGAGCCGGCGCGGGGCTGGGCTGGGGGCCCTGGGCGCGGCGTCTCCCCTCGGCCGCGGGGCTGGGTCGGGCTGAGCTCGGGAGCCCACGATAAACCCTCCGGTAACCTCTCCGTGTTTGTGGGTGGCCGCGTTCTGCCTCTCTGGGGCACGGGCTGGGCAAGCACGGCCGCTGTGCTGGAGGCGAGCGGCCCCGCAGTGAGGTACACAGTGCCTTGGGGAGAGCGTGGGGTACCCTGAGCTACCCTGTCTCCTCTGACTCTCCTTTCTCATTCTGCCTGTGAATGAGACCTCTATGCGAGGTTAAAAACAACTTTAATTCTTCTAGGAAGAAGAAAAATTAATCCAGCAGGAGCTAACCAGTTTGAAAGCAACAGTTTCAGCCCCCACCACAACGCTTGTAAGTTCTGTTAGTGGCTGCAGGCTGTGGAGTAGCACACCGAAGGTGGACAGCAGTGTTCTCACTCTTTATGACAGGTGGATGTGCAGCTTATCTGCATTATAAATATTTAGTCATCAGCATTACAGAGTACTAATGCATGTGGTTTTGCAGCATGGTTAAATAGTGAGAACACTGTGATTCTCTTTGATGTGGATAAACTGAACCAATATGACCCTACTGTCATTCTGTAGTTTCTGAAATAATGCAGACAGCAAAGCTGGGTGATGAACTGCTTCCATCGGATAATGCTCTTTGTAGGCTGACATTGTTCTTACAATTAGTTCATGCTCTGTAAGAAGCTGTGCTCTGTTGTATGCACTATTGTCATGTCTGAGTTTCAGGAGATGATGTATTCTGGTTTGAATTAACAAACTTAATAAATACATGTGTTAGTCCCATGAGTGAGGATCTTTGAAGGGAAAAATAAAGTTTTATCTCCCATGTAGTGAGAAACCATCCCAAGTAAGGGAAGTAATTAATAAAAAATAATTTGTGTTAACAGTATGATCATCATAATGTTTCAGCTAATTAATTTTTTTTATGTTGTCATAGTTGATCTACTGTTGATCACATACATTCTAATCAAAATAAGAACTTTTTTAGGGGTAGAATTGGGGGAGTTCTGCCTTTTTTTAGCAAAAATTTAATACTGCTTTGCAGAAGAAGTTCATGGCAAAGAAAAGATAACAAATACTGAGACTCTAGAAAACATGTGGATAGATGTGTTTCTATGAGATAAACTTGTCTGTTTCAGTAGAGCAGTGAAGAAGAGCATAAAACATGTCAGACTTAAAATTTTCAATCATTTGTTTCTGATATTTCAGAGACTGATGAAAGAATGCATGGTGAGACTCATCTACTGTGAAATGCTGGGCTACGAGTCTTCCTTTGGATACATCCATGCAATCAAACTTGCCCAGCAAGGGAATCTTCTGGAGAAGAGAGTTGGTACGTGCATGGAGCTGTAGCCTTTATAATGTTCTCAAACTCCCTGTTCTAAAATTTTTCAGGATTTATAATTCATGTCAAATACAACCTACTTAAAATGGTCCTCTACTTTCTTGGTCTTGTTTCACGGTCTGTTACTTTTTGAAATTATCTAAATCCTTAGCTTATGAGGAGCCCTGTGTGTGCTTGCAGCACAGAAGGCAGAGGAAATGAATTTATTTTGAATCATCAGTTCTTTCATTGTTGGATTGTGACACCAGTAAACAAATAATTTAAGAGAATATTTGTTAAATGAATCAAGCAGAAAATTAATTTCTGTCAGGATCTGGTTTCTTTTCCAAGTACTAGTGTGGAATTAGATAAAGATGGTTCTTTCAGAAAAAAAAATTTTTTTGTTTTGGTGCTTGTAGGATTTTTTTCTTTATTTTAGAAAGAGTTATAGGGAATGAGGTAAATAAGGAGGCCCTTACAGCATAGAGGCAGAAGTTCCCAAAGGAATCTTGAAGGCTACTTCAGATTTCTTTGAAATTTCACAGGATTGGTTTCCTTTCCTGCTGGTGTGGCTATTAACTTATTTCCAATAGATGTAGTTTGAAGTATCTGTCAGCCTGTCTCATCCAGAGAATTTCTGTGCAGTTGCTGCTTCAACTGCCTAGTGAAGACATTTCTTCTTGTTTGCAGTGAAAATGGTTTAACTCCAAGCAATGCCATGTCTGCATGCACAGAAGGAAGGCAATGTCTTGTGGGATATGCTTGTTTGATATCCTTTGTTCGAATTTCATCTGGATCATCCACTCAAGTATTGGAGTTTCTGAGGGAATGCATTACAGTTGATGAATTAAAGTTGCTTTTCCCTGAGTAATGAAAGCCAGTGTACAGATGCTCTGGTAGGGATTACAAAATTTTGTCTTCACTAAACCTGGGAAGGCAGGTGATAAGCTGTTTTGAAGAAAACTTTGTGACTTCTGTAAGTGTCAAGAGCCAGTGTGTCTTGTTATTAATCAGATTGAGACTTTTCCTTACTAGTGCTCTTTTTGAGAAAGGTTTGGTGAACCAGCACTTTTTTTTTTTTTTGTTTTAAATGTCATTTGCTGCAAGTTCTCTTGACACAAAGTGCCCTTAAGCTTTGATCTGGTAAAAGGATGTTATCAAGAGAGTGTTGAGAGCTGGTCAGGAAGAGTGACTTGTTTTTACCCAATGTGAGCCTCAATTCAGGAGAAGGAACTCTCCCTTTGTGTATGTGCTGAGCTGATCATGGCCACGATCATAAGCAGAGAGATCAATCTAATAGCCCAGCCAATACAGTTATTTATTTTCAAGCTGTTCATTTTGATCCCCAAGCCCTGTGTGAACCAAGAATTCTCTAAAACCTGTCTCTGAAATACACTTCTTGCTGTAAGTTTTAGCACACACTTGCTCCCAGTCTCTCATTTGAGTCCTGTAGTTTGAAAGAAGAGCCTTGGAGAAAAAAAGGTTTCTAGCAGGTTTCTTTTCCTGAGTTCTGGAATAGTTTCCTCATTGTTAAGAAATAACAAAGGGTTCTTGGCATAGGATGGTGGATTTACTTTTGTATATTCCAAGTTGAATATAAAATTTTTATGAAGAGTAGTTTTATTATTTGAAAAAAAGTAAAGTAACATATAAGAAAGTGCATTTGTGTTGTGGAGTCTAAAAGTAATAGATTTTTCCCTGTGCCAAGAAGACATTTCCAGGAAGTGATTTATAATATTATGGTGCTCTTGACTGTTCTTTAGCTGTAAAAGCATTCTAATGTCTCTTATTTCTTGCAGCTTATGAATTCTTAGCTGTTATTTGTTGAGCTTTACTGCAACTTAAATGTAACTGATTTGCCTGGAAAAAGAGTCTTGTTATTTAAAACATGAGCAACTGTTATCCAAAACATGAGCAACTGTTATCCAGCAGGGGTTTTTTGTTGGGTTTTTGTAACTGTTTGAGTTAACTCTTCATTTGTTACAGACATACTTAAGTTTCTGTCATAAAGTTGCTTAATTGCTTGAAAATAGTAATGAAGGATGCTTTCATTTATAGGTTACTTGGCGGTTTCTCTATTTCTACATGAAAATCATGAACTGCTGCTTCTACTTGTGAACACAGTTGTGAAGGTATAGTGTTTTTGTAAAAAAGAAAAGAGAATCTTACAGGCACAGGTGAGGCTGTTTCCATGTGCCAGGAGATGAGTCAGTGGGGAAGACTTGGTTGAACAGAGAGCTTTGGCTGGAACTTGCTGGGGGGGCTGTGGGGTGAAAACTTGGACCAATTCTTCCGTTTGTCACATAACATCTAAGTGCTTCTGTATTCCTGTCTTGAAGTTGCTGTTTCTTTGATTAGCAAAGACAATCTGAAATGGCTTTCTGTGCCTATTTAACTTGATCTTGACGTTTGTGCTCTTGAAGCCATATTTTAAAAGTTTTTTTAGAGGAGGTATGCCATAAACTTTATAAATGTACTAATTGTGTACATTCTCAATTCCAGGAGGAGCCATGCATGCATGTTGCAATAGCTTTGGCTTTTAGGTGATAGCAACTATCTGTTGCCTTCTCTGAGCTCATCTGATGACTTTGGCAGAAAATGGAAATACATTTTGGGGTGCCACTGAAAATCTGTTGCTGCTGTCTCTTACATGGAGCAATTATGACTTTTTATAACTTTTTCTGTGTAATGTTTATTTCTATACTGCAGTAGGCCAAAGTCCCAGAAATTATAGATTGAAAATGATGCTTGTTTTGTTGCTGTGATTGAAAACTGTTTTATAATATTTAAAAAATATGACTTGAAACTCACAGAGAACTAAACCAGAATACAAACTGAAACTTATCTGGGAGAGATGAAGAAAGCAAGTTGTATCAGCTGGAAATCTCACACATTTAATTTGTTTTGAAAAATAATTTTAGTCTTCATAAATTCATCTCTTTTTTTTTTTTTGTTTGTTTGTTTTTTGTTTTTTTTTGTTTAGGGTTACAGTGAGCTATACCTACTATAATTGTATTTAGGACAGACTGAGATTGTTAGTTTTGTAGAATGTTACTTGTAATTTGTATTTACTTCTTAGGAATTAGGTAATTTGCAGTATTATTGAGCTTTCTCATTTTTTTAAAATTCTTTTGGCTAGATTAAAAGCAGCAGAGAGAGTACTATTGAATTCTGTGGGAAGTGACTCATCTCTCTGATCCAGATAGGACTTAACATATTTTTGCAATAATTGCAGTAAACAAAAATTGATTGTAGCTCTACATGTCAGTGTTGCACACATCTAAAATAAGAATGTAGTTCTGTAAGACAAGTGTGAGGAGCTGCCTGTTCCTCTTCCTGTGGAAGAGAGGAGCCTGATGAGCTCAGAGCTGACTCCTCTCAAAGATGAGCAGGGTGCTGGCTGTGGGTGGGCTCTCTAGGGGGCTGCTTGTGAAAGGTTTGGGGGATGTCTGTGCAGAATTTAAAAGTCTAAGAAAAAATTTCTTGTCTTTAATGTAACAGGACTTGCAGAGCACTAATCTAGTCGAGGTGTGCATGGCATTAACTGTTGTCAGCCAGATCTTTCCACGGGAGATGATTCCAGCTGTTCTGCCCTTAATAGAAGACAAGCTTCAGCATTCTAAGTATGTATTCATTACAGAATTTCAAATGTCCTTGTACAGCTGATTAACTTAATTTTGTAGGTAGTTTTAGTAAACTGGTGTTTCTTCTCTCAGTTCATCTTTTCTGATCATCACCTTTGGAAATTAATCCTCTCCTTTTGTTTTTTCTTGGATTCTCCTCTCATTTATTTGCAGCTTGACTGAGTATTGAATAGATAGCAATTTTTTTTTCATAGCCAGTGTGGCTAGGTAAAAGGAATTCAATTCATTTGCTGGAGTCCTTTTAACAAATGTGCATGAAGATAGGTGTTTGTAGAGTAGGTGGGGAAGCAGATCCAGATCCTTGAACTTCACTGATACTTTTTTCATAAAGCTCTTTAGAGAAACTGATAAAGGTGTATCTGTGGATACCCTTGATTTGTTTGAATTCTAGTTGATTATATACCATAAATAGAGGAAAATGCTGTAATTGATGATTAGAAGGGGAATTGCAGAATGAATTATATCAGTATTTTTGGAGCTGCATATATGACCACAGCAGATGAGTCGTGGCCTATTTCATTGTTTATTTGGTGGATATTGTTTTAAATCATCAATCTGACCTCCATCCCTACTAGGCTTTAAAGCTGGCTTTGTCACTTCCTCGCTTAGGTGGTATTTGTAAAGTTTGTTACCAATATGTAAAACGTGGGTTCTCATCTCTACAAATCACAATGTCTAGCAAGTTTTTTATAAAGTCAAGTACTTAAAGTACAGTTGTTTTTTTAAGTGTAAATCTCATTTCAGGGAAATTATCAGAAGAAAAGCTGTTCAGGCTTTATATAAATTCTATCTCATTGCTCCTAATCAAGTTCAGCACATCCATGATAAGTTTCGGAAGGCTTTATGTGACAGGGATGCTGGAGTCATGGCTGCTTCTTTGCATATTTATCTGCAAATGATTAAGGTAGGTAAAGAACTAGAAGAATTAGAATTTGGGAGATATTTTTGTGTTTTATTTTAAATACACAGTGTGCTCTACAAAGGTTGTGCAGAAAAAATTCACTTGTAGTAGTTAAAAAAGTTAATTTATGTGGTCATTTGTTACTTTTGTTTCTGCCAGTTCTCCATTTAGCTGGACAGATCCACTTGTTGCAGGGTCTGAATGCTCAGCATTGCTGGGTCCTCAGTTAGAGGATCTAAGTCCTGCAGTGGGTTAAAGGGAAGTTTCCTTGTAAATGTGTTACACCTGCTCCCTTTTCAAGTGTGTGAAAAAAGAGCATAGGCTTTAAGTGAAGAGCTTATGGCTGCTGAGGGTTGAGAGCAGAAGTCTGATTTAAAGACATGATGCCATCAGTGTAGGTATTTTGATCTTACTCAAGTTGTGGATTATTTTTACTTTTGAGTTGCTGTATTGAAAGATTTGAATTGTATTTAATTTTCATTATGTAGGAAAACTCATCTGGATACAAGGACTTGACTGGGAGTTTTGTAACCATCCTGAAGCAGGTGGTGGGAGGAAAGCTCTCTGCTGACTTCAACTATCACAGTGTGCCAGCACCATGGTTACAAATTCAGCTTTTGAGAATTTTGGGGCTGTTGGGAAAAGATGATCCAAGGTAACCAGATTTTTCTCTGTAATTAATAATTTGCAGGTACAAAGAGTACAGGAACAGCCTGTACCTCATAGGCTGTAAGAGGCTTTCAGTGTTGAAAGTCTTGCACATTTGTTTTTAACCAAGACACTGAGCAGATTAATTTCTGCAAAAGTAGTTTCTTAGCTTTTGGATTGTCTAAACAATTTATTGTTGTGCAATATGATTAAAGTGTAATTTTACTGGGACTTTATTGCAATGTTACCAAATAACAGTGAAAATCTGGAGTAAAGCTGTTTTTAAAAAGTGCTGTCATTTTGTGAGGACCTGGTTGTGATGCTTTCCTACTGATCTTTTTATTTATGCAAGCAGCAAGGGAAGCATTTTTATTCTTATAATGTGGTGAATATGTCTCTTGAAAGCTTCAAGCATCCTGTTAAATGCCATTTAGGATCATGTTATAGAGCTCTGCTGTGTTAAAGCAAATTTGTGGATATGAATAATCTGTTACAGGTTTCTATAATAGCTTTAAACTGTTTGCCAAAATAAGACTGCATGCTTATTAGTGCTGCAATTAATTGTAAATATTTTCTTAAACAGGACAAGTGAATTGATGTATGATGTTCTAGATGAATCTTTAAGAAGAGCAGAGATTAATCATAATATTACATATGGTGGGTAAGGTTATTTTATGTAATTATCAATATTTGAAAAGATAGAAAATAAGTAGTTGCTTGTGCTAAAGTACTTACACAGTACTTTTGAAAAAGCTAATTATAGTCTTAACATTAATTGTATTCTTAAGTGTCCAACTAGTAAATAGTAGCACAAGTGATACATTGCTGTGCAACATGATTTTTTATCATTGAAGTAAAACACATCTATATACAGGAAATTTGTTTGGCTCAGAGGCCTTTATCCTGTGTTTGCATTGACCCTGCTCTTAAATACAGAAAGTCAGCTGCTTCATGAAGGCTTTTATTGGACATTGCTTAAGTTGAAATAAGCAGTAAAAGAAAAATCTGCTGATACATGTCTGTGTGTTAAAATGCTTTGATCTTCTCTTCACTGCCCTGAGAAAGGCAGTGGTGTGCAAGGACAGTGCCAGTTCTTTGGAGCTGTGTAGGGCTTCCCCTCTGGGCACAATTAATGAACATTTCACCCTGAGTTCAGTGATTGTGCTGCCTATGAAAGGGTATCTTTGCCACATGTCTCAGTTGAAAATTTCTAAAAAATTGCAGAAGGTTCATTTTGGTAGAAATTCATTATCTCCTCAGTAGAGGAAGCTGGTTTTGTTGCTACTACAAAGCTAAAGGAATAGTTGCATTGTTAACTTTTTGTCCTGCTAAAAAGTTGAGCAATTTTTTCTTTGTCTTCTCCTCCCCAGGTCTTAATACCTCCCCAAACTCCCAGTTCTGATGTTCTAGAACCCTGCCTTAAGAGCTGTTTCACTACTAGAAAAACCTACCACCCCAATTTTTTATTGTAAATAAAGCCCTGCAGATATGCGAAAGTCCCTGAGCTAATGGAATGGAAAGAAAATTGAGACTTTCTTAAAACAGCAGAGAGGGGTAAAACAAAAAAAGGAACATGGCTCACAGCTGTGTCAAACACCTACATCATACATATGTTGTAAAGCATTGTGTAAGCTTCATTTCCATTAAAAGGGGAGCTTTTGGGAAGTATTCTCTTTTAGTAAATAATAAATGAGGAAGCATCTGCCAGATGTTTAAAGTATTCAGCTGATTGCTTCTGTTCTTTTAGACAAGAACATACAAGTTATTGGGAGTAGTGTTGACTTTTAATACAGACTATTTGCACTTGCCAAGAGTTAAACATTAAATTTGTTTTGAGCACTTAAAGGGACAAAGAGGCCAGTTAATTATGATTTGAACAAGGACAGAATTTAGATATGTAGTTTTTGTTCCCTTATGGCAAGCATTTTATAAAACTATAGTTGATAATCCCAGACAAAAGAAAAATGTAATTCTGAGTGATTGCTCTTTTTTATAAAAAATCATTGGTTGTGGCATTTTTCTTGCAGGCAGTTTTGTGTGCTAGTCTTTCTCAGATTTAGTTTGTAATGGCTAAGGAAGAGAGGGCATTGTCTTTTGGACAGTTCAGTTAGTGACTGAATTACAAGAGCAACTGAAAATTACATCATTATTTTAAGCCTTCATTAACTTGGGAGACTAACTTGGTCTGAATCTTTGCCCAGCTTGTTGCCATGAAGGAGTAATTACTTTTTTGTGTATAGTTCAGTTTACTTCTAGATTTTTCTCAAACAATTGTACGAAACTGTTGGGTTTTTTTATTCTGTTTTTGTGTTCTGATTTTTTTTTTTTTTTTTTTTTTTTTTTCCCCCCCAAGAATGTTCTTGGGAAGATTTTTACTGTTGGTAGTAGCTAAGAAATGATATGCGTTATCAAAAATAATTTGTCTCAAATCCTTTCTAGTTGCTTATTGGCTTTCTGAAAACTGTGTTGGTCCAGTGCCTTCTGCAGCTGTAGGAGACTTCAAGGTCAGGAGAACTTTAAGGACAGAAAGTTATATGCACAATGGCAGGGGCTAATTAAAATGTGTATGTACTAAAGGAGATAGACTTTTACCTGCTTTTCCTTCTGTCAGATGATGCTCTCTGGTTAGATTCAGTGAGAGTGGGACAGTACTGCCAGTCCTTGAGGAACACTGAGATAGTTTATTTGTTTAAAAGTTTTGGATTACTGAAATATTCAATACACATTAATTATGTGTCTTCTCCTCCTGCAGCCATCTTGTTTGAATGTGTCCAAACAATTTATACCATTTATCCCAAATCTGAATTACTTGAAAAGGCTGCCAAGTGCATTGGAAAATTTGTTTTGTCACCCAAAATTAATTTGAAATACCTAGGTAAGGATGCTTGATTTCATTATGCTGTCTTTAATTTGGCCATAGTGGTAGCATTGCCTTATATCACTTGCAATCATTTACATTCCAGGTTTGAAGGCTCTGACCTATGTTATCCAGCAGGATCCGAATCTGGCACTTCAGCACCAGATGACAATAATTGAATGTCTGGACCATCCAGATCCCATTATTAAAAGGGAGGTCAGTGAATTTCTAAATGTCAAAAAATTAAGTTAATTGTTAGGGTTTTGTAAAATGAGTAGTGTGAAATGTTATGTTTCCATAATTGTGAGAGAGCAGTTACAAACTGTATTATTGTGACAAGCTCTGTAGATAAGCAGTGTATTTAATTTAAGAATAGCTGCTCAATTGGGTGTACTAAAGCTGCTGTTTGCCTGCTTCCTTTTTTGAGCCATCAGAACCAATTAATTTTTTGTGCTTTCTCTTTCAGACTTTAGAGCTTCTCTATAGGATTACAAATGGGCAGAATGTAATTGTCATAGTCCAGAAGATGCTTGACTACTTAAAAGAAAGTAAAGACGAATATGCTATCATCAACTTAGTTGGCAAAATAGCAGAACTAGCTGAGAAATATCCTTTTATTTTTCTGAAGCTCTGAAGTCAGAGCTCAGACACCTGTAGCATTGATATGTATCAAAGCATCTTTCATGATCTTGTGAAGTAGGAAGTGTTAGAGCTGTGCTTTCCATCCTTTTAAATGCAAAAGAAGTATGCAAAAGAAAGCATATACAAAAATGACTATAGTGTTTCTTGTATTTCACTGAGAGAAACTAATTGCACACAAATTTCAGTTTTGGAGTTTAGCATTAAAACCTTGTGTTTTAAATTCAAACTTTGAATCCTTATACCACTGCATAGAGAGAGATGTCTCAGTGCTGCTTGGAGTGCTGTTTTGTAATTGTGGGATTGATCTCTGATATAACTCTTCATTGATGTATGGATTTTAAGAATACATAGCACACTTTTTTCCATAAGCACACTTAGATGGAAATAAAGAAATTTTTTTTTAAATGCTATAAGATTGATGATTAGGGATTTGGCTTATGATGGGCATTACTGTTAGACCTGCCACTGCCTGATTTGTGTGTGTTTTTGTTGATAATTTGAGTTGTAAGCTCTTGATAAGAGAGCTGCCTTATCATCCTTTTTGTGCAGTGCTTGGCATGGATTAGTGCACTAAAAAAAGCTCTTTTGTCCTGCAGAATGCAGTAACACTGAAATTTGTGTACTGTTAAAAATTCCCATTCATTAACTGTGTGTTTTCTGGACATGTCTGAGAGAAGACAAAAGCCAACTTTCAAAGTTAGCAAAGGCTGATCAGAAGTTAAATATATTTAAAAAAACATTAGGATTTCTGTGGAGTGCTTCAAACTGTTTTTGTAAAATTGTAAATCAACAGCAAAGCACTGCTGAAAAGAACTGGTTTTTTATCATTGATAAGGTGATGCTGGCTAAACAAAAGACTGTATGGAAGCCTAGGACAGGACAAGTGTGAGCTTAAATAGAGTAGGACAAATGTGAACATAAATGCTCCTAGTGTGTGAGGCCTGCATAAACTCAACTACTTTAACAGAGCAGTAACCCAAGACTTTTCTAACTGACCACCAGTTTTCATGACATTTACAGGAAAAGATACAGGAATATTTCCTCTTTAGTTAGATGGAGCTGATGTTAGCCTATCAGATCCCCAGCTTAACTGGGGAGATGGTGATAGGGATTCCTTAGGAAATACACTAAATAAGAAAGAAAAAGTTATGCCTTAGCATTTCATTCCTTAACATCTGGACACGTATGCCCCTAACAATGAGTGGTTCATCCAGACAATGAATGCTGTGTTCTCAGTTGGAGGTGATGTTGTGCATTCTGATATCCCAAACAACTTTCTGAGGCTGTTGGCTGAAGGTAACTCTTTGTGCTCTGAAGAATTAGACGTGCTCCTTAATAATCTGGGTTTTTTTCCTTTTCTTAAAATGTACTTTGAAATATTTGGTAGGATATGTTATTTGTGTTTCAGAGAAACTGCTGTTTTCTATCTAGGATTTGATGATGGAGAAGAAGATCATCAGCTCCGGATGTATGCAGTACAGTCTTATTTAGCATTACTTGAGGAGGAAGATAAATTGTATCCACAGAAATTCCTTCAAGTTATGAGTTGGGTAAGGTAGACACACGGTCAGAATTCCATACACAGATTTGAGGAAGCTGTCAAACGTGATAATGTTTTTCAAAAATATTTATTAAACTTTAATTTTTAGTTATTTTTACTTGAAGTCAAGCTAACATGTTGAAATCCATTTTAGTGACCTCTTTGGTGACTGAGAGCTATTAACTTGTGGTTTGTGGAGAAGCTGACTTGCTCCCTTTAAGGCAGGGGACTGTTGGAATGGCTTTGCAGCCACCTGAGTCTGACTGCATACTGAAAGCCTTTCTGTCTTCATCCAAATTAGCCAGATGTGGTTGTGAAATGCTCTTGTAGCCCTGCAAATGACTGGCCAAGTGCTGTGCTGGTATTATTTGATACCTGGGGAAGCTTCAGCTCCCACCCAAGGGAGAGGCTGCAGTTTTAGGAAATGGTGTTTTGTCTGGGTGTTTTGGGCCTGGTTATGTTTAGCTTTCTTTTCAAGACAATTATTTGATTTTTAAAAATCCAAAAGTTGGAGTCTGTTGAGGTAAATGCAAAGGTCACTTCAACCCTTTTACATATAAAACACAACGTGGTAAAGAAATAACTTGGAACATGTTTGAATAGTAGTTTCTTGAATGTGAGGTTGATTTTTTGTTATTTAGTACTATATTCTATTTTCAAAACTGAAAGCACTGCTCTAAATGCATATTTTGTCTGTTCTTTGTGAATAGGTGTTGGGAGAATATTTCAGTCTTGTTACAGATGTTGATCCAGAAGTTATTTTGACCAAACTGCACAGTCTGCTGAAGAAGACTTTTGTTACTTCTGAAACTAAAGCATGGATAATGGCTGCAGTCACCAAGATAGCATCACACACCTCCTGCTCAAAAACAGTGGATGAACTGATCCAAGAACTCAGCAGCTCTCTGGATACATGCCTGAGGCAATATGCCTTTGAATTGAAGCATCTGTGTGAAGACAAAGCACTGATGAAAAGCTTGCTTCCATTTGATGCTAGTTGTACTGACCTGGTGGTAAGACACATGCCATGTGTGTTTTCATGAACCTCTTTGTAGTTCAGGGGGATGAATATTTTGGTGAAAAGGTGTTTTTGAAATGAATGGTATTTGCAGTTCTCACTGGGTGTGAGTCTGCTTAAAGTGAGTTTTCAGAAACACTTTTTCAGGCATATGGGATGAATGATAGAGTTCTGTACTGGAAGATAAAGAGCCTTGGTGTTTTAGTTAAGTAAGCTGGAATAACTTTTAGCAAAATTATCATTTCATACACTGGTTTATTTTTAGTTGTCTTTTGTTTTTTCAAAGATGAGGTAGACCTGCTTTAGTGATACAGTACTGCTTTTGAATACAAAGGGTTTACCTCCTATTTAAAAACTACTGATTTTGACCATGAAATTTCCACAGTAAATGATTGAAAAGATTCTGTCCATATAGCATCTTAACTAGATATGGGAGATGTGACATGAAGATCTTGATTTGCTGATAAGACATAATATTCTTATGGTAACATCAGGCTCACATAGAGCAAATATTTTCTTTGCCTTTTCATTCCTTTTAATTCTGTGTAGGTAGATGCTTCCTTATCTTTTCTGGATGGGTTTGTGGCTGAGGGACTTGGTCATGGTGCAGCACCATATAAGCCTCATCACCAGAGACAAGAGGAGAAACTTTCTCAGGAAAAAGGTGACAAGTTTACTGCATTTATTTAATACTGCTATAATACCTGATAAGTATTGACAATTAAAGTGTACAGTTAATTCATCTTCTTAAAATAATAGTATCTTATTGCAGCTCTTGTCTGTAGACAAGAGCTAAGTTCAAATTAAATTTTAGTTCTACCTCTGTGTAGCTGATGTATATAGACTGTTGATCTGCCGGTGAGAAAGTCTTACTGTAATCCTTTCTGGACTATAGAATTTGAAATTTATGAGGATTATGAAAGTGAAAGCCTGAAAAGTCCAGCAGTACAGGGATATATATATTTTTTTTTTTTTCAGAAATAGAATGAAATAATTTCATTCTTTCTTTTTTTTAATGCCTCCTTGTAATTTTAAAACTGTCTTACAGCTCTGAATTTTGAACCTTATGGATTGTCCTTTGCTTCAAGTGTGTCCTCCTCTGGTGTCACTGGCAGACAGTCCCCCACTGGTTTATCTTTTGGCTCTGATACATCTGGGAATAGTGCTGAGACAGGGCACAAAGAGTGAGTTGTATTTGAAGTGAAGTACATTTAAGCTTCTGTTCTTGTCAGTATCATGGGTCTTTATTACTTGCTTGCATGGAACGAGAAAGAATGCAGTTGAACGTGGAAACAACTATCACATAGGAAGAAGATCAGGTGGGGGCATGTGTGTAATAACTAGGAAAACAGCTGATGTGGTCAGACTCTTCCACTTTCTTCACAGACTGCAGTTGAGGTGGTAGTTAATGCAGTAGAACTGGGGCAGGATTGCCTGATGATTGCATTGTTAACTATTTTTTCTGCTAAAAATAAAAGATAAAAGATAATAAAAAGAAAAGATAATAAAAAGAAAATAAAAGATAAAAGTGAGGCTAAGGTTTGCAGTGTAAGATGCTCTTTTTATTTTTAGTGAACTTCCATATCCTTTTATTTTTAGTGAAATTCCATATCCACAGTTTCATAGAAATTAATAACTTCATTTATACTTTGATAAACTGGTATGCAGGAAAGCTTTCTAGAATCTTTATATTTTACTGCTCACTCTTGTCTATCAAGGTACCAAAGTAGTGAATGGTGTTCAAGTGTTAGCATCTTTTTATGAGCATGTTCATATGGCTGATCCTGTTTTGTTTTGTTTGCCTTTTTAGGACAAATACTCTGAAACTTGAGGGAGTACGCAAGCTGTGGGGAAAAGAAGGTTACCTTCCAAAGAAAGAAAACAAAATAGGGAAAGGAAACGAGCCACAAGCAGTGCCTTGTGGCAGCCTATTAGCAGGGCAGGTGGGGGAGCCTCCTGCACTGCAGCCTGATCAAGGTGCCAGCCTGTCTGAGGAAGACAAAGAGAAGCAGCAGTTAGCATCAACTTTGTTCCTTGGGCTGGGATCAAGTGCTGGTGTCAGCCTGGTAAGTGATTCTTTTGAGACCTAACAGTTTAAAGTTTACATATGGTCTTATTTAAAATTATAGATACTCGTATGCAAATGGAGATGAAATTAGTGATAAGATCATGCCAAGTCATTGAAAAACTTTTGAGAATTGCTTTTGCAGTGTGATATTTTATTGAAACCTGAAACAGCTTGATGAAGCAAGCTCCGAGGCAGATCTGATTTCGTAATTAGAACTTTCCTCTGTTTACATGTTGTGCTCCAAGTTTTACTGTCAGTTTTCCTGAACAACTGTTCCTTGACCCAGCCTTGCAGAGCTGTCACCATTCGTTTGGGTGTAAGGCTAGAATTCAACACCCTATGTCAAGACCATTTTAAATTTATGTTTGGTAGTATGTGAAACATAAAATAATTCACTATTAGGTAATATTTTTAAGACTGGCGGCATATTAGCCAGCTCAAATCTTGCACTGGTTAACCAGAAACTACCTTTGCTTATCTTTAATAAGAGTTTTTAGTTTAAGACAAGCTAGAATCATTCTTGCATTTTAGGCTAATTTAGTACTCTGTAAGAGATAGAGCAAACCCCTGGATCCATTAAAATGTTTGGAATCTATTTGTATTTGTTATCTGTTTTGATTCCTTGGCCCTTCCTCACTGCTGCATGGTATTAACAGTAACACAGCTGGTTGCTAGGGACTTTTCCACCCTTTTTTTCTTTTCTTTTCTTTTCAGATGGGCAAAGCAGACACAGCTACTCAAAAGTTCAAAAGGAAATCAAAGATAAATGAAACTCAACAGTTGAGTGAGGAGGCATCAGACTTGCAAAACAGTGCTGCTTCAGATTTTGGTCCCTTACTTGACACAGCACCTATTAATATGGAAGAATCCAAGGGAAGTACGCACACAAGGTTAAGAAAAGCTTCCCCTTGTTCTTCAGATACTGTAGAAGACAATTTAGCATTTGAAACACCTCAGTCTCTCAGAAAATCTATGCTGGATGACAGACTTGCAGCTAACAACGGGCTGTCACAGTCATCTTTGTTTGCTGATAGTAATATTGAAATTTTTCAGCCTTCTCCAAGTGCTCAATGTGAAAGTGCCAGTGAAACACCATTAGTCCCTTCCTTACCAGAAGAACTTGAAGAGCTTCCTCACTCTGAAGTAGTGGGACTTTGTCAGAGTGATGCCTTAGCTCTGCATTTATGTAAGGTGTGGACAGATGACTCTCTGTTGCTCATTGTTTTTGTTTCAAATAAAACCACTTCTGCACTTTGTGCTGTGAACTTAGTGTTTGAAGAAACAGAACACTTTCAGGTAAGAAACTTTGTTTCCATTGTATTTTCAATTCACTTGGAACTTCCTGCTTTTTGCTTTCATTTAACTGTGCAGTGTTTGGTTTAATAACCATGATAACCATGGTGATAACCATGGCTTTTTCCAAAGTATTTCCTTAAAACCTGTGGGACAGCTGTTACACATATTTTTAAAAGAAGGTGAAAGAAATCTCACTATAAATTTACTGTCATTGGCTATAAAAGTTAGCCTTTCACTTTTTCAATTTACCTTGATTTTGTTTGCCTCTATATAACGAATATGTGTGATTTTTCCATTCTGAATGTAAAGACTACACCAAATGCTCACCTCACTGCTTCTTCCTGGAGTGGTGTGACTTGAGTTCACCTCACTGTGTAGCTATCTTTTGTCTGGGTGTGACTATTGTGCTTGTGCATTCATTTGTATTTACCTGATAGGCAAACATGATGCTTTCCTGACACCAAATTTTGTGTAAGCTTCATTCAGTTTTTTTTTTCAAAGACATCAGTCATGGTTCACTCTCATGCATTTAGTTGAGGGTGCAGAGGAGTTGGTCAGTTTATTTTTTTACATTGGCTACATTAGGGATTTCAATATGATTGGTAAAAACATGTTATAGTCATAATTAAAGCTTCATTTAAATATTTGGAAAGATAGTTAGGAATTGCAAATTGTTATGATTATGTACAGATTTTGCTAAAGGAAGCACAGAATTATTAAACAACTCAGCAAGTGATAACCAGATGAAAAGAGTTAAGCAGATTGTTTCTTTTAGAATTCACTTAGTTAAGGAGCTGCTTATTGGTTATGGAGTCCCTTTCCTTTCAATGTCTGACTTGAATCAAACTTGTCTTGGCATTGATAGAGTGAGCATCTCCTGTCTAGATTTCTCTGGTAATTCACTTAAATTCCCACCCAGACCACCACCATGGATAGAATTTCTGTTACCAGTTTGGAGAGCCAGGGACTGCTGAGTAATCTAGAAATCCTCCTTTTTATTAGGAAGCTGCTTGCTTGTATATTAGTTTATGTTGTTGGGATGCTGCTTGCTTGTAGATTATTTATGTTGTGCTTGATGCAGTTCTTTGGTTCTTTGGAGCTGGGAGAAGCCAGTTGTCAGAGATTAATTTCACTGGTGCTGTGCATCTCATCGAATGTTTGTAGGTGTTGATGATTGATTTATCCTGCATGAGGGCTGAGAAATGGTAGCTCTGTTCACTTGTCAAATACTCCAAGAAAAATCAACAGAAATAAAAGGCACTTACACAGTTTTATAGCTGTATCTGAATCACTTGCACAACTTGACAGCAAGACTTATATTCTTTATTCCTTTTATGACATTATATAGATTTTGGAGAGTGCCACCTTCCAGTTTCCTGTAATTGAAGCTCAAAGTGTGGAACATTGCCAGAAAGGCATGAGGATGAACAAAGTCTGTACACAGGCAATTCTTTCTGGCTCTGTTGGTTACGAGTCAGAGATGGAAACTCGCCTTGAATTTTCAGTAACTTTATCACTGATGGACTTCATCAGGTAAATAAAAAGAGCTGCAGTTTTTAAAGGCACTTTTATTCAGCTTAGTATTAGGTAAGGGCAGGATAATTTGGCTTTTGACTGTGCAAATATAAGGCTTCACCTTGAGCAGCCAATTCAAATCTGAGATGGTAAAGATAATAAAGGGTTATTTTACACTTGGAAAACAGGGGTAAAGTTCCAGCAAGAAGTACAAATGCAGAGAAAATCTTGACAGTAACTGTGTTTGAGGAGGCTAACAGAACAGAGAACAGAAGGACATGATGCTTTAAAATATGGCATAATGTAAGCATGTCAAGAGGAAACAAGTGGTTTGAGTAGAGAGACCCAGAACATTGTATGAAAAGGTTGACAACTTTTACAGAGGAAGGAGCGAGCTCACTCTTTTTATTTTTGAACACTGCATTTGTTTTAGGAGTAGGAAAGAAACAATTGTCCTTTGTCCAACAGACTTTTCTTTTGAAATGAAATTTGAAAACTAGTTTTTTAAAATTTAGAAATCTAAAGCAAGGAATAGAAACATTTTTAAAATGTTAATCTGGAAAGAGTAAAAGTTTAATTAGACTACTATGTATTTACTTACTGGGTGCTCTGTTGTCCAGTTGCTTCTATATACAGGGGTTTTTTGAGACCAGAGATGTTCTGATTTATATATATTATTTGGCTGAGAAATGTGGTGAACTTCCTTTTAGGCCAATGGAAATGACTACAGAAGACTTTGGGAAGCTGTGGTTGTCCCTTTCCAATGATGTGAAACAGAATATAAAAATGTCATCTTGCCAAGATTCCCTTTCAGCAGTCCTGGATACACTGCAAAGGAGGCTGAAACTCCACAGAGTTGACATTATAGGTAAGTGGAAGTATACTGTAAGGCTGCTCACAGGAAAACAAGTGCATGGAAGACAGTGTCTAACAGGTTAAGGCAGGGAGTGTTTGGGAGCATGGCAAACAGGGGACTGGTGTTCCATGGGCTTTGTTTGCCTCACGCAGGGGTCTGTGGAAGGTGATGTAAAGGTACAAGGTTTAGCCAACAGTGGATTTTACAAGGGAGAAAACTTGCACTGTGAAGAGTTTTGGGTAGGACAAAAAGGGAATGAAGCTGTATGACAAATAAGAAGCTGGGATTTTGGCATGATTTGTGGTTATGTGTTCCATGAGTTAGAGGTAAGAGTAGAAGAAAACAGCAGACATGGAGTGTGAAAGATGCATTTTCAGTGAAGTCTGCTATAGCAGTTGTTACTTGCTAATTGTTAGTTTGTTTTTCCCTGTGGTCTCTCAGGTAATGAGGGAATCCTGGCCTGCCAGCTCCTTCCATCTGTGCCCTGCCTGCTGCACTGCCGTACTCACTCAGGGCTGCTGGCCCTGTGGTTCAGGTCCCCTTGTGCTGCTCTTCCAGATGGTTTGCTCTATCAGTGTCAGAAGGTGATGGAGGAATCCTGAGAACAATAGTGCCTGCCTTCATCTATTTGGTGTGTGAAAGCAAATCAAACATTTATACACTTGCACAGATAATTACCAAAGCTAAACTAAGATACTGCTTCTTCAAGTATTGAAAGTTTTCTTCCAGCTGGCAATGTCCAGGTGGACTTGTGGGGGAAAACTGGTGACCTAAATTACACCTGCAAAAACATGCTCAGGACTGTACAGTACATAAAAGTATTGTTACCTGTGTAAGTGAAATGTATATTAATTTTGTTGTAAATGACTGAAAGTATTTATTTTTATTACACAGCTTTTATAGATGCCAACACTTATTCTTCATGGCAAGAATACTTAAATATGATTTTGAAGAAAACATATTTCCATTATGAGGTCAGACTTGATCAGTTATCTAATTTTATTTTGATAATTTTTCTAAAACGATTTTTAAGCACTGCTGGCAACAAGACCCACATTGGTGGTTATATAAAATAACTTATGTAGCAACAGATGCATGGTTTTAAAACAGTTAAAGATTGTAGGGATCAAAACACTTCCCATGATCTTTGGTATTTACCATGGAAGAGATAACATCTAAATAGGTTTTTGATAGGATGTTAAATTGTTTGGAAGCACCTCCTGGGGGATTATCTAAAGCCCTTCAGGTTAGTTCCTGTCTGCAGTTCTTCCTGCCTCTAGGTTCAGTCTCATTCCCTTTCCATAGGGGTCTGTGACAGTCATTGAGTGTTTGTGCATGTCTAAGGTGAAGTTCCATGTGGATTAAGTCAGATGACTGAGCTGGGGCACTTGGCTGTGGACATGTTGATGCCTTGATTGTTGGGTAGTGAACATGTTCATTGCTTTCCAGTCCACTCTGTGAATTTAATCTGGCCAAAATCCCTGTGCATGAAAATTCACAAGGGGAAAGCTTCTATTCTTTTTTTTTACTTTTAATTATTTATAGCCTCAGTATGACTCATCAAATGTCTGACTTGCAGAGATGTGGCTGTGTTGTGTGTGCATGGCTGGGAACTGCAGCAAGGCATGAGGGATTAAATCAGAGCAGCAAGAGTGGAAAATGTGTCTGAGCAGATTGTCTCCTCTTCTGAAGTAACCTCAGAATCTTGAAAATCCAGCAATCTTAATTTATTTAGATGCTAAGTGAAAAGTAGTACTGGTTAGTATTATTTATAGCTGGTCATGTTTTCTGTTCAAGCATCCGAGATGTACACACAGTTCAGATGTGGTGTAAAGGGATTCTGTGGTGGACTTCTCTCCTTTGTGTGTTTTATAGTAACAAGGAAACTTGTATTTCAGCATTACTGATTCTTACCTGATAAGCACTAGTTGTAAAGGAAAATAAAGTATTCTTTTACTTTGCTGATGTTTTGGTAAATGTTCATGAAATTGTTGTAAGAATGTTAATGTGCTGGTAGCAATTTTTTGTTTAAGTCAAGCAACTTGTGTTATTACAAGTATGATCATCCAAGTAAAGTTCCTTTTTTATTGCTGTTTCAGTACCCTCTTACTGAGGAATTTAAAGTGCACTGAACCTGTAAATATATTTAATGTTCTGCATACTTTAATGTTTACTTGGCACTTCAAGACAATTTATATAAATGAAAACTGATTTATAGTGGAATAATTTCCAGCAGATGATTTCCCTGCTGGTAAATCATACTCATGTTATGCAATTGGACTTCTGTAATCATAGGAACTCTAATACAAATATCTGTTTGTGGCCTATGCATTTAAACAATTTCAGCAAGGAGATGTTCAATGTCCTGGTGTTTAAAAAACGGCACAGACAACAATGCCTTCTGTTGTTAATGTAATGCTCTCTGTAACCTTTTTCACTGAATAGTGTATGTTAAGGTGTCTGTATTCTGGTTCTAATTGCTTTATGGTAACATCACTTAATGGATTTTGCAGGGAATTGTACCTGTGTCAGTCTTTATTTTTGGATTGCCCAACAAATACTGTTCTGAATCTATCACCATATTTACACTTCTTGCAGTTTAATAAAATTCAGTTTTATTTAAAAAAAAGACTTTAATATTTGTTAAATGTTCTTTTCCATCACATGTAACAGTGTTTCTGCATATTAAGAAATAGTTTCTATTTTAATAGTTTCTGTTTGCATCTGAACAGTGATGGAGAGTGTAACATTGCAGAAGTCCTGAATCCATTAATAGTTTAAATGTCCTGTTTCTCAGTTGCAGGTATCAAAACAGTGAAGGACTACACTTTTTTAAGCAGCATTGTGTGCCAGCTCACATTATCCAATCCTTTTTTTGGAATATTGCCAGAGTGTGATTTTGTTTTTAAGCATCACAGGAGATTTCAGTAACACTCATTATTCACTGCTGACAGGAATAGCATATTTTTAAGTTCAGTGCAAACATAAGCCATTGCTGTGGAGTTGGGAGCTTGGGAGGTGTGCCATTGGCAGAATTGAAGGTGGTTGCAGCCCTGAGCTGAGCCACCAGGCTGTTTGGTGTAGCAAAGCTGTGGCTGTGCAACAGGAGTCTTGGCTGAGGTGGGGAGCTCAAGCCCTGGAGAGCCTCAGAGTTTCAGTGCTGGCAATCCTTCTGATCCTGATCCAGCATCCAGCTGTCTCAGAAACAGAGCTGCAGAGGTAACTCTACAAAGGAATATTACTCCATCTAGTTCTGTATTGAAAATTCTGTTGTGAGTATCCTCATCTTCCATAGTGTTATACTTGCTTTTCTTTGTGACTTGGTTGACCTTGAAGGATGAAGCTATTTTGCAGGAAGGGAAATAAGGTGCCAAGAAGCAGGCTGGAAGGAAGAGAGCCCATAACCAGTTTGCATGGAGGAGTTGGCTCAAGAGGCAGCCAGAGGCCAGTCAGTCTATACTGACCGTGCTGAACTGGCAGGTTAACAGACTGCACCAAACCCTTGGGTACCAGGAGGCCTCACTGTTCCACTGCTGTGTGCCCTGGGAGTTCTGGACATTTGGGAGTCAGCAGGAAAGTGATTTTATTGGATTCATATTTTAACTGTTTTGTCAGCTTCCACCTCCTTACCTCAAGTATTTTCAGGTGTTTTTACTGAAACAAACACTTTGGTTGGAGGAAGTGAAACATGGCAGTATGAGGCAGGATCTTTTCTTAGATACAGACTGAATCTGTTGGATTATATTGCTTTCTGCTAAGTGTTCCCAAATCCTCCTCATTCTATAAGCACCCAAAAGAGTAAATTTGTGAAATGGATGGCACTGTCTTGAGATTTTCCTCTATTTGCAAGTAGCTTATAAATGACATTGATGGTTTCTAAGTACTGGAAAAGTGTTTCTCTCCTATAGAGTGCCACCAGTAGTTTTTCAGCATAAAAAGCTGAATTATCTTTTTCTGTGTGGGTAAGACTGTGCGTGGTCTTTTTCTGGCCTTGATTTATGTAAAAATGAAAATAGACCTGCTTAAGTCATCCAGTTAAAACTTGCTTTTTGCATTTCTGTTGCTGTGGTGCAACTTAATTGTGCTTTACTTCTTGGTTCTCTTCAGGGCCAGCTATTTATGTGCCTGTGTCTGAGAACATTTCTCTAGCACAAATCAGATTCCATGTGCAGCTCTGTGGCACAGGCACCATTTCATTAACATGTCAGAAGTGGTCACTCCCATAAGAGTTTCTTGAACATTAACATTCTTGTCTTTATATAATAAAGTTGGCAGTGATGAAGCAAAGAATATTGTGTCCTGCCATGATGTGATTCATAAAATTAACCTGACAGCAATGTTTTACCAGCAGGAAGGCTCAAAGCACCACTTAAGGCGATTGCTTTAAACTTTGATTTTAAGGTAGTTGTCAGTTTTCTTTGAGCCAGTTTTTAATTGCTTTCAGTGTAATTGCCATGTGAGTTGTTTGCAAATCCTGAGCTCTTTCAGCCAAAACAGTTTGCCTTTTCTGGGAATAAGGAGAATAAATGCTTGCTGTTAAAATGTTCTGGTAGGTTCCAGCATCTCCATGTTCAGGACAGGGCTGTGAAGTGTCAGAAATGTGTGTTCTATCTATCTTAAATCACATCAAGCTAAACTGGGCTGAATCTGTCATGGGAAACTTGAAAGAAGGTCCTTGGAAGAGTGAGATTTTTGCCTTGTGGTATCTGCTCTTTTCCTGCTGACATGTGCTTTGATAGAGTAGAGGGGGTAGGATAAATAAATCAAAAGGAAACAAAAAAGGCAGTAATCACACATTTTTAATCCACAAATGTGATAATACATAATATATTTAAGGTGACCTGAACATTGCCTGTATTTTAGCAATGTTGTTACATACCAAGCTACAAGTACAAAAGTAAACAATGAATATACAGGATATGCAAGTATGAGAAATACTTGAAAACATATCTTTCCTTAAGGCTACTCAGATTATTTTTAAATAAAACAACAGATGTTCAGCTGGTGTGTTTAAAATACCAGAATCTGAATATTGATACTTGCAACACACAAAAAGTCACAAATACAGGATATCCCTTTCCTTTGGACATCTTGAATGTTGAATAATCTTTTTCTGGCTTTAAAAGAAGAACTTAAATTTGTTTGCCACAAATGAAACACACAAAATCTGACATGTGCACTGGGACAGAGCGTTAGATACAAGAAATACTGTTCAAAAGCATCAGTTGACAAGTACATGCCTGGAAGAAATGCAGGTAATGATGCATGTAAATGTAAATATGGATCTGCAACTGGCTGAACTTGCAACCCCAAAGGTTGCTGTTTCATTTCTGTATTGCAAAGGAGTTGTCCAACTTCATTGTGACTAAATCTACCTTTAATGGTTAAAGGAAATATGTGGGGGAAATTTACACCATTAAAAACTGTTCTGCCAATGTCTTTCATATTTACTGTGCTTCTCCTGGGAACAGGTGAAAATCCATCTAGGACAACCCAAGTGAGTACATGACCTGGGTATATATATTTTCAACTGTATAAAGGTATGACAGTAAAAACTGTTGTTGCAAGAGATAAAACAGTTATTCTGGGGTGAGGAAAGACAGAAGGATAATAAGAGTTTTGAACAGTTTTCTCTTAATACCATAGTATTCAATAATTTATTTGAGTGAGACACATGGTTTTTTTCCTTATCCTAAAGTAATGAGTGATCAACCTGTAAGCTTCCCTGGAGAGGAATGGCTTTCAAATATATTTTCTTGTCTTTGTCAACTTTCAGATACATGCATCTCTATATGCTATACATGATAGGGAAGGTATTACCCCCAGATGATGGCACTGTCTGCTCTCTGTGTCAGCTGAAAGGAGAGGGTTCCTGATACTGCAGTGTCAGGAGACAGAGATGAGTCTGGAGGATAAGATGGAGAGGACAAGGAGAGGAGAGATTTCTGAACATGTTTTTTCACTCTGGGTTCTGCAAGTGGCAGCCAGAGCATCAGCTCTGCTCCCACACTCTCTGTGTCCAACCATGGCTGTACAAAACCGACTCTTATTGGCAAAATGTTTTCAGTTTGAAGACATCACTTAATTTTCTTTCAAAAAAACCCAGAAAAATAATTGAAAACGTTCTGAAAAAAACCTCACTCCAGAAACTCACCAGAGTCTCTAAGGCTGTTCTCTTTTGACTGCTGTGGATATGCTACACTCGGAGGCACTGCACAAATACTGGATGGGGGTCCTTTGTATCCCACCTCTGATTTACTGTAGGCACAAATGTCATGGGCACATTAAACCAAGAGTATTATCTAGGCTGAGTATTCTGAGGATCAGGGATGTGAGTGTTGCTGTCTCAGGTGTGCTGCTCCTCACAAGGGCAATTTCAAAATCTTCACAAAGAGTATTTTGTTCTGTCAGACAGAACTGTGAGAGCAGCACAACCTTCAGTCTGAACTCACCTGATGTTACCCAACACACAAACCCTGAGAGCGGGGGAGCTGCTCTACTACTTTATCTACCTTTGAGCTTCATTTCAAACTAAAATGAAACCTCCCCTCTGTTGTTAGCAGGTATAAGAAACTAAACTGATGAAACTGTTGCTTCATAGAGCAGTTCTTTAGATTTTCTCCCACTTCAGTTTGTATGATTTGTTACTCTCTTATTAGATTTATATACCATGAAAAATCAGAGGTGTTTTCTCACATTGATTCCTGATCCTTTTGAAAGGAGTGAACTTAATCCATTATAGCCCTACTTTCTGTCAAGGCCTTTTCAGTTAGAGTGGAAATAATAAAAATATACGTACCAAGGGCCTTGGGGGTAAATTCCATGCATTGCTCTTGCCTTTATCTGTCTATTTTTACATAGCCATGCATCTGAGTTTACTTTCTGTTCACATGTTCAGCCTTGAACACAAAGCTAGTGAGATCATGGTGAATAGCAATGTGTGTCTGAACAATATATATCAGCAGCCTTGTTCACTCTGCTCCTTGAAAAAGACTGAATTATCTGAACAGAACATTAAAATCCATAGCTTTCTGATTTAAGTTTTCCACTTCATCATGAGCCTGGTGAGCACCTTCTGGGCCCTGCTGGGAACTGTAGTAAGACTGATGGGAAGGAAGCTTGCTTGCCTACCATGGCTTATGAAGGGTGGCCAGTTCTAGAGAGAAGTTTTTGGTTGGTTTCTTTGCCTTTGAGGGCAGTTTCAAAGAACCTTCTCATCCAGCAGTTTGTTGATGCCGTTGCAGATCTTTTTGAGGTTCGGCCGGCAATCCCCGTCCAGGCTGTACAGGGCTGACAGGAACTCCACATCTGCAAAGTGGTTGAAGACGTGGTTGATGCGCCCGTGGGACCGCGCTGTCAGGTGCCGCCCCACGAGTTCATGCACCAGCTCTTTGCACTCGTTCAGCAGTTCTGCCAGCACGTTCCTGTCAAAAGTGTATTCCACCTCGTAGAAGCTGACTATTGTCATGGCAGTTTGGTTCAGCTTCTTCCTGAACTTGTCTACGATCTCCAGCTCTTCCTGGTTGAACTGATTATTTCGATAGAGGATCCCGATTTTTATTGCCACTTTGATCAGGTCCTTCATGATTTTATGGGCTTCTTTCTTGTTTCTGGTGTGTTCCTTTGTTACTTTGTACAGCTCGTCGAAGATTTCACTGCTTGTGTCATCGATTAGCATGTTAGCCATGGTTTTAGTTGCCATTTTACTCAGGATCTTTTTCTGGGCTTGCAGTGCAAGATTCTTGGAGCTGAAATAATCAGGACCTGGTTTGGGATAGACAAATGGGGAAATGTTAATTTTTTTTTGGTGAATTATTTTTGTAATCAGTTAAGAAAGGTGGCATCTGCATGCTTAACTGTGACCTTGCATGTGTCACTGACAGAACAGTCACAACTGCAGGAACACTCCCAACACATTTTAGCCAGGTATCCTTGGGGTTCCACACACCCATGTTTCAGGTCTTGCCATCACTGAAGGCTTTTGCTTGCAAATAAAAAACAGAATATTCTGGCAAGGGATATATATGCCGATTCTGTGATAGTAATTTAATTTTGTAGTTCAGTATGAAAGCAGAGAGATCTGCTCATTGAAATAATTCATGAAGGATCAGAGACAAGTGAAAAGAGATAGTGACAAGCAGTATATAAACCTTCAGAGTTACACTCTGGTCATAGGGAGGCACTGTTGTTCCATGGTTAGGCTGAGCAGATTCACAGGCATAGATTCATCTTGCCTTAATCTGTAGTACCGATGCCTTCCCCTTTTGTTACCAATTTGCAAAATCATAGAATATGACTTTTATAAAAGGTTGGTGCTTCAGTGCATGCAGCTCCTTCTGACAAAAATATGTGAGCTATTTTCTCTACATTTATCAAACAAATATTTTGTATATTTTTTTTTTTTACTCATATCTGCACATTTCACTCAGCAGAGCACCTGAACACGTGGCTACTGCTGGGCTTTATCCCACGAGTTTCTGTAATTCTTGGTCGAGATTAATTTGGCCTTCCTCTGTTCTTAAATTAATGTTGGCTTCTAACTGACCCTCTGTGGACAAAGCAGAGGAAATATGGATATGAAATAATTATCCAGGCTAATACTGGGGCAGCAAAGCCTCTGTTGGATCAAAGGGCTCTATCATTGCAGCCAGGTGGTGGTGAGGGTGTGCAGCTGGGGAGGACAGCCAGGAGCTCTGAGTGATGGCAGAGTGGGCTTTTTGTTCCCAGACACCTTCCTTGCCTTTCCCTGGCCTCTCCCCTGTGCTCTGCAGAGTAGGTGTCCCTGTGTCCCTGCCAGCTCTGCCCACCAGGACACCAGAGCCTTGGCTGCCACAGGGGGATTGAGGTAACCATGTCCTCCACCAGCTGCTGGGAAATCAAACCACTAACAGGTTATAAATGCCAATAAATATCAAATCTTACAGTGCTTATTTGATTGTGGAGCCTGAGTGAGTCTTTAGGCTGGTGGGGTGAGCTCCAAGGCCCTTTCCATCCTTCAGCACACGAGTGTTGTCACTTCCCCCGTGCTCCTTCCACCCTCACACCAGGAAAAAGGGGTACTGGCTGCCAGTGCTCACTTGGAGTAAGTACAACTAAAGTCCTCTTTTTAATTCTGATTTTCAAGTTGGCTGGGACATTAAAGTTGTCATCTTTGTGTGCCACAGCTGTACTGCTGAGCAATGTTGAAGAGTAACATTTAATTCCAACTGAACCACCACCTGGAAAAAATAATTCAATGTGCTTAAAAGAATTGCCTGTCATTTGGAGAGAAAATTGTGGGGCTGAGCTGCTGTCTGGAGGAAATAGGAAAAACTGATTTAATCTAGGAATGATAAAACCAGGATGAAAGCATTCTTTCACTTAGCAGTACGTGGGTATATAAATAGGATCCATGATGAGTAATTATGTGCATTTGACACACTGAAATGGTAGATTGTTAGTGTCTATTTCTCTAGTAAGTGCTTGCTATTAATCAAGTGGATGTAGTTGATCAGTAGCTGGTTTGATCAAAAAAAGAAAATAATTGCAGTAGGTTTTTAGAATATTAATTGTACTGAAGTTCTCACACTTGAGCCTCATGTCCCTTTGCCCAGGTGAGAGCCCAGCTGAATCCTGTCGTGCCTGGCTCTGCTGCAGGGACAGCTCTGCAGAGCTGCTGCAATTCTGGGGCTCAAAGCTCAGCCAGCAGTTGGGGTGAGCAAAACATCCCATCACACACCCTGGGGGGGGTCTGGGACCAGCAGAGCCACCAGCACCTTAAATACAGACACATGCAGCTGCCCTCACACCTGTGTGATCTCTGAGACAAAGCTGGGTGCTAAATTAGCACATAGAAGCTTCTAATGAACTTTTCTGAAGGGAGGGTTGTCTGGTACAGAAAAAAACTGTTAATATATATTTGTGTGTCCAAAGTCCTGTCTCTTATCCACAAAATGAAGCAGTGTGACCTTCAAACATGGGTCCCTTTCCCAGGACACCCCTGGGTGTGGTGGCTCAGACAATGATATCACAGCTCCCTGTGAAAGGTGCAGGCTGTCAAAGGGGCAGCACAGCTGGAAACCATCAGGTCAAGTTTAACTGAACAAGGCTGGAATGCTTTTCCATGGCACTCCCAAGTGTGGGATCTGCTGTTTAACAGCATGAGACTGAGCTCCTCCTCATCTCTCTAAAAGTAAAATAATGTATTATTGCATTGCTGCTGTGGCTCCCTTCCCTCTTTGTGCTCCTGCCCCTTCATCCTATCCTTCCATGGCATGTGCAGCCCCCCAGCCATGCCAGCCCCAAATCCTTTGTGCAGGCTCCTGTCCCCTGCCTCCCTCCGTGACCTGTGCTGCTCCCTGCACTGCACAGTCTGTAGGAGCTGGTAATTAGTTCCACCACCGTGCCTGCCATGTGCTTTATCCCAGTCAGCTGTGCCAGGCAGGAGAGGTTCCAGTGGGCAGGGGCAGAGCCTGGTGGGACACAGATTGTTGTGCACTGTGGTGTCTGTTAAACACAGCTGCTGCCACGGTCCCTGCACCATGTCAGGAACTGCTGCCAAGCTCAGGAGGAGGCGAAGGGCAGCCCTGCACCTGTCCCAGGGAGCTGGCCCTGGGATGGGCACTGTGCAGAGCCTGGGCCACGGCCCCAGTGCCCCAGCTCAGACGATGTGTGGGCTGTGTGGGATGGGAAGAGGGCAGACAGCAGCCACCAGCCCTCTGTGCCTGCAGCCAAGAGCGTGAGGGCTGCTCACAAAGGGCTGTGCTGGCCTTTGCTTTGGTTCAGGGTGTGCAGCTTTGCAGCAGCCTGTGCTGGAGAGTGAGAGAAGCTGTTTTGATTGATTGTTTGGATTCCTGTCTCCAAAATCACACTGTGCTCAGACACCCAGGTGACGCCTTGCCTTTCAAAGATCACAAGTGGTTAGCCACATGATTACATGCAGGCTTTCGTGGGGACAGCATGTTTACCATGGCAGCCTTTTCTTACTGCAGCACATTGCTCACTATACAAAATACATCTTCACCTCCTACATACAGCAATTCTATTTTCTGCTTTCTTTCATACAGCAAAACAAATCAGTAACGACATTATAGATTCTATTAGCTCCCAGGAACATTTCACAAGGCTAAAAATGAAAAACCACCCTCCAAGCTCACTGCTTTGTTGGGTAGTGATTAGCTTCCATTATAGAAAATCTGTCATCTTAGTTTTTACTAAAGAAAGGGCCAGTTCTGCTTCAGATCTGCTCTCACCTTTCTGCCATCTGGAGAGCTGAGTATGATAAAAGCTGATTAAAAAGCTCCTTGTGATGGGATTGATCCCACAGCAATCTTCCATCCTTCTGCTCTCCAGCCCTGTGCTTCCCCTGCCGTGGTGCCCGTGGAGGGGTGGTGAGAGCCCAGCTGTGGCAGGAGGATGGAGAGGCTCCCTGTGCCAGGGATCCCATGGTCAGGGCAGGACACCACCCCCACCAGTGACCACCCAGCTCCTGGCATGCAGGGCTGAACATGACAAGGATGTCTCACATCCACTAAACTTAATAACACGATTGCTTAATAACAGAGTTGCTTAATAACAGAAGTGCAGAAAGAGTTTGGCAACTCTAGTGAGTGGATGTAAGAGTTTTAGATTTTAGGAGTTTTTGAGAATAAAATGCAAGAACATCTGTAATATTCTCCAAATATTTTGATTGCAGATGGCTGTACCAAGTACAAAATGGTCAGAACGAAATGCTCAGCAATACTATTTTTATGTAAATCCACATTCAGCCGCTCTGTACAAAACACACAGCACATCCAGTCAACCAGAAGATGCTCCCACTATGGTGAGGAGGAAGAATGGTCAACATTTGCTGGAAGCAATTATGAGGATATGGAAACCAGTCTCCTGAGCAATTAATCCATTTCCCTCCTAGTTAGCCACTTATTCAAAGCCATAATATCATTTTGCAGCCAGGATATTTTCTCCCCTGGCTAATGGCTGAAAGTTGAGTTGAAGTGAACTCTGGAGGGAGTGTGGCTTCACCACAAAAACAGAGAGAGGAGGAGCTGCTCTGAAGGGTTTCTGTGCAGGTTATCCAGTGCATTTTTAATTGAATCAGCAGGCTGGCTGGAATTTCACCTGACACTGGGAGGTGTTACCCTGGTCCTGCTGTACCTTGTGCTGGGTAATCAGTTACCTCAGCCATTGGCTTCACCTGCTCCAAAGTGAGACACACGTGGAGCCTTTGCCTGATTTCCACTGATTTTCCACTGAGTGTAACCTCAGCTCCCAGCAGTCAGGCTGGTTGTGTTTTCCAGCCAAGGAGTGCATGTGGTGGAGCTACTGAGTAGGCTTGAGAGCATCCAGGAGAGGTGAGTTGAGTTGTTTTAGATAAAAGGTCTGAGCTAAAATCATGAAGAGGCTGCAGGTCTGAAGAGGGCTCCTGCAGCTTGGCAGGCATGGGAGGTGATGGGAGCCAGAAAAGGTTCCCTGCATCTGTGCTCCAGCTGTACTGGAAGTAAGCAAAGGACTGAGTCTTAACTGAACAAGATGGAAATGCATAAGAAAGTAAAGATAATGAAGAGGCTGAAATATTTTTAATACTCCTGAATCTTCACTTTTAAAATGCAGCACAGCTTCTGCAGCAAAAGTCAGGCTTTAAGGAGTCAGCAGTGCTGCTGGAAACGTGGGCATCCCTCCAGCTGCCAGCAGCTGCTCAGGCTTGTGGGACATGGACCAAGGCAAGGGCCAGGCACGCTCTCAGTCTGCTAGAGATAGCTGGGTTGTGAAAATTGTTGTAGGAATGTGCTGTTTAACGACTGGTGTGACCCAGTTTGAATGCACCTGTGTACTTAGTGATATACCTGCCCCTGAGCCTGGGGAGGCTGGGAATGGCACTGAGGCAGTGGGATTGTAAAGCTCTTGCAGTGGATATCTGAATGGTTAATCCAGCGTTGCTGCTGGTGTTCATAATTTACTGTGTTGCAGCCTTCTTTATAACCTAAAGATTTGCCTGTAATGGCTCCTTTTCTTGACATAAATAAAAAAAAATCTACTGCTTAATTTCCATCATTCAGGCAAAATGTTAGGGGAAATGAGCTGTAAATGTGTGTGTTTTATTTATCCATCAAGTCTCACTTACATGTTATAGGATTGATTAGAAATGTGAACTGCAGGACTCAGGATTTCAAAGAAGCTCTAAAAGCAGAAAGGAAAAAAAGTCCACTAAAGCCACTTGTCCTGTAGTGTTTTAGTCCTGAGCAGCCCAGGCATGAGCCCTGAGTGTATATTACTCTTGGACAGCTACAGGATCACTGCAGAAGAAACATTCAGTGTTTCCAGTAACTTTAAGCCAAGAAATCCAATAGAGCAGATGGAATACATCAGCTTTCAGGGAGGGCCAATTTAAACACGTGTAAGCACCAGGGGCCCAGAGCTCAAACTTTAACACTTCTAAATTGTTACTGTGAGCATAAAAGGGTTGCTCATATCCGCAGTGGAACTGGAGATTACAGACTGATAATTATATGATCCTGGGAGAATGTACCAGTACCCAAACGTCTGAAAGCAGAACTTGGACATGCTGGAAAGGGCAGCAACAGCCCTGTACAGAGGAAATATGAGTGAATGGAAAAAAAGACCATTTTTCCTTTCAGTGCTTTAGATGAGCAGCAACTATGCCACAAAAAAAGCTCTGTCTGGGAACCTGGGGACTAGAGATTCCAATGGGTAGTCTTATTTCTGCTGCTGATTTGTATCTGGCATTTACTTTTCTAATACTCTATTGTTGCTGCGTTCTGGAGTTGCCTTTCAATACCTGGAGGAGCTGGTGGAAGGCTGGAGGGCCCCTTCTGTAAAGAGAAGAAGAGCAGTGCAGAGTGAGTGGATATTCTGCTGTCCTCTGGGTAATGCCTCCAGGAGCCTCTCCAGGGAGAAGAACTCAGCTGCAGTTTCCATCAGCTCTGATGGAGTTGCCAAAAAAGGGTCTGGCTGAGTTTTGCTGCCCCTGGTAGCTGGCTGGGAGCTGAACTGCACTGCTGTGCTCCTGTCCCGGGTCTGAAAGCAGTAGCTGGCAAGTGCTGTGTGGATGACAGCACTGTCCCAGAGCTGAGCCTGGCTCACAGGGTGGAAACCCTCCCAGGCACTCCCTTGAATGTATGGCACAGCTGACACCATGCTGGGATTTTGTATGGCTGCTATTTGACATTACAAATGAGACATTACACTTGGTCATATCCTGCAAACACATCCAGCTTGTGGGAGAGGAAACCACTCCCTGCCAGAGGGGCTCATGAGGATCATCTCTGCCAATGTGCCCCACAAACCAAAGGGCTGGACCAGCAGCAGCTGCTCTGGGCAGGACCCAGCCCTGGCCCAGCCTGCCAGGGACACATGCAATGAGCAAACACCTCTCTGAAAGTGGCCATTAAAGCTTTTAATTTTATTAACCTGATGATGTAAATCAGAACGAAAGCCTAAACCAACCTGCAGCTCAGGGAATGGTATCTTCGTAGGGTGACCTCCAAGGGCTCATTTTCAACTTTTCCCCTTGTACTTTGTAGCATAGGGCAGCACACCCAAACACACCAGGTCAGCTGCTGGCAGCTGGCAGTGAGTGAAAGCTGTGCAGAGCTTGCACAGCACCCTGAGCTGCACCCAGAATGGGAGCAAGGCTCTGCTTTGGGCAAACTGCTCTGGAGTTTAAGTCTGCCTGCCAGGAATGATAGTAAAGTACTGGGGTGTTTGGGTTTCTGAGCTTTACTATACAACTAAAAGAGGTTTTGATAAACTGACCACTGTATTTTATAAACAGGTTTAAAGTCTTTTGACGTCAGTTTATGTTCTTGGCAAAATACATTAAAAAAAGTGAACAGCCCTATCCCAGAAAAAGCTTGTTTGGCTCTGCCTGACACTGCCAGACAAAAAGGCTCCCCACTGAAGCAGAGTTTTGACAAGGGAAGATTGGTTACAATCCCTTGCAGTGACCTGTTGATCCTGTTCTTGTATTTTGAGACAGGTGCTTATGACGCTATTAATGTGGGTTTTTTTAAAAATGCTAGTTTTTACACTAAGAGACTTCTTTTGACCAAAGAGGCATGGTGGCATACCCAAAACACTACAGTCAGATCTTCTTTAAGCATGGATAGCTCACCCATGCCTTGGTGGCACTCTGGGATATCTTTAATTGGCCAGGAGGTTTTGGCCTTCAAATTGTAAGTTGTTTTGTTTTTTTTTTTCCCCCAATATAGGCTCTACAGAAAATCTTGGACAGGAATTACTGAAGAATTTAACTTCAGTCTCTGAAACATTTTTTGTTTCATGTCCATTGCCTTTTCCACAATTGTCACATTTATTACATTGTCCTTTCTAGAAGACACAGCAGGGAAAAAAGAAGCTATCATGAGGACTGTGTGGCAAAAATACCCAATTAGTCAAATAATTATTATCTCTATAGGAAAATTATGCTTGTTTTAATGTCTGGCCATGTAATTTTCACAACAGGATCGTAATGAGTTCTTTAATATGTGCTAAGGGGTTGTTTATTGCTTAGAAGGGACAGAGGCTCTTGGGGAATATCAGGCACATAATGAATGATAAACAATTATCTTGTTAAGGAATGAAGGCTCATAGGCTTCTTTGAGAGGATTCAACCATCATGTTCCTCCACACCAAAGTAACAATTATCCAGGAAAGAGAGGATTTTCTTGCCAAAGCATTGTTTGTCACAGAGACTTAAAAGCTATGTGAAACCTTTGAAGATCTTGCAGCTGTCCTGTTTTATCCAGATGCAATTGTTGTAGCAGCTTCTCTTTGCCAATGATCTGTAGAACTTGCTTGCAGTGGTTCCAGGTTGGAAGATTTGTTCTTAACAAAAACTTGAAAAGCTGTTTGAACATCATGACACTTGCACAGGTCTTGGGGGCTTTCAGTCCAGTTTCATGAATTACTTGAATCCTTGATCAGGATGTGTGTGGTTTTCATGTTTTCTTTTATCCTCTCTGGCAGGGTAAGGGAGGGAGGAAGGCTCTGGAGGCATCTGTACTTTTGTGGGCTTGGTGCTTGGCAGTGACCACAGGCACCACTCCTGGTTAAGGGGAGGCTCACATTTCCCTTTGCTTCTGCAGCTCAAATGCTTTCTGTTCCTTCCAAAGAAGTCTCTTTAGCATGCAGGAGCTGGTTGTTCCAGTAGGAACAAAATAATATGCTGTTAGTAAAGCAAGGCCCTTCAATATCAGCCCTAAATATTAAACAAGGCCTCCGTGCAATCTGTGTGCTTTAAATAGTTAAAGTGCAGCTATGAAACAGGCTACTGAATACTGCTTCACCAGTTTCTATTTTTTCCCCCACCCATTTCTCATCCTCTCAGGAAGAAAATTTTGAGGGTTTATTTTTGTGCCTCCAAATTGCTTGCTGTTGCACTACACTGCTCTTTCTCCGGAGATAAAACGTCCTTGCCTTTTACATAGAATAATTCTATTTTTGACTCTAATATATTAAGAATGGCATGAAAAATAACCATGTCTATGCTCTAGGGATGTACAAAATTCCATGAGAAAGTAAGCAACTGGGACCCCAAGGGTAGCTGATCTGAAGATGCTGTGAAACTGAGATGGCATTTCTCTGTAGCTTAACATGAGGCTGAAAGAAAAAGGGAAGGGGGAAGTATTTCTGCTAAACCAGGTCAAGGTGAATAAACTCCAAATAACCCACACAAGGGTGCAGCTGCAGCAGGTGTCCAGCTGCTGCTGACCAAGTGGCTGTGTGAGCTGAGCTCTGCCATGCCCAGAGGGAGAGGATGGGATGCAGCTCAACCCCTGTAGAGCTCTCCCAGACATGCTCCTCTCTGGGACAAGGCTTGGGGTGTGAGAAGCACAGCTGGGTTCACTCTTGTTGTGTGGTTTTTGTCTTGGGCTTTAAAAAGAGGCAGAACCCCTGCCAACAGCACTGTGTCCTCTCTGCTTGCTGTGCTCTGACAGTGTGAGTGGTGAGTGGGCTGCTAACACCTGGCAGGGTGTGTGGAAATGGAAAAGGCCAAGGAAAGGGGCCTGCAGCCTGTTGAAGCTTGATGTGAATTAAAGGTATCTTATCTGTGTGTCTGGCCAAAGAGGGAGATACTTTTTTATGGACACCGTGTGCTATTGTTTTCCTAATTTGGTACTCGGTTGCTTGACCACTTGGTTTTGAATTAAGGTGATAGATGGAAGGGGAATAAACCAATGCCAGATATCAGGTGCAGCTGGAAAGACATACTGCTGGTCCCTAAATAAAAATGCCAGAGGAGCTGTAATTTCCACATTTAATTCCAGCCATGCTTCCAAACTCTGTTTATACCAGAGAACAAAGTCAAATGAGGGGAAGGTAAGAGGACAATAATGGCAAGAAATGTCTGACAGCAAGTCAGGAACAGACACTCTAGACTGATCACAACATGTTTAAAACTATTAATGAAAGGTTTCCTTAACCTTTTGCATAGACTATTTACAGTCTACTTTTTATTCTCTGCATATGTGTTTTGAGGGAGTAAATTAAAAAAAAATTTTGAAGATGCTGATTAGTGCTCACAACTCTGGAAGATGAGGACGTGCAGGTTATAACCCCTTTGGAGCTGTTTGACAGTGCACAGAAGAGGCACAGCTGTGGCTCCCTTACAGCTGGAAGGGTAGGACTGTGATGTGAGTGGCACTAAGCAAACAAAGCATGTCAAACCTTCTCCAACATGAGGGCCTGGTAGGGGCATAGGGGAGCTTCAAGTGAGGCTTATCCTATGATGGACTGATGCTCCTTACCAGATTAAACAAAAACCCCAACCCTCCCCCTCAACAAAACAAACAAAAACCTTAACCAAACAGAAAATCCCACTCAAAACCCCAACCCAAAGCTATTGCTAGAAGAGGCTCTGCAGATGTGTATGTCTATTACTAAAGAAACAGTTTTCTAAACCCTCCCCTTAGTTATATTGTCTATGTCACAGAATCATTACTTACAAGGTATGTGGGTGCACTTGTCTCTGTATTTATAACACTTTTCACTCCCTCCATGAATGCAAAGGCCTGGATTTGTAAAGGCATCTAATTTATCACTGACTGCAGTCCAAACTTCTAGTTCCTATTCTGAGAATGTGCAGGAGGTAAAAAAGGACTTAAACAGATCTGGAAGAGTTGCTGCAACTTGTGAAGTCTTTTGGGGTAAAGAAAATTGATTAAATCATGGCTCCGACTGCCAGTGACCCTCCTTGTGCCTTCCAGAGCACCCCTTGCTCCCTCTGCCCAGTGCTGTGTCCCACTGCAGGGTGGGACAGCATTTCTGAGCCAGGTGCTGAACTGTTGCACTTACAGCAGGTTTCAGGTGCAGATCTGAGCTCCAACGTGGCAGTGAGGGTTTTACTGCTGCTTGAAGCAGTTTTGTTCCATCCAGCCCCAATTAGTTGCTGATTGTGCTGCAGCTTTATGAGCCCAGCACAATACCAGATGGGAATGTTGCTTGTGCAAGTTCATAAAAGACCTAAGGGTATCCTTCCTTTCTGAGCAAGAGCTGCTGATAATATCAATTTCTGAACGATGCCTGCTCTGGTTTCTTTTAACTCATTTAAAGTTTTTTGATTTTTTTTTTTTTTAAACAATTTCCTTACAGACTTCTAACAGACAATCCCATTGTGGCCTTGCTGAAACAAACCCTGCTTGCTGTTTGATTATAACCACCAGGACTGATATTGCAGAATCCACCTACAGGGAGTTAGATCAAGAGTATAGTTATAAATGAACTAGTGGTGTTACAAGCTTAAAAGAGAAAATTTATTTTTAAATGTCATTGGCTTCTCCTTGCTGACAAGCGAGTAAATTCCTTTCCCTTGTAGTTTAGGGGTTTTTGCCCTTCTTGAACAGAGAGGAGGTTAAGCTTGTGCTACCCTGACATACTGCCCACCCCTGAGCACTGGAGCCCTGCACACCTTTACAGGAAAATCTACCTCAATGTGCCAATATCCTCGGTGCAGGGTGAAATCAAAGCCTTGTTTTCTGTCTGAAAGTGATAGAAAAGTATTTGTTAACAACAGCAAAGCTGAAACTGAAAAGACAGAAGATGTGAATACTTAGAAGAAGAGTTTGCTGTTTAGTGTTGTTCCCCAAAGATGACAGGAAAACTAGAAGAGTCTCCATTTACTTATTGTTTTGAACAATGCTTTACTGTTTGCCTGGTTATTCAAAAGGAAAGGAAAGACATTTTTACAGTTGCAGAATATTAGGCTGTGTAGAATCCTTGAGTAACTTCATTTTCCTTTTTTTCTTCTTCCCCTGTCCCTAGAGAAAGATTAGTTGCTGGGGAGATGGCCAACCTAGATTCTGAATGGAAAACTCCTGACCAAAGGAAAAATTAATGCTGGTCAATGCAGCTGGGATTCATCACACTCTCCATCTCTTACAAGATTTTGTGCATCTGATTGGGGATTTATTGGTAGGAACACATTGCCTTATGCCTCAGATGTGATCTATAACCTTGTTTTCCTTTAAAATGAAGCCTGATTTGGACTTTAATATATCCTTTGGGTGATGTACTCTGCACTGCTTGTCTGTGTCAGGTCAAGCATCTGATCAAGATGCACAAAACACCAGGAATGAATATGTGATGAATTACATCTCTGTGGAAAAAAAAAAGAACCAGGTTAATACCTATCTATTCCACATGAACCAGACCACCTGCTGTATTCTCCATACTTTTCTTATGCAATCCTGCCATAAGGAATGGCCACTGTGGAAAACTTTGTCTAGGCAAAGGAAAATTGAGCCTTATGGCACAAGCAAAAAATTATTTCCTTTGGAAGGACAGAAAACCTGGGAAGAGAGAATTGCAGGTCAGTTCTGCTCCTCCTTGGTTCAAAATCCAAATTAATATAATCTGTGAAAACTTACAGTGTCTTAGTCTTACACCAATCAAAGAAAAAATCTGGAATTTATACTGAGAAAAAAAAAAAAACCAGGAGGAGAAACCTGACTACTGATGATGATTTCTTGTTATGGGTTTAAACTAAACTGCTAAGGATGGCATCAGTATCTTACAGTGAGGTAACTGACCCACACAGCATAAATAACACCTGACAGTCAGAGCTCCTGCAGAGGATAAACACTAATGAAGATGATCCGGTTTGTACTTTCACCTTGTTCATTGTGTGTACACATATTGCAAAGCACATCATGCCAGGAGGGAAATACTGACAACAGGGATGCTTCTGCTGTCATCAGTCTCTAATAACACTGTAACAGCAGTGGCTGTAGCCACCCATGGTGCTGAAGTTCACTTAGAGTACAACTCCTTATTTTAGGAAAGCAGAAATGGAAAAGATGCTGGAAATGTACTGAAATGGTCAAGACAGTTCTTAGAAGGTCTGTTTTATTATTCTGAGGTATGTGAGTAACAGCAATGTGTTGTGTGTGGGGCATTTATATATATATATATATATATATATATAATATATATATATGTATATATATATACACATATATGTATACACATGTATCCTCATTATGTAACACTGCAGCTCCAAGGAGTCAGGATTGAACTTGCACATGAAAGAAACAAAAATCATTGCCTTTGCATTACCTACAGAAAAGCCTGACAGGACAAGCCTCAACAACAAGCACAGATAAACAGAACGTGCCATCCCTCATGGTTTCAGTTCTGTGAAATCTCTGGGTACATCTGCACGGAGCTGTTTGTGATGATGCCTACAGGTGTACTGAGAGCATCCAGCTGGGGCCAGGCACAGTGGAACCCTGAGTGCAGCAGTAACATGGGGCTCTGGAGACAGGCTCCACAAGAACTGAATCTCCTCAGTTCAGATACTAAGAGGAGGAAAAGCAGCACAGCCCACACGCTGTTAGCATCTCGCTGTTGCAGCTGCCAGCAGAACTGCTGCCTCTGCCTCTGGCTGTTCATGGAATAACAGACAGGCTCACGGCTCCAGGGAGCGCGTGCTCACCAGCACAAACTGACCCCACCCAAACAACTGACACTTCTCAAGGGACTTTGGACAATTCACAGAATCACAAGGTTGGAAGAGACCTTCAAGACCATCAAGTCCAACCCATGCCTTAACATCTCAACTAAACCATGGCACCAAGTGCCACATCTAGTCTTTCTTTAAATACATCCAGGGATGGCGATTCCACCACTTACCCAGGCAGACCATTCCAGTGCTTGAGCACTCTTTCAATTAAAAACTTTTTCCTAATATCCAACCTATATCGCCCTTGGCACAGCCTAAGGCTGTGTCTGCTCATTCTGTCAGTGCTGCCTGGAGAAAGAGACCAACCCCACCTGAGCACAGCCACCTTTCAGGGAGTTGTGGGAGTGAAAAGGTCACCCCTGAGTCTCCTTTTCTCCAGGCTAAACAACCCCAGCTCCCTCAGCTGTTCCTCACAGGTTTTGTGCTCCAAGCCCCTCACCAGCCTTGTTGCCTCCTCTGGATGCACTCAAGCATCAATGTCCTCCCTAAACTGAGGAGACAGAACTGGACACAGCACTCGAGGTGTGGCCTCACCAGAGCTGAGTACAGGGGAAATGCAGCCCTTTCTGGATCTGCAGCATGAAGTTTTAGAGTATCTGTGGTTCCTGCTGAAGAAGCAGAGGCACTGGCCTGTTACTTCTCCTTCTGGAGCCATTCTAAGCACAGGCAGCTTCTTGAGGCTGACCTAGAAAGTTTCCAAAGGTGAGTTTATCCATGTTGTCTCTCTTGGAATTGACACGGTATTCAATGACTGAACACCCGTGGAGCTTTCTCAGATAGACCAGCAACCACCTGAGGGAAAATACTGCTTACTTTCCTCTTGCTGCTTTGTAGGACTCAGTAAATCCTTCTTTCCTAGAGAATTATCCTGCATTTCTTAGTCCTGCCTAAGGACACTGGGTTCAGAGCTCCTTCTGCCTGAAGAAATGTGACAAAATCCACTTCTTGCTCTGCTCTCATCAGTCCTGTAGGAAAAAATTGGATTTTGGCTGATCCTGTGTTTCCCATTCAACTTTTTATACAACAAAGAAAAGTGCTAGTTCCTTTAATGGAGAGGGGTTTGAGCAGCTCTGACATGTACTGCTGCAGATGGGCAATCCCCAGAGAGGACTTTGTCAGGCAGGGATTGCTTGGAGCCCAGTTCCATAACTGATCCAATTCCCTTTAGTGAGGGGGTCCAACAACCCCTATCACACACTTGTCTAGAGAAATAAGATTCCCATGCTCCTGCTTTTGTTGGGTTGGGATTTTCCTGCAACAAGGTCTATCTGTAGTTCCTGCTTGTGTTCCTGCTGTTGCCATAGCATAACCCAGGGACACAAGGAAAGCAGAGAGCCTTTGATCAAATGGGACACTTCCATGCTTTTAAGTGGAGATAGGAGCCTTAAAAAGGAATGACTGTATATGTGTCCTTCATTACTATTATTCCATAAACCAAAATAATCTTGAGATTCCTATGGGTTTGCACCAGAAAGCCTAGAGAGTGATAATCCCATGTTTGTGCTCTGAATATAGGTATTGCTCATAGGGAATAAACTGCTGGCAGGCACACTTCAACAAACTCTATCATCAAGCTGAATGACACTTTAAAATAATTGTTTAACTTTTACTAGCAGTCATTATTAATTTAATGAAGTTTCCCAGGATGCTTTAAACCAAAAGAGAGAATGTTTGCAGTCCTCTGCATAGAGACATCACACATTACATATTCAGCAGGAAAGGTCTGGAAGAGGAGCCCTTTTGTTTATTCTTATTTCCTTTTAACTAATGCTAATCTGAGCTTCTAGTCTCATGCTGTTAAGCAGTACACTTCAGTACAGCTGAAGCTTCCCCTGGCAAATAACTGAGCAGCAATTTAACCCAGTGGGCCTCACCTTAGTGAGCTGGGTTTGCTGCCAAAGAGAGCTGGCCTGCTTTTCTTTTTTAGTTTTCTTTTCCCTTTCCCCCACCCAAGTCTATTCAAATAGTTTCTTTTGCAGCAATCTGTTCTCTTCCTCTGGGCCTAATGCTGTTGCTGAGCTCCCCTTGGCAAGGAGCTCTTCAGGCCTGCCTTTGCTCATCTGCATTTCTTCAGCTTCTGGCACCATTGGTCCCTCCCTGCCCACAGTTTCAAGGTTTGTTTCAGGAGCAGCACCTCCCCATCAGACAACAGTCTGTCCTTTCTCCAAGCCCAAAGCCATAAGATGATTTGCCACTTGCCATTTTTTAATATTTTCTCCCCAAATATCAAACACACTCATGCTTACAGAGAAAGCACAAGCAGAAGCTTCACACTTTTGGTTTTCTTATTAAGTGCAGCCCAGCGGTGGTAGTGCAATGTTACTTCAGTGGACATTTATTTGATTTTAATAGACACCATAACTGTTTGTGGAAAGCTTTTATCAAAGAAATAAGACTCCAGATACCAGAAGTCTGTCTCTTATCTAGTGAGAGATAGCCTATAAATCCAAGCAGCATGTTGGAGATTGCAAGATTTCTGACAAATGGAGAGTGGGGTAAAAATAAGAAAGTCAGCTGTCACTGTGTGTGTTCTGGTGCCATGTTCCTGGTCATGGCTGGCTGATGCATTTTCTTCTTGGAACTCACACAAAGGATCCATCCTAAGACAGCAGCTGAAGAGAGATTTGTATCCAGTGACTTTTGGTTAAGTGAGACCATTAATGTTCTGAACACAAGTCCCTAAATGTGATAATATGCCACCATTTATTCAGGGCAGCTCTGAGTTTCTTAATCAATATGGTTATAATAATGATACTGCCTTGTAAACTGGTCAAATGGAACCTGATAAATCTCATTACCAATCTGATGGGTATGGTTTGTAAAATTCTAGAGATGCTTGACAATTGTACAGCAATCTGCCTTATTCCAGAATAAAATTCGGTCCAACACTACAAAAACAATGTAGCATATTTCAATATTCTAAAAGTGTACAGTTGGATGTCTTAGTTTGGCACTCCTGCAATGGCTTCTTCTAATATAATTTAATTTCTTTCTTATTTTGCACTTACCCATAAAAATTCTTTATTTTGCAATCAGTGAAACCATATGCCTTTGGAGGAAGCTTTTTTCCTTCATTTTCTTTCCAAAGAGAAATTTACAAAAATGGAAATATATCTGACCAAGAAAGATGTTCTGGTAAGAAAAAGTGATCTGCTCAGATAAGCTACAGAAAACAAAATGTTTAAAGAAAATACTTTTTTTTTTTTTTTTTTTTCCGGTTGTTTTTTTTTTTTTTTTCACAAAGGTGGAGAAAATACTGCCTTGTGGAGGAGTATTTGCTGTATGGGGATCTGCCTCTGAAATAGCTAGAGATCCCAAAGGTTGCATATGAACAAGATTTAGGACTCCATTCTACTTCCTTTTGCATAGGTAAGAATTCTTTTGCTATATTCAAAGTTTCATGCCAGGAAGTCTTGACTGGTATCAGTGATAATGGCCTAAACTGACCAGGTAAAATGAAGATGTCATGTAGGATGACACAGAGCTTTCTTTTTCCATGATGTTTGTTTATGTTTGACTCCAACCATTTCTCATCCAAAACTGACTTAATCTCCACCAGGTCCTCTTTCCTGATTCTTTTAGAGGGAACTCACTATTTAAAGGGGACATATCCCAATCAACCATGATATATTTTGGGTGCACTTCACCACCTTTCTCAGAATGTGTTTTTGTACAAGATATTTGGTGTTATTGTTCTGACGTCCCAGAGCTACCAGAGCATAATCCTGCATTGCTGGACTGCTGGCTCCAGTCTGAATCAATGTCCAGAATTGAAAAAGTATGTCTGTCTCAGGCTCTCATCCTCCTCACTGGGGACTGAATCAGCAAGTGAAGAGAAGGACTATTTTCTCATTTCTTTTATGTTATTATGTTTGTTTTTCACTATGACAACTTCTCAGAGAACAAGCTGAAATCTCACTGTGTCTGCTCTTGCCTCATTCCTCCTTTTCTTTTTTTTTTTTTTTTCACCACAAAATAATAGAAATCATCTGGAATATGAAGATATAAATTATTTATGTCAATGGCTACATTTAGGAGTGACTTTTAATGGCATTATCTTTGCTTCAGAAGTGAAGAGACCACAGGCATAAGTCAGTAAAGCAGTAAATGAAAAAAACAGCTTCTGAGATAGAAATGGAGAAATATGTGCAGTGGATGCTTTAAAGCTCCTGGAATTTTGAAATATAATAGGCTAATTCCACCAAACTCTAATGATTTGTAAGATCTCTGCAACTCTTAGTTCTATGTCATTTCTTGGCATTTTTATCACATAGGCTAGGTAATGTATTTTGGAAAAATATGGGCAACTATAATCACACTCAGTTCTTCCAGTCCTGCTTGTGTAATCTTTCCCCCTTTCTTTGTGGTAAAAGGAAAATGGACTTTCATCTTCAAAGGTTTATGTGGGGCCTTTAAAAGATTCTGTGAAAAAGTTTCCTCTCATTCCTAGCAGAGTTAGCAACGCCACATTGCAGCAGTCTCATGAATGAGCTGCAGAGAGTAAAGCTCTGGGTCTGCCTTCCCTGACTGCAGAAATGAACTGAACTCTCCAAGTGTCACTGGAACAAAGGAACCCTCCCGAGGTCCTACCACAGACTGAGAGGGGCTGGTAACACCAGCAAAGCTGCTCCCAGGTAAAAATATAAAATCCTTATCCTTTGAACAGCTGCCATAAGGAGCCTTTTCTCCTCAGCTAGTCCTGACTAAGCCAGTGAAGTGGGAAGGAGTGAATGAAAAGACGTTTCATTCTCCACTGCCAGAGAACAGCTCTCAGAGCAGCGCTTTTCAGCAGTACCCTGACTGGAATGGCTGCGGGCTCAGGGGACTCCCTGCTGCCAGCCTTGGCACCTTGCTGCTTTGCAGCACTATTTGTTACTTTTTTTAAACCCAAAGCCAGTTGAAACTAATGAAAACACGCTTCTTTAACAGCCAGGGATTTCGCAGCCAAGCGCTGCTTAAACTTACTAATGTAAATAGCTTTGTCATTTTATAGGGTATGTTCTGAGTTAAATGAGCAGAACTTACTGGGAAATTGAATAAAAATATTTATTTCCCCCCTTCCTCATATCTTTCCAAATATGTCCTAAGTTTTTGCCAGTTCTAAGGTGACCCTGTTCATGCAATCTAATGTTTAATAGCTATATTGAATAATATCTCAAACATGAGTCAGAGCGTGGCTGAAATTTGCACTGAAGTCATAGAAAAACATAACCCCTGAATCAAAAATAATTTGTGGTCTTTCCTATATCCTCTGTCCCAAGGTACAGAATCTGCCTCTGAAATGGTTTGCTTTTCCTTAAAATGTGCTAAATCCTCTGGTGTACTCCAGCACAGTTCCACCTGTGCTGGAAAACTGGTTATACACCCAGTGAGGGAGCACTCCTCTCATCAAATTTTTCTTTAATAGCTTGACTGAGGAACAATAACCACTCTGCACCTAATGAGACTTAAGACTGGACATATATTATAGCTTTATCTATTTATGCAGCTGAAAACAGGGATGCTGTCTCTAGCATTTATTTAAGCTGGAATTATTAAGCTGTTTTGACAGAAAATGTTGGCTGGCTGAAATACTGTTGGAAGTGCATGTATATTTTTCTAAAATTCCTAGTGATTTCCTGTCAGTCTCACAGGTTTTCAACCCTTTCTTCTTGAGTCTGCCTTTTGAGTTAGCTTTGCTGCACTGATGTTGGCTGAGAAAGTGAATTGTTCCCCCATGCAATAGGGAATGCAGCCCAATGCTCCTCTTCAGACTAACAGAGCTGATACTGACCTTGGTCACGTAGACTTGGTGTCCTTTCAGAAAAAAATTCCAAACAAAACCATCAAAACAAACCAAAACACCCAGCAAATGTAAATATATATATATTCATGCATAAATATGTTACACACACATGTATTTTTTTCAGGAAATTTTTCATTCTAATTGAAAACAGAACACCACTAGATTTTGCAGTACAGATTGCTTTTAATCAAATCTAATCTTGCATACACTTATGTAGTTTTTCCTAATGATAATTTCATCTCTGTGACACCGTAGGACTGGTAATACTAATTGTTTCAGCATATTATTATTGTTTCAGTTGTTATTGTTACCTACTGTCCAAAGCCTTTGTCATTTCATAGGACAGCGAATGCATTTATTGCGATGTCCTACTTCTAAAATATACAACGGAAAAATTACTGTTATCATAAAATGTTCTAAATGTATGAAGCATAAAAGGAACATACACTATTTCTCATACACATTGAAGGGTTAAATCACATACTTTGGGAGCACTGCCGCTTATTAAAAATTATTTACGAGTTGAATTGTATCACTTCTAAATATATAAAGAGTTGGGATGGCTTCCAGCAATTACTAAAGAAGCCAGCCAAGTGATGCTTTCCAATTAAATCAGGCTGAGTTGTTTGGTTTTTTTTTAACTTCTCAGTGTCCTGTGCTCTTGCTTCTGTTTTTCATGATTCAAACAGACAATGCATTAACCTCGTGCAGGGGAAGTCTCACACGTCTCCTCTTTGGTCTCCTTTCATGCGCTGGTGAGCAGTAGGAGCCTCTGTAGGTGCTCACTACATGAAAGGTGTCTTTCTTGTCCATATAAGGGCTGCTGCTGGTGCTTCAGTCCTTGCTTTTATTTAGAACCAGCTGTTATACAAAGCTTCAAAGCTTATAACTTCTGATAGCTTATTTATATTTGTAATGTTCAATCTTTGATAATGACTGTGTTAAAAAACCTGAGTGCAGAGCTGAAAGCACTGACTTCCATGGCTGTGCCTGTGCAGCTCAGATTATATAAAAAGACAGATGAAAGTCCATGATGTCTTATTTATTAGCAGGGAAATAACGAACAAATTAATTAAAAAGAAAACAAAAATCACTAAGCCCTAAAGTACTCCCTTTCCTCCTGGTATTGGATGAAGCTCAGATGTTTGCAGGGAAGTCATGCACCACTACTCATGTGTGGTATCGCACTGGAACCAGCTCTTGATAAAGAAAAAATTCCACAATTCTCCACAGGTTTATTTCCTGAGTGAAGCATATTTTAATAATATCTAGGAGAGTCCTAGACTGTAGACCTGGAGGATATACCCAAACCACAGCAGCCCATGAATTTTGTCTAAGATGTCTGAGAAAAAGGTAATTATGAAAACCAAGTCAAGTCTTTGAAAGCCTAAATTTACTGTAAGCACTCTGAACTGAAAAATCGTTACGTAATCTGCAAAATTAAATAGAACACTGAAAACACTGCAGTAGACTATTGAGTGCTTATTCCTTACAAGTGCTTATTCCTTTCCATAGCTGGCTGTAGTCATCACTGCTGCAGAGATCACTTTGTTCTGTGTTGAAGAAATATGTCAACTCCAGAGTACATAAGGCCTGGCTTTACTGCTGGGACTGGAAGCTTGCCATTCAAAGATCTAATCAGAATTGTTTGATTTTTTTCAGCGCTTTGGAGTAGATAACAAACTCATTTGGGTATCTGGCATATTTATTTAGCTCTGTTACAGGTTCATCTGCTCACCCATGATCGTTTACAAGATTTAAACAAAGGTTTCTCCTCGATTAGTGCTGGGAAATGAAACCAGCTTGTGTAACTTGGAAAAATGATTTAAAATGATGGAAATTATTCTTGTATGAGGGAGACAGAAATAGCCCAACACAAGTGCATTCTGCAGTTGCCAGTTGAAACAGCAGCCTATTCTGTGCTGTGCCTTTTACTGATTCATTTCTAGGGCTGTTCTCTAAAAAGAATCTACAGTTATTGGGGCTGAACTGCTGCTTTCTGTCAAGTGGAAACTGAGTGGCTGTTCCATAGCCTTTTTCCAAATGCTTCCTTTGAAAGCTGAAACACTGGAGCACAGAGATCTGCCAGAGCCTGCCACTGGGAATGCAGGAATGCAGTCCTTGCCCAGTGTCTGTAGGTCCTGCCAGCTCCTCCCTTTCTGCTGTGACAATTCAGATGCTGCAGCAGTGGCTATGGCTGCCTGTGCCATACACAGGAGTTCCAGCCAGAGGATTTGGGAAGCCAAATCTCTTTGTCACGTCTGCATCTCCCCCAGCCTTTCCAAAGCATCCCAGAAAAATTGTGCAGCGGTCCTGCAGGCAGGGCAGTGCTTGACACACACTGCCCTTCCCACAGAGTGGAACTGTCCTGCCACACTGCCCATCCTTCAAGGGACTGGCACTTACAGACCTGTCTGCTGATTCCTTTGGGTTGGGTTCAGGACCCCAAGTTTCTGGGCACAGAAGTACAACCTATATTGACACTGCAACCATCTCTGTGTGGGAGACCATACCATGGCAGTTCTTGCAGAGAATGTCTTCTGCTGACAGAATTCAGGTGAGTGATGTGCCCTGCGTAGGGCTCCTGACCATGTGCAGAATATCCCTGCTTTTCTTTTACACTGCACAGCCACAACAGGGGAATGCAGTCCTGAGGAGCAAGCCAGAAGAGAGATGCTCTGGGAGGCATCAGCCAAAGAGCACTCACAAGATTGTGGATGAGTCTGTCCTTATTAAAGCTGAGCTACTCCAACTCATGGTTAGTTTTACTCACAGACTAGTCCCACTAAAAAAATGTAACCATTCTGCTAGGCCCAGGTAGGGCTGTCAGTCCCTCTAGTGACATCTCTCACAATCAAATGATGCATTAGATTTTGGAACTGGCAACAAAACTCACCATCCCATTGAGTTACACATCTCATTACATTTTCACAATGACATTCAAAGAGTAACAAAACACTAAAATACTTACTTATGTGCTTCAAACACAATGGCCCTTAACAGATTTCTGTGGAATGTCCACTGTGTTTCTGAAAACTGTATTCTCAGGATCCAGCAAGCTTCTGTGAAACCCTTACCAGCCGTGATCCACCACGGACAATCCTTCATTGCTGGAACCTGTACTAAGATTTTCTTAGTACTGCATTACCTGAGGGCAATAGGATATATAAAGAATCCCTGCAGAGCTCTTCAAATTGCTGAAGGCCAACACAAGCTCTCAGCAATATTCATTCTTTAGGGCCTTACTGAAGTGGATCTTATGGGTATCTTTTTTACCCATATGAATTTCACAGTCTGAGCTGGGACCAAGAGAGAACGGAGTGGGAGAAAAGGAAGTTTTATCCCACTTCCACCCCCAGTTCTGCTCAGTTCATTCATTTCATTATGTGCTCCTGGCTGCACAGTTTATCCTCCTTTCCTGGGGCAGGCTGCATCCACCCCTGCTTTCACCTCTTTCTGCCCCAGTGACAACACCTGGTTGTTCAGCTCATGCCCAAAATAGCACTGGGCTGCTCCAAAAATTACCATAGCTTCTCCTCTGGGGCACAGCCAACGTGGCCTCACTCGAACTATTTATTTACAATACATCTTAAAAGCCCTCTGACATCCCAATCAGTAGTAAAATGAAATAAACATTGATTTCTTACAAGATGTATGAATCTTTCTACCATCAGGGAGAGGAAGAAAAATAGAAGCTTTAAAGACAAGCAGAGTAGTAACTTTTGAATCCTAGTCTGGAAATAGCAACAAACACAAAAATAGACATATTTTTAACATATAAAGATCTAAAACATATTTTATGCATTTTTGTAATTTGAAAGCTCTCAAAGCATAATGAACACAAATATCATTTTGTTTGCAGTGTATATCCTGCTTAATAAACCATCACACATAGCATTTTGGCTCTTAAAAATAACCACTAAAATGAAGGCTGTCTAACAGAGCATGGACTGAGATGGTTATTAATGCTTACACCTAGAATTGAGATGGTTATTAATACACCTAGACAGTGTGTCAGTCTCTGTTCAGCAAGAACTGAGCATTGCACTTGTCCTAGCAATGTCTCTCCAGTACACCTATATTTGGAAAAGAAATAGGAAAAGATACTGAAGCAAAATATTTTTTCCTCTCCAAGCAGAAATTAAGAAAATTGTATATTATCTAAAATTGTACAAAGAAAAAGAAATGCTTTCACAGAAATCAGTTTCTGAGGTATTTAAAATTCTTACTTGACTTAGATAAAAACCAGTATTGCTGCTAGCTCAAATTTGCTAGAAAGAGAATGACAGATCTGCCCTGAGCTTCAAATACCAGGCACTTGTTCATTGTTCTTTCCTAACGAAATACCAAATTTTCATTCCTGTTTGGAAATCAAATGACAAAATCGTTTGACTACAGCTATGTACAACAAAGGCACTAATTAGAAATTCCCTGGCAAATGACACAGCCAAGACTTATTTCTGTTCAAGATCATGATATTTACCCTTGTTTGGGTAAATGAAAAATTCAGAAGACAATGATAATCAGCTATTTTTTGTGTATCCTAAATATTTTTAGTTCCAAATAATTTCCACATAAAATATCCCAGCAGCATCTTTTACTTCCCACCTTCTCCTAAGCTGTAAACCTTGTCCTGCTGTATATGCTATCCATGTCAGAAAACAAATTCTTTTTGTTTTAATTTATCCAATCACATCATCTTTCGTTTGGTACCCATCAGATTTCACACTCAAGCTGAGAATTTTCATTAAGGCCTGCAAAAGGACAGATTTTGGGACACAGCTAATCATGATTCCTTTATTCCACCCATGCATTACAAACCACTCCAGGAAATGTAAACTTTCCAAAGCTTTTTACCATTTGAACATTTTGATTGAGAACGAATCCTCAGCTTGTCAGTTGTGTTGGTTTGTGCTTTTACACATAAATGGTGTCTCTTTCTTCTCATGGTAGGGATCCCACTTCACACATCAGCTAATTAACCACAATTTAGACTGAAGTACAAATGATTACTCTGCTGTAATGCTGCTGTTTCTTAGCAACCATGAAAGATATGGTAAAGGATGTGAGACAGAGACCCAAATAACATCATTTCCAGATTAAGAACTTCCACCTAGACTAACCTACAAGTGGGACAGTAAATTGATTTTAAATCTCTATTTCCCTACTTCAGTGCTATGTCTCTTGCAGGCTTTTTGACAGCTTGATTTTCACAGTCCATGATGACACTTAAGCATTTAACTTCCCCAGAGCTGATCATACTGGTGAGCTACTCCAAAAAAACTTGTAAGGCTTAATTAGAAAAATATTTCCTGCATTCTTCCCACGTGATGGCTTATGTCTAGCACTAATTCCTCACCTGATGGGAGTTCTACTGAACTAAAGCTGCAAGGTTAGGCCTTCCTTCAGCGTTACAAAATAAACAAAAATCTATTTTATTAGTAGCAAATTGGTAATTATGTTTTTCCTCATAATCCTAGTAAGGTATTTTGAGCATTTAAATTGCCTTACTCTGATCTGAAGATACTTATTTTATGTATTAACCAACTTTATACCACAAGACAATTCTGTCAACGCTTTTCAAAAATATTGACAGAATTAAAAAAAGACTGACCACTGAAAGTCCAAATAAAAATCAAATTCCTTTAATATTTGATGAATCTTTTTATGACTTGCTGTGTAATTCTACTCTGTGATTGCTACCTGCATATGATGATGTCAATAGTGCAGACTTAATTTTTATTCTGGGAGAAATGGAAGATTGGTTTCTGTGATCCTATTTATATTCTGCTTTTGAACACAGGAATGACTGAAGTAGAAAACCAAAAAGCAGACTTTGAAGTACAAAGTGAGGACAAAACTGATGGCTCAAAATCAGATGAGTCAGGTACCAGAGCCAGAGTTTGGAATACACGTCCAAGGCACACAAAACATGCAGTAGGTACAGGTGGAACCTTGGGTCTCTGCATGGTTGCTGTAGTTTTGGTTCATTATCTCATGGAACTGAGAATGGATCCAACAACTTGTAGAAGTTTGTCATTGTTTATGCTGAAAGAAGGTAAACAAAAATCTGACATTACAATCTTCAGTCATATATTCATAGTGGTGTCTGGCAGGGCATTTGGCAAAGTTCTGCAAGATGCAAGGAGTGAATTCCACTGGCACTATGTGTGATAACACCTCCACTAGCCTGTCTGACCATGGGTTTAAAGGACACCTCTTCACCCTCTGATTTTAAAAGTAAAGCTAGTTAGGCAATGTTTGGATTTTTGCTTGTTTAGGTTGTGTGGTTTCCTTTTTTGTTGTATTTGGTTTTATTTTTTTTTTTTGTTGCTGTTGTTGGTTGGTTTGTTGATTTTTTAAAGCAGAGATATTCATTAGTAGTCTGAAACAGAAAGGAAACTATTGGATTAATCAGTATAAATAAGTACATTCTCCATGCTCAAGAGGAGTTCACAGAAAGGGTATTTTCTTGTAGTGCAAGTTTACATGGTCCTTGGGAATACTGTTCTATTATAACTTTAGCTGCTTTCTGTTGAGGTATTTTATTTTCATCTAAAAGAGCAATGGAATGTGTATCTCCTTTAATATTCAAATGAATATCATCAAGGCTTGATAAGTTTATTTCTGGCAGCAGCATAACTGAACATGATGGCAATCACTTTGTTATAGTAGTCTTGTTCATGCATTGCACTTCAGTAATTTTGCTCTGATGTGCTTTTCTTGTATAGCTCAGAGAGACTTTGTAGCTCCCTCCCTGAGAGGAAAAATGACTTTCTCCCTTGTCTTCCCTCTGGGCAATAAAACTTCAGAAAGCCTTTTTTTTCCCCTCCCCCTCTTTCAGTCTGTTTACACTTTTGCAGGGGAAAGATAGAGCACTATGAAAAAAGGACTAAGGCTAACTATAACTCATAGGTTCTAACATTCCTTTTTATTTCTGGTTAAAAATCAGATTCCTAAGACAGATGGTCTGTTTAGTCTATCTTAGGTCACTTCAGGAAGAGTTCTACTTTAGTAAGACTTCTTTTTTCCTGCTATATATAGTTTTGTTATAACAAGATTAAAATAAAAAACCCAGATGCTTAATGTATAAAGTTACATTGTCTAGTTTGACAGAAAGTGTGTCTGCTCCTCAGCATCTGCACTTGGTATTAATTTGTCTCCTGGCCTCACTGCACAGTTGAGCTGTAAATCAATGTATAATCAGTGTGTAGGCTGGGAGTAGATGGTATATTTTTAATTAAAATCCACCTTCCTTTTTTTTCCAGGTGTAGCTTCTACCCACGAAGTGCTTCTAGTGGCATTAGTCAAGTTGCATATACAACATACAGAGCTACCTATGGGTGATACATTTTAGTGGTAATTGAGAGGGGGAAGTTTGCCATGAGGCAATAGTGGCTATAAGGTATGGAAGTATAAATATTATTGATAGACCACCAGGTACAATCTGCTGATGATTTGGACTGGTTCTTTTTCTGCTTTCAAAGCCAGCTGGCACAGAAGGTGGCTGCACCTGGCTCCTGGAGGGACATTGACTTCAGACAGGTGAGGCCAACCCAGTGTGCAGAGCAGTGCCTGCTGTAGCAATTAAGGATCAGCAGTAGCCCAGATGATGCTGGGAGGAATCAATCTCAGGTAAATTCTGGGAGATGAGAATGGATTGTGAAAGTGATCTGATACCATGGGATACACACATGGGGGGCACCTCATCTCATGGCTTAATGCAATCTCTGGTTTCTTGGCTTGCTGCAGATTGGAGGAGAAGGATATTCTACTATGTTTTAAATTTTTTTTTCAGCTGTCTTTACAAGTCTCTGCAACTGAACTGTCTGCATTTACACCTTGGAAAGCAATGTTTGTTTTAAAAATCACCTGCAGTGTCCTGATCAATGAATGAGGTGCAGTTGGCAAAGGCTGCTTGGCTGATGTTGGGATGGGGCAATCTAAACAGGTATTAACTGAGGGAATTATATCCTCCAGAACCATTGGAGGCTTTATTTGAAAGACTATCACTGTTAAAATGAGATCGAGTTAAGGACTGAGTTTTGGAAAAGGTTATTCTGTCTGCTCACACAGAAAGTGAGTCAGGTTTGGTGTAAAAAATGGTTGTTTACATGGCTGAGCTAAGCTTTGAATTGCTGTGCATTGTTTCAGTGCCATAGGAACCTGGGGTTGAAGGAAAATTATATCAATCATCTAATCCATTCCCTTCTCTGAGATCAGGCTAGAAAAGATAGTTGTCTGATCTGCTCCTAAAGACCAACATTCCTTCTCAGTGGTTTTAACTCTGATTTTCCTGATGTCAGGCTGAATTTCCTTGGCTGCAAACATGCTGTTGTCTTTTCACAGACATTGATTCCTCTGTGCATTAACAGGGTTCAGCATTCTTACAGTATGTGTGTGTGGAAAATGTTGTCTTGACATGATTTCATTTCTAGATTAAATAAACTGACCTTGAGAAGTGAGAGAATGAAAATTACATTTATCCATTGCAGCTGTTTACTAGGAAGTTTTCAACCTGTGTTTCTACAGGCAAGGTGACTGTCAGAGCTCTGTTAATGGAAAGCTGTGTTTTGGCTGGACCTGATTTTAGAGTCTGTTGTATTTCAGGCCAGGTTTCATCTGGCTTTGTAGAATTTGAGGGTTAGTGCCAGGTTACCAGACCTCATCACCTTTGAACAGGATTTATTGTTTCTTCCACTAAGGCACTGCCTGAGATGAAGCAGCGTAGGGCAGATGGTTTTGAAGCACAAATTCACAGCCTAGGAAGCCAGCTTCCTGCAGGGAAGTCTCAACAGACAGGACTGGAAAATGTCCATATTCCTTGGCCTGCACACAAGCCAGCTTGGCAGCAAGCACCTCTTGAGAAGATCACTGTGTAGGTGGGTTATATATGTGAAGTCCACACAAACTCTATGTGCAAGAACTGAAACTTGGGCTGTAAAGAAAGCAGTGGCTCTGCGTGCAGGGGGAATACTTCTCACTGTGCCCTGCAGCAGGTTTCTCATGGGTGATGTTGTGTTACATGGTGTGTGACAAAGGCCATGGAAGAAAGCCTGTGTCCAACCACTTGATCAGGATCTTTTCTTGCTTGATCCCACCCTGCAAAGACTTGTAGCAAAGAATACACCAGCAGTCATCAGCAGCTTAGTTCTGCCAAAGCCTTTCTGGTACGTTCTCTTTGGGTAAATGGCTTTCCTCATTTCAGTAAGAATACATTAAAGGGAAAAGCAAAACAAAGTAACACAGGATAACTTCAAATTGTGGGGTCTATTTTGATTCCAAACATATTTTCCTTGCCAGAAAGCTAAACAGTTGGAATCAGAAACAACTGGAAAAACATGTGTTCTCTTTAGCCTAATGGCTAAAAATATGAATTTTCTACTTTTGCTTGTAACATTGCTTTTTCTTATGATATGCAGTGGCACTGCTTATTGAAGAAAATTATTTGAGCCATCTGTTTAATGTGACAAAAAGTCAAGTTTGTTTAAGATAAAGTAGTGTAAAAACTACAGTCTTTTTCACAAAAAAAACTTCTGAAAGTCCTTATTGAATGCATATGCATCTTTCACATTTAAGATGATGTGTGAACTGCAAAAGTGCAGATTTTCTGCTCTGGTAGGGAAGCCCTCTGATAATATACCTATAAAATTACCATGAGGGACCATACCCTGCGCTGATATCAGGATTTACATGCTTTTCATAAAGCATCTCAGGGATCTTACCACACAAATGTAATGAAAGACATTAATTTCACCTCACCTAAAAATAGTGAAGGCAAAACCAGACAAAGACAACCAGGAATGGGAGGAGAAATAGATACAACTGAAAGATTTGCTTAAGGCTGTCATTAAGATCCTGCTGTCAGCCCAGTACTTTATCCACCAGATTTTGAAAAGTTATCATATGGGAGGTTGCACAAAGAAATTAGTCTAGTATCTTTACAGTGTCCTTAAATTTACAGTTTTATTTGCTTTGAAATTCAGGAAGGTGTTATTTAACAGAAATCTAAAGTTGCAAAGTGTATTTTGAAAGATATACAGATGACACATGCCTTTTACAACATACTGAAGTGGTTTAATATGAATACAGTGTTACTAGTGCACAAACCTAACTGGGATGTCACACAAAGAAAGGATTCCTGCCACTGTAGTTTTGGTTTTGTTTGGTTTTTTGGGTTTTTTTGTGTATGTGTTTGGGGTTTTTTTAATGAAGGAAAAGCTTATTTGGATATTTTCTTTCCATCTTTTTTTTCCAAATAAGCATGTGAAAACATGGCAAAGCTTCTTAAATACTGCTATTCTCTGTTACTCTGCATTTCTGTCCCTGAGTACTGTTAGAACTGCTCAGAATTACATAAACCTCAAATCAGCATTCCATCTGTTGAAATCTGACACATTCATGCACATCCTAGTCTCCTTCCTAAACCCTTTCAGTGCAGCCATCTAACATTTCCTCTGTGATGTCTGCTCTACCTAAATAACTGTGCCACTGCTGCATCAGTCCCCTGCTCTCAATGGCACAGGCAGCACTGTCCCTGGATTAATTTTTATTTGCTATAGACAAGCTTCTGGTTCCCCCTTGTCATCGTGGAATCTGTGTCTGTGAGCCCAAGTGAAAGTAACTTTAAATACCAATTTTGTGTGTTTGTGTTCACATTAACTCTTTTGTGGTGTAGTTGCAAAGAAAAAAAAAAAAAAAAAAAAAAAAAAAGAAAAGGAAAAAAACCAAGTAAAAGCAGCTAGTCCATCTCCTACCACAATCCAGGTCTGCCACCCTCAAGGTCTGAGAAGAAGCTGCAGAAGGTCTGGATGCAGGCTTTTTTTCCCAGCAGCAGCAGCATTAGGGATGCAGTTTCCTGGCCATGGTGCTCCCTGGGCAGCTCTGCAGGGCACAGACTGCTCTATCCTCACTGGGTCTGTGATTCTGATAGCACAATCATGCCCTGTAGCTTTCTTTCTTCCCCAGAGCTGTTATTCCACACTGTACATCTCAAGAGTTGTGGAGGCTACACCTTCTCTGGCTTATTCAGGTTGTGCCATTTGTTAAAAATATTTAAAGCCCAGTGTTACCTACTGATGTGTGTGCACCTCCCAATGATGGTAACAGGGAATGATGATTAGTAAAGTGAAAAATGTAATCCCACAGGATAAATGACTTCCACTCTGCACAACACTGTTCTCTTTACTAGTGTTTCTGATGTTCTATATGTTCCTGTGAAGGAAATTGCTTTTTTATTGTTTGTCTTGCTGCCTCCCTGGGGATGGTGTTAACAAACCTACTGAAGTCTGTGACTTGAAAGTCTTCAGCTTTTCTTCTATATATAGCATTTCCTTACTTAGGGAAAATCTTTTTTGTCCACTTTACATATGTATGAAAAAGCTTAGTTATATTCAATCACATGCTGTTTGTATAAAAAAATGTTTTCAACTCAAAAAATGCTAGTTTCAAACCAAATGAATTCAAGTAGATAGCTATAAAAGTTCTTCAGCAACAAAATTACTGTGAGCTTTATGATCTCATATGTGTTTTTATCACTTTATCATGGTAAAGAAACCACATTACTTTAAAAGCAAGCTAAGTACTTATTTAAAGATTTGTTTTCAACCTCTTTAATGGCATATAAGCAGAGTTTGTATTTTAGTCAATGATGAAGTGACTAAGCATAGGCCTCAACTGTCCCTAAAATAATCCCCATTAAGAAGTGTAACTGCTGCTTCAATGCCTGTAGAAGAGAGGAAAGAAGTGAAGTATTCCAGAATTGGCTGTTTAACATAATGGCACACATGCTATCTGAATTCCATCAGACAAGGCTACGAGGAAAAAGGAATTATAAATATAGAAAAGCTTCTTCAGTGACAAGTATATAATTATTTTTTAAACAACCTCTTGCAGTCTGCATGGGTTATTTGGAATGTCTAGTCATGCTTTATTTCGGTGCTCAGCCAGAGGTATTTCACGTGCACACTTCTGCTTGTCATTGACTGCAGTAACTTCAAGGAAATTAAATTCTGTTATATGAAAATATGGAAAACATCGAATAATCTCTCCCCCACTATCGCCCTAAATTCTCTTCCTACACATCACTTGTCTCTTCTTCAGTGCTACTCTGGCTGTTGCCAAGGCACTGCTTCCCTGGCAGGTTCAAGGTAAATACACAGAGCTCCCAGCAGTGCAGGAGACACTGGTACTCATCCTCCCAACATGGATGGGCAAGTGCAGACACAGCTCTGGGGAATTTCAAAGATATTCTGGCTGTGGGCCCATGCAGTGGGAGAATCCTGCTGCACTGTACCATGCAAACAGGGCAGGGCAGAGCTGTGCTGTCCCTGCCAGCTGGGCAGAGCTGTGTCCCCTCTCATGTCCTGGCTGCTCATATACAGGAGCTGCTGGCCAAGGACAGGGCAGGTGCCTTTGACAGAGCCAGCAATCCAGAGACAGATGCTGTGGTGGAAAATGGGGACCCTGTTTCTGGGAGCCTTGTTTCTCTTCCCCAGTGATGGAAGATAAAACCCGAGTGTCAGGGTGGCTGCTTACCCTCCAAAGGGCAGAATGGGCTCAATTTTAGTTTGATTCAGCTCAGGCCAGTCAGCAGCAGAGTGGAAGGGTGGATGCAGGCACTGTGCTGGTGTTCTGGTGAGTCTGTACCTACCTGGCAATTCCTGTGCTTCAGCCCTGAAGCCTTCCTCAGTGCAGTTCTGTGCTCTCATCCTTGCTTCATAGGCAGAAGAAAATTGAGACATTCTTATCCCAAGTGAAGAAGAGTTTAGTTTACAGAAGCATCTTTTGCCTTCACTGCCTTTTCACAGCTGTTTAAAGTTTCTGATTGTTTTCTAGAGGCAATTTCTGTGAATTCTCTTCTAATATTTTTAAATGAAAGCATATTGTAATTTTTTTACAAATATATATTTGTGACCTTGTGTGAGGGAGATCTGCATGCTGTGAGTCAACACAGTACTCTGCAAAATGGCAAGGCTCTGATTTCCTTTATTCCTTGTAGTTAAGCTGTATCACCAGAAAGCAGTGTCCTCCCCTGACCTCACTTGATCAGTGACAGTCACAGACTGCTGTGTCTGGTGACAGATGCAATTCTCCCCTGCTATTCAAGCCCAATGATTTGAACTTATGGGGTGAGAATCTACTGTTCCTTCAAGGAGTTGTTTGTTCAGGAATGCATTCTGGAAATAGCTGGGAAGCCCTTGTTACCTGTGAAGATGCTATTGTGTTCTTACTTTCTGGCAAATATTGCATCTACTTGTTTCAGTATTTCAAAATCAAATTACCTTTCCTGATCCCACTTGCAAGCCCACTGTCTGTATTTTTTGTTTGCCAGAGGAGGCAGGTTAGTTCCCATCTCTAGAACCTTTAATTACAATGTCAAGTCAATATCTTACTTCCATCAATTCCCCCTTTCTTTAAACCTGACAGCATTTACTCCCCTTTTTTAGTGGCTGAAATCATAAACCCCAGAGCATTTGAGAAGAAATGAGTTGAGGAAGAAGAATCAGATCAATACTGGAAGAACTGAGGCTTGAGGAGAACAGCGTATTGGCTGGGGAACAGAGAGGTGAGAGATCAGTTAAATGCTAGAAAGATGTGGGTATCTGGAGAATGAATACAAATTAGTAGTGTAAGATATGAGGATGGATAGGAAAAGAGAGAATTTAAAAGTATTCTAGAGGTTAGAAGATGGAGAATATAGCCAAAATCCGGGTACCTGCCTGGTCAAAAGCAGTCAAAGTGAGGGTGCAAGGAGACTTTAGACCCTCCTTGCCCTTGCATGTGCCTTTTCTCATAGCAGGAGTTTCTCTCTGTCCTCCCAGGGTGCAGTGACAATCACTGCTCCTGGTGGAGTGGAAACATCCATTAATACCAGCACAGGTATGGGGCAACAAAGCATTGGCTATTTTCTGCTGTCCCCAACCAGGCTTTCAAATACCCAGCACAGAGTAAAATCAACAAGTTTAGGAGAAAATTGTGCAGAAGTGAATGACACCAACTAATTAAGAGCCCTGGCTCACAGTTTGGCTTCAGAACTAGAGGAGCTATCCTGGTCTGGAGGATAAACGGATGCAGCTGATTAACAACTAAGTATTGGGACTGCTCTAAGCCCTCCAGCATCTGATTTAATCGAAACTGAAGTTAAATCATGGAATTGTGGAAAACATTGGTATTCATCTGTCCTTAAGACAATTTGTTCTTGGCTTTCCATCAGTTCTGTATGATTTCTGTAAGGGGAAGTGCTCTACAGAGAAATGCCAGTGGTGACTGTTTTGGATGAGTGTACAGGTCTGGGGGTTCTCAGTGCTTGTTTTTCTTTCTTGTTGTTGCTTTTGCAGTTGGTTGTGGGTCTTTGTTTTGGGGGAGAGGAAGGGACAGGACTCAGGCAAGAGTAAACTCTCAGCTATATCTGCCCCAAGGATGCAAAGTGTTACATCCTTCCTTCTTACGCAGGATAATCTGATACTGACCTTTAAGAACTGGTATAGAAATAGACCCTTAAAACAAATGCAGGTAAGAGAGAAGCCAGAGAAACCTCAGCTGAGGTCAGGCTAGATTCATACAACAGAAGCTGGTTTCTGATGCAGGTGAGGTTTAATCACTCAACAGAAATTTCCTTAGTTATACAGAGATATATATGGGTGTATTTAAAGAGCACCAGTTAGTCCAAGGGGGTAGGAAGGGGAAATACTGGCACTGCACAAAGTTTGTGCAAGTGGTTTTCACAAATACTTAGGCTTGAACTTTTTATCCCATTCTTAAACCTGTAATTCAAGTCAATACTTTTCCTCACAAATTCTTTATCACTTTCTAATGAATCTAGTATCTGTGCATCATAATGACTGCACTGATTACTTTTGTATCTACTAGTAAACATTCTTCCTAACAGTGGAGATGATTAATAATGTATAAAAATAGTGAGGTACCAACTATAACTTGCTTTGAAGTGAACATGAAGGTCACTCTTGATACCTTTAGCCTCCTTCCTTCTCACTTCTGGGAGTTAGAGGGAAATGATGCACAAAAACACAAAGCTAAAATTAAACGCAAGTAAACAAAAGCTACAGACATTCACCTGGCATAACACTATATAACACAGAGCTTTTGTTGAAAAAATAATCTGAAAGATGGTTATCTTAATTAAATAAAATAAAAATACCCCTGACTTTGAAAAGTCTAAGAAACTTGTATTTGTTTGACCTGCATCTGTCAGTGACCATGTAAACTATAGGCTCTAAAAGTAGATGGAAAACTATTTGGAAAGGAAACACTAACACAATAATAGTGTTAATATATTTCTTCAAAGAGAAAGAAAGAAAGAATTTAGTTTTTCCTGCAACACAAACTGCTTGGATAAACAAAGTTAATGCCAGGAATGAGATGGTGATAAGTGAGGTATTATGCTAACTTTTGCTGTTAGTGTTTCAGAGGATTACCTTTCATATTAAACTAGCACTAGTAAGAAGACCTAAGAGAATGTCTCCATGGTGAAGTGTTTGTTTCATAGATGGCTCAATTTTCCTGCCCTATTTTGTATTGTTATATCAACAGATGTCAGCCAAAATCTACACCTGTACAGAGGGACTGGTCAGTTTCTATGCAGGAAGGCTGAACAGAGCCAATCGCTAAAACTTGACATAAACCAGCATCTGTACCAAGGAGGGATTCGTGACCACTGAAAAGACACCAAAGTGACTCTTGCTCTTTTTCAGCCTTTTTTGTTAAAGATTGCCTTAAAGAGCAGAAAAACTCACTGGCTACCAGCCCATATCTGAGCTCAGCTTGGCTTCTCAAGATGATGTCTGAGGCTTGGGTATAAAGTTGTAGTTATTGCAGCAAGCCTCAGCCTCCCATGAATCTCCTCCAGCTGCATTTGTCAGCCCATGAAATGGCCTCCCATAATGGAACTGGCAGAGAGATTTCTGCAGGCAAACAGCAAATAACACACTTTTAATTGGGCAAGGCTCCAAACCCAGGTCTCAGCCCAGGGAAGCTGCCCTGAGAGGGGTCCCCAAGCAGTCCAGCAGCCTGGACAGTCTGGAGCAGGCATCAGAGCCACAGCACCAGTGAAGAACCTCTGCACCCTGCTCTGACCACAGGCTCTGGTCTGTAAATAAACCAGGACAGAACCTTTTGTCCATGCATTGTACTGCCATCTGGATACAGGCTGAATTCTTTCCCACACTCCAAATGTTGTTTAATTCATACTGGCCACTGTTATCCTCTGTCTCATGCCAGGACATTTAGTGGGAGGCTATCTGGCATGGGCTGAAACAGTGCCAGGAAGTGTATTAATAGATAAACAGATTAGAGGATTGTGTACCACTGCTTGGGCTCACAGCCAGGTCCTGCTTAGTTTATCAGATAAAACAGTGAGGTCTCCTAGAAAGTTACAGGGTTCCCCTACTATCACCCTAAGGTGGATGCTGTGGGTAGAATGCAAGTACCATAGGTTTCTCAGAAGGCCAGGTCTTCAGAAAAACTGCCATCTGGCCTACTGTTGTCCTTTTTACCTGGGATTTATAGCTTGATTGCTCTGTTACCAGCTAAATAAGGTGACTTACTCTTCCCACCATGACTTTTTAGTCTCTGCTGTAGAGGAGATGAAAGGCTAAAAGATTTATTTCTTCAAAGGGGAAAGTGTGAGTTTTTTGAGTCAGTGCACTCATTGTTTTGTACAGCTCATTCCTTACTGCCAAAATATCACTTTAAATAGAACTCAGTCTCATCCCAGACCTTTGGCAAGGCAGAATAGAATGGCCAATAATTGCTGTGTGGCAGCAACTGCTTCATATTACTACTTATGAATTTAATATACCATCATAAATCCTTGTCCATACCCACATATTAGAGTGGAGGTTTCCTGCTCACTTCTAGCAGCATCAAAATCTCAGGTGGGGGAACAGCTTGGTCATGATTTTGCACAAGCAGATGAGCTTGGGCTTCCATCCAGTGCTTCATGAAGTTCATATTTCCACTTGATTTTAAGAACAGAACCCTGAACAAATTGACTTGTTCAACTAAATTATTGTTTGTCCAAGGTGTCTAGTCAATTTGACAAAAGTGGGAATATTTATGGTCTTTACTATCCTTACAGTGTAGTTAGAATTTTTTCCCTTTAAAGTTTTTACTGTATTTTTTTTCCCCTGCTGGAAAAAGCTCCCTGACTGACAGCTGCTGTGCTAATGAGGGGTCTGTATGCAAATCAGCAGCCCAGGTGATTCCTGGAGGAAACACTAAAAGAAAAAATTCACCCAACCAGGCTCTTGGCTCATTTCCTTGCCCCAACTGCTGCTGCCTGCTCATCCCAAAGCATCTCTTGCCCACTCTCTTGGCAGAGAGACCTGGACCTGTGCTTGCCTCAGGTTGCAGTGCAACCCAGAAATCCCTGTAACAGTTTGGTGCACAGGTCCCATGCCATGTTAGCTCATGTCTGTTGTCTGTCCATCTTTTTTTCAATTAGCTCTGTTTTCCAGTAGAAAGGGAAGGGAGAGCTCTTCATTAGACAATTGCTAGATAGAACTTAATAAAAATGTTTCACTTTTAAAATATTTTTCTAGTTTTCATTCCTAGAACATTGTATCTACTACTTCTCCTGGCTTGTCTGAAGGCTAATAAATATTATTGTTTATCTGATTTGGAACTTTCTATGTAGAATCAAAACAAGGCTTTGGCAAACCAAATCCCTCCTTCACACAAGTATTCTTTGGGAAAAAGGATATATTTTTCAAATGGTGTCATACTGCAAAAGGCTAAACAATTCCTACTTGCACTATACATCATACAAGCATGTTACTGATGACTCAAATAATAATTCTTAAATGTCTTCATTATGCTTTATAATTAATTTTGCATTTACAAGAATATATTAACTCTTGAATAGCATTTTAACTCTGCGAAACAGTGATTAAAACGTGTAACAGGCTTCAAAGATTAACATCACAATACAACAGACAGTTCACATAACATGATAAATAATTTGCAGAAAAAAATACTTGCTGAGCATTACAAATCAAATAATGCTACAGCTCTAGAAAAATTATTCATGTCTGTAGAGGTCATTTTACACCAGTAAATACTGTTTAACTCCATTGGGTTTTTTACTAACTATATATTTACTGTCCAAGGAAAAGCTCAGATAATTTATCAAATAACTTTAAATGCATTAACATTTTTGTGCAAAGAGTCCCAGGGTAAGATCTTGGCTCTGTTGAAGATGTACTGAAGTCATAATCAGGCTCCCACTGCCCTTAAGGATACAAGCCTGGTGATAAGGAGGCCTTCATTTTGTTATCCTTGCCATTATACAAAGTTGTAGGCTTCACACTGTCAATTCTTAAAAAAACAAAATCCCAAAAAACAGAACTCCTGTCACCAGTTCAGAGCTCTACTTGGAGTACAAGCTGCTCTTCCCTAGGCCAAATGTCTTTTGACTTCTGTCAAAAGGAAAGGAAACCCAGAGAAAGGACCAGCAACAGTTTGTTCTCCACAGTATTTAAAGTTCATGAGGACAATCTGTATTGTTTCAGAGACCATACAGGCAGCTTAGCCTCTGGTTATCATATGTTACCAGTGTGACAGAACTGTTCCATTTAAACAAGCATGAAAATCCATGTCGTGACTTAGTGGCTTAAAGGCTTAAACCAGTACACATAAAAGCTACATGGCCAAATCCCTGCCTGTTTCAGCCAGGGAACCTAGGACAAGGCACACCAAATAAAAGTCTCACACCTTTTCTTCTATATGCAGAATTTCCAAACTCACTGTGAAATCATTTCTGTTGGTGATGACCTGAATTTTTGTGAAATGTTACTCTGAAAGATGACATGGAGGATCATTCTTTCATGTGGCAGGATGACTATGAAAGAGCTGAGGAAAAGGAGACCATTACTCTATTGAAAAGGGCTCTTTTAAAATCCAACCTCTCAATAGGTGGATGTCAAAAAATGAGAACAATGCTCTATTTTAAGTTTACCTGTTCAGTTCTCAAAAGCTCTTCTGTAGGACAAGAAAAAGAATGTGACTAGTCACCTCTACTGTAAAACCAGAAATTTCACTAGCTAGTAAGCATGTAACTTCTCTTCTTTTGCACCACAATATATAATTTTTTCAGAATCAAGAAGACCTGTCTAATGTTCTTAATAGGAGTCTGTCTCATGAGTAATCTTTTTTGAAAACCAAAGCTTTTTGACCCTACAGACACCTCAAGTGCAAAGCAGTAATAGCTGGGCGTGGGAGACTTGTGGGAGCCAAGGCTGTAGAGCTGAATGTTGTTAGAGGTGTGGTGGTTTTTGCTGTTTGTTTGCTTTAAAGTACAGCTAACATCTTGCACTGCTCACATATAAGGAGCTTTTTGTTTGCACCAAAGGAATATGAAGATGCTATTGTGATAACATGTTTGGAATAAATATAGAAAAAGTATTTCTGCCTCCTTCGAGACTCAAGTTTTAAGTGGGCTATTAAAGCAGATGGGGCTGCTGGGATCTTGGAGCAAGATTCCAGCTGGTTCTTGGAAGCCACGTGTGTTTGGCAGATGGTGGGGGTGTACTAGGTAGCCTCCTGCACACCCATGTGAGTCCAGCATTGGCAGGGGTGCCCCTCCACTGGGACAGAACTAAAGGCTGGGAGAGCATTGCACGAGTAGTGCAATCCCTGAAACGGGTTGTGCTTTAGCATCTGTGTTGCATCAGCATCGTGGATCCCTGGAGATAAAGCAAACTGCATCCCACTGGGCTGGAACAATCAGCCAGCCTCAGCAGTGGGCAGTGGCTGCAGGGAGCTCGGGCTGTGCCAGCTGAAACCCGGGCAAGTGTCAGGACTGGTAATGAGGAGAGACAGCCAAACATCGGGGTTGCTGTCAACTTCAGGGCAAAACTCTAGCTGTACTAAAATCAGTGCCCAAAATCAAACCATCACCAGGACTTCACCCCGAACTTCCCTCCAAGACACTGCGTGCCCCATGAGCACTGGGATGGGTGAGATGTGCACCTCCCTGAGCCAGGGGGTGGCTGAATCCCCCCTGCAGCCCCTCAGCTGCTGTGCCTGCAGCACTGACTGACAGCCTGAACACCCACGGGCACACAGAGCCTGTACTATACATATGGCAGAGTACAGAAAAAAGACCAAAGGAAATCTAGCAAAAAAATCTGTTTTTCAGAAGATTATGGGGGATACAAAGAGCAAGTAATTCTGTAGTGAGAAAAAAAAAATTGCAGCAGGGTAAGACAAAACATCCAAGTTTTCTCTCTATTCCAATTTTATTATACTGCATAGGCATCTGCCATGTATGGCCAGAATACCAGATTTTTCTTCTCTTAAATAGGACAAAGAAGGAATAAAAAGGAGGAAAGGAGACTGATGAACATCAATTCTTGGCAGCTAGAAAGTGATGACATCAAAAGCACTTATGGCAATCTCTAAGCATGGTTATTTTAAATCTATTTAAAAGAAAATCCTATTCAAAACAGGAGTAAATTGTTGGCAGGAGCTCTATTATATTAATTTGTTTATAAATGTAATGTTTGCAAGTTGCTCTTCATGCGTGGCTTGGAAGATTTGTTCGGATGAAAAATTATAACTGTTGGTGGTCTTTACAAGTAAGCTCAGCCTAACAGAGCTCTGTGAATATGAGGAGCTCTGTGACCTGTTGCTGGTCTTCTTTAAGTCTCTTGATCTCAAGTAAGAAAATAACAAAGCAGGATATCAAGAGTAAATACCTGTAGTATTTAAAACTGAATTAGATTCAAGATTATGCTATAAAATGTTCTGCTGGGAGACCAGACAACACATTTATCTTATGACTTCCTACTGTCATTTATCACTGCTGTATTAATAGGGCAGGTGAACTATTTCATTTCACAAAATATTTGGTGCTTTTCTGCCATTGTAGTTTTGTTTGGTTTTCAAATCATTGTTTTTGGGGATGCAGGAGGGTGTTAGCTGGGGTGAAGCACTTGTCCAAACTGGACTGGCTATGGTAAAAAGATTTCTCTCAAAGATCTAATAACATAATGAGGCAACTTTATATTTGGATTTATTATGATCACTGGGACTATTTCAGGCATCACTCCAAATGCACTTACTTGCATCTGATGCCAGTTAAATGGCTTCAGAGAAAGATGGCTATAACTTCCACTGTGGGATGCTGGAGGTCAAACAAGTTCCTTCTGCACCTGGTGTCTGACAGCCCAGCATCTGCCACGTGCCAGCCGTGTGTGTGACACCTCTGCAGCCCAGTCCTGTGTGTGTGTGTGACACTCCTGCAGCTCAGTCCTGTGTGTGTGACACTCCTGCAGCCCAGTGCTGTGTGTGTGACACCTCTGCAGCCCAGTCCTGCATGTGTGAAACCCCTGCAACCTAGTCCTGTGTGTGTGTGACACTCCTGCAGCCCAGTGCTGTGTGTGTGACATTCCTGCAGCTCAATCCTGTGTGTGCGACACTCCTGCAGCCCAGCCCGGTGTGTGACAGCCCTGCAGCCCAGTTCTGTCTGTGTGTGACAGCCCTGCAGCTCAGTCTGTGTGTGACAGCCCTGCAGCCCGCTGTGCTGCGGGCAGGGTGACAGGTGACACCCTCGCTGACCCAAGGGCCGGACACCAGAGGTGTGGCCGTGAGGTGACAGCGCATCTCTGCGCCACGTGCTGCGCTGCCAGAGCGATCCCACCTCCGTGTGTTTCACACAAGTTCGTTGTCCCCGCTTTTACCATGCGTGCCTTTGACTATGGCACATCAACCATCGTTTGTTTCGCAAAGACACAAGAACGTGAAGGTTTGGAAAGAGCAGGAGAGGTTTTCTTTTTTTTTTCCCTTCTGTCTCATCCAAGAACTATGTGGGCTGCAGCAAGCAGCCAGCATGGTTCCTGGTGACAAGTTAAGTCTCGAAAACAAAAGCCCAGCACCGGGGGCTCTGCGTGCCCGCCCGGAGCGGGGTCTCCTCTCCCGTCCGTGCGCCAGGCGCGGCGCTCCTGGAGCGGCAGCGGAACAGCCACGACCAAAGCCCTGAAAACTTTGCAGCCTCTGGGTATAAAGCTTGCGCCAGCACCGCGATCTAAGCAGCTGTCACGCCACAGCCCTCGAGGGCAGCTCTCCCGCACCCCGAGCCCGCGGGTTCCGTCCCCGAGAGCCGCCGGAGCGGGGCCGGTGCTCGGCTCTGCCGGGGCCGCGGGAGCGGGGATGGCGCTGCCCTGTGCCCTCAGCGTGGCAGCGCTGCCCGGAGCTGCTCACAGCGCGGGGACCGACAGCAGCGCACGGGAAGGGAAGGGACCCGGCCCGGGGCCGGCGCCCGCCCGCCGCGCAGCCGCCGCTCACCTGCGGGCGAGACCAGCTCGCCTTCGCTGAGCTCCGCGGAGTCCGAGTCCATGCTGAGGGGCCGGGGGGCAGCTCGGGCCGCCTGGCAGGAGCAGAGCCCGGAGCGGCGGAGCTGTCTTGTGCGCGCTCGCAGCCCGGCTGGGTCCGCGCCACCACATGCGGCCACCTCGCCGAGTGCCATTGGCTGCGGGCGGAGCGGCGGGGCGGAGCGGGGGAGCGGCCCCGGCCCCGGCTCTGCTGCACGGGCTGGGCTGCCCGGCCCCAGCACCGAGTCTGTGACACGGGCTGGGCTGCCCGGCCCCAGCACCGAGTCTGTCACACGGGCTGGGCTGCCCGGCACCAGCACCGAGTCTCACACACGAGTTGTGCTGCCCGGCCTCAGCCCCTCTCTCCCTCACACGGGTTGTGCTGCCCGGGCCCAGTCCCGCTCTCTCTCTCTCCCTCACACGGGTCGAGCTGCCCGGCCCAGTCCCACACGGCTCGGAACCGCTGCCTTGAGCAGCAATACCGACATGACAGTCCTGTACGCTGCCATCGCATCTCCCGTCTGTCTCTTCAATCGCTCTTCTTGTGGACATCTCCCCTGAGCTTCAGCCTCGTGCCTCTTCAGCTGCTCTGTCTCCTTAGTAAGTTTCCTCAAAAATTAGAAGAGAGTAGGCCAATGGGGAAGCGCCAGTTCTTGTTGGGTGTTAGTGCCCAGAAGAATAATGAAGGTCTGAATTCTCTTGCTTCCTGACTGTATGTTTTTCTGTGGGAGACAGTGCGATATCTGGTAAATGGCCATGTAATTAGATTGTTTTGAAGTGAAAAATTTATAAGTTAGATTCTGCAGGCTTTGCTTCTGTCCTACAAGCTGTTACAGTCATGGGCCATCCCTTAATTCAGAGGGTTGAGGTCACTTGTTCAGCCCTGAGGCTGGGCAGATCTTTCTCTTTGCTTTTACTCATTTCTAGTTTTTCTTGCTGTTACAGACCAAAGGGGATTTGAATTCTAGCACAAAAATCTCAGGAAAGTAGTAGCAAAAAAGTACTTTTCTAACTGGGAACCAAATGCCATTCTAAAATAGGCCTTGGAGATCATGGATCTATCAATGGATCTGAGGATATGATACATCCTAAAAGCCAGCCAGGGCCTTTGGCTCTTACCTGCAGCACACTGCAATCTCCAGCCAGAGGTTTATGCCTGTAGCTGTAGACCAGCTTTGGTGTGGAACTCTCTCCCCAAAACCATACACCCTTGTTGCAGGAAAAAGCTGTGTCTGGATGCTGCTTTCAGGTTGCATATAGCAAATTATCTATTGCATCAAATCAAGCTTGACACTCTTGACAAGTGTGAAGACTTTTTCTTAACATAGAGCATGAGATTAAAAAAAAAAAAAAGTCTTTCTTTTAACTCAAAGGGCTCTGTCAAATTCTTTCCAGTGATGGCTTATCCTGTGCAATGCTACAATACTAAAAATGAAGCCAGTTTGACTTATGTTCAAGGGTTGCTTCCCTGCCTTCATTCCAGTTTGAGCCTGAAGAGAGAAAGACCTCAAACTTTCTGATCCAGAATGCACACATTGCTATGGTCAGTTCAGACACAAAAGCCTTCAACCTCTGGAGTGAAAAGTTAGTTCTCAAGTAATTTGGGACATTGCTGTCATAACCTGAGCCTATAATGTTAAGACATTTACGGGTTTTATTCCATGAAAACAAATTCTGACTTTTGTTTGTAGATGTGTTCATTAAATTTAAAATGACATTCCAAATACTGCTGAATATAATCTCATAAATTAGTATAATGTATGGAAAAACGTTAAAACAAAAAAACCCAAACATCTAAACAAAAAAAAAAAAAAAAAAAAAAAATAAAAAAACATCTAAACCAAAGTGATTCTAGGACTCTGTAGTGAAAAGCCAATTTGACTGCAGAATATGTAGGGAATCTACAGTCCTGATATAAACAACGTAGCAACAGAAACAACATAGCAACAGAAAAGTCCCAATATTAAATTACAGAAATAATCCCAGATACCACACCAAGCATAGAATCTGAGAGCGGAAATGATTTTATTTTATCTCTCATCCTCCTTTTGTTATTGTTGTTCTTGTTTGCATTTATGATTGTCAAAAGCAACCTAAATCACGTCCCAAACAAGAGCACATTTTAGTAGGAACAGCAAGTTTGCATTTGAGTACAATTGATTAATTTTGTGGACTGTCTTCAATTGCTAGAAACTAATGATAATTTTTAACCTGGACAAATTCCGACTATTTGATGGCAATGGCTATAATCAGATAAGCAAAGGAACATGGTGGTTTTTGGAAGGGATGTGTCCAGCAGAACCCTTCCAGCTCCCTCACTGGCAAAGGGGGCTGCCTTTACAGTGAATTTTTGGGTCATTTTGAATGCAGCTGTGGATGCCTCTCCAAGGTGTGTTCTAGGCACTGGCTCTACCCTGTTTTCTGTGTGGGATTTTTCTATTCTGAGTGTATAGCCTTTGCTATAATTGGAATGAAATGTTAAGCTCTTGAATAGTCCTACTTCTCTGCTAGTGATCATGGCTCAGTTAGTAGAAGGAAAAGTTATTTTTCATGATCCTCTGAAAAACGAAAGTCTTAGCATGGAATGCTTAAAAGGAAAACCCAAGCCCCACTTACTTCAATTCCTGTCAGTTTCTTTATCCTTATGTAAGCACACTAATAAATATAATGATGGAAATGGTATAACTTAATCAATATTGTATTGTCATGCTTGCGATATATACGTTGGGTAGTCTTATTACTCTGTGGAATTACTTGCTACTTGACAGTAAATTCTGCCTCAAGATTACTTTCCCTTTTTATTACTGCTAACCATAAAGCAGTTAGAAAAGTTTTCAGCTGTAACAGAATGAGCATATTGTTTCATTTCAAAACATATGGTTGGAATTCATGGTTTTTTTCCTCTCAATGTTCTCTGCCCAGCGCAGTCCCGCACTTGGTTTAACATGTGACCTGGAAAATTCCATATGCATAGAGCTCTGAACTCCATAGTTTCCACTCATTACAATACTGGTGCAGAGAAAAGCACAAAAAGTTTATTAACAGCAATACATGCACTTATCTAGATGCCTGTTAAATGAAACTTCACATGGAGAAAGTTGGCATTTCATGATTTATTTTTTGCATTTGGTACAAATAGTGCAATTGCATATTCATTGTTATAAACTGAATCTCTGTGACTGTAGCTCTGCAACTGCTTCCTTTATACCTCCCTAAAGATTGGGATGTTTAGAATCTGGAATGTTTTTTCTCAAGGGTCAGTTAATATATTTGTCTATAAATCTCTACATGTAGGATGTAGCAGGGGAGCTGGTAACATTGGAACTGCCCCATGTAATCCCAGTTATATGATGCTGCATCTCTGTGTGGCTCCTCCATTCATATTTTGGCTGCATCTGGTCTTGATCTTCATTCCATATGGAACTCAGCTGAAACCCTCCTCTACCCACTCATTGTGTGAGTGCTGGAGATCTGCCTATGACAGCTTTTAGGAGTCATGCTTTTGCAGTGTTCTATTGGCAAATAACACTTGCATGTTCACACAAATGCAATTTCATTGAATTCTAAATTCTTAGGTAGCCCAGCCGTGTCTTATATTTATCCTTACAGGCCTGCTCTGAAATCAAGATAATACTATTTTTCTTTTTTAGAGAGAAATGAGGTACTGAGAAGCTGTGATTTAAAGTCAAATGTGGAGCACAGACTTTCCCCTGAATCCCATGAGCTGTACATGAACTGTTCAGTTATCCATTCCTGCTGAATTAAAGGCTGGTAAGCTGCTTCTGGTTTGTTACTCAAGCTTTCCTCCTTGAAACTGAGCCTTCAAACCTATAATAGAAAACAGTCTCTCTTTTTTTTTCCCCCATTGTTACATCTAACAGAAGTCCCACTACCATCTTTGTGTTTGACTTGTCTCCTTTACACTGTCCAGACAGGTGGGTAGGACTATCTTCCTCTCAGTTCTAAATGTAAAAATGTGAGGTTATATTTTTTCCTCACAAATTATTTCTTGATTTAAATTAATCTACCCTAGGATCTACTGTTTCTAAACTTGTTGTCTGATATTTTGTTACACTATTTATCTTTTATACTTGCTATGGAAACTTTCAAGTCTGTCCATTTATGAGACTCTCTGGCAATCACACTCTAGACTCAATACCAAGCACTCTTGCTACTGAATGTATTAAACAGAGCAGCATCTCCCACAGGCTGACATACTCTTGAAATGTGCTATAGCAGATTTTAGAATAATTTCCCAGTTTCTTTGTAGTGTAAATGTATATATTTCATGAAGAAAACTACCCTGCACCATTATTGCCAGAGCATGAATAATTGGTGTTAGTCTCTGTGTTGGCAATTTAGACTCTTGATGTTGTTTGGAAGCCAATGAACATGCATCACATATATACATTTTGTGTGCACTGCTAGGAGATTTTCATTGCAATAATGCATCTATTGTAATCTGAAAACAGTCTGATTTGGAGTTCAAATGATGAACAAGATGTCTGTGTTACTTTAACTCTTTCTCATGAGCCAGTAGATACTCAAAGATTGAGGTTTTTGCAGCACATGATGTAAGCAGTGCTTGTACATGCTGTATTGAGAGGATAAATATGGAAGAGTTCAGTATTTTCTGTTCCCTCCCTTTTTAAGTAACTGTAAGAGATGGAGAGCATCAGTTCTGAATACTTACCATAGCATGGACATATTTTTAGCCATTGGTCTTGCTGAATTATGTTCTGCCTTTGGTGCTGACTTAAAGAGAAGCTGAGGGAGCAGTCACAGGCTGAGACTGCAGCCTGGTACTGCTGTGAGCCTGTGCTGTGATATTTGGAACACCAGATTTAAGGACTGAGGCTGAGTTTCAGGCCTATCCCCTAAATGCCTTGTAAGCTGCTCTCAGGAGTTTTTAATTCCAAGTGAAATAAAGTGAAAAAGCAAAGTAGTAACTTGTCCCATTTCCTCTTAGCTTGTAGAAACAAGACTCCCATAGGAACTGAACAGCAAAAATGTTCATGTACACTTCTGGCCATGAGGATGTTGTTACTTTTCTGTTCTGTTTTAGCAGGATTTTGCCTGTAGAATAAGGCTTTCTGTATTAAACTTTAAATTGGATTGCCTGGGCATTTAATTGTTTTCTACTACTTCAGTGAGATTTGGTTTTATTTTCTTACAGATACTTTACCATTCCTTTCTTTGAGATGGTGAATTATCCTGTGCTTAGAAGGATATAACTCTTTTAAGTTATAGATGCAATTACCTGTATATTGGCAAACTTTTGAACTCATAACCTTGCTTTCTAAGTGATTAAAGAAATGAAAGCTACTTTCCAAATTGAAAAAGCACCTGTTAATTCTGTTGGCTTTAAATTTCTTTAGAGGAATTTCTGCACGGAAATTCTATTGCTTAAACCAAAACTTTTTTTGTTGTCTTTTGTTTTTTGAGGAATTTAGGCATTATAATTAACTATCAGGGCTTTAAAGTAATTTTACTTGCTATTTTAAATTTTGTTATAGATAGGATACTAATAATAGTAAAGGCTGAAGCTGATTACCTGAAATAAATTTTTGCTTTCTCTGTTCTGGGGTGGGGAAATAAATTTTAAAGATTTTTTTCTCAAGGGAATCACTGTGAAATATAGGATAAACAAGGGGATTTTCTTCTGTTTTATTCCTATTCTGATGCTGTCTAGGAAAGCAAGGGGACAGCTGCCAGTCTAAGATTTTCACCTTTCTGCCATTTTCATTGGGAATTATTTTTAATTCTTGTGGTGGTCACTGAAGTTATTTTAAAATATGTCACATTCCTTAATTTTCACATGTTATTGAGCTATGCCCTTCAATACAAGGGTTAATTACCCTATGGCTACATTTAAGCCTTTGACCTTGCCTAATATGCAAATTAAATGCAGTTAAGCCAGCAGTGCCTTTTACTGAGTTGTGTTTCAGGATGCTTTGAGGCAGTTTTATGCTTCTAGCCTGGAAGATGGGTCATCCTTGTTTTCATCCCTGATTTCAAATTGTGTGTAGGAGGATTCCACAACTTCACCATACTCAGAAAAAGCAGAGAAAATTTTGTTGCTAGGAAACCATGGAGGACCTATACTGTACTGTCTTTCCAGAATGTTTATACGTAGCATCAGTTATTTAATTAACTTCTCTAATCCTGTTCTTTATGCTAGCATCCACTATTTTTATAGTCATGGTGTTTTTTACACGCTTCTGTATCCTGGAAAATGCATTCTCACTGTGGTTATTTCTGTGTAGCTTTATTCTTCAACACTCAAAATCCAACTTCCCCAGCATTTCAAATTTGTGTGTGTGTGTAAAGCTGTGATTTATTCACATAATAATGATACCTATGCATCCTGATTTATTAGAACAGGTAGGTCACACTTTCCCACAAAAGACAAAGGATGAGATCCAAAGAGTTGCACATCTTGTGTAGAACTTTAAAAAATTGGATATTATCAGGAAAAGTGTTAAAGCATTCAGTATTATGCAGCTGACTGGGTCTGGATGCTTTTTTACATTTGATGCTGTGACTCTGAATTTACAGCAATAAGAGCTACCTGCACATTGGCAAGACAGCAGAATCCTGGATGTGGATTTCAGCCCAGGAGTGGTACAGCTGTGACTGAAAGGGTGATGCAGCAGCTGGGATTTGTCTTGGGCTAGAGTTTCTGCTAAGAGGTGTAGCTAAAGGGAATCATGATCTCTGAGAGGCAATCAGAGAGGCAGGAATCAATATTTTGTGGAGCAATTCACTACCATCCACAAATGGATGAGAATGCTCAAATGGCAGAATGTTAATATGCTCATTTGTGGTTTCTGTAGAGCTTGATGTGATTTTTGGAACAGCATGGAAACATCATCTTCATCTGACTGTGTGGGCATTACTTCATGACCGTCTCTAATAGCATGGCAAAAAGCACTCTGCTGCCCACCTATCTATAAATAACTAAATATCATCAACCCAGGAATAAAATTGCATTTTATGGGTAGTCTTGGGAACATGCAAGATAGGTAACTGGATTACATGTAGTCCTACGACAGTCTCACTAAAAGGAATGAAATTACTTAGAAACTTGCTGTCCAGGCCATTTTCACGTGAATTATTTCTCTTGCACACATGGAGGGCCTCAGAGTACCCATAAATACAATATATGAAGGACTTGAATTCCACTTGAACAATGCAAATTTGTCTTTAGAGAAGATGTAGTGATTTTATTGTTTCTCACTAAATTTTTGGATTGTAGATCTTGGGTCCTTTTTCTGGCTGAGACAAAAGACCATTTTCTTTTAATATTGCTGGGATCAGTACTGTGGGATGTGTCTGCCTAATAATATCTACTCAACAATTTAATGTGAATTCTACCTATTTCCAGAGTAGAATCACAGAATCATTAAGGTTGGAAAAGACCTCCAAGACTGAGTCCAACCTTTGGTCAAACACCACCTTACAATTTAGCCTTAGCACTGAAGTGTCCCTGTTGCTTCAACTGTTGTATGAGGGGTCATGGTTACTGTTTGTGCTCCTTCAGGAAAAAGAAATACTAATCTGTAGGAAGGAAAAAATACCTTGAATTTCTGAGTGTCATTGCTGCTCCATGTCAAGGACCTAGAATAGAGAGTGGGAGTTTGGACAGAGCTGCTGTGGGAAGACTTAACACTGAAATGCTTGAAATCTCAGATTGTTTTCACTGCATGATGGACTCCCTTTGCTCTTCCAGTGCTTTATTTGTCAAAGACATGCAGAGAAAAATAGCTGGAAAAAACAAGATTATGCAATGCATAATGCAGTAGTGCTGCATTTAACTAGTGTAATGTGTAGGGCTGCCAATCAGGCTGTAGAAATACTTGGGATCAAGGATAGTCCAGGCTGGAAGGCATCTTGGGGCATTAACCAGTCACACCTCAGAGGATACAACACCAGTCTGCAGGGCATCTTTCCTCTTGGTTTGTTATGCACCTGTAAAATTCATAGAAAAATTAAAGAATTAAACCAAAAACTGTAGGTAGGAGAGAACCAGATCCATTATCTGAAAGCATTTTAGAGCCAAAGATGATAACCCACTCATTCCTATAGCAACCATTTCTACCAAGGCTCTTGTCGTATTAAAATTGCAATGTCTGGTGTATTTGAAAAGAATGCCAACTAAAGATTGAGTCATGAGGGAGGCCAAGCATTTCCCATTTTCAGACAAGCAGGTGCAAGTGGAGGCTCAGCCTCTCCCAGGAAGCACTGAGCACCACAAAGGATTGGAGAGTGACAGGGAAACTGAGTGCTGGTGTGAAGAGTGCTCGAGTGGGATGATCAGATGAGCAGCACGTGGTGCAAAACCTGAGGAGGAGACAGCACTAGGTGTTTTGGAATGTGAGAATCTAAACCTTCTCTGTGATGGCTGAGAGGCCCAGTTCCTTCTTTAGAGGCAAAGTGAAGGAACAGACTTGTGATGGTGCCCATGGGTGGGTTGTGTAACACCACTCAGCTCCCCAGCAGCAGCTCCAGGGAGCAGCTGAGTCACTGCAGACACTCACCGTGAGAGCACAAGCTCAAGGGCAGATCAGTGGCTGCAGCAGGTGTTAGAAAAAGAGTCTGAAGAAGCACAGAAAGTCATCCCAAAGCCAGTGAACTGAAATGCTGCAGGAGATCAACAGGGTACTGAAGCAAGCGTGGTCCTTCCTTAGATTAAAGAAAGTTTCCCACCATTCTGAGGGACAATGAAGCCCTGATTGAACCCCATAACTGACAAGAAATCACGCCCAGCAAACACCAGTCTGGCTAAATGAGACCAAATAACCTGAAACAGAACTTTCAGAGCCTCATTAGAGCCAACCAGGTGCCAGGAAGTTATAAGTCTACTGAGAATTTAGAAAGAAAGATTTAAACTTGTAGCTGATATCATTCTGGACATAAAAGTATCTTATCTGGGGTAAAACTGAGCCTAGCTACTCATGATTTTACTGAAAGACAGTATTATTTGTTCTAATGAGTTCTAGGCATTTAAGAGGTCTGATAAGTGAAGTTTAGCACTGAAGGAGGCAAGGGACCTGTGCTGTTGCTGTCATCTCAGAGCATCATAAAATAGGAATGAAGACTGAGTCAAATATCCACAGCTGGGGTACAGTTGCAGCTAAATTTTGCTATGAAGTACTGGAATTATTAGGAGAGGAAATCCTTAGTTAACTGATTATGTATCTTGTAAAGTTTTTAAAGTTAAGCATAGATTTAAGAGGTAGAAATGAAAATAAATATAAGTAGTAAAGGGATATCTACAATTGTCACTAAAAAGCATCCAGTATCATGCTGACTACTAGCCAAACCTGCTTTGGTATAACTGCCTCAGTTTCAGAAATTTACTTTATTGTTTAACTTGAGATGCTGTTGATATTGAAAAATGCTTTATGAAAAGGCAATCTTACACAGCACTGGACAAAGCCTGTGTGGGTTGGATTTAAACAACCCCCATTTTCATATCCATTTTTTGTATCCCTCTAACATGCTATGATAAAATGAATCCTGAAATACCTTGTATTATGACTCATCTGATATTAAGATATGTCAGTGTTCATAAACAATGCTGTTCATCTTCTGTGTGTGTGTGCATGTGTAAGAGGTGTAGGTGGAAGCTTGAAGTTTTAGTTGTGATGACTCAGCCTTTATTCACTGTTTCTCTTATTTCTGATTTATGAAGAAATTCTCTTCTTTCCTGTGTGCTTAGATGGTGAGGTTCAAGGGCTCAGTGAGGAATGTAATATGTTCATTTCCTGGAACAGTCCTGAGATTTTTATGTCTCGGATATTTGACTGTTAAAAATTCAATCTCCTGTCCCAGGCAGTGATCTGGATTTTTGGCCCTCATTTCTTCACTCCATTTCTTTGTGATTGTCCTGTAGTGACTTGAGTAAATGGAGAAATTTCACCTACCCTCTTCTCTGTTGGATTCTGTGTTACTGCCAAAGTGGTTTTGTGCGTAAAGATTTATAAGGGAAATAGCCTTTTGTGAATTTCATATTCTCAAAATGATCATTCCCATTTTGTTATCTTGGCAGTCTATTTGATAAGCAGTGATCAATTAGAGTACGATGAAGAATGTTTTTTCAAAAAATTAGGGACAGAAAGTTTTGTGGTGATTTAGGTCTTGGTTGGTAAAGAGATGAAATACTCTGTTCAACTTTCCACCATGCTGGAGTTTCCTTGATGGTTTAGCTTTTAAATGAGAATTTGTATCATTATAAGTATTACATTCTATAATTTGCATCATCTGTCAGGTGATGAAATCTCCTTGAATAAAACATGAGAAAGGTGCCTGTCTTGTAGCAGGAGTGAGTTCAGACATGCTGGTGTGGTGCGGGTGCCTCGGGAGCCGCGCGCACCCAGCGCAGCCGGCAGATGGAGAGCTGGACCAGCTGCTCAAACCAAACCTCCTCGCCTGCCTCTGCCTGCCAGCCACACTCTCACTGCAAAAAAGCTGCTGCACTTTCCATGCTTTGTGTTTCTTACAAAGCAAGAACCTGTGCTTCAGAAGATGGACCTCATTATAATTATTTAAGCTATATTTTCTTCACATCTATGATTTTCTCAATTTGAAACCTTTGTGGACATGTAGATGACATGTAGAAATCAGGTGATCATTATAAAGCCAGGACATAAATACATAGATGTGGGAGTGGGAGGGGGGGTGAGGAGGTGGTGTGGAGGGATTGAATGCATTTCTTTTTAGCATAATGAAAACTCAAAGGTCCATAATAGAAATAGGCCTGCCAGCCTGCATATATTGCAATGATATGTTAATGGTAGGTTATGAGGCTGCAGGAGCATTATAAGTACATAAATAAATATATATGGTAGTTGCAGTCCTCCTAAGACTGTGGAGTGCAGATGTTTTTCTGGAACTTCTCAAAAACCTTGTTGCATCTGGTCAAATGCAATATTGTTGATACAGTAATCCATTCATTTAGGGCAGGTTCAACCTGAGACTCCCTCTTATACCTGTATTTTGTTACCTGCTTACTCCTTGGATGGCTGAAGCCATTTCAATACAAAACCTGATGGAAGCTCTGGCAGCCTAGGGAGTCCCAAGAGCAGAAAGGAAGGAGGCAGTGCCAGGGGGTGTTGGTATGCTATCACATATTCCCTGCCAAGTTCTACTTGTTCTGATTCCCTGCACTTCAGGGAATAGGGGCACCAGCTACAGAAGCAAGCTGTTTGTGATCTCCCCGAAGTTTTCCTCTTGTCTATTCCACAATGGGTTTGCTGGACCATCTCCCTCTGTTTCTTTTAGCTGGTCAGCCAACACAGCATGACTTTTACCCTGCTGCCTACCATCTGCCTGTGGATTCTCTTCTCTTTTTGTTTCTCTTTAAAAGCTCACTCCTGCGAGACTGAGAGTCTGCCATGAAATCCTAAGCAGTCGTGTTTCCTGCTGATGTTGAGGAAAAATCGTTGCTGGCCATCAGTTAAGAGAGTTTAACATCTCCAGAGAAGGGAGAGTGACTTGTAAAGCCAGCAATGAGCTCTGCTTGAGCCGTGTCTCTCATAGCCTTGTCATGATGTCCTAATGAATATTTATCATTATTTGTGATACCCTATTTTCAGCAGTTATGTATTATAGTAACAGCTGACAAAATGTTCGTTTTGGTTTGTAATGAAATTGTCTCTGTTTTAGCTGCTTATTATGGTGGAGATGTCACTCCCCTACCATTGTGTCTGCCATTATAACCCAGCTGGATTATTGGCAGGCTAGCAAGGTTAAAGGCATATCTATCTGAGAAGTTTCTTGTCAGGATGAGGGGCTCTGAGTGGAAATGTTAACTCTTTGTACTGTGTATTTATCTCATGACAGTGGGTTTTTTGGTTTTTTTAGCATTAAAGAAATCTTCCAAAACTTCCCAAGCTTTTAAGTGGCAATCACTAAAATCAAACTCCTTAAGTAAGAAGCAAGGCAGAAGTGTTCACTGATAAAGTAAATTAAATTGAGCTAGACTCTTATCAATTTTGTCAGTTGAAGTTGTCAATATTATAAGTATTACAGTAAGGAATGCTTGTTGGGTGTGTGCCACAAGAAAGCTGTGTATGCTGTTTGGCAAAGTGTAATTAGGTAGTGATTTATTTTGAACAGTAACCAAGCCCTTGGCTCATGTGTCAGGCATTGTACATCCTTTCCTGTGTCCTTATTATTGGGCCAACATAGAAATCCAGAGACTGGTTCCTGTAACATGGACAAGGTATATGGATGGGTTTTTTGTGCATATGTTCTTTCTTTCAGTACACAAGGAGCTGGGTATCTGAGTAATCCAAAGAAGGCTGGTTTGGAAGGCAGGACCTTTATTTTCTTTCCTGCTGAAGTCCATTGACCCAATGGTCCAAGTGATGCATTAATAATAAACCCTGAACCTATTTACAGTGGCACACAGCCTTGGGTTTCATCTACCATGCAATTATTCCAGATCTTGTCAGTGAAAATAGTTTTACAATTACATTCAGGAATCTGGTCCAAATGTTTCAAGTGTTTTTTGATTGTTTTCCCAGATTTAAGTCTTAGAACACCCCATGTTGGTCTGGAAGCCTTTTTACACTGTCCTTTCTTCAGCTATGAAACCTACATGGAAATGCTCATTAGGTGGAAGACTAGCATTTGCCAACAGAGAGAACAGCTTTAAATAAACATTATTTTGGGATTTCTCTTCCCCTTTTCACAAATAATGCTGCAGTCCTGAGGATGCTCAGTTTGTGCAAATAACTTTTTTTGATGAAAAATAACTTTATTAAAAACTGACATCCGGCTCTAACTTAATGTTGTATGATGAATAAGACTGTCTTTGCACTGTTAATTTTGAAGATTCAGACTAATTTGGGCTTAGTCTTAATTATATAAACTGAAGTTCATTTGCGTTGGAATGGAAAAGGGATCTGGATGATGGATTCTCCCTTTGGGAAATTTCCCACTAAAAATTGATAACAAATTGGTCTGATTTTGCTGTAGGAAAGTGTACTGTAGTTGGATTTTCAATCTTAAAAAGAAATTGGAGTGATTTGGAGCTGCACTGTTCACAAATTCCAAGGACTTATCAGTAGAAAATATCTCCTCTTTGTATGGTGTAGCACAGACCATTAAGTGATAAGTTTGTCATGCAGTACATATCACACCACATCTGGTTTCTCCTTACATCCTCAACTTGGAAATGGATGTTCAGCTGTTACCATAATGAGAGAGCTGTACTGGCATTTTAATGTTTAAAGAGCACATTCTAGAATTCTTAAGTTAGAGCAGGAACATCCTTTCGGAACTGTTGTCCAAGTTCTTGTAACAGAGTGCAGAAAGTGTTAATAATATAACACAGCACACAAGAACAGATGTCCCATGGCAAAGTTGAAATAAAATTGGAGGAAATTAACACCCAGTTTGATAATGCACAGCAATGGAAACTTTGTTCTGCATATGGGGGCTCAAGATTGGATGCTTACAGCCTCTCCCCTTCATTATTGAACAAAGAGGAAAATAGGAGCACAATAAAAATAGAAACTGATAAAAAAAGCTCAATTAATGCATTCATTTTTACCCTGTAGCAGAATTTCATTTGTTGATCCATTTTCTCTACATAGCTACCCATGTACTGAACTCACCTTTAATCTCTGAAGCATAACTCTTAATTGCATAAATTCTGTCTATAAAAGGCATGCAATTTTATCCCAGTTCCAGAACATGTTACTTTGATAATTTCCTGAACCATCATGTCATGAAATTTTTACCCATATGATGTTGTTTGAATTCAATAAACTTTGAAATTTAAAGTGTTTAAGTAAGCGATTTCAGGTTTGACTTGTCAAGTTTAAAGTGGACATAAAGAAATACTGGGAATAAAGTTCACAGTATCCAGTTTCTGAAAAATTGTATGTATATGTTACATGTGGTAACTTTGTAAATTCAGAGGTTTTTGTCTTCCTCACAGTTCAGAAATATGTATACATATTTCATTGCCAAATCCCATCTTCCTTATTCAGTCTTGAACTCTTGGGTCAGCAATGTCTCAGGACAATGCTTAAGAGAAGATGCCACAATCGGCCCTTTTTATGTGGAGATCTTTGATAACTTTTTTTGTGGTTTGGTTTTGTTTTGTGGTTTCATTTTGTTTTGTGTCTATATTATTCTCAAGAGACAATGAGCCAGTGACCACTTACTGGTGAGGACTGTCTGAAATACAAGAGAACATTCTCACATAGATGTTATTTAATCACATCAATGAACCAAATATATACTGCTGAATTATTCCCAACTCAGCTAGCATTTTTCTGCCCAGTAAGGACTAACAGTTGAATCATTATCTTTGGCTTCTTTATCAGAATGGTTGTTGGATATCATTCCTTTTTAAAACTTAGAGAGGCAATGAAGGGTGATTAGTAAATATATTTACCTTTGACAGTGCAGGATATCAGAATTTTCTACTTTGATTCACAATTTATGGATTGTCTGACTATGTTGGTCAGAAGCTTTTCCATAAGGCTGGTACATGGGAGGGTACTGTGGTAACTGGATCATGATGGCTGACCAGCAAAGCATTAGCACTATTCAGAATGGAAAATACAGCTTTTACTATTTTTAGTTTTTTAAAAAATATATTTCAGAAAGATTTTAGTCTTTTAACAAAGTTTTTTAGAGTTTTATCCTGCAGTCTCTCAAAAATTGATTCTTTTTGTGAGTGCCAAGAATTAACTATTGTTTGTTTTCATCCAGAAAGCAATAGATCAATTGAATCAGTCAATTTAATTCTATGCCTGTGTTTTTCCATTTCTGATAAAACTAATTATCAAAAGAGGCAATACTCCTTTACAGCAGTTGTATTAATTAGACTTTCTCCAGCATGTAATCATCCTGAGTACTTCAGTGCTTTCAGTTTGACAATTCACTACAGTCATGCAGAGATTGTGGAGCTGTGTCATCATTTTACATGCTTTACATTGTCACAAGGAAGGTTCAAATTTTACCTTTTCAGCACTTTAGCAAATTTCCCTGGAAAAAAATATACTCTTTAACTGCAGGGCAAAATATTTCAATATCATGACAGAAATACATGGGCAGGTGATAGAGAGAAATTCTTGCTGGCTGTACATGTGTGTCAGCAAGATTTTCAGTACTCTAATCAATCAGCTTTTGTATCACTATTTAACTGGTCTTGTCAACTGGTTTGTGTAGAATTTTACATCCAGTTTGAGCAAACCACACCTGAGATTTATGCAAAATACCATTTATCTCACATGCTGCTGGGTGGGACAAGGTTTGATGTGAGGCAGAAGATTTTTGAGCTGTCAAATAGCAGCTTTGTTGAAAAGCAGGAGGAAGGAGTAGTTTGTGAAAACTCATCAAGAGACAGACCAGAACCAGGCAGTCATAAGGGTTTTGTTTTGTTTTGTTTTTTTAGACATCATTTCAATTGACTAATAAAAGCTCTCTTTAATTTGATAAAAGAACCTTTACCAGTTGCTGTGGTGATACAGTGTCTGAGTGCCAGATGACACTGAGTGTACCACACATCCCATAGAATACCTAAGGGTAAGAACTGAAATGTCTGAGCAGCAAAAGGGAGAACCTGGATCAAAAGGGATTAGAGGAGAGAGAGAACACTCCACAGGATTTCCTGCTGAAAGCCAGGCATTGTCTGCCTGACCTGGACAAAGCTAAATCATACATCATGCCCAGCTAGACACCCTTGGATTTCTGTGTGTTGATACGTGTTAAATAGGAAAAGGTCCTGGTGGGGAAGACAGAGAACCTCACACTTTCATGTAGAAAGGAAAGGACATCCTATAAGATTTCCAGACCAAAAAATCTAAGCTTCTACTTGATTCCATCACAGTGGACATCTGAAAAATCAATCTCATTTTATTAAGACAGCATTTCTGCTTGGTATTTTACTATTGGCAGGCATGGTGAAGGTGCTAAAATTTTAAAATAAACCTTACTTTTCCCAAAGCATATTATTAAAGCTTTATTGAGGTTGGGCTGGCTAGTGAGGAGGGCCTGTGTGTCCTAGGGATGCAGAGAGCAATGCACAGCCGTGTAATATCTCTCAAAAAAGGCTACTTTAGAGAAGTCAGCAGCCAGAGGGAGATGGAATTGGACTGCTGGCTGCCCAAACCAACAGATGAGCAGTGGCAGAGTTCCTGGAATGGACTGTCCTGGTGTCTGCTCCTGCAAGCAGCCCTAGTGGAACCTTGCTCAGCCTTTATAAACAGCAGCACAGCAAATGTCTATGATCTGGGATGATGCTTCTCCACTCTTTCTTCACCTGTCACTCAACATTCTTCTTATTTTTATAAAACATACAGAGCTTGAGCTAAAGCTTGCAAAAAGGAAATCTTCTTGTGCCTTCTGTGTGAAACTCCTATTGTGATTTTCCATTTTTCCCCAGTCTTGATCTGAAATCTTCATCTTCCACTCAGACCTCCATGGCAGGGTTGGATGATCCTGAGGATTTTTTTTTTGTCATAACCACTAGCAACAGTGATTTAGGATGAAATTATTGAACTTAACATAGCCAGCAATACTAGACACTATGCACCAAAAGAGAAATGCAGATTCATTTAACTTTTCTTCCTTGCAGGTTGAAAAAGGATCCTATATGTGTTTTCTTGTGCACTGTGTCTGTGGTAAATATTGTCCACTAATGAACAATATTCTTTTAAAATGAACGTGCCTTTTTTTTCCTTTAAAATTCATCCCAACACACAACTCAAAGTATGTTCTACTGGTGGAGATTTATGTGTTTGAGTTGGTATATCTGTATTTACAATAAATCTTGTCTCATGCATGCTGCACAGAAAAAAAAAAAACCCCCACAAATCACCAATCAAAAACCCTGAGGTAAAGAATGCATTATCACCTCATTTGAGAATGCAAAATCAGTCTTGTCTGTTTTCTTTCTGTTCCCTCTCACATACTATTCATATAAACATTTTAAACTTCATATAAAACATTTTTAGCTGCTTTGAGTTGTCTTTATCCATCTGGCTTGTATTTCAATTAGGTTTTAAAGGAAGAGTAAAAACCTGGATTTTGAGTGTGGTGGGGGTTTTTGTTTTGTTTGTTTGAATGCTCTTTTAAAATACTGTTGGCAGCTTATTTACACAAGTCCTGATATCACGTCAAAATTTTAAAGTTGGAAAACTGGTGATGAATAAACCACACAATTTATTATGATTAAATATTTGAATTAAACACTCGGGATTTGCATGAGTAAGAGCTCATTTTGTTCAGGTACAGTTTTTATTTCTTCAGTATCTTCTTTTGAAGGCTGAAAACTGCAGAATTAGAGGAAATTAGTACAGAGTTGCATTTGATTTGAATTCTTGGCATAAAATATCAAAAAGGCACTTCACTGGTGTGAAAGAGGTCTGTAGGATGATGTGCTTCTCTATCCTAGATATGGTGAGAAAATATTGCAGAGTTGACTGAGAACAAAAGGCTTTCTTGTTGCAAAAGAGTAAATGTAGCATATCCTTAATAAAGGTACTGACAAAATCTCTTTAGGTTAAAATGGGAATGGGATAAAGTCTTTTTAGGCTTTCTTATTGCCTTTTACTTTTTTTTAGAATTAGATACAGCCAAGATGTCTTAGATAATCTGCCTTATGGGAGGTAAAAATATTGCATCTTTTAATACATGTTCTGAGGCCTTTTGATTTCTTTACTGGAGTTTTTATGCAAAATTGAATGGGATTTAAAAAAAACAAAAAAAAAGTTTTTATTGGGTGTTCTGACCAGTTATGGGGTTTATGGATAAGTTTAAAGTGTTCAACTTTTTATATGCATGCATGTACTTGATATAATCACCCCCATAACAATCAGTCCTTTGACACCCTTTAATAACAGCCTGACAGGATAGGTGTGATGGACAACTCTGTTGCTTATCAGTTGTTTATCTTGTAGAAGAGCATCAGTCTAATAAAAGATAATTATTTCTGTGAGTCATTGCTTTCGGCCCAAAAATTATATGCCCACTTGGCAAAAGCATATTGCTATTAATGTATAACACCTGAAAAATAATTTAAGCCAGTTTGCAATGAATATTTCATTCTTGCTGTTTGTCTTCAAAAGATGTTTAATTCTAAAGAGATATTGGAGGCAACTTATTCCCTAATTAATTTTAAAAAGCCTTGATATAGCTTCTTTTGTACATTTAATTTTGAAAGCACAATAGACTTGACTTTTCAAACCAGATTTATTAACTGGTATTTTTACTCCTGAGAGATAATTAAACTGAAAAGGTTTGGCAAGTGTATTGTCTAAGCATGACTCTTGATATCTATATTTCATCCAAAGGGTGCTCTGTCATCTTCTAAGGGATATCAGAGTTCAAGTGTTCATCCAGTTTGTTCTCAGTAGAGGCAATTTCTTTTGCTCAAGAAGTTGAGTGGTTTGGATCCAGTGATCCTATTTCAGTCTTTGTGGTGTGGTTGACAAAGGCATTTCTCTCCCTGATACACGATTCCCCAAAGCTGGGAGGAGGACAAAAAGGTTTTGTTTGGTCAATAGGAACAGCGTTTTGTGCAACCAGGATTAGGAAAGTCCAATTTATTTCTTCATCTTACTTTTGTTTCATGAGCAATGAACCCAAAATTTGTGTCTTTGTAGGAAAGTTCCATCCCATGTAATAAATTAGGAGTGTGGGTTTTTTCCTCAGATACAGTGTTTTTATATTGTTACATGTTTTAGAAAATGGATGGGATTGAAAATAGTTATAAAATTTTCTTCCCTTCCTCTTTTTATTACATTAAATACAAAAAACTGTTGTGATGACAGCACACAATAAGAACACACTGTTGTATTGTATAATGTACAGGTTATTCTTTGATTTCTGCATGTATCTATGCATGTAGTAGGTGAAACAATCCTTTCCCATACTAGGTTGCACACAAAAGGTGTGATGCATAAAACACCTTTTAATAACCCAGCAGAATCATCAATAACAAGGGGAGGGCAATTATTTCTCTTCATTAAACTTCTCAATGCTTATTTTAAACTAATCAGGAGACCATATGCTTTACAGTCTTGCATAGTTAATGCATATCCATTTCTGCATATTCTGTAACTCCAAAACTCAAAATTATACTGAAGGGCTAGAAAATACTTGTGGTGGCATTATAATTTTAGAAATGGCTCTCAAGAGGTGGGAATTAAATCTTTGATTTTCCTTGATATCTATTTTAACTTTTATACAGAAGTTCATACAAATATCTGGCTACTATAAGAAGCTGTGAGCATTTGTTACTGAATGTAACCTGAAGTTAGATTTCCAAGAGTTGAAAAGATTTTTTTTTTCTATCCACTAGAAATGGATTTGAAGTCAATATCAGATATGAGTGGTTTTTTCCTCCAAGGCAATTCAGGATCTGAAGACGTTTTGCATGTACAAAATCATATTGTGGCACAAAGTACAAACTTAATATTTCAGAATTAAAATCCTGTAAAAAATAATAGTGGCAAAGCTCTGCAGATGAAGTAAATTATACATTATCTCAGAGGTCAGGATGAAGACAGTCTAGGATTTATGTTGTACATGGTACTGCTGTTTATTGCTAATCAATTAGAAGAACATGGGGTATTTGCTATTAATTTTAAAGCATGTTGAAGATTAAACTTCCCTTGCTTTCAGGAGCAATCATAATGCTTACACTTCTAAATCCCACTGACTTTACATGACATTTCATTAGACTTGCTCAGAATACTGAAATGAACCCCTGCAAACCACACATTTTAAGTTCTCTAAAGACTTGGTGAATAAATGTCACACTTCAGTTTATTTTTTAACTTTTCAAACAGTGGACCAATATATAAATAATCATTGGATTTGCAAAGGCTCCACTCCAGTAATATTCACTAAGGGTTTTTACTCTTATCCAAGTCCAGTCTGTGGCATTTTTGTTTGAAAGACTATGGTGTCACTGAAACACCATGCTAATTAATCAGCCTCTTCAGAAGCCAAACACTGAAGTGATGTTTTGGATTGGTTTAATCTCCTATTGCTCTAATCATGTTCTGGTCCTGCTCTCTGTTCTGTGGAGAACTCCTTGAATTCTCAGGGGAGATTTGGGAATTTAATAATTTAATTATAAAAAAATCAATGTGGAAACAGATACATGCTAGCAGGCTTAAACAGAAAATTTCCTAAGTATTTTGAAATATAAATAGATCCATTATTGTGTTTGGATCTGCTAAAAAACTTACAGTCCATAACTTGGCAAATTCAAAGGACATGGCAAAATTGAGTTTTCAATAGTTTATAAATTTGGACACTATTCCTATCTGGAATAGTGGAATTTGGACTGCACACTGCGTCATTGCCCCTATTTCAGGAAATATGCTGGGTTGTTGGTTGGTAGAGTGGTGAGTTTGGAGTTCTTTTAACAAATACATGTACTTGGATTCTGCTTTTGGCAGTATTAGCTAATTTCCAATCCTTGGCCATCTGAAGCTCAAGTTCTTCCACAGGGCTTTTTGAGCAAAGAGCACAGTGAGAGCCCAGGAGGGAATGCTCACTAGGGAGTACAACTTTTTTGTGTTTTCATCTGCAAAAATTTCCTCATCCTGTGAATCACAAACCTCACCAGCTGTGCCAGTGTTTTGCACTAGAGTGCTGTATGGAAACCTTTAACCCTTTAGATGCAGTTCTCCAAAACACTTTATCCTTTGTGGAGTCGTGTCACTGTTGCCATGGCATTTTCAGAACTGATTAGTGATAAGAGACTAATTTTAGAGAATTTCAACAGACTTTTGTATTTGCCAGGCTGCTGTTGTGACAAAGAGCTGTAGTGCCAAGCAGGAACTGAAAATGGGGAGCTGTCATTGCTTGATACAATTTTTAGTAGGTGTTAAAAAAACAGCCAACCAAAATTTGAGGTTCTTGCACTTGTTATTTTAAGTAGGAGATTTGCCTGCAACAAAGGGAAACACAATATAGGGCCAGTAGTTTACTAGTAACCTAGCTAATAATGATAAAGAAACAATAATAAATCGCAACTGGCAAATTTTAACAAGATGTACAGATCCTTCTTGAAATGTTCTTGCATCTTGATTATGTAGTAATATTACACATAATTATTATTAAGGTCAATCCTGTTCTTTCGTAGGTGGGGTGTCACAAGAAGACATGTCCCCGGTTCTGACAAGGTGTTCTCCCTGATGGTGATGCCATCATCTTCACCTGTAGGTTCTCTGGAGCCACATTTACAGTAGGAGCTGGCTCACCTTCCCATTTCCCTTTAGTCTGAAACTTTCTGCTGTCCCTGAGCTTGACTGGAGGTTGGAGCCAAGATATTGTCCAGGATAGCTCCCACTCTACACCTTTGGTGAAACTGTTAATGGCATGATGAATGTAGGCAGATGTTCACTGTGTACATAATCTTGTTTACTCACACCATCCTCATAGATGCAGAGTTAAATATATCCTGACATCTAAGCCAAGACATTTAAAATGGATTATTGTCCTGATGCCTTGGGGTTTTGACCAAACCTTGTCTGAGTGAAGGAGCCAACAAGTTATTAGGTACAGAGCTACATAGTTACATTGTTTTTAACTGTAACCTTTATTGAGGCAGGAGTTTATCAAATCAGCCTGATTAGAAAGATTTAATTGATACTCAAAGCATGCTTTGAGTTCTTTAGGTGAAGTAATAAAATGGATTTATAAGGTTTCTGTAGGATGAATTTATCTTCTTTGCATTGTCATTACCATTAGAAGGAAGACAATGTACACAGTTTCATTTGTATTTATACATCGGAGCTGGTGATATTCCATTTGAAGACATTTCAAATCAAACAGGAAAGATCCATTTGCAGCTGCTTTAGAATTCATTCAGTAGCTGGACCAGTTTCTTGTGCAAAATTTAATTATGTGCTTTCTGAAATGGCAGTAAGTGGCAATTTTCTTAATGTAGTTAGCACCATACTTAATATTATAATAATACTGATTTATACTCTTCTCATGTCTCTCTTGAACTATAGTTTAACACTGAAAAATATCTTCCAATATTTGTTGAAATTAAAAAAGGATTACTATAAATACAAATATGCATATAGGTGTTAGAAGGTGCAGTTTCTGAATATTTTGATCTCTAATTACTTGCCAAGAATCTTTCAAAGGTTGTTAAATGGAGAATAAAATTCAACTCCATCTACATATCATTACAAGGTAAGGGTAAGTTTATAAGGCATTGAATGAAATGCTAATCAGCCCTTCTAAAATTAAAGAGGATTAAATGATTGAAATCCAGTGGGAGGTATTTCAGCTCTAATCAGGTTGTTTAATAGAGTTGTGCACATTGTGCCAAATATGTCCTATTTTGCATCTGGCTTGATTTTTGACCATCAATTAATTAAAGAATAAAGGGTTATTATGAAGACTTGCTCAGTTCTTGGGCTGAGAAGTTGGTACCTTCTGTAGAAATGTGGTGAGGCTCCATGAGGTGTTGGGCCCTGCATTACTCATAAAAATCTAACTTCAAAGACCAGAATGTTTCCTTAGTGATTGCTGTTCTACTATGGATTATGGAATAATGCCATAGAGGCACTACATTAAATTAAGCCAGCAACAGGGGAAATATTGTATTAAGATATCATATTGAGAGAATGTGTTGGTATCAATACATCAAATTAATTGTTAGGTTGAATTATACTTAAAATACCAGCAAAGCCCCACAGATTCTCAGAAATAATTTTGAGCCCTACCAAGTAAGTTTCTGATGATGCCAAATTATACATAAAGATTCAACGAGACTGGGAGAATTCTTTTAGGAAAAGATGATACTGGAAAATGTTCTATGCCAGTGATACTTGGAATAATAAATAAATGGAATAATAAATAAACAGAATAATAAATAAATGGAATAATAAATAAGCAGAACAATTTATTGCCAGTGAATTCTATCCCTGGGCTGGTCTTCTCTCTGTCTCCACACTTTGAATGACTCCAGAGTGACTCCACACCTTCCTAAAGCAGTGTCTAATAACTGAGTGAGACCAGGAGTCTCTTGGCTCTGAGCATTCTCCAGCAGCAGGGACTTGGCCAGACCTGAGCTGTGTTTGTGGCAGGAGAAATTCGCCATCTGCTGGGCCCTGTGGGAGGTTCCTGCAGAGCTCCTGGGCAGCAGTGGTACCCCAATGAAGTTATCTGCACCTCAAGAAGTGGCAGCAAAAGCGTGGGGAGCATCACATCATACCAGTTTACAGCAGCAGTGGGGCTTTGGGAGTGGCTCTGGCTCCTTTTTAATGCATTGATGTATCTGAAGGGAATGAGAGCTACAGGGGAATGATTTGGGGAATCCCCTGCTTGCCTATACTGTAAAATTAAAGATCTGCTTTTAAAAAGGTAAAATTACTACAGCATGCAAACTCAGCACCTTTATAAATAGATATCATGATTGTAAGGCTTACAATAACTGTAGACAGGACTCCATGCAACATCACCTACCAATCTTAACCTCTTCAGTCCTGGGTAACAGCCTGATTAAAATTATAGGAGCAAATTCCAGCTTCAAATTACAAAATAATTTATTTCAAGCAGATTTGGCCTAAATTCTGAACTATTTTCCTCTATCAAGCAGCACTGCATTCCTTTCTACTGGAAAGTGTTAAGTGGAATTTTCTTTCAAGGTTAGAATTGAATTTAATGGGATAGTAACTGAGGCTATAACATCGGATTGTATTGGAGAATACTGAAAGTGAGCAATCTATAAAATGAAAATTGTTTGTTAATGTTTAAAAATTACTAATAAAGCTTGTAGAATTCTAGGACAAATATTTTCACTGGGAGCATCTCAAGATCAGGTCACTGTCTGAAAAAATCTATTTGTTAAAGAGTTCTTGAGATTTTTAAATTTTTTTTTTTTTAGCGTGCCTTTTACTGCCTTCCAGTTTCCTGTCACTTAGCCAGATGTAAAATTTATCATTCTGAAAGCTTTTAATTTGACAGTGTAATAAATTAGGCATTGGATACAAATTGAATTTGTTGTGCCATCTTTCTATGACTAAAAAATGAGGTGAAATTTACTTTGAACGGTATAGTCAGTTTAATTATTTTCTTTGTTTCAATTTTAAAATTGCTTTAGATACTTTTCTCACTGATAGCTGAGTCCTTTATTTGCATCATTAAGCCAACTTTTTAAATTATATTCACAAATATCTGTTATCTTCAGAACCACCAAACCTACCTCTGCTCCCTTCTTTTAAAGCTTTGATAAAGTGCATTCCTAGGCAGGTAGTCTCATATAAATTTAAATTATTTTAATTATGCTTTCTTACTGTCATAAAAATATCTTGGCAATAATATAGCCTCTAAAATCAGTGGGAATTGTGATTTTAGAACACCACAGATTTCATCCTTGTATCTAATACATTAATAATCTGTTCATGCATGCAGACACACTCAAGCATTTTAATACTAACTTGTGATTCTCAGATTGGAAAAACATGATGAAACATGACTATAAACTCTTTTGCATACAACTTTTATTTGACATTTATTTTATTTTCTAACAACATCCACATCCATGTGCTGTGAGCAGCCCATAATCACAGTGATGTATAAAACACAGTCAAGTTTGTTGTGTGCCAATGCATTGAACATTGATGGAGCAGTCACCTGGTGACTGTGGATTTGGTGTGGTTTAAAAAGCCACCTGAATTTGTACAGTACCTGGTAGTGAAACACTCTTTAAAGTCAGAGCTCTGTTCTGTACAGTGGAAAGGTTGGAACTGTTCATACCCACATGGCAGTTCTGAAATGCTGCTTCCCCAGCTGCAGCTCTCAAGCAAGTGTGAGATTATGGGATGGCAGTGCAAATATTCATGCAAATAAACCACAGAGGAACAGCCATAATAAAGTCTGGGAGAACAGGAGAACTCAGATGAGCTGACAGCTCAGATTAATTACAGCTCTGCTGTCCAAATGTGGACAAAACTAAATACTGTAGAAACCAGAGGACCAGAAATGCTATGTTCAAAACATATCAGAAAGAATGTACTTTAAGCACAATGGAAATAATTCTGTTGCCTTGCTGACAAAAAGTAAAAAATTATACTGCTTTATTTTGTCCATAGAATAATTATGGTAAACATGTTTCTGAAGTTCCAGCCTACAAATTCAACAATATAGAATACATTAAAAAAATCAGAGTAGCATGCATTTTTCTTCTATTTGATTTCATAAAATTACTTCAAAATTGGAATGATAATTTATTAATTTCAAGCTTGTGAAAAATTTTACTTGGAGGAGGCCTGTAATTATAAAGTGGGAAAATCAGAGTAAATTATCACTACAGAATTGGTTTTGTGTGTGAAATAAGCAAAGATATGTATCCTGTGTATAAAAGAATATTTTATTCTCAGGAAAAAAAGTCTTCAGTGGATTTCTTTTCAGAGTTCTTATGCAAATAAGAAATACTTGCCCACTGAAGTACCCTGACATATTTTATGGTACAGCATGAGTAAAAAGATTTTAAGTGTGGTTGCATTTGTTTGTTGTTTTTTCTTTTTCCAATTGCTGTATCAATTTCCTAGTTCAAAGGGTACAGAGCATATAGGAACAGAGGTTGCATTAGATATTCCACAGATTCATACCACTGTGTCATTTTTTTTTTTAGGTCATTTTGTGACCTAAAAAATACAAGTCCTAGAAACATAGAATCTTTTCATTTGGAAAAGACCATCCAGTCTTACCATTAAATCCTATTTCTTTGTGTCTTCAGCTGCCCAGTTTTGTCTGTATGTACAAGTGGTACAGGATTGCACTTCACTGTTGCAATTTTTGGTCTAATGGAAGTGTTATGGAGGAAGTTATGGAGTATGGAGTAACCTAGCAGCAATAAATTCTTCAATAAATACTTTCAAGTTTGTTTTTTAAAAAAATTACTGTAGAAAAGTTTTATGTAATTTTGAGAATTACTCTAAATATGCAGCTCCTCTTCTTTGCCACCATTCCCACTCTACTTCATTACCTTTGGGTGGGGCACATGATTATTTTTTGGGTTTGTGCAGTTTTTCTGTGCTGCTAGATAGGTCTTTCTCTGCTGGACTTATGCCTGTGATCAATTGTCTGAAGCAATAGATTAATTCACCAATATTAATTACATTTTCAGAGTGAAGACGTCTTTTTTCTCCTTTTTCCTTTTTTCTTGCCTTCTATTATAGTTTAAATGACTTGGAAGGAGCAGGTTAATATAAAGCCTATTGTATATTGGTTGGTTGTCTTTACCAAGGCACTTTATCTGGAAAATCCCTTTCTCTGTGTTATACAGTATGAAAACTCAAGCTTAATGAAAATGGAAAGTGTTTGTCCAGAAATGCTATCATTTAGCCAGGAAGGTCTTTTTCTTCTTGACCAAGCTTGCAACTCCTCATTAGGGTAGTAGAGATCTCAATGTCCAGATTGCACAGATTTCAAGATGGGTAAATTCTGAACAGAAAGGTTGAGTAGTAGCAATATTTTCCTCTTAAGGATTAAGTATAAACCCCAGCCTGTTTTATAGTTAAAATAAAAAGCTGTGTATGCAAAACACCTTGAAAAACATTTCCTAGGAATCTGCTTATTACTTCAGAACTTTTCTCCTTTGTCACTACAAAACTCTGGGCGTCTACCCAGCGAAATTTGCCTCCTGTAAGAGTGTTTATCTTCTTAAGCTCCAGAACCTCTCTACATCAGTGGGCGTGGAGCAAGATGCAGGAGAGCAGAACACAGCCCAGAGCTCTTACAGGAGAAGCACCAGGAGTTATTTGGATCATTAGGGAGGGACACTGTCAGCTGCTGTGGGGTGGGAATGGGAGCAACAACTCCAAATCTTACTCTCTGCAATAGTATTGAGCAAGTAAAACCAGATAAAAAAAAGGATTTGGCACATCTTAGGCAGCTTAGAGGGAATTTGACCTTCACTCAAGCTGAGGTGAGATGGGAAATTTCTACAGTCAACCAGGTCAGGAGGTGGGGCTGAAAATTACCCCAACCATGCAATGGTGGTGATAATGTTTGGTATTCACTACCTCATTCTCACCTGGCCTTTATTAAGATGTTTACGGATTCCCTGCAGCAGGAGACTGGGTTTTAAAAACACAGAGCAGTTATCTCAACTGCCATTTTTACCTAGTGTTCTGAAAATTGCTGCTATTGGTAGAATCTGTGTGACGCTGCAAATCTTTGGTATCTGTTTAATAGGACAGCAAAATATGGTCAAGAGAAATGTTTGAATGACTTCTTGTTCAAACATTTCTTTACAACTTATAGCTGTCTTAAATATTTTAAATTGTTTCTTAGCCTTGAAATGAACTACTTGGCTGTTTTGAGAGCAGATAATTAGAGCTTTTGCTGTAGTCAAATGCTGCTAGGTCCAGCTTCAGGGAGGTGAGGGAAAAGGGACTCGAGTAATCCTGGAATTAAACACACATCAGGTATGTTCATTTGTTGATCCTCAGGAATTAAACACACATCAGGTATGTTCATTTGTTGACCCTCAACTCTCTGAACTGGCAGTGTTTGAAAGGGAAGGCATAATTTTGTCTGAACTCCATGGTTTTAGAAAGTAATCAGGAACTGTATAGCATGATATTGTCTACAACAAAACTATTCTGTACTTTTAGTCTTTCCAATTGTGGTTCTGCGGTACAGGCAGAACAAGTTATCACCTGAAATCATTTAGGGGCAACAAAATATTTTATATGTCTAACTAGGAATGGTGAATATTTCTTAGTGTTTGGGAAAGCCCTGTGACCTTAGTGCTGATCCATTCCATCACCCTGATCCTCGCTGGCGTTTCTCCTGGGTGTAAAAACCATCTCCAGCAGAGGCTGCCTTTCTATGGGGTGCATGGATAAGTCATTGTTTTTCTGGATGTTGTTCAGGCCTCTTCCTTTCATTGTGTGTACTCTGCACCTCCTCAGGAGAGTCACTAGGATTGCCTTCATCATTACCATGGCAATAAACTTCCCCACACAGCTTCGGGGGCCGAACCCAAAGGGTTGGAAATAGCGCGAAGGAACCTGCAGGGAACAACGTGAGGAGCAAACTCAGATACACATTTTTCTCCATAAAAAAAAGTGAAAATAATGATGGAAACTGGCAGTAGATATATTCCAAAAAACTTGTGGAAGTAATCTTTCAGGAGCAATTACTCATTTCACACTGGAAATCCCACCCAAGTCAGGCCCAGCTTCAGCCACTGACAGAAGGACCAGCCCTTGGAAGTTCAGAGGCAGCAGGGATTGTACAGTTAAACAATTGAATTCTGTTCATGTATTTCTCTGTTTGTCCTGGGAACTACAGGGATTTCACCACAAGCTGTGAAATGGAGTGAAGCTTCTGCTCTTCAAATGCATTAAAGTTCATTAAAATGTTCTTCAGAAATTGTTCATTACAAAGCTCATAAATATCTGAAATACTGGCTGATGCCTTGTCTACAGATAATCACCATACACCTACCCTATTTGTAATGATAAAGTTAATGTTTTTGGGAACTAATTTCTCATAAAATTAAAGGTTAAAATTTTTGGTATCTAATAGGGGAGATAACACCTATAAAATTATCTTCTGTCTTTTGTCCTGTCAGCTGAAATATGAAATGCATGATTTCCAGGGCTACTGAAGAATGAACAGCCAGTTTCTGCTACTTTTATTGCCATTGAATAGATCAGTTAAAAAGAAAGTCTGGTTATAAATAAATTATTTTTCTTCATCTGTGTAACTTCTTTTTTAAAAAGTCAGACATTCACTATGTTCTGACTTTCTATATAACAAGAATAGAGTATAAAATGTTGATTTACATCAAGTCATCTGGGGAAAAGTTTACTGGTTTTTCTTATTTTCAGATTGACAGAAGAGTTTTGTAATTTTTTTTTTAAAGTAAACTGAGCTGTGCTTTTGGGAAAATTATATATAAATACAAGTGTTTATAACAGAGCAAGTACAGCAGCTGGCAGTATAGCACAATGGCAAATGCACAGCTTGGAAAAATGGAAAAATGTTTAGATTCTAACAATGGCATCTTATCATAAATAATGCTGTAGATTGCTATTCACTTAGAGAACTGGAGGAAAATTGTGCCTGCCAGAATAATTATGTGGCAAACAGAATGTGTCAAGTCAGATAGAAAATGTGTGGTTAAATATTTGGTCAAGGGGAAATATTTTTAGTAGTGAAATGTCCTCGTAAATTAAGCAAGATATCCATTTTTGATAGAAATACTTGGAATGTAAATAATGGCAAAATGAAATCTATTCACAGTGACTTGTAATTTCAATAAACTGCATCACTTACTCTCTTTTTGAATTTTCTACAAAGTGGTTTTTTTGAGCTGTTGTTTTTAATGCTGTGTGCAGGTTTGCTCTGGGTAACCCAACAGCAGTTGAAAAACATTAACCAGGTGGATTAATGCTCATTTTTGTGTGTGACATAAATGGTACTCCTAGCTTTTTTGATAAGAAATTAGTAAATCCTAAAGTTTTTTTCTGGCTTAAACACTCATTTTTTTTTTTTCCCCTTATCTGTTTCTTCAGGTGTTTTTACTGGTGAGTCCATTTTGGTGTATGAAATTAGGCTGTTTCTCTCTTTAAAGCTGAAGTTGCTGCTGTCAATGCTCTTGTGTGCAGCTGCTAGCATAGCAGTGCAGTTTTAATCTCTCCAGGTTATTATTACTGAACAAAGACAGTTTCAAAAAACCAATTGCTTCATCAGTAATCAGCAGAGCAGAGGTCTGAATAAATAATCTGAAGGATGATCTGAATAGCAGGGGATTAGAAGAAGAAAAAATATTCACATATTACTTTTGATTATAGTTCTTTTGGTAGTTAGAATGTAACTTCATTTGAAATTCTGTGCCAAACAGGAACTTAATTACTCAATATCTGCATTTATTAAGTTAGTTAAAAGTTAAAATTTTCATTATGGTCTATAAAAGATTGTTAATTTAAAAAGAAAAAAAAATAACATGGGCTATGGATCCCCAGCCTCTCAGAAGTTTCTGCACTGCTTCACCTCTCTGGAGAACCCTCAGGCAGCCTCAGTTCTGTTTCAGCTGCTGGCATAGCTCAAGCCCCCTAAAGCCTCTTTATTTTGTCCAGTTTCAGGAGATATAATGGCAACCATGATGTCTGACAAATTTAATCAGAGATTTTTAAACAAAATTATTATATCTGGGAAAGCTGTGTTCTATATTGTAATTATGTTTTTATTTAAAAGGCAGCTTGACAGGAAAATATCTGCCCAACTCTAATAGTAATAGTAACAGTAATCAGCAGGTTGTATTGCTGACTGGGCACTTAGCAAAGGGAAAACAGCCTTATGGTCTTGAGCAAAGTTCTTGAGCAAAGTAAGAGAAAGAGACATTAATAAATAACATCTAAATTTCTGTAAGAAATAAGATGGAAAACTTACGTTTTTCTCAAAATTTTCAAGAGAAAACTCGTTTGGCTTGGGGAAGAATTCGAGTTTATGCATCCGTCCGATATTGAGGATGATGTTTGTGCCCTTTTTGACAGGGTAGCCATCGATGACATCGTCCTGCAGCGCCTTCCGCATGATCAAGTCCACTACTGGCTGGTACCTCATGCTCTCATAAATGAAATTCTCCACAATTTTTAAGTTTGGCATGTCCTCACTTTGTATGTCTCTGTCACCTTGTGGAAAAAAGCAGATGGGGAAGAGATTGGCTGGTTAGGAATTTAATAGCTTCTTTGTACTCATGTCAGAACATTTTGGGAAGATTGTCCAGTTCTGAAGTTGTAGGAAGGGTCCAACAGCTTCTAAGGAATTTTGTGTAACCTTACTTATTGAGGAAATCTGGTATAATGTTCATTAGCATAAACCCTAGTTTATTAATTAACAATCTCCTCACCTTCTTCTTAACACTTTGAGTCTTTATTCTTGTCAGCAACAAAACTCTGGGGGTCCCTCCCTGGCTTTTGCACATGAGAGCAGCAAGGCACAACAAATAAATCTTCCAAGAGCTGACACAAACAGAACCTGGGGCTAGTCTGGAGCTGATTCTGTAAGGACCTCACATTTTCACTATGAGATTGGGTTTGGCTGGGCTCCATCCAGGCCCTGCTGGCTCCTGACAATTCCAGTTGGGATGAGAAAGTTCCAGCAGTGGAACCAGAGCTGGGGTGTGCTGCCCATGGGAGCTTTGCTGCTCCCCAAGGAGCTCAGGCTCACTGCTGGGGCAGGTCTGCCACACAAAACCCCTCTTTACCTTACAGGGAAAGGCTTCAGAAAGAGGTAGGGAAATGAATGAGTACTCTCATGAGGACAGTAAAATAAGGATTATTAAAAGTACCTCAGAAAAAGAGTAAAAGACTTGTGATACATTTTCCAGTGTTTAACAGACCAGAAGTAAATCTTAAAGAAGAGTGGATGAAATTAGTTTCTATATTGGTTCAGTGTCAGGCTTTGAATGAAGACTAGAGAAGGGGAAGAATACAAATTTGGAATATCTTAATTGTGTTTTGAATAGTTAGTAATTAGTACTTAGAGGAGGCCGATTTGAGATCAAAATGGATGACAGCAGAATATAATTTAAATTTTGTCTAGTCTTTCCCTTCTAGAGTCATAATGAAACTTAGGGAAGTTCTGTATTTTATCAGAACAGAGAAATACTGGTGATTAGAAGTGTTTGAAACAAGTGTCCCCTTTTGCAATTTCACGGTAACTGGAAAATAATTTCAAGGAATCATGAGGTGATTTTACACTGTGGTTGGTGAAGTGAGAATATGCCACATTATTTCTAATAGATTATCAATTCTGATGATTCCTATTTTATTTTATTTTACAAATTTCTCACATTTTTTAATTTGCTCTTTAATATAATCTACCTACAACAGCAGTTCATATGTTTTACAGCAATCACTTCTATTAGGAGAAAATGCTTAAAATTTTCAGATTTAGATAAATGAAATTAGGTCACTGCTGAACCAAATTATATTCCACATCACTGACTTTGCAGCTCCTGCTTACCCACAACACTTTCAATTTCTCTCATCATCTCCTCTTCCACTGTGGGGTGCTCTGCAATCAGGATTAGCATAAAGAAGAGAGTCACAGACAGAGTGTCAGGAGCAGCAATCATCATCTCCAGCACACACTGGTTCACATTCTCAGCAGTCAGATCCCCTCTGTTCTGGAAAAAAAAAAAAAAAAAAAAAAGAAGGAAATTTTGGAGAAAATATTGATTGCTGAGCTGTGATGCCAGCAAAGGTCCTCTAGACTGCACAATTTACTGACAGTCTATCTTGTGCTAAATAGCATTTCTGCTTTGTCTTTCAGAGAAAGGCAGGAAGCTCATGTCAGGATGGGTGTGTGTTGTCTTACAAAAAAGCAGAAATGTGTGCTCTTAGCTCAGGTTCTTCTCAGTTCATTACATTTCCTCCCAGAGTTTGTGAGCTCTCAGAGATTGTACAAGTAGGAGTTATATAGCACCTGAAACCTTTGCAAACAAAAGGCAATACATTAAAGTATTCACAGGGGTTAGGGAAAGACTGAAGACACTCAGGGATAGATGTGAGAGTTTTAGGGATGTTGTTTAAGCCATGAAATAATTATGACAAGCACCTGACCCTGAAATACAAGTATTCCTATTTGAGTCACTGCCAGGGACCCCACAGCACCAACTACTCTGCATTCCTTTATGATGATGTGACTTTTAGAGGGGCATATGAAGTTTAAATTGCAAAGCCTGTGTGCAGGAGAATGTCAGAAAAAAGACAAAATTAGCCATATTTTGAGTAAATTCCCAATACCTGTGCAAAAATCAACTGGGATGCAAAATCCATGTGTTCATCCAACTTTTCGACAGTGGAAAGTTTTTGTCGTTTCTGTTCTATCAAGATTTCCATTGCTCCTTTAAGATCCTTCCTGGAAACAGATGAAATCCAACATTTTAATAAATATCTGCACCAGAATATGACTAGGAGTACAGAAATATACCAAGAAAAGCATCTAAGGGTGACAGAAATTAAATATTTAAAAATAGTTATATGGGTCTCTGCAAAAGTAGTAATACTTAGGCAAGGTATTAGCATTTTTTTATTACTCTTAATAATTGCTTGTCAGTCTGGAATGAAATCTTAATCTCTTTTTATAGAGGAAAGGAGAAAAAGGTGGTTTTGACACTAATACACTATTAAAGAATAATGTTTTCAAAGCTTTATTACCATTTCGAAATAATTTGTTTATTTCCTTGTATTTTATGCTGTATTTTATCAGTAAGTAAAATGAATTTAGAGAATATAAGGGATGATTTTTAGAAAAATGTAAACAAGTTTTAGAAAATTTGATGAGCTGTAGCCTACTCTGATTGTCCTCAACTGGATAGCAATAGAACTTCATCCTTACAGTGGCTTTTCCTTGTCTGAACCAAACCAGTAATCTCAGTTTAGTTTCACATTTGAGTGTGCATGAACTTTTATTTTGGTGAATAAATTGGGACAGGATAGACAAAGATTTAAACTGGTCCAGGAATTCAGCTACTTGTGCCACCAGTGATAAATCTGGCTCTGTCTTGGCTCTGCAGACAGGGGATCTCAGCAGCCACCTTGCAAGTGTCACAATTTAGTTTCTAAAAGGCAGAGGAAAGCATCAAAGGAAAAGCTCCTTCATAAGAAGAAAGAAAGAATCTCATGCAAATGCTTTGTAAAACAGTTGATACTCACACTGCGTCTTTGTATTTCTTGCACAGCCAAGAAATCTTAAAAAATATGTCAGGCTTTAATAAAAGTGCTTGCCAGGCATCAAAATAGTTTTGGATCTTAAGCACAATGGCATTTTCTGAAAAGAAATTTAAAATAAAAAAGTCGGTAGTCAAGTAAGATAAATCCTTCAGAAAAATTAATGATAAGGTTGTGTTCCCTACTGCACTAAAATCATGGGAATTTGATAAGCAATTGGTAGGTAACATTTGAAGCACACTCTAAAAAAGGTCCAGATCTTTGTAGAAACTCTTGGTAACTTGCTACAAGGACAGAGAGGTGTGTCAGCCAGACCAGAGTCTCCCACAGGAGAGCAGAAACAGTTACTGCAGAACACTGAAATGGGCAATTTAGATGTCCTGATAATATTATTTCTGTCATAGGCTGAAGAAATCATAGAAAACATACATTTTTAGGTGAACTTTTCAGAACAATCATTTAGTTTGGTGGAAAGATTTCAGATTCTTGCATGAATGTAATATAATACTGGAATTGTACCAAATTGGTGCATAAAAATCTCGTTAAATTATACAATTCATTAAGGTGGATGACAAGCTAATGTATACTTTTGGTCATATAAAACACTCTTTTATAACTAACACAAGAATAAATCAATTTCAATTAATTCTATGGTGATGCAGGAGTCTGTTCTTGCTCTGTGTTTTTGAGACAAAACTGCTGAGTGGTAGCAATGGATTTTCCTTGGAAATGCATTTCAGGCCCATCTGAAGGCACAAAGGTGAAAGGGTCAGTACCATCCAGAGGGACCCCGAGGAAGAGCTTGTTGGATGTGTCCAGCATGATCCTCCTCATGAGGTTCAGCACGTTGATGTTCCCCAGCTCCGTGGTCACCTCCTGCAGCTTGTCCAGGTGCTCGATGGTTGACTCCACGCAGATCGCGATCATCCGCACCAGCCCGGGGCCAGACAGAGCTGAAACGTTTGTGCAAAATGAGCAAAAGCTTTGTGAATTTTTGTACCTTCTTTATTACATCAGTTGGTGATAATAGTGTTGACAAAAGGGCAAACATTATTGTGTCGGCGGCTGGTGTAAAATCCTTCTGGAACTTTATTTGAAAGGAAATTACAGGGATTTCAGACACACTGCAGCATTTTAGGAAAGGCTGGCTTTGTGTGTCACAGTGATGCAGGGTGTCAGTGCACACTGAGTTACCTTTGGTGAAAAAAGGTCGAATTTCTTTCCAGTGTGCTGGGTTGTTGTTAAATATGATCCCATTCTCGTACATGCCAATGCACTGTAATCCAAGCTTACTCCCAAATCGAGACACGTAATGCCAGTGCTTCATTACATGGAACACACTTGAGGACCTGGGGAAGGAAGGAAGAAAAAAGCCCCAAATAAAAAACCCCAACTGTTTCATAGACAACGTTTGTATTCTGACACTTTACAGTTGATCCCAAGTGCTGACTCACATTCTTAGTGTAGCAGGAAGCACAATGCTTAGCACGAAATGTTGTTCCTTTTACATAATTAAAAACCTTGATGATCAATGCCTTCAGAATTTATATTAAAGCAATATTTTCTTCAGATTTAAACTATTTTTCAATTAAAATGCGGATGGTTAATGAAGGATTTTAAGCTGAATACTGTGTATACATAGAAATGTGTACATAGAAATATGATACACTTAAGCAGTGCCCAATGTCAGATATTTAGAGGATGAGGTAAAATATTTGATGTGTACTAAATTGCAGCTTTACTTTTGTCTAGTCAATTCTATGTATTCTTTTGTAGCTCTTTGGTCATTCCCAGACACATTCTGAAAGCATAAAAATACATGCATCACTTAAATATGCATCATCATAATATGATGGGTTATGTGGGATAAATAATAAATATTCTTGAAGAGACACATAAGGGAAATCCATGATATGCATAATTATATTTACAGTCAGCAAGATTAATTTGCTGGTGCTGGCAGCCAGCATTCTTGCTTTAAGATATAATTTCCTTTAGAGGGAGCCAGCATTTCAGAAATGTGGATGTGATGAAACACTGATCAAAGAGAATCCAACCAAAAGAAGGAAGATCAGAACAAAGATTTGAAAAGAAACAATATGCTTCTTTCTTTATTGTGTAGTACAGTCTATGGGCCAAACCCCAGACAACTAGTGGGGGTTTAGTTTATTTTCTCAGTCAGGTGAGGTAAATTATGACTTTTGCTATTGACTGCAAACGTTCTTGGTTTCATAGTTTTGCATGACCTGGAGGTAAAGTTAACACTGAAGTTTTTTCCCATGTCAGGATACACCATCTGTATTTCCCTGAACATGAAAAGATGGTGCTGAATTCTGACAGCTGCCCCAGAAAGGAGAAGGTGCAGCAGGCTCCTTTTCCTTCCTCCCATCCCACGTGTCTCAATGCAGGAGACTCATCATAATGTTAAAAGAAGAGTTTTGTCAAGTGACCTTGCATAAGCAGGTTTTCCTTATGAAAATCTTTAATGAAGTCCTCCAAAAGACATCAGTTACAACATCTTGTAACCAAGACTGCAAGTCCTCTCTGTGCATCAGAACCTCAGTATTAGATTTGGTGCTAAAAGTTCAGATGACATTGGTGAAAAAAGATGGCTGACTTTCTCTTACAGAAGCCAGGTTATGTTTAGTTTTGCAGTGAATTTAGGATCCACTGAAAATTTTGTTCTATGTTCTTGCTTTAAAAAAGTTGAATACTTGTTTTTTATGTACAGTCAATTATTTGAAGAAAAAATGTCTGAAGAAAAACAATGTAAATCTGTAAATCTGGCATTGTGTAGCAGCACTCCTGCTGTTAATAGCTCATAGTATTTTCCAAGCATTCAGAGCATTATCAGATCATTTTACTGCTCTAGTTGATATTTGCAACACCTTTGTAGGATAGGAATGTGAACAGCTTCCTTGTCGTGATGACCTCTATCTACAGAGGTTAAAATAGAGATGAAGCTCACTTGCACCATGTGGCAAATTCTGTGATTATTCTCAATGCTGCACTGTCTTTCAAAAGCTTTTGCTTAAAGAAAGTATGAATTGATTGACATTGTTACTAAAAAGGTTCTGATTCTTTATCAATTACATATGGTAAACATTTTACTACTCTTTCTAAAATTTTCTTTTTCATGGCATGACTTATAATAATCCAATGTAAGAATTAAGCAATCATCCACTGGAGCTAATAAAATGACAGACTGAAGTTTAGCTTTATGTTTAATACTGTGCATAATTGAAGCCTACGAATAATCCCTTTAATTGGAGTGGAATTACTCCTAATACTATAATGCTTTATTTGCTTAGTTAAATCACTGAATTGGAGCCATGACCTTTAAACATTTACTTCCACTTTAAGGAGAAACTTAAAAACACAGAAAATGTAAATTTGACTTAATCCCACATTGCAGTCAGCCTAGAGCCCTAAACTGAATCTTATCTTAATAATAAATGGAATAGTAAAATAGATAGTAAATTATTTTTAGGATTGAGCCACAGTACTTTCCACAACAAAAACAAAAACAAAAACAAAAACAAAAACAAAAACAAAAACAAAAAAAAAACAAAAAAAAAACAAAAACAAAAACAAAAACAAAAACAAAAAAACCCCAAAACAACAATATTAGGAGGATTCACCAAAACTTCAATAGCAGAGTCTAAACAAACACAGGATTAGAAAAAGGTCTGTGAATAGCAGAAAGTAAAAGGTTTTGTTAGGACAATTTCTGAAAATAATAACTTAAATTCTACTTTAGAATAAAGTGTGAAGATACAAAGACTTTAAAGTTATGAAGTATAGAAAATAAGGATTTACTTGCTAATTATAAATGTTTCTTCACCGCTGATCCAAACTCTCACAAATTCTCCATATGTCTTATTGTAGTAGTTGCAGGCATTCCCTACTCCCATCCAGAGAAATCTCCCATGTGAGAGGAGGGGACCAATTCCCATACAGTATCCTGGCCCTAAGAAACAGGGGAAGAGAGGTTTGGTCTCAGCAGTGCTCACAGGCAAGGAAACAGCTCTGAGCAGCTCCCTTCTGAAAGGAGGTTTTTAACATGACAGCCACAGCCTGTGCTGGGCAGCTCACACCAAGAGCCCTGGTCTGAAACTGCCTCAGGAGCTGCAGTTGTGTTGGTGAAGTCTCTGTATCTGTGGAAGACTGTAGTGCTTTCAGTGGTACCCACAACAAACATTCACTGCTGCATTGCACAACTTCCAGCTGCTGCTCACTTCTGGAGGGACAATGGCTCCATCCTAGAAAGAAGAAATGCCCTTTTGGGCAATGGCTCCATCCTAGAGAGAAGAAATGCTCTTGAAATGCTCTTTTAGGCAATGGATCCATCCTAGAGAGAAGAAATGCCCTTTTGGGCAATGGCTCCATCCTAGAGAGAAGAAATGCTCTTTTAGGCAATGGCTCCATCCTAGAGAGAAGAAATGCTCTTTTGGGCCATGGCTCCATCCTAGAGAGAAGAAATGCTCTTTTGGGCAATGCCTCCATCCTAGAGAGAAGAAATGCTCTTTTAGGCAATGGATCCATCCTAGAAAGAAGAAATACTTTTTTGGCCAAGGGTCTTTTCCCAGCATTTCATTCAGGAGTCACTGTACTGCTTTAGGGTTATTCTGGTCCCACACCTGTGAGAGATGGTTCACTGCTCTTCTACTTGCAGCAGGGCATTGCATCTGGTGAAAAATAAGCTGAGCCATTATTGTCTAACCAAGCCCCCAAAATATTACAGAAGGGGAAGGGAATTCGATGTTGTTCTGTTCTGGAGGGTTTTCAGTGCTAAAGATAGAGAAAGATTGATACCCTACTAAAATCTGAACAACTTCTTAGATAACTGTTTAGGGTAAAGGCAATTTAGAGAGACTTTAAAACATGTAAAAAGTAGTTTATAAAGCACATAAAAAATGAGAACATCCTGAGTTTGTAAAATAGTATTATATCTTTTTAGCATACACAAAACAAAGCTGAAAACTAAATGTCATATGGCCAAGCCACAATTATTATGGACGTTCTGAAGTTAAAATAAGCCTGATTTCCTTTTTCAGAAATTAAAAAAATCGGCATTATTTAAACTGATACATAATAAATTTTGTTGTCATATCATGATTATTCTGCATTAATTTGTCACTTAAGTTTGAGAAAGAAATAAAAATTACCCTGAAAACTTTTATGTGGCACAACAGCTAAAGTTAATTTACCTGGTATTGATGAAGTCTCTTCATGAGTCCATATTAGAAAGAGAAAGCACATGAGGATGAGTATGGGCACTGTGGCCACGGGCATCGTGTCTGGCACCAGGCTGGTGATGTTGTAGTGCATCGGATTCAGGGTTTCCAGAAGCATCTCTTCCAAGAGGCTCTTCTTTGCTTCAGAAAGAGAGAGAGAAGGGGGACAGAGGCAGAGGCTGTCAAAGCTCAGATGTGCTCAGCTCTGCCTGGTACCTCTCAGCCCCTTTGTGGTTCCTGCAAATGAGCAAACCAGCTCTGGACGTGGTTTTATAGAGAGTGATTGCCTGGTGCTTGCTGGGACAAGCTTCATCATAAGTCAAGAGAGACATGAAGCAGACACCTCTTTTGCTTGGGAATAACAAAGGTTTTCTGACCTTGATGTTGAGGCATAGTTTTGGATATTTTGGCTGACAGACCTTTTATCTCTGCTATCGACTTGGCTGGCCGACTCTGAGGTTTACTCCTTGCAAACCTCTAACCAAAACACAAGAAATTAAACTTTCAGCACGTGTGGAAGCATTGAAGGAGTTCACTTGCCAGCTTTTGTCTGTCTTACTTAGCTGTTCCCTTCCTGCATGCCTGCAGTGCCAGAGGACCTACATTTCCAGAATTACTATGGTAGTTTTCAATGGTTCAGATAAAGCACCCCAGTACCGCAGTTTTTTGTTTGAAACTGAAATGCATTATAGCTTTTTTTTTTACTGCCAACCTTTGAGTGTAACATAATTTAAGATAATGTAATGCATTTCTTTATGGTTTTTCTGTTAAATACTTTGAAAAATATAACGTATGCCATAACAAACAGGATCACAGATTGTCTGTTGCCATATTTTTACTCAGGCTGTAACCAGCACTCAGCACAGGAAAGAAAAACCCAAGAACACCCAACACGTCTCTTATGCATAAAGAAAATAGAAGGATTAATTCAAAGGTCTTTTGCCTGTTTTTGAATTAAATCATAAAAAATAAGAAGTCATTGTTCTTGAGAAGGAATATGTGTGAGAAGGAATGTGATCACAGAAAGATACTGCTTGAACCTTCACTATATTTTATTAATTAAACATCTTAATTCTGCTCTGGCAATAACTAAGAAGAGATTTGTTTTGCTTCTTCCTGCAACAGCATTTCAAATTTGAAGAATGTATTTACTTAGCAAGGAAGCTTTTAGGTACAGTTTACTTTCAGCAAGTGCTTTCTTGTTTATCTTGTGTTTTGGTCTCACATGGCAGAAAAAATGTAAATTTGCTTTGTAGTGACCATCAGTGCTGTAATTATGTTAAACTAAGCCAAGAATGGGTTAGATGTTTTCTAGATAGTGAGAGCCCTGGTTTTTATGGTCAAAGGAGGAAATGTGTGGGGTGTAGCAAGGGAAGGGAATATGGGGAAAGGGTAAGTAGTGGTTTAAAACCTTGCAGGTGCATGCAATGCTCTCTTTTGGATATTTTGTGTGCCAGGCTTCTGGGGGTTTTATGATCCAAAATCTGCCAGGTGACCTTTTAGAAACACCCCTGCAATTGCAATAGAGAGCAGTCCAGCCCTTCTGAGAGTTCCAGGGACAGGTCACACCCTGGGCACATCAGCTGTTGTGTTGTCCTGCATGTTGAGAAAAAAAGTTTGTGATCACAAGCATTTTTATCATGTAATGATGTTTATTAATTTCAATTTCCTTGAGTGCTATTTCTTTCCACAATGAAGGCATGCCTTGTATATGTAAATATTTTATCAGCTTCTGTCCCTTTCACTAGTAAGAGTTAACAGCGTTATAGAGGGAAATAACCACACTTGGGGCATATAGTTCCATTTTTATGTTGATTTCTCTCTGAGTCTGCATAAACTTCATGTTTGTACTCCATTGCCACAGATATGCTCTGATGTGCATTTTTTTTCTGGTGTTTTTTTAATCTCCAAGGCATTCTGGTGTGTGTACAGTAGTTTCAGTGCCTCATGTTCTCTGTGAAGACAAGTATGGAGCTGGTTATACATTTGGGTGCTGTGAAAGAAACCAATTTCATACCTCCCAATGTGTATCTATGAATATTAAATCTGCAGGGTGAGCCCTGATAGATTTGAAGGTCCTGATATGTTTGCACAGTGTGCTTTGCAAGTATGAGTATCCCCCTTTTATTTTCTAAAAATCAGCCCTGAGTTTTGATCTTGTTCAGCTCTTAAATACTCACAGCTAAAGCTTATCATTGTTTTGACAGTGGAATGCTGGCAGATTGCTGTTTTTTCAAAGTATACAGGTAGCAATGGACTGGGGTTTAGATTCTTTATTGCCCCAGATTCATAATTTTATAGTTTTTAGTAAAAGATTTTTTTTCTTTTTCTCTGTCCAACACATCAGTGTGCACCTCGCTGTTAAATTTATAATTTTAATATCCTGGATTGTGCTGTCGTAGATAAAAGTATTAAAGGCAAAATATGAAGTTTGAATACTTTTTACACTCTTGACCTGATCTAAAACAGTCTTTAGACAAAGACCTTAAACTGTTGACATTTTCTGCGTTGAGGAGTTTGCTTCATTTCAATGAGTATGATTGAAGCAGACTTTTACATTTTTAACCTCTTCTTTTATTGCAAAAGACAGTTGGGCCATGAAAATACTTAAAAATACTTCAACTACTTATCCTACTTTTTATCCATTGCATCTTTAAGAACTGCCCACGAGTTAAGTCACTCCTCAAAAAACCTCCCCCAAACCCATTTGGGTAGTAAGTAGTCGCTGAGCAGACTGAAAAAGTTAGGAATGGAACCGAGTTATAGCCCACTGTGCATGAAAGGTTTCTCTAGTCTTGCTAATTTTGTCTTTGCTGTAATTTTCCTTTCCTTGGAGCTGGTTGAGGTGTATCAGATCAGAGGGGTTTGTTGGTTCTGATTGTTACTTATGTAGTGGAGGAGGGATGGGGCAAAAAAAGCTTTTTAAATCCCACTATCTAGTCGGGGAAAAGAGACTTATTATAGGAAAGTGCTTTTGTGAGAGAATAGATGGATGTGCACAGGCTATCTGACCTGACAGAAATTACAGATCTCAAAACCTAGGAAAGCAGCTGCCAGCAGAGGACCCTTTAGAATTCTGATTTTTGAGTCTTGGCTACAAAGCACTGGGAGAATATTCTAAGTTCTGTTAAATGTTTTCTTGCTAAAGGAAATGAGTGGAATGATGTCAAGGTCCACAGTAAAGAGAAAAGCTGATATGTCTAAAAGACAGCTGTATTGACACCTCTTATTCTGGTTAGAGCTTTGTACTTAGAGACTCTGTCAGTAAAAGAGCAAATTCATAAAATCATATTGTAGAATTGGAGCTGAAAATCTCTCTTAATTTTAGAAGGAGTTCATAAAAGTGCCTGATAACTCTTGAAGAGCCACTCTTGTGTCCTGGAGTTTTCTTTGTAATGGTTCATCTGTCAGGAGACAAAAAATTCTGCTACTTATTATAAATTCCCAAGTATTAGTAACCCATATTAGCAGCATCAGAAGCAACTTATCTAGGTTTTAACAGTTTGGAAAAAAAAAAGAGACTTATTTCACACAAAACTCATTTTGTTTTACAGATCTGCTCCCATTGTACCACAATGTTTGCCAATGTTGATAGACTGAAGGAACACAGTACCTCTGAAAAATAAAATAGTAGGATTTAATTGATTTGAAGCAGATATTTATCACCAGGTGTACAGCATATATCACATCCCTGATAGAGGAATTATCTTGTTTCCTTGAAGGGCTGTGGGGTTTAAAGCTGAGAACATGTCAGGAGGCTTTTTTAACTTGAGAGTGCTTCCCATTCCTTGTGAGAGGTAAATTGCTCTGTAAGCATCTGACTGCACATTTATTTAGTGTCACCCTGGATTCTGTGGACTCTTCTAATTCTTTAATTCTCTCAGATTGCAATGGGGATGTCACTGAGAGTTTTCCATCACAATTTATCTCATATTGCACTCCTCTTGAGACATTTTTTTTGTCTTTGATCCACAGTGCTTTTTTTCTTAATTACTTCTCATTTGTTTTATTACTTAATTATTTTTATCTCTTAATGATTTTTCACTGTGCTTTAGTCACCTGATCCTTTGCATCTGTCACACATCTCTCATTACAGATGGGCTTGCAGTCCCAATGTGCAGAGAAGACATTTTAAAGTTTGGTGTTTTCATTACTTGGCTTCTGAAGCACTCTGCCTTGCCTAGGATCTATTTTCTACTTTTAACTCAATCCTCTGCATCTCAAAAGGGAGATAAATATAGTAAAATGTGAAAATGAGGGAATAAACCCCTTTTTCAGTAATTTCTAGAGTTTGCGTTAGTGAGGTGGAATTTGTGTAGCTGTAGAGGTCTATCACATCTAATTACTATGGAAATGTATTCTAGCAGTGTTGAATGATTATTATAGCCTTGTAGAATAATCCTGTACCACTTGATTACTATGAAATCTAATCTAAATAGCACTTACAACTTCATCTGTTGTTTAGGTTAGCGGAGGAGGAGGAAGAGAGGAGGAAGAGATGACAGCTTTCAGCAGAAGCTTGGAAGTGGGAATTTAGTAATGATCATCCTGGCTACTCTAAAGGGGCTCTTGACAAGTAAATGAGGAGGTAGGAGCTTAGTGTTGTGTCAGAGGGCAAGGGAAAGAGAAATACAGAACACGGACATGATTTGTGGTGTTGATGAAATGTCTGTACTGTGAGGTCAGCAAGATTGTTACATTTGGTGCCTCTGCTATTATTTGGAATTTTATTTTTTAAATTTTGGTGAGTGTTCTTATGACAGAGTTACCTTGTTTCACAGTTGGATAGGATCTATCCCTAGAGCCTGCTTGTCTGAGATTTTAAGTTCTGCCAGCTGCCTTTGATTGGACTTGTAAAATGCTGCTGCATTGTTACAGGGCTGGTGGTGGCCACAACTCTATCTGCTCCAGAGTCCACAAAACTCAGCTTCTTGTCACCCTTTCTATTCAAAGTGTACAGTGAGTTCCAAGGTGCAGAGAAGTTTGGAATTGCAAACTTAAAATTACCACTGTAAATGTTGAAATTCCTGCTGTTTGAGTCAGTTTGGTCAATGTGACTGGAAATGAACTGGTCACTAAACCCTTTGCCAGTGAAACAAATGCATTACAAATATCTTCCATAAATGTAGGACTCCATTTGAATATTACTGTTTGTTTAGATTACTGTAGTAAGAACACTGCCTCTTTTTTGTGCCTTTATATGATGGCTGAGGTGTGATTTGGAAAAATAACTTGCCATTTTTAGCGTTTTTCACAGAAGGTTTGGTTGTTGGTTACAAACCACCACAATGTCCATGAAAATATCATCCAGATGAGGTGATAGGAGGGCTCCATGTGAAACAAACCATCTCCTGAAGCACAGCAGGTGTGCAGGTGTTTGTAACCCATCAAAAAGAGCTCTGGGGTTGAGCAAACTTCTGCAGTAGTGACAGGACTGGAATTTACTTCATGTAAACCTCAACGTTTTATTACAACACCACAAACTCTGATTAACTCAAAACTAACCAGAACATGAGTTGTGGATGGCAAGTGAAATCTCTCTGAAGTGTTTTTATCAGACTCCTTGTTATGACTGTGGCAAAGCAGACCTGTGTGAGGAGGGTTTTCTGTAGGTAGCTGCTGTTGGCTTATATTACTCCAGGGTAGGTGTTTTGTTTCTAATTTCTTGAATAAAAACCAGCTCTCTCTACCATAGCCGTGTTTCTGCTGTACTTTTACTGCTAGAAAATACCTTGGTCAATTTAAGCAAAAAGTTTGCTGACACAGAAGGAACAACTCTCTAAGAAATATGAATTGAACTTTTGACTTTTTTTTCTCTGGCTATAAATATAATGTATTATATCAAAGTATGTAAATTAACCATGAAGAAAAGTTTATCTGTGTATTTGAAAAAAGAAGACTAAGAAAGAATGCATGACAATTCTCAAACCATTCTTTTTGCATATTACTTTATTAATCAGATATCATTATTAAATGAGATCTAGCAGCTAGAAGAAAGACAGCACTTTTCCACAGCAAGCACCAACTGAGATATATCAAGTTTTGCTAGAATAAAAAAATTCCCAGGGTCAGTTCCAGACTTGTTCTGCCTGATTTTTATCCTCACTTCTTAAATCTCACTTACAATCCATTTTTTCATGCTGTGACAATAATGCTTAGAAATGTCAGTTTGTCCAAAACTCACAACTTCCCAATTAATTCCACATTGCTGTGCAGCAGCAGCTGGCAGGGTCTGTCCCATGCTGTGTATTCTACCAAAACTTTGTTGTGGTACACATGAAAAAAATCCACTTGAGTCAAAAGAATTAAATCAGACACCACAGAAACACTGAACAAGTTAAACCCCAGATTAACTTTTTTAATCTGGAGGCCTTGTATCTATAAAAACTGAAATGATTTAATGTTTTTTGATGTAGTGTAAACAGCTTGAAAGGTTGCATGAAGTGAATACACTTTCTTAGGATGACTATTCTGCAAGAACACTGTGCTGGTTTTTAAAGAAGAAACTTTGTAGAATACTTGTAAAATATATAGCATGTTACTGTTGTTTTACTACCAAGAATTTGGCCAAAGACCTGCATATTCTCTGCTAAAAAAAATCTCTGTTTAGATAGTGACAGCATATAATTTCCACAAAGATAATTACAGTAGCAGACCAAAGCAGCTCCAGAAGGCATACTTCCCACTCAAAACAAAAATAAATCCCATTTATGCAATGTCCTACCCATGCTGTTTGAAGAAAAATACTAGAATATGAATTGAAAATTTACCTGTGTCTTCTTGTTACTTCTGGATTTCTGCTATTGGAGAGTGCTGTCCTGGCTGCTGATGTGCTCCTCTTAAAGGTCTGGATAGGATTTCTGGTGATCACTCTCTGTAGCATCTTTTATGCAGGTGCTTCTTGTTGCTAAGAGATCAGTTGCTTGGAGATGGAAGTTTGTTTATTGTTATAGATCACGGGCTGTTGCTTTGAAAAGGAAATGTTGTAATTTTACCTCTACAGCTCAGTGTATCTGCTGCAAAACAGCCAATGACAGGGGTACACATGCCTAGTGCTGATTAGAATTGTGACTAGAAAGTAAACCAGAGAAGTAAACAGAAGTAAAGTTTATAGTTTGTGTTTAGTGCCTCTGAACAAGGAAAGAGATTCGTCATTTAACTGGAGATTCAACTAGTGGAAATTATATAAACTCTTTGCCAAGTGTATCTAAAGGTATTTTCAATTTCCAACAGCAAAGAAGTCCAAAAGTTTTATTTTGATATAAGAATGTTTGAAGTTGTCAATAACATTGTCTAGGACACAATCCTTCACTGACATTGGACAGGACTGACTGCTGTCCTATATACTTTTGTATGTGCTGTTTGCTTTTTGTTCCCAGTTGTTTAGATAACTCCTCAGGATGATTCTACAAACTAAGGCTGTAAACTCTGCTTTGTGGTTCTTCTCCTTTTTTGCTGTAGTTTAGGGCAAATCAAGCAAACTTAACTTCCAATTGTTTTGAAGACCTGCATTATGTGATTACAGGGAACATTAAAGTGGTGTCCAAAGATCTCTAAGAAGAGGTGTTGATGATGTTAATAGAGGACTGACACAGAAGCATTAATAAGGTACTTGTGCCTGTTACTGGTTTGAAGCAAGAGAAGTCCAAATTGTTTCAATGTTTGCAATGGGAAATGCTGGAAGGCTCAGCTGCCTCTTCTGTAAGTTTACCCCATGTTTACCCCAAAACAGACTGTTTTGGGAAAAAGGTCAAAATTATCTTTTTTTTTTTTTTTTTTTTTTTTGCTTAGTACTCTCTAATTTGGAAAATTCAGTGACTCAATTCTGTTTCCAGCAAGGCTATGTTATACCCTGTGGCAGTAAGACACTGGCATCCTTGTCTTCCACTGTCAGGCCACAAATGTAAAAGATTCTCATAAAATGTTTTCATTCTTCCTTTTGTGGTTGGGTTGGTTTTTTTTTTGTTTGTTTGGTTTTTTTTAAATTCACTCAAAGCTTTATTATTAGCATTTCTTTAATAAGAAAACTCATCTAATGGGGAAAGGGTTCTTACATTTAAAGAACTGTGATCTCACTTGGAACAGAAGGTATTTAAGGGTTATGTACAATAGTTCCAGTGATGAAATATTTTTAACTCAGGGAAGGATGAAAGAGACCTAGAGCTTCTTTGAATGCAAAATCTTTTTTGAGAAACTTTTCTTTAAGTAAATAAATAAATAAATAATGCAGACAGTTTGGGGAGAATAAGGACTGAATTCATGCACATATTCTTGTGACATTGCTGCAACCCCATGGAAGAGACTCAGACTAGACAACCAGAAAGAAACATAATTTGAAGTGGAGAACTGAACTCTTGTTCTTCTTCCATGTGTACACATGCTTCCCTATCTATTTATTATGCAGAGACTTGTTTACAGTACAAGCCTAAGTGGGCAGAACTTCAGTTCCATTGTGTTCTGTATGTAGAGCTGGACACAGCAATGGTTGCAACTTGTGGCAAAATGTCTGATATTCTGAAAGTGTTAAAATTACTTTGTTTTATTTCAAGTAGGCTTGATGGCTGGTGGTGAAAGAGCTCTCAGAGGCATTGCTTTCATTAGTGGTGATTGAAATTAAAACAAATATTAGCTTTATTTGGAAGCAACTAAATCCTTAGATATTCTTTATTATACAGGCACAAAATAAACTACTTAAGTACTCATTTTTAAAAGCTCATTAGAATGGTGAGTTTAGTGAAATAAGAAGTTAATACAGGGAATGTGAAACAAATCCAGTTTTTTTCTTTGTCAGCACGTGTTGATAGAAGTTTAGGGGAGACCAAGAATGGCCAGTTTCTCACACAAGCACATTTTTATTCTTTGCTCCATGATAATTTATTTAACCAAAAGTACATGTCTAAAAATGAAAAAAATCTATTAAAGTTTTTGCTGGAGCTCCTTCTTCTGTCAGTGATATGTATCTACTTACTGATACATGGAATTCAAGTATGGGCTCAGGGGTAGGAAGCTGATTAAGATGGCCATGAAGTAGTCTCAAAAGGGGTAAAATATTGTTTGTATTTAAACTAGGTTTTGTCAAGACTGACTTCAGTGGGGTGCAACTTTAAATCAAATAATATTTCCGTATACCAGAGAAAATGTATCTTTCTCTCATGCCAAAGAATTCCTGGAACTTTGCATAATGCAACCAGAATGATTGGACTTGTTGTTCACTACAAAGGTCTATGTTGAATACTACAAATTCTTCAGAGCTTGAGTAGGCATTCACTGAATTAACAAAGTTGGGTTTTATACCATTAAACAAAAATAAAGCAAGATTTTTTTTTTGTTGTTGTACATATTTCACAATAGGCTGTTGAGGGAAAAGGCTGCAAAATGCTCTTCATAGCTGAGCAGAGGGTATGTAACCTTCTAGGGACCCTGTGGCACAGATGATAACACTGATTAGAGGTGGGTTTTAGTAATAAGAGCTTGAATCTCCCCTAGTAACCGTGTAGAAAGAAAATTGTTTATGTTAAATCAGTGGCAACAAAATCACTGGTAGAAGAATCAGTATTATGAAACTGGTAAGATGGCATCAGGCTCAGATCTTGATTCTTTTTATGTCCTGGTGGTTTCAATGCAGTGTTGGGGGTATGAGGGAAATGTTTGCTTTACCCCAGGGATGGAGAGCCACTGGTGAATCTGTCCCTGATGCACTCCATGTTGTGTGAGCAAACAAAGGAAAGAGGAAACAGAGACATCTGTGTGATCATGGGCAGTCAGCACAAGGTCATGCTGGAGATCCATGGAGGTTGTTGATCCATCCTGGGTATTGGACAAAATCAGATCCCAGGTGGGGAATTTAAACATGGGACAAATATGTACACTTTCTTCTCTGTGCCTTCCCTTCCCTATATAAAAGTAAAGGAATCTAAAGTGGCATTCTTGGACAGCCCTGTTTGCAATAATGACTGCCTATCTTTTCTAGGAACTTGAAGAAAAACGTTGTAATTTAACAGTCCATTTTATTCCTTCTTTTTCTTTCAATTTCCCATATGTGCTATTTTCCTGTACCCTTAACAAGTCAGTTATCAGGTACTGAGAGAGATGAGACTACTGCAAGTGCCTGTCTTCAAATACTTCCAGTGCCACTTTATAATTTAGGTGTGTGTCAGCCAGGGGAACAGGTGGTGTTCAGCCTGTCAGATTCTCTCCCTGGCGAGCAAAATTGTCCAACAAAACATATGTGTGTATAAAAACTTATCAATTCCTTAAAATTGTGTCACACAGTGCTTGCAGATTTTGAGTCTGTTTCAGTCCATTGTTACTAAAGAACTAATAAAGCACAAAATGCTGCAGAATGGTTGCAGGCAATCAGCTTTCAGCCATTGCCTTCATTTCCAGCCACACTTTCAGTGCTGCCTTGGAGTGCCTGGGTGCTGCTCTAAACAGCTGCTTCATTTGGCAGCATCCACTGCACCCTGAAACCTGTTCATAACCCCCCCATGACTGTTTCTATTCATTGTTATAAATGCATCCTTTCAAAGAGCAGTGTGTACAAAGGCACGTGTCTTTTGTGTACATAGGCAGGTGTATTTTGAGGGAATTAGTAACACACAATACTGGAAATCACTCATTTCATACTTTGTATGGGAATTTTTCTTGTGCAGTGTCTTGTAAGAAGCTGTCTTGTTTGGCCTTTCAAACATTATATTAAGTGCAGAAATGAACTTTGGCCTTCCCAGCAGAATTTTCTTCATGCAAACTGGAGTTTGGCTTCCCCACCTAATGCCATTTTAAAAAGATCACCTAAGTACTCTCTATCAATGTATTTAGGTGAACCCTTTTATACTGCCCAGGTTTTATCTTTGCCCACCTTCAGAGGGTCTATACTGCTTCTTGTTTTAACACCAGGCAGATTTGGCCATTCTATTTCACAAATCTTCACAATTCTCTTTCCAGCTTATTGCCCAAACTCCCAAACTTTGGAGTGTGTTGGGAAGTGTGGGTGCTCAGCAACTAGAGTGTCATGGTCATCAAAGTTTCAATAAATAACATCAGCTCTTATTCTGGAAGGAAAGAAAAGCTTTAGGAGAAGCTCATTACATTGTCAGGTACAACACAATCTGTAAGAGCCTCTTGAAATCTTTCTGCCTTTACTGCCTGGGGACAGGTACAAGTCTTCAGACACCACCTTTGGGTACTTGGGGCTGGATGTTTATGGTTTTGATGGGTTTCTTTTTGGTTGTAAATGTCGTTGATGTAAGGAGCTTTAGAAAAGATGTTTCATGTGGGCTTGAACACTTGAAAAGATCTCTTCGGGGATTTCTTTTGTCTGGAACAAATGCAGGCAAACCTGTCAGTTCTCAGTATAACCGAATGCAGCTCCTTAATTTGTGTACATGTTTTAATTTTCTTAAAAACAGGTCTCATGTGATGTTTCTGTGCTCTGGGCTTTAATGCAACCATTCTTCACCTGAATAATCCGTATGTGAGGAGGTGCACAGGAGCCAGAGGTTGAGCTGGTTTTTGAGGGTCATTTTCTCAACAAATCTGTCAGGAAGACTCTCCTGGTCTTAGGTAAGGAACCCCAAACCTGTAGAGGTGTCCCTGCTTAAGGGGAGAGTCCCCTGGAGGGCAGTCCAGGTGCAATTTAGAGGAAGCTTGAGTTGGACTCATCCAAAGAACTGTCATTAGCAGAAGGTCTATGTCCTGGGAAGCTCAAGGGGAGATCTCTGCCCTGCAGCCCAGCAGGGAGGGCTCAAAGGCAGCTCACTCAGGCTCCCACATTTAAGGAATGAAATGTTTGGCTCAAATGACAAGCATTCAGAAGGTGTGCAGGGGACTAATTGCATTGCTGCTCACTGCACCCTCCTCCTCTGGGGGTGTCCTGAAGGAGTTTCTGGCCCAACTGTGGGTCAGACCTTTGCCTCCTTTGAGGCCAAATCTCAATTTCTTAAGCAGACAGGTGCATCTCTCACACTTCCCCCCAAAAATCACTCTTCTCATTTTGTCCAAATCAGATTGATAGAATAGCACTAAAAACTCCTAATGAAAGCCAAAGTGTAAAGAGTTAATAGTATAGATATTTTTCTCCTATTAGTCTGCCTACATAAGTTCAAATCTTCAGACTATTGTAGACCACACTTATTAATTCAAGAAGCACTACCTATTTTGAAGAAGGGGACAGCATGTTCTTGTCACAGGCAGAAGCAGCTGTAATGGTGCATTATAGGAACAGGTCATGGATGCACTGTCTAAAACTAACTCTTATATTTATTAGGAGCTGAGCATCTACACTTTCAGCTTGTTAGCTGGTCAACTTGTTTTCATTTTATTCCTTCTCCTGAACTGGCATTTCAGCTGGTGAGAAAAAGAAAGAGGTGTGTGAAGATTTTTGTCCTTGATGTGCAAGAAATAGTGAGGACCATCTTAGATTTTTTGTCTTTGTCCGTGGGCATAAGACTAATTTGAGAGCAACACTTTGGGGAGTGGAGAAAGGTGCTTTGAGAGACAATCTGTTCTCCTGTCATGGAAAAATGTGCAAGATGTTCAAGCAGTTTAGATTCTTCAGATTCTTCAGATTGTGACAGGAATCTTTGTAAGTGAAATACTCTGTCTTTTTTCTCCTTGTTGTTTTTTTTTTTTTTTTTTTTAAAGCTCTGCTATCACAGGAATGTCTTTGCAAGTCTCATGCAGTGTTCTTTTATGTGATGTCTGCAATAAAGGTGACATAAACTTGTAAACTTTTGAACTACTTCCCCAATTTCTTCCCCCACTTGCCATCTACTGGTGCCACATTTAAAAAAATGCTCCAGTATCCACTCACTTTTCCTAAACAAATTTCTGTTATTTGACAGTTACAGTGGGAACATGAATCCACTGCTCCTTCATCGCATCCTTTTTAATGGTCACTTGGATATATTGTGGGATGATTTAGGCAATATTTGTTAACAAGTGAGGATACCTTCCATGGAAAGTTCAAAACAAACTTGCTAAGGTTTTGCTGAAATGGAAGCACAGCCAAACCTCCCAGCCCTGCTAAGAGTGCTTGGAAAGCAAGAGCATTTACAGTGCTGAAGCTGCTGCAGGCATTTTCTCAGTAGAATTAAAGCACTGAATTCAATACTAAAGTTTAGCTTGGAAAGAAGGTGCATGGCCATGAGGTGAAAATTCTGCTAACCACTTCTAGGTGTTCTGAATTGTCTAATCTGCTTTTTCAAGTGCTGTTAGTGATATCAGTTTCTCTGTTAAGACAGCTTTGGCTGCACAATCTCTGAAGTGAAGAGGCTCCATGGAAGCCTCTCTGCACCTGCTTTGGACCATGCAGAGTGTACTGCTTGTAGGCACAGCAGGTTTGCAAATTCATTTTCTTTGCACTGGGCTTGTGATTTATACAAAATAATTTTTCAATTGTTTTTTAGGGCTGTATAATTTTGCCTATATGTCAGACCAAGTTATGAAGTATTTTGGGGCTCATCAGATTATCATAAAATGTCGTGTTTTTTAAATATATTCTGTTTTGGCAAATACAAGTAACAAATGTTTTGAAATGGTCTATGGAGGAAAAACATACCATAAACAATTATTAAATCCAACTTCAAGCTATGTAGAATTTCAGGCTGAAAATGCTCCTTTAAGATAACTCCCACTGTGTTGAAAAATATTCTTTTAACATCCTTTATTATTATGGCTCTGTCTTGTAAAAGCTGCAAGTCAATTTTGTAGAAACGTGTTTTATGTTTAGGCCCCCTCATGTAAGAGTGTGATGGAATATTATATTTTCATGCTCCAGAACACAGTGTGATATTTGTGGCCATTTGCAGAGAAAGCTGTGGGCAAAACCAAAGTAGTTACCTGTGGCTGTGTAGCAAAACAGCCAAAATTGCTCTTTGGTTGTGAGCTCAGAATTCATGACCCAGAATGTATGGCAAATGCTGTGATCTGTAAAAAACATTATCTTTAATGCTGTATGTAGGTATGATTAGTCCAGGTAATTTCTGATAAGCTCTGAAATGTAAACAAAGCTGCACAGGAAAGAATTATCTGTAATTGTGTTTATCAGCCAGTCATACAATGAAATGTTTACTTGTCCATTGAAAAATTGCCTACAGTTACTGGTGTGTGTGCACAAGTAAAACACAATGTATTTTCTAAAAACTTGTAACAAGATAAACTCAAATTGAAGAAGCAGGACTGAAATTTATTCCCCTGAAGACACCTATTTGCTGAAGATTATGTCTAAGACAGCAGCATATTGGAAATGGTACAAAATCCTCTTCAGTCTTTGGTGGAATCCTCAATTTTAATGCCTGAAATGTTCAGAGTGGTTACCAGTTCTGAACTGAGCTTTTGTGAATAGTCTCCAACCAGCACGGCGCAGGGCAGTACTGCACAGTAATAGCTAACCTAACTCTGAAGGAAATACCTTGGCAGCAGAATGCTTGTGTTACTTCAGTCTCTGCCTGTGATAATACCTTCTGCTTCTTATTAAATGTTCTCAAATGGAAGTTTCTCTGCTGTGCTTGGGTGACTGAAACCATTGGCTGGGGAGTGTAATCGAGAGGAAATCTCCTGGTCTGTATTTTTTTAATGACTTAGATTGTATTTCTAGGCTCAGCAGAGGCCAGGTCCAGTAGATCTTCCATAAAAGTAAATAAATGATTGATTCAAGGCTTGAGTGATAAGCAGTAAAAATCAGGTTAGAGTGCTCTAAATTATGGCTATTGTTTTTTTTTAATGAATAACCAAACCCATCACTGTGGCTCTGCTTCACACAAATATTTATGTATTAAATAATCTTCATCTCTTCTTACCAGACTCTGCACATACCTGTAATAAATCCTGATCTAATTCTGTGACACATAAATGACAATCCCCCATGCATGTGCACATGAATTTTAAGACTAGTATCTAAATAGACAAATTAAGAGGCTTTGTGCAGTCACTTGACTATGTGAATACACTTATCAGCATCCAAGTTGCATCAAAAGTAGAATATTGAAAAAAAATTTTTATGATTAGCCCACAGTCAGGCTGCATCTCATCTCTACTGAAGAGTAATATATTGTGGTGAATCACTCTAGAATGGTCAGTTTTTCTGTTTGCTGCTTTTTTTTTTTTTTTTTTTTCTTAATAGCTGATCTGGTTCTTCCTCACTGCTGCACTTCCCCTACCTAGTAGCTTAAGCACTGATTTCCAGCTTTCCCACTGAAGGAACTGTGTTATCATGTTTAATTGCATTGATATTAAACCTATCCTAACATTAGTTACAAATACTATATGCAGATCACAAATGCATTGCATACACTAAATGCTGTGCTCATCTATGTCATTATCACATCCAAGCTAGTCCTTATAGGAGGATCTCTGATCCCACAGAAATCGGGTTGAGAATGCAGTGCTATAGCATCCAGCCATTCATGTTCAAAAACCTGATAAAATGTCTCTTTGCTCAAAAGTCTTTCTGACTTGATCTAGTTGTTTAGAAAATTACTATTTTTTTGAGCCATGAGTTATGGTATTTCTAGTCCTTTTGTGGTACCTTCAGATCTTTCACTGTGGAGACAAGAAACACAAATTCAGACAGCACAGTCTGAGAGGCTTCTTCCCAGACATGGAATGTGCCAAATTGCTGGCTGACGTGGGCTGCAGCTACAATACTGCAAAGGAACTGAGTATTCTGCCAGTGCCCCCTCCATCCTGTATTCCCAGAACAATCTGAATGTTGTGTCATAGCCATGTGCCATTTCGAGATCTGCACAGACTTGCACATTTTCTGCTCAAACCAAGGCATACACAGCTCTGAAACAAGGGTGCTTGAGGGAAGGGAATGTACCCCTTCCTTCATCTGGAAAAACCCAAGTGCCTTCCACACTTTCTCCCTGAATAGGGCAAGATATTCAAAACATAGTTTTATGTCTGTACATTCTATTATTGTATGTGCAGCTTTTCTGAAAATTTGGCTTCTAGATAATTTATATTTAGAAAACTATATTTAAAGTCCAATCTAATAATAAAAATGTGTATTTTATCTTCTCTTTCTTGCCTAGGTTCCCTTTTCTGTTATGTTATGACTTGAGATTATGGAGTTACTGAAATAGAGAGAGTCTTTTAGGAAATGTACCTGAATAAGGTTTGTTTGAGTATCAGACTTCCCCTGAGTTGTAATACTTTTATGAATACAATTAATTTTCCTTAACTCTAGAGAGGTAGGTCTAAACCTATCTCCTGGCCCTGCTTTGTTAGAGGTGAAGGAAAAGCAGGCATTTCTAGGAATGACTCCTGCTGTTCTCAGGTCTGTGGTGCTCACTGAGTTCACATATCTGTCTGTAAGAGGCACAGAGGTGTCAGGGATAAGCTCATTAAAGGCTCCTCTTTAGTTAATCCAGTGCATGTGATTTTTATCCTGATCTGGGTGAATAGAGGGTTGGCAATTATTTGGTTATAGATGGAAACTTTAACTCTTCTAACTGAAGAAGATCCAATTCTAGATTATTGGTAGATTTTAAAGATAAAAATGACAGATTGATTTGAATTGCTTTAATATAGCTGGGTTTTATTTCATTCTAATGCATGATTTTGCGGTTTAATTACCTTTGTTACCTCTCTATGTCTTTAAAATTGTAATGGCTTTTCCTATCAGGACATCAAAGGATATGTCCTGTGGTTTTTATGGGAGTTGGTATAGAGTGCCTATAATAATCTACCTAATGCAGCCAGCAGTTTTCTTGTAAGTTTTCTGAGATCACACTGCTGTTCTCCATTTATAAATTATTCCAGTGCAGTTGGTCCATTTTTTTTTCAGCTGTGTTTGCAGCTATGACTGTGTTCAGTTTTCTCAAAGACACCGGTAGTAAATTCATTATTTGGCATTTCTTCTGTATGACATAATAAACAGTGCTATTATATGGTGCTATTTCCATCTTTTGGCTACATAAATAGTCTTAAAATGTCTATTTATGGTGTGTGTATATTTAATGTGATATATTTAATATATCAAATTAATGTTAATGTTAAAAGTGCTCAAATAGGCAAAATTATATTTAATCCTCTGTGAATCACAGTGGTAAATATGAATGACAAAAAGTTGAGGGGCAAAAAGCTGGAATACTGCTTGATTCAATGCTTCCTGATTGAAAATTACCAAGAGCTACAGAGAGTGGATTCTAACAAAGAGCTGATCAAAGCTCTGTGCAATAGTAGCTGCAAGACAATGGATGCATCACCATGTACAGTGAGACAATGTGGAGGGAGAGAAGTTTTTGAAGCAGAGAGGTGATTTTAATTCTGCTCTATTTTATATCCAGCTATTTTATTTCTCTCAGTCTGTTTTTCCTGGGCTGCAGAGACATCCTACTCTTGCTCCTTGGACAGAATTCTTAAAAGTGGATGGCATAAGAGAGTTTCCATAGTATGTAAACTCCAAACTTTTTCTGTGTTGTTGGAATACCTTTACCAAAAAATGTACTTTGTTGTTTGGTATCTCAACATGGAGATAACATAACTTTGATGATTTGTTTGATACTGAATATTTAATATTTAATTCCTCACTGTGTTTCAGGGTAGTTGAGGAGTGTCCTTGTCCATTGGTTCCTTAGTGAACTGCAGGGACCTCTTCAAAAAGCAGGGACTGTATTCAAGGACAGCTATCTGGATTTCTACAGTTCTTCTCATTGTTTTCAGATTTCAATGGTGGTACACAGACGTGATAGATCTTTTAAGTCACTTACTATTTGTCATGTGTTTTGATCAGTTGCTTTTACTCCCATAATTTAGGTTAGGAATGGCTGGCTGCAGACATGGTGTCTGAATTGTTCTCTTTCTTTGCTCCTTAAGTCATCTTTGTCTATGGTGCAGCTTTGAATTTTTTTTAACGTGTCTTGGAGGAATTCTGAGCAGTTTTCTGGGAAAACAGTCTTTAACTGCCAGTGGCCTGATGATGCATCTCTAAGGCATCTTCCTCCAATTTACTGAATGTTCATTCAAAGACAATGAGACCTTCTGCTGATACCATTGAATAGAACTCTTTGTGCTGCAGCACTTGCAGATATTTATGGGGTTTATTTTGAAATTCAAACAACAACTTGGCCTACCTAGCAAGAAACACTTTTTCAGGGGGTCCTAATTTAAGATTTATAATAAGGCTGGGTACTCCAAAGTAACAGCTGGCCTATCTTTTCCTCTGCATAGATTTGCTTATTCTTGCAGCTCTGTAGTAAGTAGGAATTTTCTGAAATCAGAAGTAATTTTTAAGGTATTTGTGGCTGATTCCTTGAGAAGCATTATGTATTTGTGCCACTGAAAAGCACAATACAAGCTTTAAGGGGTTAGGATATTACTCCATCTTTTCCATACCTCCTCTGACACAAAACCATGAGAATTATAGTATTTTCTTTTTATTTTTATCTTCTTCAACTTTTTTTTTTCTTAAAAAGAAAGCCTCTATCAAATATGCCATAATCTGTGTGGAATGTATGTGCAGAAATGGAGTAGGAGGCATTCTGCTGTGTGTCACTGTTAGAAGCCTGAATTAATTCTGAGTTTGATCACACAACTTAGCGTGGTCTGAATCACTAAATCTGCTATTGTGGCTGACCTACAACAGCAGAAAAGACATTTCAAACCTACGTGTTCCACTTTTTCTGGACATGAATATGCCAGGATCTAATATGAATTTCAAAACCAAGCCTCTTCTTGCATGTATTCAGAAGCCTTTTAATATTTCAAAGCTAATTCTTTGCCGTAGAAACAATGTTGGTTTCAGTGCCAGTGTTAAAGTGCAACTGGGATTTGGATGGAGCAACTCTGCAGCTGCTCAGCTGCTGGTGCATCACATGGCTCCAGCAAAGGGAGCAGGGATGAGGAGGAAGGATATTTGCAGCTCTGGCTGGGGCTTCTTTCCTGGGTACATCCATGCTGAGTGTGTGGCTGCAGCAGTCACCAGTGTCCTGTGGCAATGGAAAGCACAAGGAATCTACTGAAAGCCTTAACTGTTCATCAGTTTGACAGGCCAAAGAATGATCTTCCCCTTCTACTTTGTAGGTTTGGAATGTAAAATATAGCTTTGAGATTGTAGAATGAATATATCAAACCTCTGGTGTATTTCTCAAGAAGAAGGGAGATCCAATAAGATCTGTCACAGGTTATAAAAGCTTTTAAAGACCTTTTTTTTTTTTTTTTTTTCTTTAACTAGTTCAGGAAAAGAGATTACATTCTTTCTGATAGCATTCATAAAAACTATAACCTGTCTAAAAACTATAATCTTTCATGGCATCATCAGAGGCAGTTTGGTTAACTGTTTTATAAGAGCGTCATCCTCAGCAACTTGGTCCTTCTTCCAGTATTATCCACCCAAGTGAAAAGAATGTTCCAATCTCCAGTGTGCTTTTTCACTGGGACAACTGCCAAAATACATGAGATTTTAGTAATAACAACTTCTACAAAGTGAAACATCAGTGGGAGCATTAGTTAAGTGTTACACCATCTGAATACATTGTCAGCTTGAGAATAATCAAGGAATATTTTTTATTATACATATAGAGAGTAATTTGGATACAAAAATACCTCTTCTGGTGAAGCTATGTTTTATTTCCTGGAAATTTATTTCAGCTCTGCGAAGCAGAAATTCTAAAAAGTACAAACATGGTATTGCCTTTGCAGTTTGCTTATTGGTAGCTTCTTTCTGGTTCCAGTATTACTTGGACAGATTTATGTGACCTTTGTGTACCCTGTCAGTTATGAGGCACAGTTATGTTAGGACATGCTTTGGAGACATAGACTCTGAAATGCCAGGAAATAATTGAAGTGCTGCTTGCTGGCACCCTACCTAACTGAGAAAATGATGAGTCTCGGGGATAACACTTTTCTCACATGGTTTTAAATTGCTACTGAGCAAATTTTTCGGTTTTTTGGTAGGAAAATAGCAGTGAGGTTTCTAGAATTTACCAACAGCATTCCCAAGCTTCCATTCTGCTTTGCAGATCACCATTGGGACCATTGGTTTTTATCATGGAAAAGGAACAGAGGAATTGAGTAGGAAGTGCATTTCAGCTGGTAGGAAGTGCTGTATGGATGAACCAAAATCTCAGCTGTGTTACACAGAAACAGGAGATCCAGAAGGAGACAGGAATATCAGGTGGTAGGAGAGGATGACATGGGGACATTTGAACAAACTGCTGTTTATATGGGATGGGGGAACTCTCAGTAGGAAGCAGGGACAGGAATGCCCAGAGCCCAGTCAGTCAGCTGCTCCTGCCACTGGAGTAGCTACAAGGACTTTCAGTGCAGTCTTGGGAACCTTTTTGCTACAAAATTGTGCAGCTGATTCTCAGCTTTCAAAAACTGGGCAATTTGTCACCAGAGGTGTACCTATGTGCCCTAACAAGCCCAGTGCAGCTCTGTACACTCTGCCATAAACCTCTGGTACAGCTCAGGGCCTGGGAAAGAGCTCTGCCACTCTGCCATCCAAGGTTCTAGACTGCAGCCTTGGATAAGATGTCCGCAGTAATCCAATGGCCCCCCATTTTTTAATGGACAATGTTCAATTGCTTTTTTGATCGTAATACAAAGAAAACCATGCAAAATTAGGCAGATGGGAAAGCAAGAGTGCTAAGAGTGCTGTATTGCTTTTGTTATTCTCCAAATTATAGCTCATAATTACTATATTCTTTTTTTACTCAATCATTGCACTCTGAAATGGACAATAAAAAATGAAGAATTGCTGTTTGTTATGCTGTATGGTCTCTGGGGTGCAGTTCTATTTGTTCTTGGACAGAAAGTTTTAGTTTGCTGGTGTGATGGATTCTTACTCATTTTTTTATGTCTTTGTATTATAAACTAAGCCTGCTTAAGATATTCTGTCTTCTGGGAATTTCTATCCAAGGTCTTATTTCTTCCTATTTTTTCTCCTTTACAAGAGTAATACTATCAGCAAAACTCACACATGCACTTTTGTGCTAAGCTGGGACATCAACTGGTTTTGTCTAGGATAAAGTTTTTTGTTTTTCAGGCAGCTGGTGCAGTGCTGCATTTTGGAGTTATGAGAATAATGTTGACACCACAGTGGCACCTTGGCTGGTGCTGAGCAGGGCTCACCTGCAGTCAGGGACTTGTCAGATTCTCCTGCTCTGGCAGTGAGCAGCTGCAGAAGGAGCTGAGAGAGCACAGCCAGGACAGCTGACCCCAGCTGGCCAGGGGGTTTCCCACACCCAGGAAGGTCCTGCTCAGTGTAGATATATTCCGGGAAGCAATTATTCCTGTAGCCCTCATTGACACCAGAAAGGCTATTCACATAATGGAGGACTTTGTGATACCTTCAGAATAGCTTTACAAAACCCAAAGCCTCAAATGATTTTTCAGCAAGTTTTTTTCATATTTGTTTTTTTAATTATTCCTTAGAGTATCTTAGAGTAGGTTTAGACAAGATACAAGGAAGAAATACTTTACAGTAAGTGTGGTGAGACGTGCTGTCCAGAGAGGTGATAGGTGCTCCATCCCTAGAAACATTCAAGGCCAGGTTGGATGGGGCTCTCAGCAACCTGATCTGTTTGAAAGTGTGCCTGCTCCCTGCAGAGGGGTTGGGTTAGGTGACTTTTAGAAGTGCCTTTCAACCCAAACTATTCTTCGTTTCTGTGCTGATAAGTCTTATGCCTGTGGGTGTATGGTGATTTTCTTCTGTCCCATCTGCCATCACGGGATGAGATGGAATGATTATTTCCTCTTCCTTCATCTTGTTCTACCTATACCTGTCATGGCAGTTTCATAAGGAAAGAGTCTCTGATACAATGCCTGAGGACACCAGCACTTTTTGCAGTCATCTGTTATTTCAGAGAGATGAGAAATATATGATGGAGTTGCTTTCCTGTCTCTGCTTCTCTTCTGTGCTTGGGCAGCTGTAGCAGAACTAAGTATATTAAGTTCAGATTTGGTTTGGCCTAAGAGTTCAACTGTCAATGTACCATGGGATTAGCATGAATTACAGGTTAATGGCACAGTTAGAATGGGGACAAAATGTATGTGAACAGTTGCAGCAGAGAATTGTCACTCTGACAAAGGATCAAAGCCGTCTCTTGCAGGAAACTTGGCATTCAAAAGCTGGGAATTTCTTGAGGTCGATTTGAAGTGCTATCAAGTGTAAGAAAGTGCATGGCTTTGATTTGAAATGTCAGCTTTAAAAATAACTTTTTTGAAAAGTGTTTTGAGTTCAAGAGCTTCCACATTCTTCATGAAGTCTTGGTATTGTCAGGTTCTGCCATACGCTATAATTCCTTTTCTTACCTTGGCTATGAATTAACTGATAACAAAATTTGTTATATTAGAGAGATCCTATATCACATAAGGTTTAGCAGTAGTAATTTGGGAAAGGTCTGTGCTTGAACATCTAAAGTAACAGGTCAATTTTTATAAGTGAATGGCATATGATATTCGTAAGAGTGCAAAGGGATGGTATGATCTGCAGGACATGTGTCACGGGTCTGTGTGATGACAGGAGGGATTTTTGTTATGCAGTGTCACAGCTTGACACCTGGAAGAAGCCATGTACCATGTCAGTCATCTGAAAGCACGCGCGGTCACGGGCTAGCACGTTTGAATGCACGCCAGGTCCAGGCGCATCACCTTCGGGAAGTGACCGGGAGCAGCTCCCCCGTGCTTCCCGGCTTTGCGGGGTCAGTCCAGGCGTGCCGTGCCGTGCCGTGCCGTGCCGTGCCGTGCCGTGCCGTGCCCTGCCCTGCCCTGCCCTGCCGTGCCCTCCCCGGCCGTGCCGATAAAGGCGCGGCGGGCGGGCGGGCGGAGCGGGCGATGGAGGCGGCGGGCGGGCGGGCGCTGCTGGCGGCCGTGGGGCTGCTGTCGGCGCTCAGCGCCGCGGGCACGCTGTTCCTGCTGGCGCAGTGGCGGGAGCTCGGCGCGGCGCTGCGGGAGCTGGAGGCGGCGGGGAGCGGCTCCGGGCGGGGGCTGCTCCCCACGCCCGCCGCTCGCTCCCGGCGCAGCCGCCGCGGGAGCGCGCCCGCGGCCACCAGCGCGCCACCAGCGAGGAGATGCTGATGATGCTCATCCACTCCATGGTGCCGGTACGGGAGCGGCCCTGCTCGGGCCGGGGCGGGAGAGCCGCGCCTGGTCCTGGCTGCAGCCCCGGAGCGCGGCGGGCGCTCCTCGGACACACTCGGTGTGCGCGTCCCGCCCGCTGCGGCCGCGGATGCTGCGCTGGTCGAGCGCCTCTGCCCATGGCTGCTCTGCCCTTGTGCTCACTGGAGCGAGCACCTTTGCCCATGGCTGCTCCGTGCCTGCTGAGTGCCAGAGCCGCGGATGCTCCGCTGGGCGAGCGCCTCTGCCCATGGCTGCTCTGCGCTTACTGCGAGCCAGAGCTGCTGGGCCAGGAGCTTGCCGGGTACCACCCAACTTTGCAAGGGGAGGGAAGCCGGGGGGGTTAGTCGAACTCCAAAATTTCGTTCTGGTTTCCAAGGATTCCGGTTTTAAACTAACACCACTAACAGAACCCCCGCGGGTTTTGTGCTGTTCAGCATCTCAGCGTGAGGCACTGGACATCACTTGACATCTCCTAGAAACTGATAATGCCCTTCCAGTAAGTGTTAATTTGAGATGGTATTTGATGGATCAGGAGAACTCTATGTTCCTTCTCTGGCAGAACAGCACAGTTTTTGCACAGTGAAAAGATGATATTGCTCAGTAGGGACTAATGCCATGTAGTTGAAAAATTACACAGGTTGTATAGTTGAAAAATTTTGAATAGATTGAAAAGCTTTTGAGTTTTGAGCTAGAAGAAGTGCAAGAAAAAAATTACTGTTGGAGGAACCTTAGTAGAAACTGTCCCAGTAAGGATTGCAGATCGAGGTGCACCAGAGAATAACTCAGTCTCCTACTCAGGTATTGATATTTCTTGTTTAAAAAAATATTTATTGAAAATACCTCTTCAGTCATGTTCTGACAACATTTTTATTAATAAAATATTGCAATCCTCATTTTACAGTGATAACATCGCCATTGGTATTAGGGCTAATGAGAGTGTCAAGCACAGGTGTTCAAAGCATAGAGTCTTGATAATGACATTGTTTGTGTTTAAGAATTTTTTTCTTTTTTTAGCTAGGCCCTTTAAGTCATTGTGCTTTGAGTTTAGAATTTGCAAGACAAGACTTCTGCATGAAGTAAAAATCTATAAAATTACATGGTTTTGTACTCAAAACTGTCTTTTAAATAACTTCTTTTAGGAAGTCATCCCTGAATTTGGCAGCTGCAGTTTGTTTTGCTCTATCAGATATGAATTGCTTCTTTGAATCCAAAAGATCCACAAATAAAATTATTGGGGAAAGGATTCTGATCCTGGCAGGGCTTGAAGACAGTCAGTGCCATTGACTGCTAGGTGCTCAGACTGGGATCATTAGTTGCAGGTGAGTGTCTGGATAATTTTGACAGTGGCCATTAAATGTGCTGCTCTGCTGTCAATAGGCACCAGGTATGGATTACATGAATTTTATTGCCCTCTCCAAATAGCACTGAGCACATTGTGTGCACTGGAACAGCATGTGGTCAGACTGTGCACTTATGCCTCTAAATGTCCACTGTGCCTCCTGCTGTGTGTGATGGGCTTCATTTCAACCTGTGGATCCTGAAGGGAGCTGCTTGGGAGTGTTTGATGCCTTTTTATTCTTACTCCCATCAAACATTTTTCATTCTGGCCACTGCTCAGGACAGTGTGTAACTGTGTGCAGAATCACTTGCTCAAGGGGAAAAAAGTCCTTAGAAAGATGTTCAAGCACCCCCCCTCCTCCCACTCATTTCTGTATTTCAAATCTAACTCCCACTAATGTAATTTGAAGACTTGGCTACTTTTGCAATGTGAGACAAAGTTCCTCAGAGTTGGTGGGATGACTCCTGCTACACTGGTGGCCCCTGTTGAATAGAGGCTTAGTCTGAGCAGGTTCTCTCTGGCAGGGGAGGCATTTCTGCAGGGTCACTGCAGGTATCAGTGTCCACTGCTCTGCACAGCCCCTGCTCAGGACACATCTGTTGTGCCCACTGTTCATGAACCTTTAAAATAACCACAGGCAGCAAAAATCATGTTATCTTTAATAACATGAATACACTTTTTGTTCAGGGCTTCTTACTTAAGTATATGTATATTTATTTTGTAAGAGAGTAAAAATAGGAAATTGGCTGCTACAGAAAGGTTGATGGGAGGGTAAAAGGCCAGTAAGACTCAAAGTGTGAATTAAGACAGGGCAAGAAATGGTGGCTATCGGTTATCTGAGAAATATTTCAGAGTTTAGGTTTTTTTTTGTTTGTTTGTTTGTGGTTTTTTTTTAAAATTTTGTTTTTCCACCATCTCTCCACAAGCAATCTAAGATTTTAGCATTTAAATAAGATATTTTTATCTGTAGCTTTTCTTAGTGATGGTGCTGGCTGTGAATGGTCTGCTCATTTTTCATAGCTAAGCTGGAGGCTCTGTCACAGGCTATTTGCACTTCTTGAGTGCCATGTTTTTTAATTGTCACCTGAGTTGCAATGTCTGGTAAAAGTAGTGCTGCTGAGATAATTGGAGGGCCCCAAAGCAAGCTGTAATCACTTCAACAACCTCAACAGAACTATTTAAATTAAAATGCAGCTAGAATTAGAGTGCACATGGACAATGTGTATTTTACAAATTATAGGGTAGGAGCCAAGTGTTTTTGAGGAGTGTGGGGAAAGAAAACAAGCATATTTTGTCATTCAAAACCAGTTAGCACTTCTCAGCTAATTTAAATTGAGTCTAAAATTTTAAATGTACTGTTCTAGTACAGTCTGGAATCAGTACATTCTCTGTATGTATGAAACTTAACAGGAATTAATTGTCAAATATGGTTTGGCTTTACAGCAAAAGGATACTTTCCATCAAAGTAATTGTCCTCTATTTGAGTCTGTTAGATTTGGCATTTGAAGCTAATGATGCATTAATTTTAAAAATAATGATTGACAGTGGCAAATAACCTTGCCAGGATTAAACTTCAGTCTGCCTTTCAGACTGCCTTGCACTTGCTCCTTGTGTCTTTTGAGACTAATGGTGCATTCCATTAATTGTAAATACAGTAATTGTACAAAGATCAACATGTGCAGCTCTGGGTAAATGTCTCATAAATTGTCACACATAGCATAGCTCTGAAATAGTGACCTTTTATTTTCTAGCTATAAACATCAGACTTTCCCATAGAGAGTTGAGGGACTTCCAGAATTCACACTCATAATATTTTTATTTCTGCTGTTTGTTTTGATGAGTAGGAAAATGTTTCAGTGTTGACTGTCACTATGCAGGACGTGCAATGTGAATGTTTGCCCAGCTAAGGACTGTGTATTTTTTAAAGATGACTCCTCTATTGATAAATTTTAAAAAGTATCTTTATGAATGTGTATTCCAGCTCAGTTTAATAAGGTCCTGTCTTTTTGCTTGAATTAAGTGGATGAAAGGTCCATCTCAAATTTGCACATCTTGGTTATTCAAAGATAAGAAATTGCTAACTTGGAACACAGGTCATCTTTCTCCCTGGATATGCTACATTAGAAAGGTTTCCATCACTTAATATAAACATAAAATAAAATCAAATGTAAGTTTTATTGGCTGATAATTGGATTTTAATACCTTCTACGGATAAAGTCCATCAATGGACAACCACATGTGTTCCAGTAATGTGTGAAATTTAATGGCTAAGTGATGTATGGAGGTTTTGGCCCAATATTTTATTCATATTTCCAGCAAGGGTTAAACTGAGGTCTATTAAACAGTCTTATGAGAGAAACACTGCCCAAAGAGATAGATGGTGTCACAGTGTTAAAGTATTCTGAATATCTTATTCTAATAAGCACAGAGGGCCAGTTGTATTTTTTTTTTTTTTTTTAATTATTTCTGTAGGTAAAGTGATTCAGATACTTCTATGAAATATATTTTTTCAACTTTAATTTCTTTGCAAAATTAGGTCCAAGTGATGGTGGATTTGTGTAACAGCACAGAAGGGATATGCATAACAGGTATGTTTGTGGCATGTAAACATTACAGCTATGTTACCTCCAGGAACACAGAAGCAGTGTTTTCAAAGAATCTGAGGTCAATAACTGTGTCACAAAACTGCTATTTATCAGAATATTAAAAAATATCACTATATACCACTTTGGGACTTATCTGCAACCTCTTAATATAAATGCTGGAATTTAAGGAGCTCAATTAATGCTACTTGGAGCCACTTCTATTTCATGTCATTTTCATAAGCAAATCTTTTAGACTTGGTTATTTAAAATACCAGTTGAAGCTTAGTCATAACATTTTTGTGTGCATCACACTTCATGCCTAACATGGGAGGAACATGCAGGGGGTAGAAACTTGCTCCCATTGTTACCACTGCAGTGGAGAGTGGCACTTGGTGAAATCGTGTTCCTCAGCTGCAGGATGTCTCACATGTCACCAGTGAGGACCTGGAGCTGCTGATGGCTGAGTCACCAGAAGGTGTGAAAAGTTTTGAGGGGTTTGGTGAAGAGTGTCTGGTAGTAGCCAATTTAAGAGCTACGGTCCTGCTTTAAGGTCTGTCACAGAATGAGTTGTGTTCCTTTTGGAAGTGAGAAGATTAGAAAGAAGCCAGTTTTTATGAGTTATAGAAAATGCTTCACTTGCTGTCTGGTTTGAATTTTCAAATGGCAATAAGGTCCATTTGACTTAACTGATTAAACATAAATGAGAACTACCATTGTACACACAGATGTTAAATAATATTTCCGAAGTTGTACATCAGTTCTGATTGCAACAGTGACTGAACCACAGGCAACCTAAGTTTGGGGTTTTTTGGGCTTTTGGACTTGTAAATTCATGTCACTTGGTGCCTTTTGCACCTTTTTCTCTCTTAACACCATTAAATGAGTGGCTTTCTCTGCTGTAGGCCTCAATGACATTTGTTGCTTTTCAAGCACCTTTCTTATGTATCTTATGCTTGTACAAGGAGCCTCAGCTTTAGGGATGAGGAAGGAATTCAATGCACTAATGGATGTAACACAGTGTGGAAGAAACAGCCATTTACTGGAAAACTGGCAGAAAGTTGTTAACTGATGTTACTGCCTCTACTGATTAAAAGGGTTGAATCCTATAATGGTATTGTAAAATGGTTTTCACTTTACTCACAATGCATTGTAATTAATGCTGAAAATTGTCCTCTTTAGGGAAATCTAGTAATTACTGTTATTTTGTTGTAAAAAGTTTGGTTGAAACAAGACAGTACTTTGGCTGGATAAAAATGTTCACAGAGTTAATTTGGTTCTTTAACTGCAACTGTCACCTCTGTATTCTCCAAGTGGTTTTCTATTTAATTTTTTTTTATTGTGTGTTGGTTATCACAGATGATAAATCACAGATATGTTCTGGTTAATCTTTTTTAACTCTTGCTTGCTATATTTGCTTCTCTTTAGGGCCTATCTGAGCTATGTAAGAGTGAGACTTTTTTTTAATTACAATTTGCTGAATGACTGAAGCCAAGTCCAATTTCTAAATGTACCCCAGTATCTGTGGGAAGCTCGATCCAGACTGGAGAACAATCACATATGAAAAGCCAGACTGTTGATAAAAATGACAAGATTTTTTTTCTCCTATTTAAATAGTCCAAGTCCTGAACTGCAATGAAATATCTGTAAGACACGGAAAAGTGTGGCATGTCTTTTTAACATGTATTTCCAACAGGATTTTTAATTGTGACATTCATCAGTATGGTAAAGCCAGTATTCTTCCACTAGAACAGGTTTTTGGAGAACATAAAGGAAATAGGACTGTGAGGTGTCCTGAATCCATGGCTTTGTGAAGGCACCCAAGCCCCTGACAGTGAGGGCTGCAGAAGTTGTTGCCAAACCTTTATTAATTGATATTTGAAAAAAGCAAAACATGTATGTGTGTATGTGTTACTCTTTTGGTAAGCCTGAGTTACTGCTAATACTCAGATAGTAACTTATAATACAAAGCAATTAGATAGATGTTAATATTGAAATTTGAGGGATTTTCTTACCTTTTTAGTGTTCTAATCTAGTGCTAATCAGTTCAGGTTGGAATTGCTTTGTTTTCTTGCTAGGTTAAACTTACAATTTCTTCTTTCTTGTGTTTTTATTTGTTTGTTTGTTTTTGATTTTTTTTGTGTGTTTTTTTTGTGTCATAGGCCCCCCAGGACCCCCAGGTAAGACACTTGGAAAATTGCAGAAACATTTGGGGGTCATTGAAACAGTTGCTGGTACAAAATACTGAAATCCAGCAATGTATCTTTCACAAAATTGTTTTCCTTTGCTAATTAGATAAAGGGAGGGTTGAATAACTGCCTGCCTTTATAATGCTTGTATTTAAGTCAGTTCATGCCCCTTCTGAGAGAGGGGAGGTTTTAGACATTTAAATTTTCTAGTGGAGGGAGTAAAACATTTGATCAAAACCAAATTAAGATGTTTAAGTAGCATCTAGGTGAAGAGATGAATTAATATTTTAACATCCCAAGGAAATGGATATTATAATTTAACACCAAAACTATCTTCTAAAAATTATTGGTTACTGATTAAACCTTCCCAACTCCCCCATAACTTTTCCTCCTTTCTTATTTAATTCTGTCTCAGCTCTCACTCATGTGGTTGCAAGGCTATTTTATGAATGGCTACTTGTTTTCTGTGGTGCTTAACCTATGGGTCTGCTTGGAGTAATTCTCTGTATCAGAAAAGCATAAGTTATGTTTTGCTGGGGTTTAAATATATATATAAACAGGCATGTAAATATAGTAGATTTCAGGGTAACTTGCATTCAACAGTGACAATTCAATTGTGCTGTTTGGTTTGATCAGGGCCTCCTGGGCTTGATGGACTGCCTGGCTATAATGGATCAGACGGAATCCCAGGAATTCCAGGACAAAAGGGAGAACCGGGAATAAATGGAAAACGAGGAAAAATAGGTATAGTTTCCCTTCAGATTAGGTTACAATGCTGCCTTGAAATCCAAAGAAATTACAGCTATCCAGCTAAATACAGGTGAAAAATATAATTCGAGTGAATATGGATTAATTGGTGCTTAATTCTGGAGCAGTGCTCTTGATACTGAAATGGTTTTTTTTCTAGGTTTGCCAGGACCAAAAGGCGATCAAGGACAGAAAGGAGAACAGGGTGAAATGGGTTTACCTGGCAAGGATGGTATGCCTGGAGAAAAAGGTGCAAGAGGAGCCAAGGGAGAAAAGGGAGATCCACACAATTATGTGGTATTAGAAGGTATAGAGAAGTGCTCTTGGGAGTTCTCTTGCAACAGTGTACCTGACAGAAAAAGATATAATCTGCTTCTGAAGCATGAATGTGATCTGTAAGGGCAGGACCAACCTGTATGAATATGGTTTATATACATGGACAAGTCTGAGTATTGCTATGCCCAGGGGATTGTTCTCTCTGCTAGGCAAGTCTTCACAAAAACCTTTCTGCTTGGCCTTTGGGTTGAGGAGTATGTGAATTTCACCCTTTCCAGAATGCTTTCATACAGTTGACTTCCTCCTGCTCTTTACTTCAGAGTAGTTTTATTTTTCTATTAGAAAATGAGGGGCAGATTTCCACTCAGGAACACGTGAAACAGCCAAATATAAGCTATGTAAAATTACAGCAGTGCAGCATCTGAAATTGTAGCTCTCCAATGGGCCTGTAATCCAGATAGATAAAATGCATTGATCCTTGTGATGCATACTCCTTGTGAAGCTCTGTCTGGTTCACTTTCTAACAAACAGCATTTCAGAGTTTTTTGCACCTGATTCTGTACTCAGGAACCTCTTAAGAAAGAGAGAGGCTGTTCTGTGGATGTCCTGTGGACACGTACAGCTCTCTGCAGGTTTCCTGTTGCCTGGGGAAGGGCTGTGTCCTGACACTGTGTTTTGTACACAGGTGTAAAAGGTGAGCCTGGACCACCTGGGCCCCCTGGACCACCTGGACCCCCGGGGCCTCCAGGTAAACGTAAACCTAAAGCCAAAGCGGAGCTTCTGGAGAACATCTACAGCAGCACATGCACTGGTTAGTGCTTTCCAGTGTTCTTTTCCATACTATGAACAGGTTCAAGATTCAAACATTGCTTCAAGGCTCACAAAACAGTAAGCTTAGTTTTAGTTTAGTTTAGTTTTAGAGTTTAGTTTTGCTGGCCTCACAAAAACTGCATAAGCTTAAAACTGAACATGTGCTCAGGTTCTTTGCTGAAATATGGTTTGAATAAGGCAGCAGGTTACCTTCATGTTAGTCTTTTAATTGTGCTTTGATAAAGGTCAGGCAAAATATTTACAAATGGTGTTTTCTATTAGATGGGATAAATTTGGAAAGTAAGAGAAATGCAGTTGAAATTTTTGTCTTTTAAATAATGAATTTTTAATTTTAGATGTAAATACAAGCTCCTAATTCTGGATACTGAAGTGTCAGAACAGAGCCCAGAGAGCCTTCTTACAATGGACAGGAGAGAGCTGGAGCAGAAATCTCATCCTGTTTTAAATTCAGAAATGCATGAACTCTTGTATGAGATAATTGGGCCATTTGCTCAGGTGGCCTCTTTTCAAGTGTTGAAACAAACTGAAATGCTTTGGAGGATAAGGTCTCTGATAGATCTCTGATGGATTTTAAATCACAGTGTGAAAATGGGAGTTACACTCAAATAACTCTGCAAAGATGAGAACTTCCTCAATGAGCTTTTATGTTTTAAGACTCAGCAAACCATGAGATCTTATTACCAAAATTCAAGGAATAATCCAGATTTTGTAATTAAATATTCATCTCTCTTTCAAGGAAATTAATACATACGCTGAATTACAACTGTAATTAACTTATTGCATAAGAATACAAGCCTGGCTATTTCAAATTAAATTTTGAATCTGGTAAAACTTAATTTCTTCAAGAGACAAGAATAATTTATTTGAAGTACAGGTATATTTTTTCTCTCTGGTACTGTTAGTGAAGTCTGAAAGAAATGAAACATCTATGCTTCATCCTTCCCACCTTCCCCCAACAGACCAAATGAATAGTTTTAATGACTTTTAAACTCCATTAACTCTCAACCAGAATATTTTATGATAGAAATCAGCAGGATATTTATCTTGTTTTTTGATGAAAAGAAAGTAGTGAAAATTTCCCATAAGAATATCTGATTGAAAACTGTCTTTTTAATTTTAGCTGCTTTCTAATCCATGTAGCTGGAAGTATTGCAAATATTCTCAAAGGCAAACTGTACTCTCAGCACTGCTAAAAACACTGACCTGGCCCTTGGCTATCCAACAGTTTTAGATAAATTGCTGTACAGGGAACTGCTCCTTCAGTCAACTGCATCCATTAGACTCAGCCCAAGAAAAATCAACTTGTGCATTGCAATTTGTAATTTCTGCTGAGTGATTTTGTTTCTTAAATATTCTGGAAGTATTCTGGAAGTAATTTGGCATCAGAAACTGGGAGGGGATCTTTAGGGATTGGTAAATTCTAGCTGTAGGCATTTAGCTTACCATGGCTGGGTGGACTGTTTGTGCTTTACTTGGAGATACACTGTGATCACCTGCAAACTTTTAATGTCATCTCACCAAATGCTCTAGATAATGGATGGGAGGAACACATGTTGTTCTTGCTCCATCCTGGAGTAGTTTTCTTCTGCATGAACAAAAGGAGGATATGACCTAAAGGAGAAAACAACAGTGCAATATTATCTGTCCTTTCTTTCCTGAATGTCGTGGTACCCTTTCAGAATTACTTTCTATTTTTTTCCTATTTTTAACCAACTTTGTCACTTAAACTTCATCACAAACCTGTAAATCCTAGAAAAACATTAGAAGGCAACAAGGAAAATGCAAGTCTAAAATATTTGCAGCCTGAACAGTGTGAAATGCTGGAGATAAAAATTTATAATGGAGTTAGGAAACTAAGCTACAATGAAACCAGCAAAAAACTGAGAACTGTTCTCTGTGGTTATTCATTCTAAGCAAACTGAAAGGTGTTTTAAGGGCAGAAGAGATACCTGGCTTTAAAGAAAAGGGCCCATAAATAATTAATTCAGGTACTGTTTTAAGAGTGAATGCTAAGAGAAGCCAGTTACTCCTTAAATTGTTGTGGGGTGGGGAAAAATATTTCCAGGTGTTTGATTCTAATGTGAACCATTTCTACATGTGTAAATAATATAATGTGCCATTTCCCTCATTTCATCCTGCTTCTTTAGTGGCATGGATGTCAACCTCATGCATTATGTACTCAGTGCATGTGTTAGTGCTTTATTGCTGTCTTGGGCATTAACAGCAGGAGCAAAACTTTCTGCATTGCCTACAGGATCCACTCTCTCTGCTGGTCTGGGGGGATTTGTGCGTGAAGATTTTGAGTTTAACAACTACTTCTTCCCAAGAAAATGCTTTTCAACTTACTACTAAATCAGCTATTTTCCAGCTACCTCTGAAGTTAGCTCATGAAAAGGGAAAATCTCTCTTCCTAAATGACTACTCAGAAATTCACAGCTAAGGAACTAAATCTGTTGATTTAATTAGTTACTCCTCAAAGCTGTCAGCCTGAACACTTAATTTCCTTGGCAGAAGTGAGAGCAAAGTCTTTTCTTATCTCAGTTTTTGACCACACCAACCTAAGCATTTTTTTTTCTAGATGAAGCAAAATCCCAGTTGTCATTCCTTTATTTTAGTGGAGTCACTGACATGCCCATCTGTCATGTCAAATAGGGTAAAATGTGTCATTTTTCTCTTTCTCCCTCCACCCTAGGTGAGACATGTGCTGTACCGAATGATGATACCCTCGCTGGAAAGGCTGAAGACAGACCCCCAGAACCTTCAAAACAAGCTGGTAACTTGCTACAAAGTGTGACTCATGTGCTACTTTCTCGGTGTCACAGATCATGGACATGTGCTTTTTTTCCACTAGAAAATGTCATAAAGTCTGTAGGAAGCCCTGTTCACTTTGTCAGTGTACAGCAAACGTTTGGAAGTTGGATGAGAGAACCTGCAAACAAAAGTGATGAAAGGATTTGGCTCACCATGCATTTTTCAGGTATTTTTAGTAGTAGTCACTGACCAAAAATTCATTGTTATTCTGACATTTCTTCCTTAATCCCTCCAACCTAAACTTGTAAGAATGATGAATTTTTACCCAAATCTTTTTCAAAACACTTTCCATACTACCTGTTTAATATTTGACTATACATATGGTTGTAGGCATTTGTAGTATCTTTAGACATTTTCAGAGTCAATGTCAGATTTTGAAAATAGCTTGATGTTTTCTTTTACTAAATCCAAGTTTAAATGTCTATTGTTTGTGGCTTTTTATCCCTTTTTTTCCCCAAGAGTTTCCGTTTCCTATGGCTTTACTTCCCTAAATTATAGCTCAGAGTTTAGCTTTTTCACTGAAAATGAGTCAAATGCTGTATAAGCTACATTTAGAGCAGGAAAATGTCCAGGACCTAAGTGGGGAAAGGAAATATTTCTGCAAACACATCAACTGTGTTCAGAATGAGGGCCCATTAGGTCTCTGGGAAGCAGGCTCTTGACCATCTTTTCTATAGAATTTTTTTGTGTGTCTCTGTATGCTATTTTCACATCCCAGCAAGTAGAATCACTATTGCAAATACAAATACAATTGTTTGTCATATAGTTGATTGAGATGGACTTTCAGTAGAGACTGAACTTTAGGAGAGATCTCAAAAGTAGATGAACTAAATTATAGTCCTTTTCTTCAACATGTTTTCCCCTTTGTTTAGGAAACTATATAAAAGAATATGAAAATTCCAATGCCCTGCTGAATGACAGCTACAGGATCATTAACATCACAGGATTCTTCTATGGATGTGGTCATGCAGTACAAAACAATTATCTCTACTATCAGAAGGGAGGAACCAATGTAATTTTGAAGTAAGTCAAAGATAGTTGGCCTAAGAAAAATGAGTTGTGAGAGTGCCAGAGCTGAACCTCAGAAAAGGAGACAATTCTCTTTGTAGCATTTTGTGTTTCTTTTTGGTCCTACCTAAATAGGAAGAATGGAGGAATGGTTCAGAGCTCTTTCCAGAAGAGAACAACTGATTCTTTTCAATCTGTAACCAGAATGTGGGCCACCAGCCTTCCACTTTGTGTGTGCAGATGTTGTGGAAAGATGAAAATTGGGAGAGTAGCTCAGGACCACTACTCTGCTGTGACAATTCCTTAGGCACTGTTCAGCCCTTTGCAGTTACCATGTCACAGAGCAATAGGTCCCAGGGATGAATAAGATGCCATGTGCAGAGAGGACAACACATTCTCCTCTTGGCTATCCTGGGATCCAACAGGTTCTGTTGAACATTGCATTGCTGTGGGTGTTCTTCAACTTGGGCTCTTTGCTGGATTCATAACCACAAGAAAGAAATGAGAATTGACTAAGGGATTTGGGTACCAGAAGATTAGATTTAGAAGAATAAGCTGTGCATCTACCTGCATCTGAATCAGAAGTGGTTCAGCTGCAGTGTGGCTGGTGTAGGTGGGAGGTTTTGTGACTGTGGCCCACTCAGGAGACTTGGCTTTGCAGAGCCCTTGCTGCACTCTGCTCTGGCTGGCAGCAGCAGGGAATGCTGCTGGCACACAGGGATGCACTGAGGCACCTGCTGAGGACAGGGCGACCTGGAGAATTGCACATTCCACTGGGGAGGAGTGGCTCCAGTGTTCGATTTCCTCATAGTAAGAAGTTTCCACTACTTTCCTGATATATCTCCCTGAACTGGAGCTGGGAATTACATCTTGTTTCAGTTTCTACTGAGGACAGAGACAAACAATACAAATCAACCCCAAAATCTCACCCTGTGTGAAGAGCCAAAGACAATCCAAGGGCAAGTGAAAGATTGCTTGAGCTTTCAAGTTCTTACATGACTCAGATGTCTGAGCCAAGAACATTCACTATACTTTGATGTCTGTTCCCAAGCAGGTGTGAGAACTGCCTTCCTATAATCATGTGGATGCCAAGGAATGTGAGCAAGCTGCAAGGATTCTATAATATTTATTCTGCCAGGCACGAGCTCACTTTTTGGCAGCCTCTTTTAAACATCTTCTGGCTTTTTCTCTGGAGATCTGTAAAAGACCATCACTGTCCAAGCAATACACAGTGATAGGGCAGAGATTCCTCACCTTTGCTTGCATAATGTTAATTGGGGAATGCCTTCATGTACAGATGAACACAAACTATTTGTGGAATTTTCAAATCCTCTCAAGGAGCTGCTGAGAAATGGCCTTTCTTTTCTGTTCTTCACTCTGAGATTATTTACCTTCAGCACAGACAGAATGAGGCACTATGGATTCTGACAGTGAAGTCCTTGAATTTGGGCTCCATAAAAGCTCCTGGGCATTGTTGCATTGTTTTAATGGAAAGTACAGGTGAGGACCTGGTTAGTCCATTTTGCAAATGTTGAAAAAAACATTCAAAATTAGTTTCTCATCATATTTAAAAGCTGGTAAAACTAGGTTTGTCTGATCCCTGACAGGTTTTCTCATGATGGTCAGACGCCCAACAGTGTGAGAGTTTCATTCTTTTCACTTTGTTTCATAAAATACTTTATTATCTCTGCCATTTTTGATCGACTTCGTTGGTATTAGTGATCAGAAAAGTGTTTGTAGGTTGAGTTCTGGTGGTTGATGAAACTATTACACTATATCTTGTCATTTACCCCAAGATGTCAGAAGATTGAAGAATTTCGGAACCATTTGGAATTCCAGGCTGGACTGTCCCTGACTGGGGGTGCCCAAGAGAACCTGGAAATGAAACCTCATTTTTTTGCTCCCTTCAGGATTTTCACATATAGGGAAAGATAGGGTATGGTGTGCTGCAGAATTTGTTTTTCTAATGAATCTTGAGATGCTTTCTATCTTGTTGGCTTTTTATAGAAGAGGATCCTGAGAAAAACCTGCATTTCTGAGTGACTAGTCCTGTTAAGGGCTGTCCTTCTAGCCCTTGCATGGGTTATTTACAGATGTGAAGCAATGAACAAGATTAACAGTGTTGACACATGTATTTCTGAAATCTCCTCCAGCCTTTGTTTTTTTCATTGCACATACATGCTGGAATACAGAGTTGCTTCAAAAATGAGTTTTACAAATGCTCAGGGGAATGATCTAAGTTGGTTATTCCTGACTTAGAATGATTTTTCCAATATCACTATCAATGCTGCTTAAACAAAAAAATTATTCTTCCAGTATTGTATGTTTCTGGATCTGAGTAGTTCCTGTGATTAAGCCTGTCTTTTGAGAAAAAAAAACACTTGCAAGTGTAGCAGATTCCTTTATTGAGTAGCATTTTTCCTTCCTCTATTTGAAGCATGGAGCTATACAGTGAGTGAGAAGTCAGACACTAAATTGTGCTTCTTTGCAGAGGACATTATTTAAAAAGATAAAACCACACTGTCCCTGCCTTTGCTGAAGCCCAGTGTTATTGGGTGATTACATGCTGACAGGACATGTGTCTCGGGAGGAGCTAGTTCCTAAACCAGTAGAGGAACATGATTTAGCTGCTCACTGCTCCTGCCCTCAGATTATTGACCTATTAAGGAATTTCAAGGAATTAAAACAATTTTATCCATCAGAGGTGGAAGTATTCAGGCTGTCCCATTGAGGCCAGCATAAGGTCACAATTTTGGCTCTGCAAAAGTAGAATTTTTATTCCTTTGATGTCTACTTGAGTAAATCACTGCATTATCTGAACTGTTTTCATCAGAGGAACTCTAAGACTAGGTGAAGCTGCCCAGAATTCCTGCTGCTTTGGTCAATCACATTTTCTTTCTTTAGCTCCCACCTAGCCCAAAGCAAACTTTTGTATAGATTCCATTTCCCAGTTTTGGACCTTCAACTGCTATCCAGTTCTATTTCATACCCATTCCTTTTAGTTGCTTTTTTCATCCTAGTGATAATAAAGATAATAGACTAAATAAAGTGAAACCTACCAAAGCAGATCTTGTGCACCAGTCAGATTGGTTATTACTTTGTAATTTTCTCCTGTGTTTTTGGAAAAGTTCTTTGAGAACTTAATCCTAAATGACATCAGAGTGGTTCTTGAAGAAGCATTTTCAACACCACCTCTATCAGTGATTCACCACCCCGTGTGAGTGGAGATGAGCTCTGATCACCCCTACTGAATCCTTGCTGTATCTCATTTCAGGTTTGGGCTGGATAAAGGCTCGCTGGGCACCCTGCTCATAGAAAATGCCTTATACCATGGCCGGAACTACCTCTTCTCTAACTCCAAGACGTATTTCAACATGGCAGTGGATGAGAAGGGCCTTTGGATTATATATGCCTCAAGCACTGACCAAAATATAATGGTAGCACACATTGATGAAGAAACGTTCTCAGTCATTCGGCACATCAATACCACCTATCCTAAGTCCAAGGCTGGTAATGCATTCATAGCATGTGGCATTCTGTATGTTACTGACACTAAGGACATGACAGTAAGTTTTGCTTTTGATTTACTGAAAGGAAAGCAGATTGATGCAAGGTTTGAGTTACGGTCTTCACAGTCTGTTCTTGCTATGCTTTCATACAGTCTGCGAGACAATAATTTGTACACGTGGGAGAATGGGAGCTTAATGGTATACCCAATCCATTTTGGATACATGTGTATGCCACCTTTGAATAAAGGATCTATTTAAAGCTCTATGACATACACATGGGGGTCTCTTCACTTGGTATCATTTTCTGTTTGCTGATGGTGGTTTGTGAACGTGTATCAAAGGCAGATCAGGTGCCTTTGTATAAACACACTTCAATTACATAGGCCATACTCATCTTTTTAAAAAGTGCTGTTCACTATTACAGCTGGCACACAGCATAGACATACTTTTGTTTTCCCCCTGTTATTCAGCTGATAATTGTGTCTTATGTACATTGATTATTCCATGGTCATGTGCTCCACAGAGACTATTTGTAACTTTTACTTACAATCATCTTCTCTGCAAGCATTTTCTAGTCAGTGATGATGGTCTAATATAAACATCTCAATAATGAACTTCCGTGTACAAATACCTTTCTCACTTTCATTTAATTTCCATGGATTCTCTGTGACCATTTTTTCTGGACAACAAAGGTTTAAAGCTGTTAAAAATGATGGGAATGGAAATACTTCTTTAAATAGCAAAAAAAGCAGAAAGCTTAAAATTTGACAAGTCAAATCAAGTTAATAATTAAAAGCAAAATCCAGCTGAAGTTCAAGGAGATGGGAATAATGACATTAAATACTGAATACACATGAATCATGTTTCTTTAAAATTAAAGACATAACCTTCATGATTAAAATTTAATTTTTAACAGTATTTGAGTTTCTTGTGTTGCTGCAGACTCTTCCTTGGCTCTCACTGCCACGCTAACTATACCAGCATAACTTGCTTATAACTATTTAATTACAGTGAGGTGTATTTCTAAAATAAAATATCCCCACATTCATCCATACAAATGAAATCATAAAATGAAGGGTATACTTTTTTTAGAATACTATTTTTGCTGCTATTTTTAGAATCATTATACTGCTTAGTGACTTAATCTGTTGTTAACCGTAAGTCAGAGACTGCCGATTCACATTCAAAATTTTGAGAGTTAGAGGTGAAAAATAATAAGAACTTTTTGATTTTAACTTTGTTCTAGTATTTCAGATTTCTAAATTTAACATTGGAATAAAAATCTCTACTGTTGTTTTATGCATCAAGATTCAAAATCATGCTCTTGGAAAAACCCCCAGCTGAATTTCCAAGCCTCTGCATATTGCTAAAGTTCATGGAGTGCACCCTAATATTTAGAAGCAAAGTGTTATTTAAATCCTGAACTGCACTGAGCTGTTTAATACCAGTGTGATCCAGGCCCTCTCAAAGGGATTAATGAATTTGGGAATGTCTGTGCCTGCAGAACCTTGTCTAGCAAATGTGCTGGAAGAATTCCTCTTCTGCAGCTAAGCTCCAGTGTGTGACACAGGGATAGTTGGGCTCTTCTCAGGATACTTGTTGTTATCCCTAAGGCCTTGCATGCTAAGGAGAGAGATGCAGAAGGGAACAAAAATCACAATAACTACTTTGAACTAGCATATACATCAAAACTCACAGACTAAAAATTCTATCTCTACCTGTATAAAGAGTGTGACACTTCATGCTCCAGAGCTGCAGTTCTGAGGGCTGCTTGTGACTTTTGTGGGGGAGGTGGGGTTTTGCTTGGTAGTTTTTTCCATGTTTGTTTGATTGTGGTGTTGTTCCAAAAATTGGATTGTGGTACTAATAAAGTAAACATTTTCAGCTAAAATACCCCCAAGGTCAGTAATATACTCGGGCAAACACAATTCAAAGTCACTTTCTAGAAAATGTACCTATCTCAAAGCACTGTAAATGTCTGTATAACATTGCTGAAACACTTGGATCAACTTCTTGGAGAAGGAAGGCCAGGAAATTCTACCTCTTTTCTCTTCTTCTTGCAGCTGTGGAACTTAATTTTGTTAACCTTGTACTTCTCAAGAACAGCTGTAAAGAATATGTAAATAGCTAATCTTTTTTATTTCAGTACAGTCTGAGGTCAAGTTAAAGCTAACTCAGGAAGTATCCAGTCAATGTACTGGAGGTTTAGATAAATCTGTTTAAATATAAGGAAGAGTTCTAGAATGGGCTGTTCCATGAAATAAAAGTAATTTATTTAACTTACAAAGGGAAAACTAAACAGTGACATTTACCTTTCCTTCTTTTCATACTTCTCCTATTTCACAAGCTTCAACTTAAAATCACCTTTGGAGAAAGGTGCTTTTTGTTCTAGTATATCTTACAATACAGCACAGACATCAAAATTTCATTGGAGGAATAAGACAGTTTGTTAACATTTAAATACACAGACATCCATTCCAGTCCTTGAAGAACATGTTTTTTGTTTACAACAGAAAAATACATCTGACAACAGCAGCTAGTTATATTACAAGCAAACAATATTGAACTCTGCATAGTTTATACAATATACTCTGGTAATAATTTCATTACCAGTTTTATCCACTATTTACTAGCTGGCCACATAAAGCCTGACATTCATCTGAAATGTGGCATTATATGTTCCATTGGTATTCTCTTAACAGCTTCATTTAATGAAGTATTTTCTGGACAAATGATTTTCAAAACTAAAAGCTGACTAGAATGCTGGATGTCTCCACTACAAACATTTAGTGCTTACAATACATTCCTAAAGTAAAGGCAGGTGTCCAATAGAAAACATAGCTCAGAAAGAAAGGAAAATACTGTGCAAATTAAACCCCATCGCATTTAAAAATGTATTGATGTGCAAGTTACAGTATCAACTGTGCAATAATACTAACTGGGAAAAAAATCTCAGCATAAAATGATACATCTCTCACAGTACGTCCTTGATTGCACATGTTCCACGGCGCTTGCATCCATTACACTTTCTGCAGAAATCAAAACACTGAGTACCCTTAATTAAAACTAAACTATTTTACAATGAGAAGTTGTATACATGCTTCATTTAGTGGGAAAAACTGGAATAAAAATAATCAGAACCACGTCAGAAATGCTTCCTGACTTGTAGAGCCACAGTGCTTGTGAAGTGACTGACGACTGTCAGGATCTTTACAGAAATGCAGCTTGTGGGTTACTGCGCAATAACCCTCCAACAACCAACAATCCTGGGTTGAATTCCTTGCTTTTACAATTCAGTACATGCATTTCCACCCCAGTGATCCTTATGGGCATATTCAAAATATACCTGTTGTAAAAGTGTTGGTTTTCTCCCCATAATACTTAATGCTGCAGTAACTGCTTGGAAAGGAAACACAATGTTTTCTTTCCACAGTGCATATCACTGTGTTTTTAGCTACTTATAGGGACATAACAGAAACCAGGATTAACTCACAGAACACTACAGAATGTCAAAAATGCCTGAAGGTACACTGAAAGCATTGGGAAGAACCCTCATTTTCAGCGTTCCATCTGCTCCACAGGAGAAGATACGATTGCCTTGCACAGTCTCAATCTGGGTGACACCAGCACCAATATTTCTGAAAAGGGATTGCTTAGCATGTTCATTTTTAAAGGAATGAATTAAATTGTAGCCAGTCAGTCGCCACGCCTGTATCAAAAGAATGACAAAAGGAGATTAATATTAACGGATTTGTATTTTCCTCCCTATTGTTTCAGATTCCTGGCTGTTCTAAACTCTATTCAGCAGAGATAAAGGATATTTTTTTGTTGCCTCATTGCAGCAATTACTACAAGTCCAAGAATCTTGAGAGGCTCCTGATGCAGTGTAAGGCTGCCTTACTGTGGACCAGCTGGGTATTGTGCAGGGTGAAGCTTCCCTATGTTACCTGATCAGAGTCCTCCTCCCAGCTTTTCTGAAAGCTGCAGAAATGGACAGGTTGCATTTTCATCCAAGATGACTACTGTCAGCTTTGCAGCAGCTGGAAATGCTTTCCTGCTAAGGAATGCTGCAGAGAGTAAGCTGCACAATTAATAAGCATGCAGAGTGGTAGGAAGCACAGCTGCCTGTTGTGTCCTAAGTAGCAGGAGCCTCATCAAGGCCAGGCCATGAAAGCCCCTCTTAAGCAGTCCTCCAGCTAAAAGGAAAGAAACTGTATTCACCTTCTCTTTACCATGTTGTATTTCCTTCCTTTAGTATTCAGGTAAAATGCCCCTTAAAGCAGAGACTGTATTTCTGGTTTGGTTTTTGGGGCTTTTTTTTTTTTGTTTGTTTGGTTTTTTTTTTTTTTTGTTTTTGTTTTTGTGTTTTTCTTTTTCATGTTGGTGTTTGTTTCTTGCTACTCTGACCTCTCAGTACCTATCTGGGGCTACAGCATCAGGAGAAAAAATAGAATTTGGTGATACAGAAACTTTACACAGTGTTGACGTTGCTGAGCGCCCCCTGTGTTACAAAGAATGTCCAACAGTAAAGCCAGAACATTTTTAAGTGAGGGAAAAACAAAGGTAAGATTTCAGAACTGTGCACTTTGCTTTTTCAACTTAAAATCAGTCTCACAACCTTAAAAAGACTATTCTTTAATGGAGGACAAAACCTTCTTGCTTTAGAAGTCTACCAGTATATTTCAGTTTATATTATAAATGTAAAGCAAGCAGGCTGTACATCAGTGTAGGTTTGGGGTTTGTTTTTGTTTTGTCACTGCATTTATCAGGCTATTTCCATATGATAATACACTACTTCAGCCAAACACTCTCCTCCAGAACCCAGCTCCTCCACCCCTTACCTTCATGTTGCCTTCAGCTGAGCCCGTAACGAAATAGTCCTCAGAAGGATCCAGTGCAAGGGCCTTAACAGCTGACTCGTGTGCTTGGAAGGTGAAAAGGATTTGCCTCTGTCTGATGTCAAAGATGCAGATATATCCCTTCCTACCTCCAGAAATGAGCAGTTGATGCTTGGGTGCATACTGAAGTACTGTGGCACCATGGTCATGACAAGTGAAGGCTGAAGAAGAAGGATGTCAGAATTTAATAGATTGGAAACTGTAAGTAGCTCTCAATCTTTAAATGCATTTCTTCTACAAATTGCTACCTGAATATTTTCTAACTTTGCAGACACATTCCTTCATGTAGGTATTGTCTTATTATCTGACTGCTTAGTGCTCTCATAAGAGATACCTAGATCTAATGCACAAGAGAGCATGATATGCAGTCCAAGTTCCTTTAGAATACGGGCTCATACCTGAATTTAAAATTCGAGAAAATATAAAATTCACCACATGAAGTTCAGGTAAATTCCTGATTTAAAAAAAGTATAGCTGACCTTGAGCAACCTGGTCTAGTGAAAGGTGTCCCTGCCTGTGGCAAGGGGAGTGTAAAGAGATGATTTTAAAGGTCCCTTCCAACCCAAACCATTCTATGATGTTCTTTCTTCATACTTTTCCATGTAGAGCAGATTAACATCATGCAAGAGCACATGCAGAAGCAGTCTGGTGCATGTATTGGAGTGCTGCTCCCCAGCATAAGTTTTTCCTGTTGCCCCAAATGCACACACAAGCTGTATTTCCTTAGTGAGTAAGAAGCAGAGGTTTAATTTTCACCACAGTACTTACCATGTATAAGACTGTTACTAGATGAAACCAAGGTGTCCCAGAGGCACACATTTCTGAGGGAGAAAAAACCAAAATCATTATGGCCCATTGCCAGGTGATTCATGGGGTGACATGACTGAAAGTGTTCACATCTTATGTCAATCTCGAAGGCAGAATTGAACACTCTGTAGTCATTGGAGAGCATTTGCAAAGAACTAAGAGAACTAAATTATTTTCTTTGCTCTTTTATGCTTCTCAGTGGAACTATATCTTCTACCCTTAAAATGTGTACTGATCAAAGGTTGTATCAAATAATTATAGGAGTTATTATTTTCAGAGAAAACGGTTATCCTGCTTTGCTGAACTGATTTCTACCCCCAGCAACAGCATCATTTCAAAGTAGCTGCATTTTGGAATACAACTTGAAAAAACTGGTTAACTAAAAACACAAACTAAACTTGGAAACAAGCAACTGAAGAAATTATATTCAAAGAAATGATCCGGCAACTTCAAGCTATAACAAAACTTAGAACAATGAGCCTTAAAATGTCAGGTACACCTTAATGCCCAAGAACTTGCCAAGCTAAGGGAGATGAACAAGTAGTTTTGAAATTCTTCATTGTTTCTTTAAACACACCTGTTATCATTGGATTGTCCTGATGTAGCAACTAGACTTGAAGAGGTTATAAATGCAAAGTCACTTGTGGTTTTACTGTGGCACTGCCAACTCTATTAAAAACAAAACAAACAGAAAACTGCAATCATATACCAGTTGATTTTTGCATCAAAAGTAACTACTGTCAGTCTGATGTTGGTGACAGCAAAACACAGAGAATCTTTGAAACAAAGCTTTAAAACTGACAGTTTGGAACTGAGAATGGAACATTGGATTAAAATCCAGTATAAAATGAAAATATGCTACAGTAAGTGACAAAGAACAAATCCACAATATAGTGTATGAAAACCACCTGAGTTTTAAATTAAGCATGGTCTTCATGTTAAGGAACAGTAAAACGTATTGAAAAGTGTATTTTTACTAAATTGTAGGGTTATAAAGTCATTAGTTGTGACTCTGATTTTTAATTTAAACAAGGGTAATATTGAAGGAGTATTTGTAATTGCACTGTAGCTTATGGTTATTGTGCAATTGGTTTTCCAAAGATGTATCATTGAAACTCTGCCAATTAAAAAACAGCAAAATCAAATATGTCTCATCATATCCTGTGGGCCTGTCTCAAGTTTCAAAGACTTTGCTTTCTTCTACAATAATAATAACAATAAAAAATTCTGTTAACTTACCAGGTAGGGCTTAGGATTTGAGGTGGTTTGGTTTACTTGCCAAATACTTAGAAACCCTTCACCATCAGCAACACCACACTGCAAGGAACAAACTGCATTTATTAGCATGACAGGGTGGTTACTGAATGCTTCATGATAGTAAACTGCTGACTTCAGGGAAAAACCCACCTGAACCACCAAACCTTTGCCTGCAAATTGAGTATCAATAACAATGATCATCAAGTTAAAGAAAAAAAACCAAACAAAAAAACCCCCCAAAAAACTAGTTTAGAAGCCAAGTGACTTCAGTGCTGATTGTTTAATAATTATTTAATGATTGATGCTCTGCTGAATACTCAATTCTTTTCTGGAAATGGAGAAAGTGTGGAACCTTATCTTTCAAATCCTAATGTTTGATGCTAAAGCTAACAAAGTAACATCATTACTCCATGACTCTACTTGAAATGCTTAAAAAATTAAGATGCATGACAGCATGCCATAAAAGCATGATAAGAACAACTGTGGAAAGATTGTAGTCATGAATGGTAAAATGACTGAGCTATATTTATTAACCAAAATGAGTAACATTTAATACTGTATATTCTATGCACCATGTTCTGTAAGTATTTTACAAAATAATTTTAGAAATATTTAGAAATATTTTTCATATTTTCTCTTTTTATTTAAATTTCATGAGTTCTGCCTGCATGACCTTCATGTGAAGCACAGCAACAAGAAGTACATTTTAATTTCTGACTTAAGATGGATTCCTACATAATGGTAATATCTCAAATATCTCAAAGCACAATCAAAATACATTTTCAGAATAAGTTTAAATGACATTCTATGCCACCTGAAAATAGATATGCTGAGAGATACTTTATATTTCCAGCTATTTCACCTTTGCTGTTTTATAGTCATGTACAGTCAAGCCCAAACACCTTTAATTAACTTTTTATAGCTTTTAACTATAATGAAGTTAAATACTTTCTCAGTAAAAATGCAGACAAGGCCTGTTAAAATAATAGAATGGGCAACATGAAAAACTGAAGAGATGGGTATTCCTCCCAATTTCTTTCTTTCTCCACTTTCCCCTCTGCATCTCATCTCCCTCATAGAGTCACTTTTGGCCAAAGCATGTCTTTTTGTACTCTTTCTGCTCTCCACTCTAGTGGAGTACACTCACAGCCTTCAACTCATGGGCTGAATTATCCCTGTCTTCCAGGTTCTTCTAGATAATGCATTCTGTAAAAACTTGATTTTGGCCAGAATGCAAAGTGGGAGGCACTTCTTGAAGACCTGTGCCTGTACTGATCTACAGCTGGACTTTTCCAGCCTTAATGATTCTATTATTGATACAAGTGTGTATCTATAAAATAAGGAATCTCTGTTGCTTTAAAAAAAGTGTTTAATTTAAAAAGGTCACCACATGGGAACACCGGTTTCTGAAGAGGGAGATCAAATAGTGTGGACCTGTGGCAAATAAGATATGGGATAGCAGTGTGGAGCTGAGAGAAGAGAAAGGAGAATAAGGGTCAGGGTTTATTACAAAGCTCCCATGCAGCCAAAATGAATGACACTATATCATTGTTCTAGAGCATCCTAACAGTTCTGCATGGCAGCAGTTAAAACTGCTTTAGAGATCACAGCACAACCAAAGGTTTCCTTATGTATAAAAACTCCAACCCCCACAAAACCCTACATGTACTCACCTTATTTCCCTGGGCATTGAAATACATCCTTGTCACCCTGGCATTCCCAGCCTGCTGGAAGCACACCAGCTGCTGTGGCCTTGTCCACTCAAACATTCGGACACTTCCATCTTGTGCTCCTGTAAGATCTAAGATTAAAAGATGATCATTAATAGTACAGTATTTTGTAGAAAATTATCAATTCCATGCTAGTGATTCACTTACAATACTGATGGACTGGATGTGAAGCCATTCTCTTGACGTTATTCAGATTTCTTTTAATCAGCTTTATATGAAACAAAGAGAAATTAAAATAATTTTGAAAAAAGACATAAACACACTATTCAATTTTGTTTATGCTATTATGTGGCGAGTGTCCCCTGTTTAAAAAAATCTATTAACCTAACATTATTTGAATGGTCCTACATCAAAGTTCCCATAAGAAAGAAAACCACCCAGATTGTCCCATTATTTTCTATATCACAATAATTCTGTGCCATGGTATATAAGAAAATGCTTAGTTTGGCCTTCTTTTTGGCCAGGTCTTGGTCACTGTTGGTCTTTTATGTCAATACTGGACTGACAGTATGATGATTAATGCACACTAAGTCTCTCTACTAAATAACAGACAATAAACAGCCCGCTCTCCTGAGCTGCACACACAGAAGTACTCACCACACCAGCTCCAGTGCTGGTTTGCCCAGAGCCTAGCCAGGGCATGGATGGAGATGGCTGGATCTGACTCACTCCAAATGATGGTGCAGTTGAAGGAGCCAGTGTTGTGGTAGAACCACGGAAGTCAACGTCATCAGAACTGTAAAAGAACAGCTCTGCTTTAAACAAATGCTTCTTTGCTCCTAATGATCTTTGCTTATTTGTCAATAGCCTAATGGCACTGGGTAGAGGAAGTGACAATAATGAGACTATAAATTGATAATTCCTGCACTTATGCAGCACAAATTCTTTCCACGTGCCCCAAATCTATCCATGTTTAATCTCAAGAGATGATCCCAATATAAGAACTTAAGCTCCCTTGAGAAGAATATTGCTGGGCTGTTCCTGACCTGTGTGTGCAGTGTGCAGCGAGCTGGTACAGAGGAATGCTCACTGCAGCTGATGCATTCACACTTCTCAGCACAGGAATACAGAGGACAGGAACAACCAGCATCAGCTACCACTGCTGCCCTCCACACTGCACTGATGCAAGGGAACTGCAGGGTGCCCAAGGTAGCATTATCTTATTCATTATCTTATGCACCACATGAGATTTTACTTCACTGTGCAGTGCACCACATGCCTAAAGACAGTAATTATTCTCTTGCTTTCCTGAAGCAACCTGAAATCTACTGAAGAAAAGTAATTAACGTTTTTTGTATGCTCCATTTGTGCTTACATAGGTAATATTAACACAGTCTCACAGAAACCAATACTCTTATTAATATAACCACAAAGAAACAATCCTACCTTTTAGACTCTCTGTCATATTCTTCCCCAATCCATATAAATGACTGAGCAGCCAGTAGAGCTGAAATATCAAGTTCTTGAACATCATGTGTAGATGCCAAAACAATTTCATTGCTGTTTGCCTATGCAGCACAAATACAAAATTTATACTAACTATAATTAAGACCTTTTATTACAATTTTTGTAGTATTTGAGGCTTACCTTGTTAACTGCAAATGCCATTATCATATCTGATTCTTTGTGAATGATTTTTGCTTTTCCTCCAGGGTATCCAAGATCTGCTTCAACCTACAAAACATTCATAAAAAAAGTTCAATTAGCATGAAAATCCATTTTGTAGCGGTACATTCAGAGTGCAAAGATCTATACAAAATTCATGCAAGAAAAGTTCAGTGGCCTTAGCATTGTTTCAGTAGCTAAACTTTAGACTTCTCATACTCTTTGGTGTTCCAGAAGCCAAAAGTGATATTTGAGTGTAAGAAACACGAAGTTGTGTGTGCAACACTATTTACAAGGTGCTCACTCATCCCAATTATCAGGACATCCGAAGTTAGCTCATGGATTAAAAGCCTGTCACACAGACTACACAGAACACACAGCTTCTGTTAGTCACATTAGAAAAGAAAAGCCAGTTCCACAGAACTTTTAAGAATGTGCTAGAGGTTTGGGAGAAGGGATACTACCTTGTTTTTGTGATCTTCTGCTACGCAGTTTTGTTTGACCTGCTCCACACGATCTTCTACAGACTACATAACATCACACAGTCACAAACACAAAACACATGCACAAACAAATATAAAAAAAGAATGAAACATTCCAAACTAGATTTTAAAGGCCACTCTGTCAGTAAATGATGACAAATGTATTTTTAACTTTTTATAAAAGCACAGAAACTAAGACAGGAATCTAAACAAACTCACTTAAAATGTAATGCCTCCTAGATGAACACAAAATGTATGATATAGTAAAAAAATGGAGGAGTAATACACACACAAACTCCATACTTACAGGAATTTTTAAAGGTATTAAATCATATACTTATTTCCCATTATATTTATTGGCTTAAATTTTCAGTTAGAACATAGCAGTTGTAACGGGAACAATTTGTAAAGCCCCATATTATATATTACTATATAATATTACTTTTATATGTATATATTACTCATGCATATATACATATACACAAATGAATAGCACATTTAAATTTCTTTTTCAGTATGACACACCAAAAAAAAAAGAATATTCAAATTTCTTTGCTTATTACTGTTATTGCAAATGTTCTGTTTATTAGGATAGTATTTAAATACATAAAGGTGAGATATGTCTTGTGGAAAAATATTTGGTTCAGTTGATATCCTAATCAACAACATGACAATCATGTTGATTTTGAAAAAAAATCCAAACACTGTTAAATGAGAGAAACTGAAATGTCAATGGAAAATGGGAAGAAAAATTAAATATCGAGGAGACTGAGGAACAGTTGTAATTGAGCTTTGTTTTAAAAAAAAAAGTTACACCCTTTGTTTACCTCACTCTGCTTTCTTTTCTTTGTGAATATATATCTTATGAAAGTCTCCTGAAGAAGTTCTTGCTTCACAAGAAAATGCCAGAGCCTTTTTGCTGGAAGAGCTGAATAATCCTTTGATCTGGATAAAGCAGAAGGAGGAAAGAAATACAGAGTATCCTGAGTTGGAAGGGACCCACAAGGATCACTGAAGTCTAACTCAAGTATGAGAATTCCACATTGTGCCTGAGAGTGTTGATCAAACCCTTCTGGAACTTTGCTGGTGGTGCTGTGCCCACATCCCCAGGGAGCCTGTTCCAGTGCCCAACCACCTTCTGGGTGAAAGGTGGTTAGGACCTTCAGAAAGAACCTTTTTCTAATTACACACCTAAACCTCCCCTGACACAGCTTCAGGCCATTCCCCTGTGTCCTGTCAGTGTCCCCAGAGAGCAGAGATCAGTGTCTGCCCCTCCTCTTCCCCACAGGAGGAAGCTGTACCTGCACTGAGGTCTCCCCTTGGTCTCCTCCAGGCTGAACAAACCAAGTGCCCTCAGCTGCTCCTCACACAGCTTCACCTCCAGAGCCTTCACCATCTTCACTGCCCTCCTTCAGGTGCTCTCCAGTAGTCTGATATCATTATTATGTTGTGGCACCAAAACTGCCCCAGCACTGGAGGTGAGGCTGATCCAGAGCTGAGCAGGACAATCCCCCCCTCTTGCCATCTGGCCATTCTGAGCCTGGTGTCCCCCAGGACACACTTGGCCCTCCTGGCTGCCAGGGTGCTGCTGGCTCATTTTGCACCATTGACTTAGTTGTAGTTTAATATATGAGAAAAGCAAGCTATTTTTGAGTCGAAAACACAGTTCCTTATCTGCATTTACAGACACCTCCAGGCATGACAGTGTCTAAATACAGGAGGATTAGCCTTAAAAGGACCTTAGTACAACTTCTCCTCCCCCAGACATCTGCATGTATTATATAACTCTTCTGTGGCTGGGATGGGGTGAGAGACAACTGCTACTGAAGGAATAGCAAAACAGCTTGAATAGGGTATTCCCAACAGCAGCCACTGCCCTTGATTCCTACAACTTCTGCTTTTTCCTCATTTCCCTTTCTTGTTGCAGCTGTGAAAGGTGCAGCAGTGTGAGTAAAGGCTGCTGCAGGAGACAGGCAGCTGCATAAGAATGAATAAAGGGATGTGGGAAAATGGTTTCTGTAGAACATTGGCTACTAGACCTAAGAGCTAGACAACCTTCGTTTGGCTGTTTAACATGAGGAAATGCTCTTTAGAATTTCTGTGATTGAAGAATGTGCTTTTGTTAGGGAAAAAACACTTACTTGAATGGTGTGTTTTCAGGTTCTATCATTGCTTTATTGCGGAGAATAGCTGGTCCTGCCCCTACACCAAGGTCACTGGGGTAAGTATTGATGTAGTTTGGAGGTGGGCCTTCAAACTGGTCCATCCTATCTTGAAGAATTTGTTCCCAGTGTTCTAAATTTTTTATTACAGCAATGCCCAATGGAGATGTTACAGGCAGGTCTAAACAGAAATATTAATGAAGTAAGGCTCAGAGAAATGAAATTAAGTTATAGTGAGTATAAAATCCCCATATAACTAACCATCCAAAAAAATCTTGAAAGGAAATGTACATGTTGGCAATTGTAATAAATAAAGCATTTAATTATTTGAATTTTAAAATTAGAATTAAAATGTGAAATCTGATAGAAAGCCACATATACAGAAAAATAAAATGCAAAGCAGGATTTAGCATACCAGTGAATTCCAGACCAGCAATGGGGAAGAAGTTCTTAATGTTGTGCAGAACTAATTTTACCATTGTCAGATGTAGAAGAGCCCAACTGTATAAAAAGAATAGATTTAGTTGTGTTAAAAAACCATTAAGTTATCTACAGAGTATTTTTCTTCTTCAAGCAAATACACAGGTTAGAAAAACACTGTAGAAAGGTTTTATTTAACCTGCACCTCATTCAAAAACTACATGCTTGAATCAGCAGTCTAAACCATTTTTTCTAGAGGTGGCATTGTGGCACCTCATGTTGAGTCTTAATGAAAATGGGTGCTTCTCAGTTGTTTTCCCCTCCCCCAAAAAACTGCAAACCACAAAACTTTAACTTCCTAATCCCTTTTTTTCTGGCAAGTAAATGGGGAACTGTTATTGTGACAAGAGTGTGTAATTTCTGTAACCCCATTGCCATAGACAAGTCTCCTCACAGTACTATAATTGCTTTACTTACATTGGACAGTGTAAAAGATCCATACTTTTTTAAAACTTGGAAGCAAAGGTAAGAATATGACATAATTATTCTAAAATAGTGACAATTTCTGCTGACCTGTAAGAATTGGCATCTGTATGTTCCTGGATCTGCACATCGGAGAGGAAAGCGTCGTCCTCTTCCTCATCACTGTGAATGCTTTCATCAGAGTCGTATATAACACCACTGTCTGACAAAGGGAGAAAGGGCTGCAATGCAAAGCAAAAGTCTGTATAAAAACAATATTCTCATCTCTTCTCTGACTTCACTTATGACTCTCGCAGAGTTTAAATGACAGCAATTTAACCTGTAAGTCAATGTCCTAAAAATATAAGTAATTAGCGATGGGGAAAAGTGTTAATCACTATTATTGACAAAAGGCATGTTTTAAAAGTGAAGTAATAGACTTGTAGGCTCTTTATCTTTTATTATGAGGATAATATTCTGCATCTTACTACTAAGAGTGCTCAAAATTTTCACTTTATTTTTATCCTTTAAAACCGAATGGAATTTCCAATTACCTTTGCCATAAAATAGTCCCACATGCTGAGCTCTGGAGGAATAAACTTTTCTTTGTAAGAGGGTCTTTCTGCAGGTACAGGTGGTGGCACATTGCTGTCCTTTACTGGTCTGCCTGGCACCAGCATTCTCATGTTAAACCGACGGCGGTGTTTGTCCATTTCTTCTGATGGAAGAGGAGGTGCTAAATTCAGGTAATTAAAGATGCTGATATTAGTATTGCATCTTTAAAATGTCTGTATTTTATAACTGAAGCAACTAACACCACTGTTTTTGGTACTAAATTCTACTGTTTTAGAATTAAAGCCAGCCTAAATAAAGTAAGTGTAATCATAAAAAAGTTTCATTTTGATAAAATAAATTTTGGATATGTTATAACAAATACATTTTACTTTACATTTACATACTGGATTAAGTTCTTAGGAACTTTTAAACACTTTAAAAAAGTGTTTTAGCTGAAAAATTACTCAAGAAAGAAATAAACTCAGAAACTTTGTTGAGAAATAAAGTAATATATAAAATATCACTAAACAGTATGTTGCACAATTGGCAGTTACTTAAATATAAACCAGGGAATTCTTAGGGTAGTAAAGAAAATTTGAAGAGAAAGACAGACTTTTTTACAACTGAAGTCTACTTTAAAGTGTTATGATTTAAAATGCCTTAAGAGTAACCAAAATATTAAATGTGGAATTTTTTTTTCCAAATGTTACTGGCCTGCACTACAATGGCTACATTAAAGATCACACTTACTTTATTACAAGGGAGCTAGGTATTTAAAAGCTATTCTGTTTGTCAAAAAAAGCCACTACCAACACTCATCTACACTGCAAGTCTTTACAAACCTTCGTTACCATCCTCTGAAACATCAGAAGCTGTAGCAGCTTGAAGGTTAAAGGAAAACAGAATACAGCTCAAATGAACACGACTTACAGAAGTTACTCATACTATCACCTTATGAAAATAACTGTCCTAAATGAGTTAAATTTATTCCATGAAAGACAAATATCTATTGTGCATACTTATAATGGTGCAATGCCTTATTACTGTTTGATTTTATATTCTAGAAAGGGAATGTCTAATTTTTGCATAAGTTTCAAGCCCACTGGTGATTTAAAAGTCTGTATGATGTGATTTTTGGTATTGCTGAAGTTTATCACAAATGGTTTCTATCTGTCTTTGTCATCAGAGTCTGACTTCAATCTTCACTTTTGCTTTTCCTCATGCAGCATATTAACACTTGCTCATCTGTCTTTGTAAAAATCCTGGGTTTAGTTGGAGCTTACATATGCATGAGCTGTTTTTCTGCCAGATGAAGCTGGTATTTCTTCTCTGTGGTCTTGTGCTAGGTGAAATCCTACCTTGCAATAGAAACTGATTTCAGAAATACTGTTTCCTAGTTACTGCAGTCATTAAATAACAACACTCATCTCCCATACAAAAACCCATAGGTATTAACACTGATTTATATCACCTGGGTTTTTTTTCCCTAAAAATAATGGCTGAAAGTCCTGAAAAATGCTATAAGTAAGCACCTAATAGTACTGTTATTACTATAATAACTATACAGTTTTTATATGTTTATATGGGGTTTTTTTATGGCAAATTCAAAATGGGCTGGATACCATTACAAAGGACAACTGCAATGCTATTATTTGTTTCAGCTTTTTAGTTCATGTAACTGTTTCCTTGCCAGGAGTTCCTTAAATTCTGCTTTGGTCCTTAAAAGGAAGGAAGGTTCCCCTACAAGTTAGTAAGAGGTATAAAAGGCACACCATGAGTGAGAGCCTTGGAGAGCAGAGTACCTGGGATGTTTTCAGACTGCCTGCGGGGTTTCACCAGCAGCTTCACGCCCCCTCCAAAGACGGCGGCCCACATGCGGCTGTTGAGCGGGTGCGCCGCCAGCCGGAACAGCTCGTTGCACGAGTTGGTGGCCAGCGCGTGGATCAGCAGGCTCAGGTACACGGCTACCACGGCTTCACACAGCAGGATGTTCAGCTTCGGCTGGTCTTCATCCTGAGCTGAGCTTAACAGGTTGATGAGTGAACTCACACCTGCAAAGAGGAAAAATTCTGGCATTAAATGAGTAGGAGGACAAATGGACAAAGAGGAAATGTTTTACCTCTATACTTTATGGCAAACACTAGTAGCCACATGATGCCTTTATTCAGATGAAACATGATATTAACAGTTTTCTCAAAATCATAAAGATCAAAACTATAAAAAGCCTTCTTGGGTCTGGGACTTTTGCATTGCACTTCTCTGCAAATACGATGGGGCAGTTCAGCATGCCTATGAAATCCCTGCACCATCTCCACAGTTTATGCTCACACATCAGAATTAGCTACTTTCATAGCTATAGCAAGTACAGCATACATGTAGGACAGTACTGTGGAGACAATAGAGGTAGCATTGCCAGGGGGTTAGGCAGACTGGAGAAAAACATTTTGGGGTGACAAATTGTCATCAGGTTTATCCTAAAGATTACAGTCTCTTCTTCAAGCAAGATGTTTGCCATGTACAAAGTTTATTTTTATTTGTTTTGATACATTAAAAAGTGAAAGGCTGTTACTATTTTGAGAACTAAGTTAGAAACATCTGTCATTGATTATCTACTATCTCATCTCTCAAACAGGACAGTGAAATAATTCTGCCACATGAAGCTGGTCCAGTGGAACTAAAAGTAACTTTAGTCTCACCAGGCCACTGAGCAGGAGATGAGTTTGGAGTTGCGTGCTCTTCAATGCTTTCTGTCCTCAGTCTGCGTCGATCACTCAGAAGCAGTCCTTGATAAACCATCCCAGTAAATTGATTTGCTTCTGTTTGACTGCTATATACAAATAAATTTTTTTCTGATGAGAAAGTGAGTGTCCAAGTGAGTGTGACATCATATTTTCCTATTGAAAAACCTGAATGGCTGGTGTTATTTTATCTGTGTAAAATTGATCAGGCATATCAAAGTTAGCAATGTTTAATGTGTACAAGCATCTTTACCCATACACAAACATTTAACCCTTTTTAAGTCACATGCAGGAAGAATTTCCCTTCAGGATGAACAAAGTATACTGCAAATGTAGGACTGTATGAAAACTTCCCCCTTTACCTGTAGCTGTGGCTGTCGCATAGTGCTTGATAAATGGATGCAGAAAGTGAAGCTGCTAAAGAGTGAAGTGTGTACACCTAAAATAAAGAGAACCAATAAGCTATATGTTTTATATAAAAGATGAGTGAAATACATTTCTTTCTAAAGGGTATTGAAAATGCATTCTGCAGGACTGTCCTAGTTTTAAATCAAGAGCAAGAAATAGTAACTGAATGTTACTTTAAGTTTACAGTACAGTGCTTAGAACTGTTTGTTCAAGATAACTTGATGGCAGTCAACACCTTCTAATATTATGTCAAGATAATTAACTTGATTCCAATACAGAACAGCAACAGTTGATGGAATGGTACCTGGAAGCTACACTATATAACAGTGCAGTTCAATGTAGTAATAATTACTCAATATACATAAAATACAAAAAGTTTGTGTAGTCATGATTCAACAGTTTTATCTAAGATCTCTCTTTTTACATCAGTTATGTGCTTAAAAATGCCATTAGTCTCCAGGAGTAACAAAGTAGCTGGTTCTCCCTCACAATGCAACAAAAACAGTCCAGCTCTTAAAAAGAGGAAATGCAAGGATTTCTTGGAAAGTTCAATGAAATCCGCAGTGTGAAGAAAATGGTACTATTTAACTGTTAAAAAAGCACTTCTTAAAGTCACCCTGTGCTCATTCCTGTCTGTTCCTACTATCTTTCTATTTCATCAAGCATTAGGTTTTAGATTAAAGCTATGAATTACCTTGACATCTTCAATATTAGGATGTGGTGGTGATTTCATCTGCACAATAGTGTAAAGTATATCATGGATGTGGTTGTTTAAGTAGAGCACAGGATTAGCTATCACAGTTTTTGTGGATGCTATGCTTGCAGAAAGCAGTGGTAGTGTTGTGGGTAGTGGCAGCGGAGACTGAAGTTGCTTTACAGTAGTTTCCTGTTTAAAAGAAAAGATTGTATTTAAAATAATTGCTTTGAAAAAAATTAAAAATAGAGATAATTTTACATCTTAAATATATTTCCAGGTTATTATTCTTTTCCACTGCTCAGTACAGTCAAGATTTTACTGTCAAAAGCAAGTTATTATTTACTATAATAACAAGGTTCAGACCTGATAGCCAGTTTTGCTGGAGCACATTTTGATTTCATGCAGGAAGAATATTTTCAGGCAGTTCATTAGAAAGTGTTAAGTGTTTACCTAGTGTTAAGAAACACTAACTAAAAACGTACTTGCAGTAGCACAAGGTGATACAATAGTCACTGGTCTGAGTTTAGTAACAAAGCCAAATTTGTACTTATCTGAGTTTCTCAAGCAGAAACACAGAAACAAACATTCTAAGCCAAGTACCACCAAAACAGCTGTCTGTTGCCCCTATTTGAAACAGGAGAAATCTAGAACTAGAGCATGTTAAAAGACTTGCCCGGAGTCAGATTATCTGCTGTAGCTCAGTGCAATAATTAGCATTTGTTGTAAAAGATGTCTTTTTGTATGAAATATAGAAAATGCCATAACAGAGTAAAGACAGTAGTACCCTGTCCAACTTTACATTTTAAGCCTTGAAGCTAAGACCCCATTCTTTGTAGCTCCTTTGCATGATCTGCAGAGGTCTAGCAGATAGCAAAAAATGTAATTTTGTTTTATTTCAGTAACTGTGAATTCAATTTATTATATAGATACCTAGAAATTGTGACCAAAATTATGTCATAGTAACACATACGACACTGCAGCTACAATATAAAACAGCAACATTTAGATTCCATAATCATAAGTAGCCTGATCCTCAGTGTCACACAGCAGATTCCTCAGAACCAAATAATCCGTCTTGGGAAAAGCAGCACACTTAAATAGCAAGCTCTTTCTCCAAGAACATTAAAGTTATAATGACCATTAGACTTGCAGAATATCAGCAGCATCTATCTAGGTACAAACTCATGCATTTGACATAACTGACAGTCTGGAACTGTTCATATTTATCAATAGAAAAAAGAGCTGAATTTGCTTTACCTGCTGCGACTCCTGCAGCAAGAACTTCAGCTCCATCCTTACAGATGCTAAACCTCCACCTTGTGCCCCATGAAGACTACAATAACTGAGAAAAACCCTGAGAAGAGCTTGGTTCTTCTGCAGCCACCACTTGCGTCTCTCAGCATGCTCTCGCTTTGCCTGTAACCTCCGCCTTTCGATCTGGTGCCGTTCGTACGAGCCGATGTCCGGCTTGTCCATTATATCTTCGGGGTCAAGCAGATCCCCATTTACTTTGGTGTATGTTTTATAGTAGTCTTTGTCCCCTGCCTCGTGGTTGCATATTTCATGCATAGCAGCAATCTCTTTTTCCAGCCAGTTGTACAGCTGAAATCTGAGCTTTCCTCCATCCACTTCATAACCTGTAGCCAAAGTCCTCAGTTCAGTCATAAGGATTTTCAAACAGGCTCTGAACTTCAGTTGCTCAGCAATAACATCAACCTCAGTGTCTCCTGCCTCAGAAACCTCCCCATGTGGTGTTTGAGCCATGCTGGTGTCTGAGGTCCTCTCATCTTCACTCTTGGAATCGGACTTTTTCATCATTATCCCAACATCCTTGTCTTCTTCATCTGACCCGTTTTTGTCTTCACCCCAATCAAGAGTAAGGGGCTCATCATCAAATTTTACTGCTGGTTGACTCCAGTCAAATTGTGCTGAAGATTCAACACTGCTCTCCAAAGTAAAGGCAGCTGAAATGGGTTTTGACCAGTCTATATCACCACTTCCAGCACCATCCTGTAAGGGTTTGGAATCTGAAACATCAGCCTGGATTGAAGGACTGGATGAATCTTTTTCTTCAGCTACAGTAGACTTTTTTCTTATTTTTGGAATTTTGGAAAGAACTTCAAGTGCTAGGACAGGGCAGCCCACTTTAAAATGAGCGTTTGCAGTAGTGAAGAATAATTTTCTTTCTATGAGATTAATTTTATCAACAAAGCTTTTCTCAGTTTTGAGACCTAAGGTGGCCAGAGTTCCTTCTGGTGAGCTGAAGTATCTTCGGATGAGCAAAGGGTGGGTCCGAAGATAGTTGTAAAAACTGAACACCACAGGATTGCAGGATTTGACAATAACTGAGGAATTAAACAGATATGACATCTATTGAAAACGTCTTTTAGATGGTATTATTCTGTTTTGCAGTTATTTCCTGCATTAGAGATTTACACACACAAAGACAATTTTGGGTCTAGTTACCAAAATAAAATGAAATAATTACTTATTCCCCACAAAAAGAATAAAGATATGAGCTGGATGAGTAGAAAGATACAAATTCTATCATTTGCCTTGCAGTTACATTGCACTCAGCTAAGCTAAAAGGCAGCTGAGATGATCATCCAGGTAGAGATTTCCCCAAGAAAATACCTATAGGGAATATGGAACCTATGTAGCCACCTGTCACTTAACATTAATCTTGAAGAGATGGGATATGAAATCCTACTACAATACTGCTAATTTGCAGAAGCAAGAGCAAGAATTTAAGTCCACTGGAAAAAAGACCAACCAGCATTCATTACTAGAGAAGTATGGAAGTGCCAGACAAAGATAGCCCTCCTGAACTTAGCTGACAGCAGGAACTAAGTTTGGTGTTAGAGGGTTGAAGACAACCCTTGGAAAGAATTGAAAACAGATATTTATATTGTTTTAAAGCACTTCTCCCAAGTCTTCTTTTTCTTAATAAGTTTTCCCTATCAGATTAATATTTTCCCCTTACCTGGGTTTTCATCATCATCTTTGGGTGTTTGTTCCAATAATGTATCCAGTGCTCGTGTGTAATCTTTCATTATCCAGTATGCAATGCTTCTCAGAAATGGATCAGAATGCAACTTAGTACAGCTGAATCCAGTTCCATCCTTCTGGCAGCCCAAAATTTTTTCATAGAGAATGGAGGTGTATGTGACAGAGGTTTCAAACTCTGATTCATACAAACGAGCAATGACCATGGCCAACTGGATGTCTTCCATCTTCTCAAGGCACACCTATGATAAGCAATGGGGAAAAGGTTGTTTTATGAGGGAAAAGAAGTTCTATAAAATGATGTGAATAGCAATGTATGTTTACAGAACAGATTTTTTTTTTTTTTCTTCTCTTATGAAGTATAAATTAATCTTCAGGTCAAAAATGTGGCAAGTTATATATATCCAAGTAATATTTTCTTCTCTTTGGAAAGAGGTGTACTTTTCTGTATTTTAGGGATTTTAATATGCATAGCAGTACATAGCATTAAAAATTAATATGACAGAAGATAAAGATGTCTATTTTTATCCTATGTAGTAGAATAATTGCACCCTCCAACTTTCATGTTATTACATCATTGATAAGATATTTTTCACACCATCTCATGCAGAATTACATATCTGAGGAAAATGCATTCTCAAGTGAAGACACACATACTGTAAATAAACAGGCAGGTATTCTAAATGTTCTCTAACTCCCATCCTCTCCTGAGGGATACTGCTTAGCTTATGATCATTCTCCCAGCTCCCACCTCCCTTGTGGCAAAAAAGGGATCCCAGAACTGCTCCAGAAGATAACTCTTGACTTCTTTTTTCTTCCTAATGGTATACCAATAAGTCATGCAGAATAGCTGGGGGCTGAACAGAGTGCTGCAACTTAACTGCAGTTCAAACAATGTTTTTCCAGAAGGGTCACAGCTGGCACTCCCAAGAGTGCTTCCACTGAGGAATGTGGTGTATCTGAACAATTATTCTGGCCTTCAAATCAGCCTCCCAGCTGCTTTTCACAGTAGTGTGGAGGTAAATGGTATGTCTGCAGGGCACAAGGCGGTCCTGTGTGGACATACCATCCCATTTGTGCTGCCACAATTTGTGAAAATTTCATCAGAGAACAGCTTGTAAGGATGCAGTACATAGGCCTAATTAGAAACTGAAACTTAATTTCTCAAAAGCAAATACCTCTATAGCATCTTTTAGTGAACCTGCTAGCAAGAAAAATGCAGCTGACTGCTCAAAACGTTGTTTTCCCAACAAAGCAAAAGCATTTTTTAAAGCAGCTTTACGCCATCGGTCTTCATTGAAGTTGTGGCTGAAAAAGGCAGTCATCTTTTCATCATGCTGGGACCTGTATAAAGAAATGCAATGTATAGAGCTATTTATTATGTACCTTAGCATACTATCACTTGAATAACATTACTTGAAATTTAATGCTACTCTTGAATGAGTTCTGCTTTGCATTCCTGGTTCAATTAAGATTTTATCAAACTTCAGGTTAGCAGAACTCACCTAAACAGACCCCACACCACTGCCTTTTTCTTCATAGCAAGGTAAAAAAGTGCAGCATCTAAGGCATCATTGTTCCTCTGGAACGAAGCTTTTGCAACCTGTAGTGAACAAAGCCTACTGTTATCAACAAAAATATAAAAGCTGGTTTTTTCTCCTTTTTTCTAAATAACTTGTGTTCTTTGTCACAGAGGATGGTCAGGTTGACTGTAATATCTCCACGAAGCAGCAAAGTAATTTCTGTGAGAATGTTTTATTCCTATGTAACAGAGATTTACACTGTAAATGCTTTTAAATGTCAGAAAAACAGCATTATTGTAGATAGCAACCCCTCTCAAGCACAGTGGGACATTAGGAATGTGCAAATAAAGATATTTTCTTTAAAATTGTTACAGTAACTCATACCATTAGGTGAAATTCCTTTGGCAATCCATAACTCAAAAATACTCAAACCAATAACAGTATTCCTTGAATGAACACTGGGTTTTATATAGGACTCTAATGTAATTGGATTTGATTTGGACTACTAGGATAATTGTTTTGCTCCTGGATTCTTTGATTAAAACTGTAACATTTAAAAGTGTATTTTTACATTAGATGACTTGGAAATTTAGTACAGTAGGCACATCTAATAGCATGGAGCTAGAACCTGTAACCAGGTAAAAGTACCTTCTCGATGCACCTTCGGAGAGTGTTGATATTCCTGACCCACCAACCAATGCCCATAGCTCTCAGGTCAGACCACTGTGGGTCTCCCTTCTGGATAGCAGGAATCATATTGATCAACTCCTCCTCAGCCTCAGAATGGAAAGCCCACGCAAAATGGCAAGTTGACAGGCCTAAACAATAACATAGACCAATACAATTCAGAAGACTAAGAGCTGCTAATAAGCAAATGGAAAATGTCAGGGATGCAAAGTGGGGTCTCCAACCCAAGAACATCCGAGATACACCGACTCCCTCAAAAGGAGGAACAGCTAAAGGAACAGCTGAAATACTTTTTTGCTTTTTATGGATCTTCTCTCATCTGTACCTCTTTCATCACTTTTCAGTACCCCATTCATAAATATACAAGAATTGTATGTTGAAGGACTGAAGTAAAAATATTCTGTTATCACAGAAGCAGACACATTTTGGGCCAGAAACCTTTCTCTCTGCTCTTTAGGTGGTAACTTCCTTTCTTTTCAGTATTTCACAACAGCATTTACTAAGATTGAGGAAAAAAACCAAACCTGCTGTGATGAAAATAATAAAATATTCTTTAAGATAAACCCACGCTCATGTAAGGAAATGTCTCAATTCTTCCAGCAGAAACAACAAATTACATATACTACCTGTGTTTTATCTGGTTGGGGAATTTATTTATGCCTCAAACTGGATAGGCCAGAATCTCCTACTCTAGAGCTATACTTTTTCTGCTATTTACAATGCATGTAGGGAAGCCTACATCAAGCCTTTGCAAGATAACGGCCTTAATGAAATAGAGAATTCATACACAGATAATATAAACATGACATTATAAATCAAAGGTAACCAGACCCTGTGAGTGAGGCCATCCTTCCCTGTGAGGGTTACCTTGGTGCAGCAGCTGGACACGGTACAGGGGAGGCAGGGATGTCAGCAGGCAGGTGTGCAAGCGCATGGCCAGCAGGTACCGGAGGCCACATTCATCCAAGGTATCTCTTCCTGCGCCATATAAAACACACTTTTAACATTGCAGTAGACATATATACCAGTTATCATCAGTGTGTGTGAGGAATGTATATTTCTAAGGCTGCTGAGAACGTGAACTACAAGTTATTTATTATGTATGAACTACAAGTAGATACTTACATCTGGTTTTCTTTCCTAGTGTATCTAATCCAAATACATGATGCTAGCTTTCAACTGTTATCCCAAAATACCCAAGGACTAAGTTTACCTTTGCTGAGAAGAACAAGAATGTCAATTCAATAATATACCAGATACTAACCTGAGTAATTCTTATCTCTGTTCTCATCTAGTTCAGTGCTTGTCGTGGCCACAGTGTCTGCCAAAGCTACAAGGAACATCTGCTCCAGTCGAGTGAGGCCTGGCAGACTGGAGTGCATCAGGTGGCTTGAAAGGACACTGGCGTGTTCTCGGCCAAAGTAAGTTGGCCCATACTGTGACAGATTAATAACTTTGGATTTACTCTCCCTCTTTTCAGGCTCAAAATCTATAAAGTCTTCGGTTGTAACAGGTTGAATCTGGAAAAGATCCGAGTACTGGTCCTCTGTTTTTTTCTTGGCATGGTCTTCAGAGCCCTGAGGTATTTTAGAGGTTTCTTCAGCAACATAAGTGGCATCCTGATCTGCAGCAAGCAGTGCATACAGGGGCAGTGGGGGAATGGAGTCTATCTCTGTGTAGTCTCGGGTACCATCTTTCCCAGCAGTAATGGTATCCTTGGCAGTACTGCCACTCACGCTGATGGTGCGAGAAAGATGGCGTTTAGGACCAGTCCCTTCTCCAGCTTCCGTGTCTTTGACTATTGCAACTTCTCCTGCAATGCACTTAACTAAATGTGACAGAATGGCTTTGGCTCGGCGAACTTTTCCCAGGTCCATCAGTTCCAGTAACTGGGTTGGATGATACTGGGGTAGAGTAGGTGAAAGAACATGAGCAGCTTCAAAGAGGCCCCCATCCTGAATTACAGTTGGAGTGCCAAAAACATCATCCACAATACCTGCCCCATCAATTACACTGGTCTTCTTCACTACTGCGCTTGTTTTGAATGGATCTTGTGTTGCTGAGTCTTCAGAAGTGAAAACTTCGCTTTCTCCATTACCAAACTTGACCGCGTGTTTCCACTGGGCATAAACGTGCATCTCACAGTCCATTCCCACCACCAGTATTCCATCTCTCACCCAGGACAGAGACACAGGCAGGGAAGGAGTGCCATCCACGGATGAAACCAAGTCAATGGACCTCAGCAACACCCACTTAGACTTCACACCTTGCTTTATGCTCCCTCCTAGTGGCAGGGTGATGACAGCTACGCCCTCTTTGCTGCTGGTTTGATCTGTCACAATCCCCGAAAGCCTTCCGTACATGAAGATGTTGGCACCCACTCCCACCGTCAATATATGTGAACCATCTTCTTTTGAAACCCAGTCCAAATGCACCAAATGCTTGATACTGGGCACCAGGTATTTGTCTTTATTCAAAAAAGCATCTGACTTACTGTAAACAAATAAATTACTATCCACACTGACCCTTGAGTCAAGTACACTTCCAACCTTGACTAAATCATCCAGATGAATTGTCTGTTCCAAAACCCACTCTGATCCTCCAGTAGACTCACATTCAAGTATACAAACATGCATGGAAAACTCTTTGGAAACAAACCCATTATGCTGTATGGGTTGTTTGTACGCTACTGCAAGACGTCCAGTGTAAGAACAGCTAACAGCAACTGGCCTTCCTACTATGCTCACTGTACTGCTGTTGTCTTCCCCTTCATCATTCATTAAAGGCCATTTTCTCCAGTGGTAGATCTCCTTCTCTTCAGCTTTGCTGTTCAGGTCTGTCTCTACAGTGCATCTCCAGAACCTCACCCTGTTGTCTGAACAGGATGTTACTATCAAATAAGGTGCGAGGCAGACAGGGTATATGGATGAGGAACTCAAGTGACCTGAAGTCAGAACAAACATACTTTTAGTAATTGACAGTAGATTGCCTATATGATTAAGGCAGACATAACACTGTCTACTTACTGCTAGAGAACTTTACAACCTGGTGTTATTTTTTTAATTTGGATTAGGGCAAATGATATCAGCTGGTAACAGGCTTGCAGCTTGAACATTAGCTATCATCTGCATTTCTGGTCACTATTCAAAGAAGATAAACTGGAACTGAACTAGTTCAGAGAAGGGTTCTTAGAACAATGAGAAAAATACAAAAACTAAATAAAATGAGATTAAGGAAGTTAAGATTAGGCTCATATAGCCTGCCAAAAGGAAACCTAAGAGGGAAAAGGAAAAAAAATAAGAACAGGAGAGACAGAAAGACAAACAGAAGAAGGTGTAAGTGCATCAGGTAAAAAACCCACTATATACCAAACACAGGAATGCTGACACATGAACAAGTGGATTTAAACTGTTCATTAATAGATTATGACTAAAAGTTAATTTCCAACTATTAGAGCAGTAAGTTTTGGGAACAGCTTTCCTGTGGGGACTTGATACATTTACAGAAGAGTAACATGACACAGGCATGATGATTTGAAAGCACCTTTTTAGTCCTGTATTTCCTGTATCAGTAAATCAGAACCTTATGGGCTGAGAAGATATAATTATATAAACTAGGAGATAAATCAGTGGATCAACTGTATAGAAAAAATTGTACAAGTTACCTGCTGAAGGAGTTGCTCTTACTACTTCCACACCCACAGGAAGATCCAGGGGCTGGCTGTACACAAGTCTGGAGCTCAGAATGAGTTTACTAGCAGTCTGAAGGTTAGCAATTGATGAAGATCGTGGTATGGGACTTATGCCAGGTGATACATCTGGAGAAGAATCTACAGTCTTCTGCTCAGGTACACTAAGCTTATTATCTGCTGAAGATGCTTCAGTTGGTTTTGCTATATAAAAAAAAAAACAAACATGCCAGCAGTGTTAAAAATAATTTGGAAGGACAAGGCATGAATATCTGATAATCAAATAAATTTGTTTTTACAAGAGCTCAAATTGCCCACAAAATAATTATATGATGTGTGCAGGCTGTGTCAGTTTTATTGCATGCTGTGACTATTCATTTAAGACATCCATAACATTCTGAAATAATGATAGTTTAAAATAAGGAAGCCACTGCTTAAGTACATTACTCACCCCATCAACACATTTTTATATTGTCATTAGTATAGAATGCAACCAATATTTGTAAGGAATTTACTGCTTCTATTACACTGACACATTATTCTGAAGGTTCTTGATTTTTTGGCTTCTGGTTGGCAAAGGTGACACAATTTGTTTTATAATGAACCACCAAAGTTTGTTTCATCTTAAGTAACACAATAGAAATGTCCCTCTCTAAGAAAATTACAATCACTCACTCACCTAAACAGGCTTGCACAGATTTGAGATGTAGATGCCACATTTGAAGAACAGAACAGCCACTACTGTCTTTTTCAATTACTACCAGGTAGAACTTCTCTGAGAAAGGCGGTGGACGATACCCTGTAATTTACATATTATATATATAATATATAAACATATATATTCATACAGGGTCATGAAATTCACATTCAACCGAAATAATTTTTCCATAGCAAAAGATTCTCTAAAAACTATTAACAATTAAAATCCCGTTTTCCTCTTTGAAATAAATTGTTAGATTATAAAACAAAATATTGAAACAGTACCATTAGTACCATGCTTTGGCATTGCTCATGATAACAGAATTACAAAATAGATATTGACTTACAATCTGAGTATTAATGGCTAATCTAATTTATTAGATATTTGCCTTCCCATTCAGTTTGAACTGTTTTGCCAGATTATAAAAACTCTTCTACCTGCCTGCTTTCCTCCTTTTTCTTTTGAAGTTTTAAGTCCACTAGCAAACTCCCCAGTGACTTTCCATTGTATTAACTTGAAAACCAGATATATTGACATCATCACCTGCAACCACCTATTGATGCAGAAAATGTGCTTCTGTTCACATTTTTATACACAACATAAGCACTTTGAAAAATGTACTTTGCCATATAAGTTGCTTCACTCTAAGCAATTAGAATGTCTTTGTTTAACACCATTTAGCAACGATTCATATGAGCAATACATAATAGCCATTTCACTGAATTTTACAGATTCTCATTTAAAAGTAAATTACCACATGTCAGTTAGATTTTAGTATTCCTGAAGAACATTTTTTTGTACCAATTTAATTAATATTAGTTATAGTTTTGCTATACCTTGTGATGGCTGGAAAAATATCTCAGTTTCCTTCCCTTCCACATCTTCCTTATGTGGTTTGTATCCCAAAATGAAGTCTTCTTGGAAGACATGAAGCAATTGTGTGTTTGAGCCACACTGAAACATTGAGGAATTTTTATGCTTCCACAACAGTACAGCAAAGTTTGGTATTAATGCAATTATTTCCTCTGTACAATCTAGCTATCAATGAGGAACACTTTTATAAAAATGTTTTTTTTCTTTTATAAAGATTAAAATTATCATCAGAAAACCCAAATAGTCTCCTTTAATATTAAATACAGCATATTCTTGAACTCATAATTTATATATTGAAATTATTTCACCGAGGTCTGCCAGGATAGACAACTTCTGTAATAACACTTTTGCTGCAGCTATTGACAGATGAATTAGTATCTGATTAATTTTTATTTCTTTGGTGTTGAATAAATAACAGCAGCAAAAAGTCTCAGACCTTTATCCTGCTTCAGTGGGAAGACATGTCTGCAGGGAATTGCTTGGGAAATCTTAAAAAAGGGAACAAATTTCAGATTTTCCTTCTCTCAGATATCTTAACATCTGTCTTTTCTGACAGCAACATATTCCTTTGCAGTAACTCTATGTCAGTACAGAGAAGGCTGCTCATGGTGAAATCCCTCCCTGCTGGTAAGGAAAAATACATTCTCAAAATATAGTGATGGCAAAGTCATGCTGCAAAATACCTTTTCTTCCAGAGAAACAAGATGGTACTCCTTGTACTAATTTTTAAAATTCTGAGAAAATGTTTTGTAAATCTAAATTTAAAGATTCTATGTTATTGATACATAGAAGACACAGAAATTTATTGACAATAGAAAAACACTTTTTTATACATGTCAAAAGCCCACAGTTTTCTAATTAAAATTGGTAAAACTCACTGTTTTCACAGGCTAACAGAAAACAGCACCGGAGCATGTATCATCAAAATAACTGAGTAAGAAGGAGGTTTAATTATCCTACATGTTCATTGATTGAGATGTATAGCTGTGTTAATTAATATATTTATTTTACAGTACAAATGCAAAAAGCTTGAAGTCATACCTGGCTATCATTCTTACATTTTGGATAGTTAGATCTAATTTCTAGGTTTGGGTTTTTGAAAGTTATTTTTGTTGGGATTTGAGAGGATTATAATAATTTATTTTAAATTATGATACCCTGGAAACCATTCATTACTAAAGTTTTGTTTTCTTCAATAATTATGCTTAGAAAATACAGCTTTACTCTAAAAATGAGCTTTGAGCTCTTAGCACTAACAGAAAGTTGACTTAGTAAAATGCTCAAGGAATATTCACAAAAATTCAAGGCAGTCATTGTGACCATAGAGAAATGTCATCTCTTTTATGTCTTTTCAACAGATTAGGCTAATTAACAAAGTCATTAAAACCCTTATGTGATATCCTTAAAGAGTCAGCCATTTATTTACTTTGTTAGTTATTGCATCGAGCTCAATGATACATCCTGGTCGAGCAGTAGATTGTTGGCTCACAATATTAAACACCTCCCCAATAAGTTTCTGAAACAGAGAAAAATGAGTAGAATTAGTATATTTTTCCTTTGGACAGAAGAAAATTGCCATTGCTTATGATAAACTGATGCTTCAATTTTTCTTGTGGGCACAAACCATAACAGAGTTGTTTCAGTTGTCACTTTGACACTCATGAATAATGTGTTTATCAGAACATGTGCACTGTTGTGAGTCAGTAGCTCTTTCATGGGGATGAAACATCAGTTTTTATGGAAGCTAAATATTGCTAATTTAAAGATTTATGATTGCATAACACCACATAATGTACCTGTGCAATGAGAAATAATATACTGTTTCACTTCTTTTCAAGCTTCAGGTTTTGTAACGACATGTAGAAAACACCATCAGTACAGCTTATATATAAACTGAAAGCTCTATTGATTTTTGCTGGAATGTTCATACTTATTGCTCCTAGAACAGACTCTTCAGACTGATCTGAATACTGACAGGCCCTGTCTTGCAGGATGGTTTATAAAATAACAGAAGAATGGGAAAAATTAAAGGTGTGTTTCTTTATACAACAACAGTACAAGGTCAGTCTTTACTTTTCCTAAAGACACAGAAAAAAAGGTAAAAAGAATGGAAAAATTGGTTATAGGAAAAAAAGAAAGCTAATATGACCCTTAGCTGATTTCCTTATATCCCACTATCCCTGCCCTTCCCCATATATAGATTTAACTTAGGTGGATACACCTCAGTCCTGCTCTTCTGTTTTCACCTTTCCTCTTGCTCTAGAATCCCCTTTTCTGAGAGGAAAAACTGAGAAATCCTGTTTTTCCTTTTCTCACCTTGTATGAGAAACTTGGATAGGAAATTTTGGTTCAGTGCAGACACTTTTAGTAGTAATAGCTGCATTTTTTCTGCTAATGCTTACAGACAGCTACAAAACATGCAACTATGCAAGATGTAATACATAAGATCCTATATACATGGAATGGCACAAAAATCACACAGAACTAAAGGAAGACAGATCACTGGAAGGGGGAAAAAGTGAGTTACATTAGTTGTATTTTAACAGTTTCAAACCAAAAGATTGCTACATAAAACTTACAGATGATTCAGGATCAGATAATTCATCCAGAAGTTTTCGTGCATCTACAACAGCCTGATAGAGCCTCAAGTTTTTGCCATCTGATGCAACAAAGCAAGCACTAGCAGAGTTGCAATAGGTACCTAATAGAAGACACAAAAAATTCATGAAGAAGAAGAAATGGCAGTCAATGGCATCTGGTAGTCTGTTACAATCCTCAGTAAATGAACATGCTTCAAATATAATTTTCATAAAGCATTGAAGCAAAAAACCTAAGCAAATGTGTGCATTGATATACCATCTTTTGGACTTTGAAATAACTCCCTTTCTGTTAATGAATGTAACTGAACTCCTGAAAAAGGTCAATAATCTAAGCTGAACTCATGTATGTGTATGAGCACTATTCACACAAGCCCCAGTCCGTAGCACACCTAAGAGAACTCTGCTATTCCTTACTCTGGTGATGTTTGATTTATTGTCACCTCCAGGGCATTGCTGGGAAGAGCCAACTCCAGATTCCCAAGGCTGTCACAGACAATTCAGGGTAGGATCCTAAGGGGAAACTATTCATAGTTTCTTCCTTGTTTACTGACTCTAGACTCTTTGCATAAATTGACTTCTAAGAATATTCCCTTCTGCCCTGCAATTGAAAGTGCAGATATAAAAGTGGAGGGAGAAATAGATCTGTCTACAGTTCTGAATAAAATATGAAAAATTGTAAGAGGTTTTTTTTTGCTTCTCAACATACTACATACATACGGTACATACTACAGGCTTGACATGAGATATTATTATCTAATATGCATTTTCCTCTAAACTAGAAGAATGCAGCTAATCATTTGTGTTTAGAACACTTTGTGGGATGCAGACAGCCCAGCATGTTACTATGTAAGCAGAGAAAATGAATTTGTTTCATTTTAAAACAAATATATTATGTATTTATAACCTGGCATTAGTATAAAATTTATTGTTACACCCACAGCACAAATGGCTTTTAATACTGTATACAAAGATGACAACTACTATAACAGCATATTTGTGATAATTAGAAAATAAGTATCTGTGTGGCTGGATAGAGTAATAGTTGCATAAGTAGTTTTATTAATTGCAATGGAAAGCCCTAAAATTAAAAATGAAAACTGAAGAATTGGCCAAGGGCATCAGACATCAGATGTTGTACAGTCTGACCTCTGAAAAAGTGTTGTTTGCAGTTCTATAAAGTTAAGGTTGTCTATTTATTTATAAATATCCTGGGTAATATAAATATCTGGTCTGAAGAATTTCAGTATTGTTTCAGGACCTCCTAAGCAGTTTTTAGCCTGTTAAAGCAATTTGATAATGCCTATTTTGGCTGGAAATCTTCTCCAATAATTCTGATGTTCAGGTGGTCCAAACACTAGTTCTGTTCAACCCACTGCCCCCGCAGCTGCATGTGGCCAGCACCCTAAACCATCAGCACACCTGCACTTGCAAACCCATCAATGCAGGGAGCACTCAAGGAAGCTGCCTGAAGCACTGGGGAAAGGCAGCATCTTGTTCTCTGGGGGAGCAAGTTTTGCAGTAACTTAGCCACAAACGAAGTAAAAATGCTTAATTTGCATAGTAAAATGAAATTTTTGAAAAGTTAATGCAGATATACTCCAAATAAAACAGTAATTTATTTTAACAAATTAATTCTACAACTCAAGTGTTAACTCTATATGGAAACATGCCAGTATACTCACCAAGGCAATAGCTGGGAATCAGTGTTGGAAGCCAGGCTACGTTAGAGAAAGCAGAGGTGTGAAGAGAGTTAATTCGAGCCAACTCAGACACTCCTCCAGTGTAGGATAAAGGTCCTATGGGGTCTACTCGCCACAGAATCAGCTCACTATAGATTGCATTTGGGTCATGGAATGTACGGGTTGCTGCGTTTTTAAGTTGCTGCTTAGAAGAACCTCTCTTATGTTTAATAGGATCCATCATCCTGCTTATCCTGTCGGAGTCCCAGGAAGTGTCTGACTCAGGAGTTAACAGAGCATTGTGATGAGAAGATGTCAGCAGCAATGGCAGAACAGAATGGCAGGCCAGGTCATTGAGGTGAAAGCGGTGTCCACAGTACCTGAACTTATGGGATACAGTTAGCACAGTAGTGAAAGCTGATTTATCAGCAAAAGTAACTGCCCACTGGTTTAGAGAGCCATCTATATGTTTGGAAATCATCATTACCACAGGAGAAATTATATTCACATTTGCACTGTCTTGGGAAAAGCTTGGTCCTTTATTTGCTAGAGTATTATCTGGAAAGTCCATTGTTTTCTGCTGTGTAGCACTGCTGTTGTCTTTTACAAAGACAGGGCAGGCATACATCATAAGATTTTTGCTAAGGGAATTAGCATCTCCAGATGGAAATGCAACAGGAATCCTAGAAGAAAATGAAACCTAAAAAAAAAAAAAAAAAAAAAAGGAAAAAAATTAGAATATATGAACTCAGCTTCAGCCTGAATAAATGCTAGCTGTTTTACAGGAAGTACTTAAAATGAAATCCCTACTGATGTTCAGCTCTAAAGCAAAGGACAATGTTTGCTAGCATCAAAAATAATAAAACCATTTCAAATATACCATACCTGAACTTGTCGAAAGATGCCTGGAGTGTATTCATCTAAATACTTCACATGCCACACCAGAAAGGTACCATCAACAGGATGGATAGTAAACAGCATATCTGGATTCCTGTTCCACTCTGTTAGGAGCAAGTCGATTTTCCGGTCTAACAGAACAGTCGGAAGAGGCAGGCGTGGGCCTGCTAGCAGAGATGTTTTGGGGCTTCCCTCTCTCTCTCCATCTTCATGTTCTGAAGAGCCTGTACCAGTCCCTGTCTCTGATTCTCTGTCTATGGACAAATCTGCAACAGAAATGTGCCATTTTATACATAGATTTCCCTATCAGTTTCATTCAAAACACAATGTTTTTTCATCTGCTAGTAGTACTAGCTGATCAGAAGTAACCAGATTACTAACCATGATCTAACTTCATATGTAAGCCTTTCTCTTTTTCTTCTGTTTCTTCTTCCTCTTCAGCTTCAATATCAAAATCTTGTTCTAGTTGCTGTTCTGAAATCTGTCTTAGATGCTGCATGAATACTTCAATAGAGGATGTAAAATGAAATTCTTTATTATTCAGCCAGTGGACAACAAAGCCTCCACTTCCTTCATCTATATTAAAAGCGGTTCCAGCCAACACTGAAGGAATATCTGTGGACATTTAAAAAAATTTAAAAGCTACTTATTAAACAGTATAAAAGTATATAAAGCTATATATTAACCATTCTTCTTTTTATTCATATATGTATGTACACACACACATTTCATTTAAGTTAGGTATAACATAATTTTTGCATGCAAGATAAAAAAGGTAAAGATCGAGACTGTAATAAAAACAGTAAAGATATTTTAAGGTGAATAAATTTACAAGAAAAGTTATTCTTATTTTAATGGTAAATGATATTTAGTGGATCTAACTGCTCAGTTTCATATGTTGCAGCGTTGACTTTAGTGTATGGATTTTAGGTAAAGCATGTCACTGCTCTTTAATATTTTCCTTCTTTAAAAATATTCTGCATTATTCTATAAAAAGCAGCTGGTTTCCCACCAAAAGACTCTGATACAGCTCTTTTTCAATCACTCCATTCTGTAGGATGCAATTACTCTATTCATCATATACCATGGCCTCCCAAACCCAAGAATCAAACACCAATCAGACTGGAAATTTATGCTTCTTTTGCCTTCTGATCTGCAAAGATGAATTTAATTTGCTAATTAAGGTGCTGAAGGTATTCAGAATAAATTCAGCTTCATTTGTCTTAAAAAACTCTATGCCAAATAACAGACTTCCTACAAGTTTCCTCTATTTGATTAGGCAAAGCAAAGAATGTGCATCTCAGCTCCCTTTATTTTTTTGATGTTGTGCAAATACATTACTGCAGTGTAATAAGATGGTTGTATTTCACCTGTATTAGGGTTGATGCTTGCTGCTATGTGGAAGTGCCCAAGTGCATTTGCTTGGTGGGAAATGTGACGCTGAACTTCATGAGTGCCCTGCTGATCTGGCCGTACATCCGTGTGGGTAACAAGAACTGAAGATCTCCTTTGGCCTTTCCTCATATTTTTCAAATGATGAATTGTCTGTTGAAGTTATAAAAAATAAATTAATAAATGCCAAAACCACTGTAAGGTAAAAAGTTGAACTTAGATAAAGCCTAAAGCTTCTTTCTACCAAAGAAATTAAGACTATTTTCAAAAGGGTTATTTTAAATAGATTTCAACAGATTAGTAACACTTCTGTACATCAAATCTACTCAAAAGTAAAGCTCTTCTAACAGTCTTCTAAAATTTCCTTTAATGTCTACTCAACACCACCACAAAAATACACAGGATTTTGCACAACATTCATGAACAAGATTAAAACAATCTAAAATCAGCAACTTTTGTGATATAATTTTATAGTGAATTATTTTTGTATGACTAAAAATTTCTGAAAGCATGTAAGGCACAAAACTGATTTAACAGCCCAAAGTGTAGTTGGTCCCAAGCTCCCTATTTATTGATGGCCATGATAATTAAGAAGTAAAAACTCGGTCTGATTGTAATAGTCTGCAAATGAGTTGTGGGATGTTTTTTCATTTTCTTATCTTTCCTTGGTTGTATACTGATAGTGTAGTGATTGAGGATAACAGATCACCACCCTGTCACCTAGCAGGATTGTCTTTATTAAACACACTTGTTTTATATTATTTAATAGTATTTATTTGTTTCTTCTGTGTACAAGAAGGATCAACTACACAGCCAGTGATAGGAGACTAACCAATAACACAACTAAATGGCAGAACAGATGTTAAGTGCTATTTTATCTTGGACACTCTCACACATCCCACACAGCTTAATTGAAACATTCTCACATAGTATTTATGGCTGCAGATGATCTTTGGTATGCACTTTCTCATGGGAAAAAGGTGCTTGTTAAGGTTGACCAGGAGCAGCTGCTTCTACAGATAAGCTTTCTCTTACTGTAAACTTAATAGTCTTGCTAAGAATACAAGATTGTCACTGAAACAAAATTATCAAGTGAAATAATTAAAAATTAAAATAGTTTATTTACTCTTTTCATTGTCTTTAGAACTGCAGATTTTCAGACTCAATCAGAATGAAACCATCATTACTATTCCACATTAAACATTGTCTCTTATAATCACTGTTGGTTAACTATAGAAAAAGTAAATTGAGTTTTAAAAACATGGCGTTTGGATGTAGAGTTGCAGTCTCTGACTTTTTCAGTTTAGTAATAGACTTCAAAATCTGATATGAAGTAATTCAGACTATTCTGTTATGCATATAGGGACTGCATAATATACATTCTTAGAGCTTTATATCCTTAAATATTTAAAGTTTTAAGAATTGTGAAATAAAAATTTGACAAGTATTTACTTGTACCTCTAGTGCATGTTGTATAGCGTCCTTTTGCTTTCCAGACTGAGAGATGGTGCTGCTGATGCTGGAAGTGGTGGTTTCACAGATCTGCTCCCCCAGGAGAGTATCTTCAGGTAACAGCGTCTCTGCCCATAGCCGGCAGATGCCATCGAGGCATGACGTGAGTAACACATTGCAGACCAACCCCCTGGTGGCAAAGACAGCAAAATTACTGCCTGGCTAACTCAATTAGCTACACAGACACAGCAGAAATTAGGGGAGTGTACAAGAATTTAGTAGTTACTGTCTTATCTGAATTTCTGCTTCTCCCCTAACTGAAGGTCAACATGACTATCATTATTAAACCTGGTGACACAGAAGTTTATGGGAAGATGTTGGTACGCTTTGCTTCTTGAAGGTATAAAAAAGAAATCCCATGCTCTTGATGGCAAAAGATTAAGCAGAATGTTAAAAAACCACTTGATCAAAGTCTTGCTTGCTTTTTGAAAAAACGCAGCTTTCACACCTGGGCATGTACTTGCTGATGTTCCGCCAGGAAAATCCTGTCACTGCTCGGGGATGCGCCAAATAAACAAAGGAAAACTGCACATCCTCGGAGCACTTTTTCTTTTCTTCATTCTCTTGGGGCAGGAGAGATGACTTCCAACCAGTCATAGGATACCAAACCTTTAAGAGGCAATCATCCTAGGTAAAGGAGTAAAAAGCCAGGGGGTTAGGTAGCTATGATTAAAAATGTAACAAAAAGAAAATCTCAAGCAACAAGCAAACTGCTGTTCTGGTACTGTTAATGAAAACTTGGCTCAGAACTAAAATTCATCTCACTATTCAACTAACAGTAAGTGCAAGCAAAAAATGCTTATCTATTGAGATTTGTAAGCCAAAAGAAACCATTTAAATGAGAGGGTGACATTAAAGAGAATTATTAATTGAAAGTTTAGCTTGAATAGTGATTTGACAAAAAGTGCTGCAAACTGAAATAGAATTGAAAACTGAAGCCAGAATTCATTAAATAAAAACCTTCTCTAATTTATCCAGTCATGTGCCTATTATACCAGTTTAAAAGTGTATCTATTCTATCATGATTATCTCATTACTTTCAACAGAAGTAGAAAAAATTGTTTATGTATACCTGACAATTCATCTAAATATACTACATATAAAAAAAAAACCCAAACGTATATATACATATATACATATATATAACACATACAAACATACAAGCCTGTATCACTTATTTTTCAGTAATAGTGCATAGCTAAATCAAATTTCTTGTTGCAGAAATTAATGGAATTACACAAAAATACCACATTACACGAGATCATAATTTATCTTTGCTAAGACTACAATAGAATGTATGGTCCAGGACTATTCATATTACTTACTTTTGTCAAACAAATGAAAAATACTGCAAAAACTCAATTATTCTTTTTTGTCCTTACCTTCCCAGCTGTTGCAAAATATTCACCATCAGGAGACCATGACATCAAATGTACTGATGTTGCAGTCCTACAGAACACAAGAGTAAGTTAAGTACAGTCTATTCATTTTAAAATATTATTCCATAGGTATTCAGTTGATTCAGTGTTACTGTTCATTATTTAAATTTAATATTAAATTAAGTAAAAATTAAATTAAGTATTTTATACTTGTTTTATTAAGCATATTTTGGAATAGCAGAAGCATAAAAGTATGCTAAAATAGTATAAAGTATTTCCATACTTTATTGAAAAGACAGCTCAAAAAATTGTTTTAAGCAAGCCTAGGTTAGATCCAATAGGAGAGAGGATTTTTAAAATTTTATTTGAAATAACTTATATTCTTTGAATTTTAGGGAATTTAAAAGCACATTTTAAAATATAGGTGAGGTAGCATTACAATTTTTCTTAAAACAAAAATTATCTCACTTGCACTGCCAGACACATTTCCAGTCATTTAGAACAGGGAGAACTTTATCATCCTTGATCTGATTGTTGACATCATCATCTTCATCTTCCTCTAGAATGTCATCAGATGGAGGGGCCCACAATTGCAAAAAGTCTGTTGCTGTCAATAATCTGTTACCTGAAAGGGAGTGATACCAAAGCTATGGAACCAGGATGACGAAGGTATTTTGAAAGGTTAGGCCTCTCATCATATTTAGTTGTGAATTATCCAGAACAGATTGAAAGCTAAACTTTAGTCCATCTTAAATATGACAGGGTATTCCATCATGTCACACAGCTGATTTTATTGAAATATTTTGAATGTATAGTATCTTTTAAGAAAGAACACCAAGGTTTTTTCAGTAACTTTGAATCATAGAATTATATTTACTAATAAATGTCGCAGACGCTTAATAGCTATTCACATCTCAATACACAGACATCTTATAAAGATCCACTTCTAGGTACTTTAGTTGTGCTGAAATTCTATTTAAGTGATTATTAGTGATAATTCAACACTGTGATTCCCAAACTCAGATCTTACATAAGAGACTCAAACACTTGGCACAGCATCCTAACAAATGTTAACTGTAGCCTCACATTTTATGCAACACTGCCTGAGAAGAGGTAATTTAAAATCTGCATATTCAATCTCTCACTTCATTAAAAATATTTTTGTTCAAGTCATTCTAACTACAAATGTTGTCCAAATACTTCACAAATGATGCATTCATTACCTTGAGGATCCCAGGCCAGGTTGTAAGTCATAGAACTGAGGAAGAATTGCCCAGTTTTTAGCCACTGACACTTCAGCTGCTGTAGGATAAAAACAGTCAAGGATTAATTCTCACATCAACAGCAAAAAATAAAGATATTGGTATTTCTTTCTATATGAAACTGCTATTCAGCCTTTGCAAATGTATTCAGTGGTAGATTGCTAAATCTAGTTTTAATATGTTTTTAAAATTGTTTTGTAAAATATAAATGCATCCCAGGGTATCCTGCAAACCAGATCTGGACCTGTTCCACATACAAATATATCTGTAGATTGCTTTGAACTGCTGTGACCATAGATTTACAGGAACATAAGGGATGACAGGATATGCCACTAAGATTGTGAAATCTGCTTGAGAACATCCTTAATGCTGAAGTGCTTGGCCATGGCTGTGCTGTTAAAACAAGTCTGGATGCACTAAACAAGTCTCTGTTGTATTTCTGCACTGCACTTCTGAAAACCTCTTCAAGTAAGAAATACCAGCTTGTCACCTTGTCATTCTAGTATGAGACTCAAGAACAAGATGTTGGGAACTTAGGAGAAGTGCAGTCCACAGGTCAATTCATTCAGTGGAAGAGTCTACCCATCCAGTTTTATCATGAAACTGTTTATCTGTTATTCTGTTGTGTGCCAACATAATATAATAAAAATAAGTGGCAGACAGACTTTTGCCTCTTCTAAGAGCCTAAACAGAATTAAAATTATGAAATACATACTTACACAATTTCTTTTATGAGAATTTACACCAAGTGGTTCGAAAATGCAAACAGCATTTCCATATGATGCTGCAATCTGGGGAAAGAAAATTAAAAAAAAAGGTGAAGACTCAAAATGTATGGTTAGGAGGCAAGTGGAGTAAGTGCTCCTTAATATTCCAAAATAGCTAAAGAATTTCCAGTACCTCTTCTATGTGCCAGAGTTCTTGAAAAGTGAAATTAATACAAATGGAATTAACTGTGTTGTGGGTATATTTTCTCAAAGCAGTTGAAAAAAACACACTCCTGAAGAAGCCCACCTTTCAGATTTTAACAGGGCAGACATCTGGTTCAGTGGCACAAACACATTCAGATGTAGTATATTCTTCTAGGGCAACTACTCTTCATGCATAAGAGAAAGCTGATGCCTTCACTGCTTCTGCTCATGTTCTGTGTACTTCACAGCTAACTAATGCATTAATTATTAGTGTCTGTGTCCCTAGATTCCATTTTGCATCACTAAATCACTAAATAATAATTACAAGAAGCAGAAAGAAATGCAATTCTATTTTTAACATTCAAATACATTTTGAGAGGAGGTAAATAGTAAATAGAAAAATCGAAGTGCTATGCCATTGATCCCCTCAGTTTCTTTCACTCACTTATTTCACAGAAATCTTTAAACAAAAAATAGTATTTCTTAGGTATTTATATGGGTCTGTTCCTAATACTCATATCCTTTAAGTCCTTCTAACTATCTTCAAAATTCCTCTTTTTTCTTTAAAAGATTTTAAAAAGAAAATCTGGTTTGCCCAAAACAGAAATGTTGCAAAAGTTTCATGACATTTATTATGAAATCTTATTTCTTCCTTAGGGGGAGGGGGAGAGAAGGTTGCATCAACAGAGTCAGTCCTCAAGTAAAGAACAGACTGTGAGTTCAGAGTCCTGAATGCAGAACCACCCAGGGGTTTGTGGGGTCTTGCAGGGACCATCTCTGAAGCTGGAATGAATCTCCCACTCTTACTGGAACTGCACTGCTGAAGTTCAAGGGCTCTGCCAACTTAATCTGCCTAAATCCTAACTAGGGCTTCTTCAATACTGGTACCAAATTTTACCCAGCTAATTCTAGCCAGCAGTGACAACTGACAAACAAAATTGGCTCAGTGCATTACTGGAACTCCTAGAAAATTTTTTCCCCTGCTCTTTTTAACCTGTCTTTCTAGCATTGTTTAGGGATTTCAAATGAAACCACATAGCAAATCAAGAGGCCATGTTACGATAGCTCACAGGGCAGCACAAACATGCTGAAGCCTTTCTAAAACATAAATATTTCAAATTCATTACTTTGCAGGACACACAGACACATACACGTGTGTATATATAAGTATAGATAAATGATTTATCAATTTCTTCTTTAGTTAGATGGAAGCACACAAAATGGAGACAGTAACCATCATTTCAGTACTATTCCAGTTCTGACACTGTACTGTAATTAATGCATCTGTCCATACTTTGTGACACCTCATATTGCAGGTCCCAGAAAGGGGAAAACCTCCTTTGTTACAAGATGTCTCCTGCTTCCTCTACCCTCTTCTCGCTCCCCCAAATTACTAACAAATTGAAAGAATAAGAGTAACACAAGAGATGTTACTCAGAAAGTTCCAGAGCAGTAAACCATGATCTCTGTTGTGAAATTAACTGTTTCATTCCCTTAATGCATTATGTTGCAGTTTAATTATTTACTTTAGAGTTCACAAATTTTAAAAATTCTATACAGATTAAAATCCTTACCCTGCCTTGTCGCTGGGAGCACTCCACACAACTGACCTGGATGTTTCCATGTTTAGCACCGGGAATAATCTGCACACATTCAAAGTCATTTGCCAGAATAACAATGTCACAACCAGAGCCATATGCCTGAAATAATATTTAAAATAAATAAAATTAAATGTTTATTTTAAAAGCTGACTGAATACTTGTTACAGGACTGATGTTTTTGGAAGCTGCGAATATCCCAGTTAAACAGGAAGTTACAAGGTATCGGGTTTGTTCCTCACTAATTCAAGGTGCAACAAGTAGCAAGGACGACCATAACTCTGTTGGGGTTTAAATCACAGCAAATAAAAAGAGTAAAAAACCCAACCAAACCCCTAAATCGAGATTAAATTATTAATGTAATAATTGTAATTAAATTGAGAACTTGACCTCTCTGTTTACTTTTTCTTTTGTGTGTTTTAAGTTTTAGTTGATTTTTTTTCTCCCGTCCAATTTTTGTTGCCTCTTAGAGCAAGGCAGTCAAGCCAGGAGTATTTAGTAATGAATTTGCATGTACATTCCTTCAATAGGTGTGTATCATACCCCTAGTCTGCTTTTTTAAATTATTTTTTTAAATCAAGATTGTTAAGGGATTCTTTTCTATAAATTTCTGGGCTTTTCCGAGTTTTAAGAAATGCAAGTTAATATAAGACTGTAAAACAACAAAGGTTTCTTTTGGATATACTGTTGTGCAATAAACTCTATATTCTAAAGAATTTGTTTACATAGTAGCTACAGAACAGTGATAGCTTGCAGCACTTTTTATTGGCAGCATAAAGGTACACCTGTCTGCTAACCTTTCACCTGTTCTAAAAAGTTTAATCACTCCAGATTATCCGTCCCACTGAGCTCCCACATTCAGGCACAGAAATCTTTCCCTAGGATCAATCTCCACTAAACCTTTTACAGTAACCAGTTAGAACTGGAAGTCTCTTTCCCTAAAGTAACTTTTCCACTGATTCCAATACTTTACAGAAACTTTATCACAGCTGTGTCAAGCAGAGTGCAAGTCCTCCACAGTGAATTTCAGATTGTACAAAATTACCTGTCATTTTAACTGGTCCACTGGATTTTTCACAATAATTTCCAAAATACTGAGTCAGCCCTTGCCCTCTCCTTCGAGATCAATCAGTGTAAAGGCTACTTTGTTGTACATGTATGAGAGTTGTATTGGTTTATCACCAGTGCCCCTCCGTGATCGCACTAAGATAATGGTGCAAGACAACCACTGGAATTACAGTGGACAGTTTAGGTCTCATGGCTTTCTATGACTACTTCTAATTCTCCCAGGAAGGAGCAACAAGTGAGAAAAGCTGAAAGAAGGGCTTAATTTAGTGCAAGTACGTCACTGCATGAAACAGATAGGAACAGCAGTGCAAGCAGCAAAGCAGAAACTCAGTCCTCAGAAATTAACACACCATACAATTGCACACACAAAAATGAAAACTGCAGATAAGACAGACAGACTAAAAGATTTCCAAGGTCATCTCACAAAAATAGAGTGATGCAGTGTTGTCTGAGAGATACTAACCCACACTGCTGTTCTGGGAAGCTCTGAGGAACTGATACTGGAGTGATTCACAATGTAAGCAGGATTGCTAAAAGGTTGTTGGAGGGAGATTATCTGTGTAACAGAATACCCCAGCTCCTTGATGAATAGGCTATGTGATTATTAGACCCAGTCTGGAAGGGCATAAATTATTATTAAAATTGAATAGGATTATTTCCAGAATGTAAGAGAATGAAAGATGAGATTCTGAAATAAGTTCTGGCATTGAACAGAAAGTCCTTTTGTTTTGTTGCTTTCCTATTTTTATAGTGGGATTCTTTACACAACAAGCTTCACCAGTGGTGTTGAATGCTGGACAAAACAGTACAGGCTCCTTAGTAGGAAGGAAGAAGGCTGAGACCAGGATGTGAATGCCCAGAAGTCGACAGGAAAATAAAAGCACATCCTCTTGATACAATAATTTATTCAGAATTCTAATATTCACAAGAAATTGATTCTCCAACTTTAACTTCAAAGAGTGAGCATTAAAACAGAAAAGAATTGACTAATTTTCAAGTCTTCCTTATAACTACTAATAAAACCTACTAAAAGATGTGATTTAAATTATCTAAATAAAAAGACATGGTGATCCACTTAAAACATGGACTTAAACCTTTCAAATCCCCATTCACTGTCATGCATAACTTGAGTTGCAAATTTCAAACTACATACTCTTCACTAGTTGCAATTTTATTAGCAAGAGGCATGTATGTGTGTCTCAGAAATAATAAAAGGAAAAGACTTATCATCTTCATTTTCCTTATGCTTAGTGTTCTAAAACATGCCCATTTGTATGTGTGTGTACAGCTCATAATGCATGAAACAGAAAATATTCTGTACTTGGCTATGTCTGTTTATTCTGGGAAGCAAAATAATTTAGTGTCTTTCTCTTTAAATATTTTAGTTTTTCCATCTCTCCTGTCCCCAACCTGCACTTATTCCACCAAGAAAGCATTAAATTTCCAGCTCATTATACTATTTGGCATATTTTTACAAAGTTAAGATTCTGAATTAAAAGTGTGATTTACAGTAGATTTTTTTTTTCTTGAAAGATTCATTAAGATACAGAGATCTCTTTCCTTTGTGAAATCTTATTAGTGTCACTTGTAGTCATCCTAGTCTTTGCCTGTGTTTACTGCTGCACCAACAAGTGACTCAGCAACCTGAGTGCCCTGTGCCAACAGAGGGGATCCCTTGGTTAGGGGGCTGGGCAGAACCCATTCCCAGCAGCAGGTACCAGCCTTCAGCTCTAGGCTGGAGCAAGTGCTGCTATCTCATGGTTCACGGGTCATTTTCCTGAGTAGAGATATTTATTCTGAGAATGTGCTTTATTTCTTGAAAGTATATTAAATCTTAAAATTATTTTATGAAGTAAAGTCATTAGAACACACCTCTGAAAAAGGTCCATACACTTTTATGTACTGAAAGATATTTTCATATGTCATATTATATGCCTAAATACAAGTTTTTCTTTGCTTTTGTGCAGCTTCTCTGATGTTTTCAGTATATGAACATGTTTATACTTGCAGACAAAATTTTTCCATTAAATCCTCTTTTCTTTTGTCCTTAAGCTGGTAATGCAGCAGAAACACCCCACAGTGACAAAGAACAGGGAAGTGTCATAATATTTAACATCAGTAGTTCCTTCTTAAGAATTCAGCTGACAAAATCTTCATGAGGTCATTTGTGCCACCACAGGTCTCTCCTGCCAGAGAAACACTGGCCACAATATTGGTGGCAGCAGACTGCCAATCTGCCTAGCCTGATAAAAGGAATGGAAAATGGAAAGATGAAAAATAAGGCACTGAGATATTGTAATGGATGAGAGCAGCACAGAGCTCTTAAATAAACAGAATTATGAGCAGTGACTGAACAAAACAAGTGCAGTAAGAACCACCCACATGGAGTATCTGCCAACCTCCATTTCTAATGTCACTGATAATTTCAGGGAGAAAATTAAATGGAGTTGCAAAACCACCAGAATGCAAGGATGACTTGCAGGATCCATAAGTTACTAATAAGCTGTAGTTTGCCAATGTCTGCTCTATCTGTCAAGATCTGGGACCACTGAAACGAACAATTACAAAGCTTTAATTGAATGCAGGAGCAGCACCACACAGAAGTAGGACATTGTGTTCTAGTGTAAGAGTTTATGCTATATTCTCAGTTTTCAGAAAATATGAAAGCAGCACATGCTTCTGTCTTTTTGAGTTGCTCATGTCTTCCAATTTGCTTCTGGAACTAAGAGACAGGGAAACAGTTACTCCTTCACATTCTCATCTTGGTTTTTATTTATACAAATACCTTTCTCTGCATTAAAAAACCCCCCAAAATTTTTCTTTCTATAACCTGCAACTCTTTACAAATTTGGCATTAGTGTAATAAAACACAAGTCCTCAAGCTCCAACAATGTGGAAGAAACAGAATCAGCCCATAGTGGTATTTAAAAAAAAGTATTCATAAATTTAAAATCACATAAATTAAAACATATTGAAACCTGAAAGTCTGTATTTGGAAAAAAGGAGTCCTCTAATAAAACAACACTATTCTTTAAGTTTCTGGCTGTGGATAGTAAACACAAGATGCAGAAATTCCTTCACTTTTCACTTAGCAATGAAGACACCTGAATTCTGAACCATTTCCAAACTCTCATCAATGGACACAACACTTACACTTCCTCCCCCTCCTCCTTCCAAGTACTACTAGAATTACATACACTTGATGTAAACTAGCAAAATAACTGAGAAACAACTCCTTACCTACTGCTAGCCCATGGCCTGTAAAACAGGCTTTCCTAAATTGACATTTAGGACAAATTAATGATTAAATACTTTACAACATGCTGAAATATATAGAGATCAAATAACTTAGTAAGGATTCAGATATTAGGCATCTCTAATTCAGTTTATATAAAAACAGTGTAAGAAATACAGATACATGTAAATAGTAATAAATAATTGAGAGGAATTTGCAAGTAAGTGTTTTAAGAAGGATGAAATAGTGAAAAAGTAGGAGAACCCTACACAGTAGAGAAAACCTATTCTCAGTTGCTGTATCTTGTGGACATCTCTGTGAATGAAGATTTTGCTGGTTTCAATGAGGTAAAAAAATGTGCAGGGGTGTGGGAGACTCATCTGCAACAGCTTCTGAAATTCACCACATGCAGCTCCAGGCCAAGTGTCAGTTCTGGCATGAAATATGTTAAGAAGCTTGTCCTTTTCAAAAATGAAAAATAATAAATGAATTCTTTCTCACTTTTATCAGTAAAGTTCTTAAATGCCCCTAAAATCTGACCTTCTGGTTTTTCATTAAGAATGTTTATAGTTTTATATTTTGTGCAAATAGTGCAGAAGTAAATATTATTTCCTGTTTGTCTGACACTTGAAATTTTTATACTCACAGAATCCAGCCTCTAGGTAAATGACATAGCTATTTTTATCTACTTATTTTTAAACCCAGACTAACCTTAGAAATAGTTACATTCTGTTGTAGCTGCTTAACCAGCTCTTTCAGAGCAACAGCTAAGTGAAATCAGCTGTGGTTTGAAAGGTACATTTTACTACCTTTAAAAGCTGCCAGTTAGACTGTGAGGTACAAATACCTGCTCTGTCAAGGCAGGGTGTGTGCTGTAAGGCCCTTCTTAAAGCTCAACCTGCTGTAAACTCACCTGTGGAACACAGTTAACAATATTTGCTAAAATGAGAACGTGAACTAACAGCAAGCTGAAATGTGCACAGAATTATTCCCAGAACTTCTGTCATTCAGCTCTTCAACCCTCTGCTCAAGCAGTGTCTTTTCTGGAGCTCAGACGAAGGAGGCTGAGGACACAGTCTGGTACAAGACAGCATTATGGAGCTATTCTGCTTCTAATCATCCTCCCAACAGTTTTTCCTGTGTATCAGCTGCTCTGCCAGGCTGGCCATGATACAGCTACAGCATCCACCAGGCATACCACACATCTCTGTGCCACACCCCTTCCTTGGGAAAGGCTGGATATATGTCAGGATTGCTGCAGACAGATGTGGGAGCTGAGGGAGGAAAGGACCCTGCGCATTTTAGAGTAAGCACTGACAAAACCTGTGTAGCCAACCTACAGACACCTGTCTCTATTTCTTTGGATCTCTATAGTTTTATGGAGTTGCTAACACTTGTTTTAGCAGGCAGAGAAAAAAATAGTGGAAAAATTCTTCCCTGTCTTATTCCCAGAATAACTAGATGATTTTTACCAAAGCTTTAAAAAAGTTGAGGCAGACTGTGTTATCATCCTGCCTCTAGCTACACTGACTTGGAAATTAAAAGCTTACCTTTATCCCCAGCAAGGAGCCATGTAAACAAGCCAAGGACAAATCACAGAAGACAGGAAGAATGAAGAACTTGAGAATTGCAATATCCCTAATCAGGTTAGAAGAAAATGTGCTTCTTCTCTTCAAATCCTAAGATTGCTGGACTTAGGCATCTAAAGCACATTCATCTTAAGAGGAAGCTTCTTCTACTCCTCCTCAAAAAAAGGGGAAATAGTTCCAAAACTATTAACTAGTGGGTACACACACATATATATGTATCCAAGCCATTATTCTGCTGTTAAGCACAGTATTTTTAACAGGAGTGATTCATTTCTCCACACAAAAAAGCTGTATTTTCAAGTGCCTGTGATGAATCAGTTGTAGAAATTTTGAACCATTCTCACGCATTTTCACCGCCCAAACATCAACCAAAACGTGAGTGGGCACATGTGCACATAAACAGCAGCTCCTGTGCCATAGCTCTATGGATTCCCACAGACACCTATGGAGTCCCAGACACACCTATGGAGTCTCACACACACCTATGGAGTCCCAGCATGCTGTGCACATATCCCTTGCCCTCTTGCCCTCTCCCTGCTCTGCTGGGGCTCTGTGCCAGTGCCTGACAGGTGCTGGGGCTTCAGAGCAGGTGTGCAGAGTCAGGCTCTGTCACCTGAACTGCAAAACCTGCCTCAGGATGTGAGCTGAAATTATGGCTTCAAACAGCTCCGTGTTTGGGGGCACAAAGCTACGTCCATACAGGTGATATCCACCAACAGAATTTGAGGTTAGGCACCAATGAATCTCCTGCAGTCAAAGGTAGATTATCATTCTACTAAGTCACACAGGTCACTAATTTCCTAAGAATCTGGATATAAGACCCCAAACTGTTTGCAGGTAGTTTTTAACCTCACAGTTTCCTCTAGGATCAAGGCCAAAAATTACAGGAAATAATACCATGAATACAGAGAACGAAGAAAAAGCAAAGAAGAAAGTTACTGCTACGGAAGTTCAGAAGATACACTTATTAAAACATATTTATCTCTTTAGTTCCTTGTTTACTGTATTGGATACAGCAGCCAGAGAAGACAGTGTGGTCTGTTATGTGTAGTTCCATATTAACATTCTACCAAGCAATCCTGCATCATTTCTGAAGATGCTACTTTTGCTCTTGGAAAATTATTGTATAAACCACAATATACATTATGATACATTACTGATGTTATCAAAACTATGACAAGAATTAGCATAAAATTGTGTTGCATAATACCATTTGATTGACTTTTCAAATTGTCATAGTAAAAAGAAACACATTAGAATGAGAATTAGAATATGAGTAAATGACTTCTTATATAAATGTCAAAAGTAACAGAGGTCCCTTTAATAGCAGTATGGCTGCATAGCAGCAGAATCAGGAAAATAAAGACAAACATGGCACCTTTTATTTCTTAAGACTCTCCAACACTCATTACTGAAGTAAGACATCTGTGATAATCCATTGTAAGCTTTAAATATTTCACGAGTCTGCTGACATTTATCTTACACCAAAAAGGATGCTCTGCATCATTTTGCTTGGAATTGGTTTGTGCCTGGGATATAACCTTGTTAATATAAAATGCAGTGAGACAAATTATTCCTAAAGAATAAGATCCTGATTAGATGGCAGCAGGAAAACACTGCAGAAGCTGATCACTCACAAAAATCAAAGCATACCACCCATACATAACCTAACGGAGTGAAATAGACATCAGAAATTGACAATAAACAAAAATAGCCTGTGAATGAGGAACAGATTGTTTTATAAACTACGAGGCTATTGAAATTCACTTAGTGTATCTCTTTATCATCTTTTTCTGTTTCTTTTCCAGTTTGAGAAAAGCATTTGACAAATTTATGTTTAATCAACCTCAGTAATGGAAGGCAGACGCTCATCAAATAGCGGGCAGGCTTCGTCAGAACCCCAGAGCAAGTGACTGTGTGCGCTTTGCAGATGAGATATAAACCCACACACACAAATATATTAAAAGAAATAAAAAATAAAGAGAGGCAGACAGAAGCACAGACAGAAATGCGAGGACACACACCCGGGGGTTTCCCGGTTGACACAGAGGACGGACGGAGCGCTGCCCAGGGGTGACAGGCGATCCCCGGATGCCCCCGGAGCCGCCGGGTCCCGCAGCGCCCCCCGCCCGCCGGGCTCCCCTCGCTCCCCCGGCTGTCCCCGGGCCTGCAGCCGCCGTGCCCAGGCCGGCCCTGCCGCGGCGCCCGTTACCGTGAAGGGGGTGTCCTGCACGCTGCCCACGGAGTACCCGTTGTCGCCGGGGTTCACGGCGCCGGTCAGCACCTGGTGCAGATGCATCGCGATCGCGGTCCCGGCCCGGTCCCGGCCCGGCCCGGCCCCGCCGCGCCACCGGCACCCGGATGGCTCCGCGGGCGCGCGCGAGGGGCTGGCGGGGGCGCGCGGCGGCGCACGCGCCGTCAGCGCCCGGATCAGCTGAGGCGCGCGCGCGGGCACCGCCCTCTGCGCGAGCGGGGACCGGGCCCGGCCGTGCGCGCGCCCGGGGCGGGGCTGAGGGGTGTGAGGGGCGCGCGCGGGCCGCGGCCGGGGCCGGGCAGGAGTCGGTGCCGTGAGGAGGGAGGGCCGGCCGGGAGCGGGGATGGACGCGGCGGCGCAGGGAGGGGCGAGCGGGCGGGACTCGCCTCTCGGGGGGGAGGCGGGCCGGCAGCTCGGCGGCGGGGCTTGGCTGCGGGGAGGCGGGTCCCGGGAGCACGGCGGCGGGGCTTGGCTGCGGGGAGGCGGGTCCCGGGAGCACGGCGGCGGGGCTTGGCTGCCGTGGTTTAACTAACGCGGAGGCGGGTCCCGGCACCGCGGTGTTCTGGGCCCGACAGGTGCGGGCGCGCTGCCGCCCGGCTCGCACTTCTGCCTCTCGGTACTTAGACATACGTATATTTATCTATACACATGTCTGTGTGTCTGTAAAGCGCTTCTGAGGGTGGATGGGTTTGTTCCCGTTAAGGATCCTCTCGTTTGGCCATATCCCAGAGAGCTCTCGGGAGCGCGCCGGCGGCGTTCCAGCAGTGCCCGCAGCGGGGGCAGGGACCTGCCCGCAGTGTGGGGACTTCGGCTGAGCTGTGCAGCTGAATTTCATGTGCAGAAAGTGACCTCACAGAAAATACGGCCAAGCTTTTGCTGTTTTATTTGTAATAACGGCCAAACACTCTTGAAAACTAAAGCCTTTAAGTATGCCTGTCCTTCTCTGTCTCAGACGTGTGGAGAAGATTGGATCCTGAAAATAGTTTAGAGAGGATTCTAAGCTCTAAGTGGGAGCATAAAAATACTCTGCGTGCTGTGTGTCATGAGATATGGAAAATTCTCTGGTTTTCAGTCCTTGGTCGATAGAGTAGTCTCACTGTTGCTAATAATTGAAACTGCAAAACTCCCACTCCTTTAAAGTCTATGGCAGTATTGCCTGAGTCAAGACTACAAGATTCATCTTACCTTGTACTGCTTCTTGTGTACATCCCTTACTGCATAAATGAAATGCTACTCAAAATATGAGGTAAATAAACACAAAGTCAAGTTACATTGGAATGGAAAAAAATATTGTCATTAAAACACTTCAGAAAACAATCTCCCATTCTTGTTGGAGGCAATCCCTTTATAAAGGCAACACTGGCTCTAGCTGGGGTGGAAAGGAAAACGGGAAAAACTATTCAGATCTTCAGTTGACCTGGTTACACATGAAACCACTATGTAATATTCATGTGCTTCAACTCACTATTCCATAAATTTTCTGATTGAAGGCTGTTCCACATAAGATATGTAATAACTTACAACTGACTTATTTTGAATAAGTTTTTTTCTTTTAAAATGCCTGCAACAGGACTTAAAGGCAAAAGAGTTTGGTGGGGCTTTTTTTGGTTTTGATTGGGATGTTTGTTTCTTTTAATGAGTGGCACAAAGTCCAGCTAATGCCTGAAAAGGGCAGCTGGCTTTTGGATTGGCAGCTGTAATGAGAATGAACAGCATGATCTAAAGGAAAGGGTTTTCCTGGTTGTGGTGGCACAAAGTCTTCTAAAAAAGGCGAGTACCTGCAGGATGGGTTCGGTCTTGCTGGGTACAGACATGATGAGGCAGAGTTTTGGTTTTCAGTTCAGTGGTCTGTCACCTGATAGAGTAAGACTGACTGTAGCTCTTGTGGCTGTGGAAACCTATAGATGTGGCTATCTCTGTGCACAGAACTTTGAGCGAGAGTCATTCTGCAAGTATCTGCAGATAAGGCCTCCACATTCTTCCTGAAAGCAAATATTTTCACCTGAGTTTTGCTGACAGATGGTTTTACCCTCCTGAAATCATTCTTCCTTACTAGTGATGTAAATACCTCATGTTAAAGTAGTTTTTAGTCCATGTGACTGTGATTTCTATACCTGAGACCATGAAACAATCTCTCTTTCATGTATATATATACACATTCATATATAAAATGTAAAATAATAGTAAAAATATGTAAGCGGTCTTCAATCTTTTAATTTCCCCTTTAATTCATGCCCATCTTGTTGCTCTATTCTATTACTTTATTTTCTTTTAAACTCTAAACAAAGGTTCCTGCAGTCTATCTGCTGGAGTCTGCCCAGAAATTTCCTGCTTTGGCTTGACTTTGTGAGAAGGGAACTTCCAGCACCTCAGGACAGTGGCAGCTGCATAGAATTAAAACCTCTGTATAATTTATGCTAATAAGCTACAGCTGAAGCTGCCTTAGGTGGTGTTTTAAGAAGGTGTTTGGAATGCTGAGAGTACTTAGCTCCTGGCTTGGTCTGGCAGGATGGGTTAGGTGTTCTCTACAGGCTGTCTGTATTAGGTATGGGGGTGATTCTCCAACTTTACCTTCTCCATGTACAGATCCAGAGGTATTCCAAGGCTGAGACTTCAGTTATCTTTTCTGCTGCTTCCAGAGGGAGGCTGAGGAAAGGGATCCAAATTTGGAGAACAAACACTGAACTACACAGATGCTATGGAGAAATAACTGGTTCCATTTGCTACACAAACTAAAATTTTCACTTAGCTAAGGAAAGTAGTGTGGATGATACAAAACTCCCAGGAAAATATCCCTGGGATGCGCTCTCCTGAGAAACAAAGAAAAATTCCTCTCACATGCGACAATTTCTGCCTGAAAACTTCTTATCACTTTAGAGTTTTATTGGTGTTCAAGTTAGCGTAGTGATTGGTTTCTTTTTAGAGTGTTAGGTGAAATATAATTGGATATTGTGTTTAACTTGTAGTTCTAATTGGTTCCTTTCTGAATCCCTCTGAAATCTATAAATATTCCTTCCTGCCTGAAACTAACGGATTTGTAGCCTGAACTCCCTTCGGAGAATAAACTGTCTCTGGAATAATTCAGCTACGGGTCCCAGTCTTTTTCCTCGCTGGCAGGTAGTCAAAGGGCTACCTGAACCCCCCCTTAGCTATCTGGGTTCTCGTAGCACCTTGGGGGCTAGCTTAACCCTAGCCCCCCAACACTACAAAGTAGTATTATAAAAAATAATCAGAAGTAAATATGATGTTTTGATATAGAAACTATCATTGTATTAAAAAAAGTCTTACTCTTTTTTTCTAGTTTTGCTTAGGGTAAGAGGAGAAATGTTTTGCTTTTGGCAAGAAGTGGAGTGTTTAATGGGAAGGCAGAAAATTCAAAAGGTTTTACAGTGAGATCAGCTTAGAGAAAGAAACACTTATGAGAGGCATTATGCCAGATAAATGTGTATGCTGGACTACCTTTTATTTCAAAGGTGAAATGCTGCCTTGGTAACTTGAACATCCTCTGTTTCAGCCCCTTCGTTGGGTTTGTGCTTCTGAAAGCCTTTGCCATTCCACAAGAATCAGGGTCTCTGAGAGCACCATGTTTCTTATGATTCTGTGAATATTTTCCTTATGGTTCTTAATGGTTGTCTCAAATCTTCACTGGGTATGCTTGAACAAAGTGTATTTTCCCCTCTGGGAAAGCTACTTGTCTGTTTTTCTCTAGAACTCAAATTCAGGAGTTAACCTGGAGAAAATCACCTTCTTCAATTCAGGTAACATCTGTTCTCTGCTATTAATGTTTGAACTGTAATGTGTTTTTTTTTCTCTACTTTTGTTATTACTGTTTGAACAAGATTGTGTTCAGAATGATCTTAATTTGTAAATTGTTGTTTATTTCTGTTCATTCTCTGTATGTTTGTTTCTCTAGAAGCCTTAAAGGTATTCATTTGCCCATGAGGGATGGTCACTTCTACTGTACTCCTGAAAAGACCTTTCTACCACACAGCTTTTGCTTGTTCTTTTTTCTAAAGCTCGTGGTAACTGATAGTCTTGCTTCCCCAGGGGTATCTAAATGCTGAATACTTTGGGCAGTGCATAGGTGTCTAAATATTTCCCTGTCTGAAGCCTTCTTGTCCACAATTCCCACAAATCCAATTTTAAAGAACGAAAAAAATAGGATTGTTGTTTGGCAATTGTTTAGTTGTAACTACTTAACATTAAGAAAACAGAGATGAAGTAAAGATAAATTATTGTAATACTGATACGTGGCATGACATTGGACCTTAATGACAGGATTAAGTGCTAACTAGTTTTGTTGGCTGAATTTATTTGCTTACTCTCTATTGAATGTTCTATAGAGATATTTAATTGACCTTTTACTGAACAAATGTGCTCAAATCCCAGATGTGTTCTGAGTCATATTCTACTCAGGATTTCAGTTCTTTGTTTCAGAGGTAGATGTTTCTGTCCTTAAGGAGGTAATGAAAGGTTGCAAGGGTTGCATGAATTTACAGAGCAAATTCCTATCCAGGAACTGGAGGACCTCAGAAGAAGATTCCAGTTATGAACTTCTCATGACTGTTTTCAAGCACAGCCAGGTCTTCAACACCAGCAGTTTTACACATGCCACAGGAACAATGATGCAGTAAAGGCTGAGAAAGGCTTGAATTAAAAACCCCCTCTGAGGAACTTTAGCCAAAATATTTTGGACTGACATTAGAAAAGCTTCTTATGAGTTTAGGTTTGAGTTGCTTTCTTGGTAGCTCTGGTAATGAGTGTGTCTTAAACTTCGAGGTGTCCTGTTGCTAATACATCTTTGTTTTATAAGCGTTATTAAGAATCTGTAAGGGAGGGATTTTTCTCTTACGCTATTTTCTTTTAGCTTTCCATATGGTACTGTGCTTGAATTTTCCTAGCACCTATGTAGTAGGTTGTTTTTACATGCTGTGAGCTTTTTGCCTAACACTTTCTGCAGGTACCTCAATGCATCCTAAGCCAACATTTTTGATACTCACTTGCTTTTGCTAAGACCTTAACTACCATAAGGCTGTTGTAATATTATCTATGCTTCCAAAGATTGAAGTATGGGTTTTTAAGTTGGAAGTAAAACCAGCTGAGCTTGTACCATTACAGCTGTCAGTTTTGCTTCCTTTGAACTGCTGATGCAAATAACGTGTGCAATTATGTGCATTTAGCTGCTGGAAGTCAGTGAACCTCTTATTATATTCTTCTGTTTGCAATATTAAAACCCAATAACCGCTGTCTTTTAATCTAAAGGTATGTTTGCATTTGGTGAGGAAGAAAAGTGGAAAGTATATCCACACTGTTTATTTGTTTTGTTCTTTAGATGCTCAGCAGAGGCATTGGAAAGTAACACCTCATGTAAGGTACTTAGCTGGGTCTTCCAAAGCAGCCCCGGAACATCTTACTGTTTTCTGGTATGTACAGAGGATGCATTATGAAAAGAAGTGTGCAAAATAACACTGAATTTGCCCCCTATGCAACATGTCACAGGTGTAACTGAAGCTCTGTGTGCCAGTTGCTGGGGTTTAGTTTTGTTTTTTGAGGCTCTAATCATTAACTCTTAAGTACTCCTGTCTCTTGCATAAACACTCAAGCTGAACCATTGCTATTTAACCCAATGGCATTTTCTTGTGCTGAGCTCAACAGTGCAATTTATCTCTATGGACTGTGGCTTGGGCTGTATGAATGTGTTTTCTGTGGGTATTTTGGAGACCACAAGTATTTTTTTGCCTTATGCCTTTCCAGGCAGTCTGTCAGGACAGATATGAATCACTTGAAATAAAGTAGTTATCAATATTCCATCTTGCTATCATAACTCTGAGGCATCTCCTCAAGTCTGCTTAGTGTGGAAATTTATTTTGAGATGTTGAGGGAGTTTCTCATGTCTAATTGACTTTTAAAAAGCTGAGTATATAAACCACATAGATAATAATAACTAGGGCTGTATGAAAGTCTGATATTCTCTTCCACATATTCTGCCTCCCAATCAGAGTAAAAAATTGAAAATACAAAATCTTCTGGAAAATGGAAAATGAAATAAAAAACTTTTTAAAATTCTGTACGCCCTCCACTTCAGTTTGGCTGCCTTGCAGCAGATCTTGGTTTAACACCTGCTCATAATTTGTGTCCATAGAAAAGCCTTTGAACATTTCTTGCAATAATACATAAAGAGCATTAATATTTCAGGTGTATGCAGAAAAAAGTGACATCTATGGAGGGTAGCTGGAGAACAAAGTGCTATCTACATTATGGTTGCTAAAACAAATAATCATGTAAGGTTTCTAAGAGGTAGCAGGAAGTTTGACAGGGGATATGCAAAGGGGGTGTGGACTTCATAGTTTCAAACTGGTGACTGAATTATTTGGGATTTTTATTACTTGTAATAAGTAATGAAAAGCAAGTAACTGTTGACAATAAATATTTTGTGCAGAGGATTACATGTGCAACAATTTGGTTCTTTGTACCTTCTCTCCAGGGAATGTGAACGGTCTCTAGAGTTTTCTAACTGGAGCGTCTGAATTTGGAGACAGATGAGCATTGCTGGTTCCTGTGTCAACACATTGGTGAGGAACATGTGGATTTTCTCTGGTGTTCAAACTGATCTGCAGGATGCTACAGTACACATAAAAGTGAAATTTCCTTGACTCATCATATTATATAGTACTGAGAATCTCTAGGGTTATTTTGGGATGTGAACTGTGTGTTCTGATCTTGCAGACAATGCTGAGATTGTAATAAAGATGTATGCTTGTGAAAGATGTCCTCTTCATCCTACAGGATATGAGAAATGAGTGTAATGCTGGCCATGGTTAATTATGTTCTGCAACAAATACACTGAAAGCATACTCTGGCTATCCAGTCAAATACCTTAGGGCAAGGTACAGGGTGAAATCTGGGCCTAAATAAGCAAATAATTTTGCCAGTGAATTGGTTGCTGGAAAGAGTGCAGGCTTTCTTTAATTTGTATATATTTCTTTGAGATTTTGCTGTGCTTCCCTAGTTCATGTCCCACCCTCCCATGGGTTTCCTGTTTCCCCTCTCTGTCTCCCTAAACTCCTGAATTCCCTAGCTCAGTTTAAGCAAATGCTGAAGTCCCTTGTAGATACTGTGGAAATTCTGGACAGCATAGAGAAGAGACTTTAATTAGGCCCCCACTCTTGGAAAAACTGTGGTGAAAGTCTGGCACAGGAGAGAAATGAATGTCAGTACCCTTTGGTTAGTGGAAATGATGCTGGTAAAGAGGAGGTTGATGTCACAGGGGCTGTGGCAGGGCAGTAGGAAGGGGACTGAGGAAGTGGCAGCCACAGACAGGCTTTATTCACTGTACTCCTCATGTAACACCTCATCTTACAGAAGGGGCTCCTCTCATTTTACCAGCCTAAAGCACAGACCAGCTGTTTTTTTGACCTCAGTTTTTTTTGTCTAAACTGGAATTGAATTTGGGTTATCTGCTTTTGCCTGAGAAGCAGAGAGCAGTGTTAATTTTGCAGTTGTTGGAGGAGTGATGAAAAAACCGGTTGTTCATCAGGTACAATCCAGGGAGAAGCCAGACCTGAGCTCTAATAATGCTTGAGTGGTAGGTGCTGAACACCTCTGACAGGTAGCAATGTGTCCATGTGTTGTGAGGGTGTGCACAGGAATAAATGAGTTAAATGGTGGTGATATTTGCCAGCAGAATGATATGGAAATGCTGCCCACTGCATCACACTGATCTGCTACCATCTGTTCACAAAGGTTTGCTGCATTAAGAGAAGCAGAAAATGGTATAATTTTTCTTATGTTAAAACTTGTGGAAAAACTTGCTTTTGTTTTTTTCTCTGGCTGTTTATTATCTCTGAATTCAGATCAAGTGTCTTTATTCACAGTACTTTGAAATTCCGTGGCTATTGTAAATTTAGGTGAAGGAACCTCAGATAAGTAAATAGTACCTTTTTTCTCTATCTCATCAACATTGATTTTTTTTTCTTTTTCTCAATTCCAGCATATACCTAATTGCAGTAATTAAGGCAGCAGGACAGTTTGTAATGTGAGTATTTTTTTATATCTTATTGATGAAGTAACCACAAGGGGTCGTTTCAGAATGACCTTGTTGTTATTGTTATCAGACAGTCTGTATTTTGATCTTTAGTGTTAAGCAGATCAAATAGAATAATTACAATTGCTATCATGTTTGTTACTGATGTGTGTTTGCCATTATTCTTGGCCAAGTAACCTATTAAAAACATTTTTGAGTACTGGCTGTGTAACCCAAGTAAGTCTGTTGTAGAGGGTCTCAGACTACTTAATATCAGAGACTATGGCAAAGAGCTGTTTGGGCACCAGATGTGCTGGGCTACTGAACTGTGCTGAAAGATCTCATTCACAGCATATAATATCTGTAGGAATTATATTCTGGTATTCAAATGCTCTCTGGTTTTCTCTATCCTAACACTTCTTTGTGCCTCATTAATTTGTTTTGGAGTCATCAGCTTTCACTTAGCTAAAGAATCTGTCAGTATTTTGCTGGCAATGAGAAGAATATTAGGTACATGTTACTTTCTGCCTGTTCTATCTGGGGATTCATGGAGCAGGAGACAGCCAGGATGAACTTCTGTCTGCTCCAACAGTTTTTTACTGGTAGCACTGTGGTACAACTTGACTGTTCCTGAAAGCAGTGGATTAGGTACCTTGAATTTGGCCTGCTTTGTATCGAAGAGTCAAAGTAATGCTCATAAGCTCAAAAGCAGCAAAGTGGTTCCTATTTGGTTCTTGTATTGGGCCCAGCTCCAGTACAAAGATTAATTATTTCCATTATGTCTTGGTACTAAATAATTGCACACAATGTTGAAAAGGAGATATGCTTAGGAGAGTTGTATCAGCACTGCAAATGATTGGATTGTTTGGTCTTGCCATCCCCAAGAAATGCAGTAGATATAAATCATCTACTTTGCAGTCTATTTATTATGGTTTGTACAGCTTAATTTGATGCTTGGGTGCTTAGATCTCTAGCACCGGTGTAAATTCTCCATCTGTGCAGTTGTACTAATGTAAAGAACCCAGAGAAATTTACAGACCTGGATGTTGACCAGAACCTCTGTTCTGAAGAGAAATGAAACCTTTTATTGAAAAATAAACCAGAATGACTATTGAAAGGAATTCAAAAACTCAAAGAAATGTGAAATAATAATTATTTTTATTATTTTGAGTACTAGACACTGAACTGTTTGAAATGTAGTTTCCTCCCACCCCCAAAGGGGAATAACTTGGGAAGCCTGAGAGCTGATACTAGAAAAGCTCCTGGAATCTTTTCCATTTCCCAGCTGCAGAGACTAAAATGAACTCTAATATTTTTTAATTCATGGAAGGTGTTTATGGGTTTATATGTTTTGCAGAGGCCTGGGTGCTATGGGAATTATGGCATTATCTGCTTTTTTGTCTAATACTCTTACAGTCCTGTTTACCTGGCAATACAGTTTGTATTTTTTTTGGTGATAAAATACGTATTTCCAATATATGTAGTATTTGTCAATGCATTTAAAAAAACCACATCTCCAATATGAGTCCATGTTAAAGCTCTAGTCTCTTGACTGCTCCAACTCCCAAGGAACAGAGTGGCTGAATGTTGCTGGCTTTTTCTCTTGTTTCCAGCTGAGTGAAACTGAACAGATGGGAGTGGGAGAAGAATGATGAGCCAGTGCAGACAGTGTGAATAATTTGTTGGGTTTTGGTGGTTTTGATTTTTGTTTGTTTTGTTTTGTTTTGCTTTGTTTTTTTAATTTGCAAGGACATTGTATTTACTGCAAGAAGACAGTAAAAATATGCAGGTGTTTTTCCATATGCACTGTTTTTCCATGCCTCAGAAATTTCTTCACTTCCTTCCTGGATGTAGAGGGAAGGGAAATAGTCTTTGCTACTGTATTTAGCAAAGGTTGTATCCACAGGGTAGTACAACCACCAGAGTTTCAGAGCTCTGCCAGATGGCGTTAGCTGTGAGTAAGTTCTGTGATTCATTTGGTAAAATATTTGTCATGGCAACTGAGGAGCCTCTGACTCATTGGTCCAGTCAGTGGTAGAAACCACCACTGGTCTCACCAGATGTGAGGCTGGACATAAGAAATGTCTCGTGATGCTTTTCAGGCTGGTTACTTTGCCCAGTGAGATGTAATTGAGGATTCTTTTCACGTGTATTTCCATCTCAGGGTTCAGCAGACCTTACATTTTCTCTTTCGAAAACCTAACATGTCTCCTGAAAAAAAATCAAAACATTCACTGAATTTTTCTTTATCTTGTGATTACAGTAACTGATCAAAGGAGAATTTAACTTTCATTAAATCTCTTCCCCATATTTGAACAAGCAGTAGGAAGATTAGCCCAGGAATGGAATATCTAGTAGAAGAATCAAAATGAAGGGGTGTAGGCTGGAAAAATCCTGGATTCTTTTCCCCTATGAACTTTTAGGGGACAAGATGTGCAAGGTGATATTCTGACAATCTTATGCTACACAAAAAACCCACAAACCAGCCTTTTTGTATGCCTAGTTCTCAGTTATTTTGTTCTCAAACATTTATTCTTTGGTTTCTATGTTAGTGTCCCCAGATTTTTCTGTCCCTCCTTGCTAGTAATTAGTAAGTAGCAATCTTCCAAAATAGATCAGAATAATTTCCCAAGGAATGCTTTGGTAGCTGCCTTGGAAAAATGACTAAGCATCCTCAGAGGCAGTCTCACATAACGTGTTGTGTTTCAGGAAGGACTTACACTGACAGAATGCATGTCCAGAGATATACAGCAGAAGCCTTTGAGATATTTTATAAGCTTTTTTAAGTTAAAGGAAATATCTAGGGACATAGATGGCTGCAGACCCTCTCACCTCCCATCTGTAAAAGTGAAAGAGTACAAAATTCATAAAATATACAAGGGTCACGCAACTTAAATAGTCAGAATCACTGTTTATTCTCAAGGGGAGACAGGATCTTCAGCTTTCTCTATCAGTACCAGTCAGGCTCTTGGCTGTCTTTCTTTCTAGAAGTATGTGACTTTTACTCTTTTGGAATGGGCTGATGCCAGAGAACCTTCAGTTATGAAATATTTTTTTTTCTGATCCCAGAAGATCTTTCTTCATATACACTAAAGAAGAAAAATGTATTTGAAAAGAACCTGCACCAAAGAGCTTTTTAGGACTTCAGTTGATGTACAGTGGTACCACTTCATTGTATTTGATTGAGCTCTATCTGCTCACATAATTTATGGGATCATTCTCCATCTCATAGAAACGCCATTCAAATATACATCTCTATTTTCTTTATACATACATATGTACTTCTTCCTTTTCTGATAAGAACATAACCAACATACTTTAATAGCTAATGAAAAACATAAGTAGGGATGAAATTGCAGGATAATTTGGTTAGCTTATCTGTGCTTTATTTTGACCAGACTGTTTCTGTTTGTGTCATCTTGCAAGGTTTCTTGGAGTGATGGATGTACTGGATGTTCCAGTGCCGTGGCACTGTGGCAGGGGAAGCAGTAACATACATAAATGGTTGATGCATGCACACTTTACATTTGTGCTGTTCTGACCCTATTGTGTTGCATGTCAGCCATCTGCTGTTAAAATGAAATCACAGAATAGTAGAAGAAAAAGAAAGAAACTTTCTGCCTTCTGTCAGTCAGCATGTAGCTTTCATGGATGGGATTACTTTGGAATGATGTATGAAACAAATGAAGCTGCTGGCAATGGCATAAAACTACACTGAGGTGTATTGTGAGCATATTAGTTCTTATTAGTTCTTATGCTTAATATATTCTAGAATGATTGTGAAAAAGAAGCTAAAAATTGATTAGTTTTAAATAATCAATTTTCAAGAATCAAGGTAATGGGTAATGCTCTACTTTTTACAGACTGAAAAGGATCAAAGAGAATAAAAATCAGGATTGCTAATGAGAAAAGAAGGTGCTTAAACTTCAGTGATAAACTTGATCTCAGTAGTTTTATATTCAAAGTGATGTTTTCACAGCTGATCCTTTCAATTCGGAGTCAGAGGAGCTATTTAATGTTGCTCTTGGAGAACTGAATGTTAAATACAGTTCTACTTTGGCAGAAATCATATTGTTTTTTATAGCGAAAACACTTTAAAAGTTGATTTTTGTCCTGAGTGTTTTATCATTTGTTAAGTGATTACAAAGCTGACAGCCTGACACTTGAAAAAGCCTTTTCCTAAACCTGATGAAAGGAAATCCTTTTAATTAATTTGCTTTATTCAGGCTAAAATAGAGCTTTGCTAATGGAAAGTTAATGTAGTGGCAGCAAAAACACCCCTAGTTTATAGAACCTCACCTCTAAACTTCGCTTACAGATCAACCCCACAGATATACAAAGCACCATGAATAGTTCTTGTCAGTGCTGGATTTAAGTATCAGTTGATAAAAAATGATAACAAAGGATCTCTTGATTTTTACCCTAGGAGCACATTGGCTTTGTTGTTCTATTTGACACCAATTAATTAGGTTGTTCTGTTCTCAGAATGGCTGCATAGAAACAGTTGCTTTCATGTATTGTTGTTCCATGGCAGGATTTTTTTACTCACTAAATTGAATCCTATTCAGAGTTGGAGCAGAGATAATATTGATTCTCAGGAAAACACAGACCTCCTGAGAGAGTCTGTACTCCCATTTAGTCATCTGTTTAAATTTGATGATGGTCCTAAATATGTGGGTATTTTATGAAGGCTTGGGGATTGCCAAAGCATGTGGCAGTAATTCCATCAGAAATACGTGGGAAATGCAATAACGTGTTTTTTTATAGAGCATTAGTGACACCCAGTGGTTATATTCAGTCATGGACTAATAGACATGAAAAAGTTTATTCTGAACTTATAAAATCTTATGCTAACTGGAGGTCAGAGAACCCAGGAAAAAACTGTTTCATTCTGTGGGTTTTTTTCTGGTATATATGCTCCCTGTACTTCAGGTTCCAAAGTTTAAGTCAGCTTAAATATTGGAATGAAGGAGGGAAAATGCACTTCTATCTTGTTATGAAATGGTTCTCTTTTTATCACAGACTAAATGACAATGGAGACAGTAAAAAAATTTTGTGCTGTGAAGAATGCATTCCTTTTCCTTATTTCTTCTCTTTGCTACCTCCCCTGTTTATCTGATATTATTTTAAATAGTACACTGTATTAATGTATGAGTTATCCTTCTCTTCTGCTATGGCTTAGGTTACAGAAAGCTTGTTTGCTGTTTTAGTCTACTTTCATTCCCCTTTTTCATCCCCCCACCTTGACTGGTTTGCTAGGACTTGATTAGTTGTTTTGCAAATACATGTATCAACTGATTAATGTTGGCAAGGTGTTTTGAAATTATAGGTCATAAATTATTTGTCATCTTGCATCAACTCTTGCCTTATTCACAAGCAAAACCTGTTCCTGAAGCCAGTCCTACTAAGTTTTTTAAGATTAATTATTTTTACTCAACCTGTAGCAGGAGGTCTGAGCATTTGTACAAAACCTTAAAATTACTCTCCTAAGTACAGGTGGTCACAAAGACAGTTATTCCAGCAGAGGATGCAGAAAGGCCAGAGAGCAGGACTTTGTACCCCAGTGACACAATGATGACGCATTCTTACTAATACCCTTCTGGGCTTTGGAGAGTTGAAGGAGGAAAGGAAAGGGGTAGGGGTGTGAGGTGGAAGGTAACCTAATTCATATTGAAATTTAACTTGGGAAGCTATCTATGTACAGCTAGGGCTGATTTAAACTTTAGGCTTCAGGAGGGAAATTTGGGTTCAGTTTCTTACCTTTAAATGCAACTTGTATAGTTCTAAATATGTCTGGTTATGACGTATAAAATGGTAATATCAGTGTTTCCCAGGCTTTGAGAATAAATATATTAAAGCCTAGAGACAGTATGGAGCCAGGCCAGTGCAGTGTGCACATGCTTGATTTGATGGACCTAAACTGTGCCTTCTCTCTCACTGAGAAAGGAAAAGAAATCTTTTACTGATAAGGAGTGGCTTTATGGAAGAGAGAGGATATTTTCATTGATTTTCATCAGGATAAAATCCTGCTATTGTTGGGAAGACTTGCCTAGCATTATGCTAATCTCTTTTTAGGAGAAGCTCAGGGCAGTCTCAGAGACCATGGCTGCATTTTTCAGCATCTGTTTCACAAGAGATGATGTTGTAACGAAGGGACTGATTTTTCAGTCTTGGAATGGGCAGCAAAATGCACTGACCACAAACTAGAAGGCCACTCAGATATCAAAGTTTGTCTCTCAAACACATAGTATCTATAGCCCTTACTGTCCATTTCTGTATAATACTGAATAATTTGGAAGAAGTAATATTACCATTCAGACAGGTACCACTCTTCTTTATGATTGCAGAGGAGAATCCATGAAATTGAAATGAGACCAGTGGGGGATTGATTTTTTTTATATCTGTCTAGCTTTATCAAGACTTGAGCTGAAATATTCAAATATCATGTTTTTTTCAGATTGATACCTTTAAGTACAGAATATATTTATCATCTCTCCCAGAGAAATGAATAATACCATGAGCTATTTAATCATGAGCATGGAGATTGCTCTGCAGATTGCAGTGATCTGACAGTGCCAGTCAACAAGGGATAAGGAAAATTATTCTGGGAAACAAGGTGCCAGAGTCATAGTTACTTACAAAGCAGTAAACATAGCCCATACTTTCCAAAAAACACAAACAGATATGAATAGAGAAAAGCAACACAATCTGTTCCTATTCACTAAACTTAGAGATACAAAACAGAAATTTTAACTTAGTTATTTGTGATATCTGTTACAACTCACATATTATCAGTACTGGGATCCAGCTTTCTTGGGGAGACTGGAATTAAGAATATTCTGAATGTGACTGAGTTATTTAATCCTCTTTCACTTTGAAAGAACAGATCTTCAGCTTGGCTATGAAAGACTGCCACAGTCAGCTCCAAACCTCTAAAGTCTCTCTATCTTAAGCCTGTTCTGCATTTTAGCAGTTCATGGTACAATTGCACAATATGCTTTGTTTTGCTGTTATGTAAAATCAAGCTGGTATCAGCTGCACTCATGAAGATGTGACATGTCTGTGTGTTCCAGCCTGGCAGCATTCACACAGGTGTGATGATGTCTTTCTTTCACATAAACTCAGCCTTAGACTATCACCTTACAAATGTGAGGTCTCCTATGCAGAACAGGAATTTTAGTGAAAAAGACGATGCTGTGGGGGAGATGGCTTGAAGTCAAGAGATGAGGGAATGGAAGATCAAGTGCAACAACATGGCTGTGCACCTCAGCAGGATGAAGCAATGATGCTTTACAGTGGCAGCTGTAGGACTTCGTTGCTCTGTGTGACATTTCTTGGTGTTACAAAGATAGTCAGTGCCCTGGTTGTCCACAAATTTCATCTGATTGCCAGATCTTTCAAGGGAGACCTTTCTTTGAAATAGAAATGAAATATCTGCCTGCTGTTGATCACGTAAACAGAGGGGTGCATAGATGTGTGAAGGCCCACTCGTTTTGTGGGATTAAATGTTTTTGCTTTATCCAATGCCTGAGTGCAGGTTTGTGCTGAAATAGATCAGCTGCAAGGCAGAGCTTGGACAGGAATGCAGGTCTCAGTTCAGGCAGCACAGACTTATTGCCATTAATGAAATAACATGTTTGCTCTGGCTGATTGTGTGTGCACTTTCTAAATTATAATTGGATTTTAACTCCTCTAAATAAGAGCCTTTCTGTTCTCAAATCATGACTGATAAGAAAAGTTTACATGAACTGACAAGGGAATTTCTTCTTTTGCATGAAAAGCCTTCACCTGAGGAGATATTTAAAATTCTTGGCTAGTTTCAACTATTTGAAAGAATGGAATGTAGGTAAGAGACTTTTGGTCAGGCATCTTCAACAGCACCTTTGCAGCAACCACTTTCTATTTAAAATAGAAGCACATCTGAGTGGTGTGGTCTGAATAGCTTTTTATAAGGAGCTTGTGGGCTGTTTCAAGATTTTTTTTTTTAGGCTCTACCAATGTTTTAAGTATTAACTAATGAGCATTCAGAACAGCGTTTTTAGGTGGTGTTACTTTTTTTGAAGTCCAAATCAGACATAGGCACCAGCCAGCAGAGACTATAAAGTTGGTACTGAGGATGCAATTTTCAAGAAGTGGTATCTTTTTGTAGGGAAGTGTTTACATTTCTTGGCACTAGAAGTCAGATAAAGAAAATGGCTGAGGCTGTGAGGTGGGTTGTGGTGAGTTTTTTGTTTTGTTTTTTTGCTTGTTTGTTTTGTTTGGGTTTTGTTTGGGTTTTTTTGGGGTTTTTTTTGGGGTTTTTTTTTGTTGTTTTGTTTTTGGTTTTTTTGGGGTTTTTTTGTTTTTTTTGTTTGTTTTTGTTTTTTTGTTTTTTTGGTTTTTTTTGGTTTTTGGGTTTTTTGGTTTTTGGGTTTGGGTTTTTGGGTTTTGGGGTTTTTTGGGTTTTTTGGTTTTTGGTTTTGGGTTTTTGGGTTTTTTTGGGTTTTTTTTTGGGTTTTCGTTTTTTTGGGTTTTTTGGGTTTTGGGGTTTTGGGGTTTTTTGGGGTTTTTGGGGTTTTGGGGTTTTTTGGGTTTTGGGGTTTTGGGTTTTTGGGGTTTTTGGGTTTAAATAGCTGCTTGGTCTTACATAGAACATTTCTGTTTGTTATTCCTGCCTTCGGATACACCAGATTCCAGTCCTTATTGTATGAAGAAGAAATGCACATGTGCATGGAACATGGATTGGTTACCTTTATTTGAAACTATTTTTCTTATTATCATTCTGAACTCAGAAGAATATATCATACTGTTAAGGGGCAAGTTAGGTAACAATTACACCATATTTAAGGCAGGAGAAAAGCACACAATTCTTGATCAGTCTTTAGGCTCACATATATTAATTCAAATATTCATTCATTATTCACAATTAATAGTTGTTCAATAATATTCAATGGGAACAATACTGGAAAAAATGATTTAAACTTAGCAAAGTACTCTTAAATTACAAATAATGGTATCCCTGATTTCTGATGTATAGAAATTGTTTCACAACATAAGTCACTGCTAGAGATTTCTGAAGTATTTATTTATATTTAATACATATTTCTCAAAGTGAATTAGCATGCTAAGTTATAAAATTACAGGTTTATATATTTTTGAAAGAAATATTAACATTTCTAAAACACAGCAGTCATTTCAAACTAAATATGCAGTGATGAAATTAAAAATAAAAATCAACTTCAAGATTGAAATGTGAAGTAGTCCTTAAAAAAAGGAATTCCAAAGCTGTTCATGCATACACAATCACCTACTGGAGCTAATAATTATGCAATAAGCCCTACTGCTTGTTCTGAATTTCTTCTGTGCATGGTATGAAAAGAAAATATGAGATTTAGACAAGTGCATAGTCACAGATTTACCCAGCCCAGGAGTAGAGCTGAGTGCAGAGGTACTACTATGGAGAAAAACATTTCCAGATTTGAAAATGTAATGTAGAAACCAAAATGATGGGACCTAGAATTAAGGTAACTTTCATAGATATTCTGCTATTAAGTAACAGATTCTGCAAATAATTTATTATTTGTATTGTATTTTAAAATATTTGCTGAAACTCTTGAAAAGTACTTATTATTTGAACAAAATCCATTAATGTGACGTATTTTTATGGCACGTTCTACCACATCTTACAATGATATTAGGGAAAAACCCAGCAGCTTTTTTTATATTGCATCTTGATCCAAAAACTATTTAAATCAAAAAGATTGATTAGTCATTTGATAGTATTCTTTTATACTTTATTTTTTGGCATCACCCCAGAAACTTTTAAAAGCTCTAAAAATATTGCTTCAAAAAAGGTGTAACTGAAATGCACATTTGAATTATTACTTCTTTCAGTTGCAGTTGTATGAGTTCACATGCTACTTGTGAAATATTTCCACAGAGAAACTAATTCCACCTGTCCTTCATCTTAGTAAACAGTTATCTTCAAATTAGTTTCATTACTTGCTGCACTTGTTACTTGCTCTAAACATCAGCTGGCACTTAAGCATTAGTTTCAGCATCTCTAAAAGCTAAAATGGAGTTTTTCTAGTATGTGTCTGTGTGTGGAAGTTCTTAGAAAAAAGTTGCATATCAACTCATTTTTTTCACTACTATCAGTAAAAATATGGGCTTATAGAATTTTGCTGAAGTACAGCATTCCTTCCCTTCTTTCTGAAAAAACTGTCTGGAAGGAGACAATTTAACCATGAAAATTCATGCATGATAACTTTTAAAGTTGTCATCAAGTAAGAGTTTGAATAGTAACAGTTACCATCCCTTCACTTCAAATTGCTAGTAATTCACAAAAATGAAGCACTTACCCAAATAAACAAATTATTGAGTCAATGCAGCATTAATTATAAAAACACTGAATTGTGTTTCTATTGAAGTCTTTACCTTTCCCAGCAGGAGGAGTCAGAAGTATGTTATAATAATACCAAATACTTTATACAGTTTTGGATTGTGTAGTAGGATGGATTTTCCAGCAGAGGGAGAAGTATACTGTATTATTAGGGACTGAGCTATAATTTTGCAACCTCTAGTTTAATGAAAATTCCTAATACTTTGCTTAGAAGACATACTTATTTGTTCTGACTGCTGTTATTTTGAAATGTCAATATATCTTTCTGCCAGATTTGTTATCAGTAATTTTTATATAATCATAGTTTTGTTATTTTTTAAAGCATAATTGAATAGCTGCATGTTGGTTTTATAAGGATTTTTTCCACATCCATAATAGTCTGGTCTAATGAGTTGTATTCTTCACTGATTGCAGTGATAGCTCTTTCTTAATTCTTAATTAAACTATGTTAAAATATGCATTAAGGGACATATGTGTGATAACATTGTTTATTAAGTCATTATCAGAGTAATGTATGGATTACAGCTGTAAAAAACCCAAACCACCACAACCCAGAGCTGTGTTAGAACAGTGTGTTATTAGAAGAGAAATGTGGGTGAAGAGTACAGCATGTTCCAGATGAAGAGCATGGCCCTGGATGGGCCAGACTTGGTGTATATGTTTGTCATCACTGCTTCCTCTAGTGGCCTCAGATGTGCTCTTTGCCATGCTCCTTGCTCTGTGAGGCACTTGAGCCATGTGCTGTTACTGGTGGTTGGTGATTTGTTGGCAGTGTGTGGTTTAAAGGATGTTTTAGTCTGTGGAGCAGCTGTATGAAGCATTTTAGGTGCTATTTTATGGGAAAGAGTAGTGTAATCCCCAAAGATTTTTTTGCAAGACTTCTTTTGCAGAAGATGATAAATTTTGATTACTGCTGTCTCAGCGGTTTCAGCTTTGTTTTAAGAGACTGAGTGGGGGGCAGATGAAGGCTTTTTAAGCTTCAGTGAGGCCACTTTTACTCTCTGTAACAAAATTAACCAATATGGAAATAATTATTCTGCAATAACTGCACACTTTGTCCTTCTTGTGGAAGTGGCCATGTTCAGCAGTGAAACTAATGGCACTGGGAATATTGCTGGATAACTCGTCCTCGGAGAGCAATTCATGTAACACTGTCAAATTACACAATGTCAGTGCAAGGTATTGAAGAACACATTACAGTGACAAATTAGAAGTGCAAGGTCCTTTGAATAATGCAGTTCCTGTGAAGGTGGAAACTAATTTCAGAGTAGTTCTTGGGATTCATAGGCTATCTGGGATTTATTAATATGGCAGGTATTTTGCTTTTCAAGTCTGGGGGGACTGTAGCTCTGTAGTAAGGCTCTTGTTTATGTAAGATGAACCTGCCTATTCATACAGAATGATAATACATCCCACTGCCTCCCTTCTACAGGGAATTTGAATGTAACAACTGTTTAGGTGATTTGAGGCCTTTGCAGGGATATAGCTTTGGCAGATACTGAGTATAGCAGCACTGAGCAGGTATTAGCAGGTATTGGATCTCTGTAGAGGATGCTGAAAACTTTCCTAAAATCATACTGGGGCTGGAATTGAGCAAAATAAGATAAAAAATCTAGATGAATAAAAGGATTAGTACAGTCCTAAACTGTAGTCCTTAAAAAAAAAAAAAAAAATCTAATTTGCTTCCCAAGCTCATAACAGTCTGCTTGAAACCCAGACAAAAGCCATTTTTGTCAGTAATGTTTCTCAGGCATCTTTGGTCATGTTTTAGTTCAGTGTTCTTTATAAAGCAAAGCAGTCTGGTGCCTACTTGTAGTGGCATGCCATCATTTGGGCCCTTTGAGGCTTAAATCAAGATACAGTCTCAGACTAGACCTAACATATCACACTTCTCAGTGTTTCAGAAATATTTTCCTGGATAGAAACTTCACTGGTGAATAAGCATTTTCTAGACACACACGTCAAACTGGGAAGAAACTATAGTGCAACACTTCAACAATAATCTTGATTTTCAGAAGGTTCTACTGACCACAGCTTGCTATGCTCAAGGTCTCTTTATATTGTCATCCATGGATTACTGTTGTAACTATTTATGCAGGAAAGCTGCTGTGACACACTTTGGCAAATGGTAGGAATGCTCAGAGTAAATGTAGGTATAAGTAGAGGCTTTTAATTATTTGGGCTGCTTTATTTTCACTTGAAGTAGTTAGGTACTAGTGGGAAGATTCTCTTGGCCAGACCATGATCTTCAAAAATGAAAGCAAAATGTCTGTGTAGTTGTTATTGAGGTGTAATTGTAGGAAATATTGGTTATTAATCTCAAAGGAACTCTATTTAGGTAGAAATTATAAGAAAATCAAACTTGTAATAAGATGAGGAAAAGGTAGGGAAACATAAGAGTTTATTTTAGGGTAACAACAGAGTGGCAATATCTAAAGTTCAACTGGAAGATGTGTACAGTACCAAAATCACTTTCTCTTTGAATTCTTCTAGCATTTGCCAACTTATTTTAGGAAAAAAACCCCTGTTTTATGTAGTGAAACAGCTGACCGAATTCTAATAACATCACCACCCTCAGTGTGTGGGCAGCTCATATGATTGCTAAAAGAAGTTGTACAGCTTTTTTGGGTTCTGTGTTCTATATCCCAACAGTGACTTGCAATGGTCACTTGTGGTAAGTGGAGGTTTTTGTTAGTGGACAAGTATAAAACTGAAAGATTAAAAACTGCTTTAGTCAACAACAGTGTTTTGTTTTATTTAGGCTTTGGAATCTAGTTTAAATATTTGACATAGTATTTTCATTCTTAGTCCATGCAGAATGTTTTTCTTTCTTTGGCCAAAAATATTTGCTCTATTCATGAATAGTTTTGACTGACTTGAAACTGGTTTTACCAGGATTCTCTTTCTTTTATGCAATGAGTATTTTTTCTGATTTTACTCAGCTTTCTTATCAAGAGGATAGACTCATGCCAAGTCTAGCTTGGCCTAAATGCTCTTTGGCAAGGCAGTTCCCTTTAGAACTAGTCTGCACTACTGTAAATCTAAAGGGAAAGTAAAACAAAAGGTGAAAAGAGTGAAATAGCAATCATTCGAAGGAAAGGAAGGAAGTAAAGGGAAAATGTACTTTTAAACATCTTTAGTGCTTCCTTTAATATTTGGTGGGCTTTGTCAGGAAGCAGAAGTGGCCTGAATGCCTTGGTAATCCTTGAAGATGGATAGCCCTGCCTCTCTGAACTCCTTCTGTTTTCTTCTCTGACCTCTGAGCTTTAATTTAAGCCCAGGAACTCATGCCAGGGCTTGTTGAGCTCATCATTTGATCTCACAATCTCTCTCCTTCCTTAGACACAGCTCCACTAAACCTAGAATAAAATCCTGGCTGCACTGCAAACGTTGGCATGCATGGCAGGAAGTTCTGTGTAAAGGTGTGACTGCATTGTCACTCTTACCCTAGTGTGCTATATGAGGGGAAAAATACTGAGGTCAGGATAAGGTTTTGTTGTTCTTTGTCAGGCATTACCTGCTTTCCTCTGAACTTTTAGTACATAGACATTATTGGTATTAAAATTCTTATCACTTAGTTAATTTCTTTATTGTTACTAATAAATTACTGTATCCAGATTTACAGTTGTGGCAGGGAATGTTGCTGTGCTTTCATTTTGTAAATCTGCTTTTACATATTTGCTTTTGCTGCTTTCACTTCTTGCACAATATAGAACAATCTGCAGCTATTTCTGCCTAGAGTCATACTGACTGCCAACCAATTAAACTCTGGCAGTTTTGTTCTAGTTAGCATCTGCATGTGTTTTCATGTTTTGTGTGCTTCATCTGTACATAAAAATCTGCATTGTAGCCTGATCTAGATTTTATTTTTCTGTATTTTGGCTGTTTAATACATTTGGAGAGATACAATTTCCAGTTTGAACTTTTGTGAGATACAGTACCTGGCATTTGCATTTTGAAGTCTTGGCTAAAAAGGCATGATGAATATTGAGCCAAATGTCCACCAGTCACATCAAATACTGCTCCAGGGGGGTTACATGTAGCCCTTGCTGTCTCTGTTATCAGGAGACACGAAGACCTCTGTCATTGCCAGACTGTCTGACTGCCAGCTGGCAGTGCAAACCCATCACCTCCATTCGAGTGAACTTCAATGTGCTTTATTAATGCTTTGTGCCTTCCCTGCTCGGTGAGTTTCTGTTATGTAACTGATTTCTCATGGAAGTAAGAAATTTCATGGAAATGAAATTTCCTTTCACAAAGGAAATGCACCCACAGGCACCTCCTTTTAAAAACACATGATATAGTAATTTTGAAAATTATCATAGGAACAGTTTTCCCCTCTATTAGTCTCCATTCCTGCTTTCTAAGAGGGGAAGTGAAGGGTAGAGCTGCAGATGCAGAAGTGTGGCCAATAACTGTGCAGAAAGGGGAAATGTGGCCAACAAATATGCAGAATGGTTCCTGTGGCCAACGTGGCTGGACAGAAGGGGCTGCCACACCACTACCCAAGGTAGTTGGGAGTGAGAAAAGGCATTTTGTGGACTGTCCTTGGCTAGAACAGATGCTCCCCTGTTCCCTCTGGGAAAGATGAAGGATGAAGGCAGTAAGGTTGTGCTGGGCTGGAAGACCTCATGAAGTCCATGTTATTGATCTCATCATCTCTCTTGTGCACTGAGTGATTCTTGACAGGACTACATATGAACTGTAAAGGGCTCATGCTGTGTGCTAGTCCAGATTGACTTCTGAACAATTAAACAGCTCCTGAATTGATGCATTTGTATGTACTTGGAATAAGAATGATCCAATTTGTGTATGTGTGGCTGTGATTATTGCAATGTATATTAATTTATCTGAATTCTCAGTTACAGCCATGTGGCAGCACACAGTTCCAGGCAGGCTACACACCCTGTAACCAGTTTAACAGCCCATTTTCTTGCATTGATTCTGCCCTCGCATTGATGCTCTTGGCAGCTGCAGAAGCTGCACTCCAGGTGTCTCCCAAGCTACCACATGTGCTGGCTGTAGAAGGAGCTCTATGCCAGCCAGGGATTTCCTCTATACTACAGGAATGCTCAGAGTTGAGAAGGTTGAACACATTTCGAGTTACTTTTTGCCATTTTGTGTAGGGTAAAACTGTTGGGACCAATTGAGTCTTGTTCTCATGGGCTCTCATAATTACATTGTTGTGAGAAGAGCAATTTTTCTTAGCTTAAATTCAAACTAGAAAAGATTTTTACAGTGAGGCCGATGCTTTTCAATAGAATTGCTTGATCATATTTTTAATGAGATCTTTCAGTCTTGCATATGGCTGAATCGGTATTAAAAGCTGGGAGGTACTAAAGTATGAATGAAGTAATTTTGACTGCAAGAGCTATGTTAGGGGCTGGCTATCAAATTGTATTCCTTGAAAAAAGGATTAACTTTGGGAGAAAGTCTAGGCATGATCTCAGTGATAAAAATGTGTTTGCTGGTGCAAAACTCTCTGTATCAGTTACTCTTGCAAGTTTTCTCTCCTTGGTGTGTTGGATTACCTCTGTAACGGCCTCTTTCTGCAGTTTCTTCATACAAGCTGGGACTATAATATATACATGGAATAGAAGGAAAGATATTTCAGGTAAGTTTAAAGATATGAGAAACTTTGTTTTTTGTATTTTTCTCACTGACCTAATACTTATAGTTAGTGACCAAATTAGTACTAATCAGTTTTCTAACTCCCTAGTTACCATGTAAAGTTGTCTGCACCTTGCATATGACAAAATAAAGATAACTAATCTGTTTGAAATAGCAGCTATTGGGATTTAGCTTGAAGTGTCTCTGGAGTAATAACTGACTCCTTGGTACTTGTTGCAAAATGAACTTGTATAGGGAGTGCCCACTCCTTGTTTATCTGAATCAAACTGGATTGTTCTTTCTCATGTTCCGAAGTGAGCATCTAAAGAAGAGAAGAGAAACAAGTGATGAGTGAAAGAAAAATGTGTGATAGAGGTGAATAAAGATGAAAACCAAAGTTTGCTTATGGCAAGTGGACTGCTTCAGTTGATTTCTCACTTGGCCTCTCAGAGCAGATCTCCTGAGGCCTTGATTTTTTTGGGGGGGGCTTATATTGAGTTCACAGACTAGATGCTTAACCTAGTGTAAATTAGCATAGTGCTGCTGAAGACGAGAGATGTGGTTGAGGGACTGCTCTAGGAGGAATTATTCTGATTCATATGTGGTATAAGTAAGGTGAAAATGATGTGTGCCTTTATTTAGATCAGGTCCTTGAACAAAGGGATGGACAACAGATGAATAATGTTCTTAGTTGTGCCTTCATCATGATGCAAGTGATCAAAAGAGCAGAAACCTGGAAATAGAATCAGGCAATGAATGGGTAGAATCACTAAGCAAGAAACACTTTGGTGAAGGCAATCAATGCCTTAAGGTAAATTACAGTTAATGTAAAGGAGCTGGAGCTGTGGGAAATACCTGGCAGTGTTAGTCTGATGGGATTGTGTCTCTGAAGCAGTTGGTCTTTTGCTCATCCCAGCACTTGTAATGTGACCTGCCTCTGTTGAAAAAAGGTTTCCTGTACAATTATGTATCACAAACCAATTTTCATATAACAAGATCTACATTTCAAGTGCATCTGAAGGTCTAACTGTGCTGTTTGAATGTATTTAAATGATCCTTCATCAATAATTTATGTACATTGCTTGTGTCAGGTATGTATTGATTACCATTCTGTCAGGTGTCAGTTCACTCTCCAGAGATGCATGGAGCAAAGCAGAGCTGGTCCTTCCTTAGAGCTCTATTAAGCTGTAATGATTTGCAGTCATCCATACCACAGCAGCTGTGTAAGGTCACAGAACTCAGGACTGGAGCAGGCTGACCTGTGCAGTCTGGAGTTCAGCCATTCTGTGGAAATGCTTTGCTGTTTCTTTTCACATATCATGGGCACTCAGACATGGAGGGGCATTTTTCTCCAGAAGTTCAGTTGTACATACCTATGTTACTTGAAGATTTTAACTGTGGGCAGCTGCTCCCAGGAGTTATGGAGTCCAATATATTCCTGTATCTGGCTAGGCAGTTTATGACCTGGATCATGTTTTTTAAAGAGTCATAGCATCTATGTCCTTTCCACTCCCTTTCCCTGGTTAGTCACAAGAAATCAGCAGTCTTATGTTGAGGGTTTTTCCTTCACTTTTCTTCATAACCAGGGAAGGTTAAATGTCTTCAATATATTTTTTTAAAAAAACTTTTTTCAAAGTTGCTGTGTCTTTAGGTGTTATTACAAGTCCTTATTATATGCAGTAGCACTGAGAGTTTAAATGAAGTCAGGAATTGAATGTGCAAAATTATGCTTAAATACAAAGCTAACCTCAGCTGATTAGCATTAAAGAGTTTATTATCTGGATAGAGTGAAGGGCTGACATTGTAGGGACTCTCCCTGAAATGCCACAAACCAGTCTATTGCCAGATGCATATAATCAATGCTATAGAATCCATAGCTGTAGTGGGCAACTGCAGGTACAGTTTTCCCTGCATTGTTCTGAGTACCCATCACTTAAGGAACTGATCTTTCTGTGGCCATGTGTGCCAAGATGGAAAGGGAATTATGACCAAAATTCTGGAGGGTGCAGTAGTTTACTATATCCCATGGCACCTGGGACACAACACTTTTTAGCCAAGCTAGATAAATATCTCTGGACTGTGTGAAGCAGGTTTTTCTTGCAGTGGGGAGTTGTGCAGGTGATGCATCTTGCAGAGCTTAGCAGGACCTGTTACCCTGAGCACAGCACTGATGTTCTCACGCAGGCTGGGACTGTGCTATCCTGTGCAGAAGTGCTGCTTGGATCAGCTCCCATACAAATGTATCCTTAACTCCCTGTCCTCACTGCTATGAATCCATTAAGTTTTTTCAGACTCAGCTTGTCAAGTGAGAAAAGCAGGTCTTGTCAGGCATTTGGGAGCGCTTTGTGCTTTTCCACAGATGAATTTTTAGTATTTGAAGTGCTGAGTCATGCAACTTGGTAGATCAAGTACAATTAGAGTTAATTTTTGTTTTGCCTCCAGTCTTGACTGCAATCCTGAAAAGAAAGCTTGGATTAAAAGAATTTTTCAAAACCATATCCAGAGGGAACAAATACCACTGATTAACTTAATAGGTGAATAAGCATCATTGCACTACAGAAATATACCTCTAAAGTGGATTCTCAGTGCTAGAAATCCAAGGGAAGGAGCTTGACAATGACAGATATTTTCTCATGTGGTTTATTTGTAGACAATGAAGCAGTTGTAGGTTTTGGGTCTTTTTTTTTTTTTTTTTATGCGGTTGTTGGTTGGTTTTGGTGGTTCTTTTTGTTTGGTTTTTTTACTTTTATTAAGTCTAAAAATAAGGAAAGCCTGGGTATTTTTATTCATTTCTTGTACAGTTATTTATGTTTTATATATTCAAAGTCAAGAAGATTGTTATTTAAAATTAAATCAGTGTAAGAAGCTGGGTGTAGAAGAAGTGGGGAAAATGCCAGTTTTTGTTTGGTGCCTTTTTTGAGGTTTCTGAGGCCCACATCATTCCCTGCAGCGTGCCAGCAAGGGCTGGCACGTTAAAGCTCTTCTTGTGGCTGTGTTTTCCACCAGGCAGCAGAGCTCATGTTTGGACTTCCCTGGGCCTATTTGGGAACCCAGCCAAGGATGCCACACTCAGGTGTGCCAGTGTCAGCCTGTGCTGTGCATGGGGAATATGAACACTTAGATTATGCTTCTGGTGATAAGTGTCATGGAACCTTCACAGAAAAAGAGCTCTGACTTCCTCAGTTTGCTCACTTGGCTTCCTAAGACAAAGGGATGCCCAATTTCTGTGTTTCAGAAGGCTTCTAGGTGGGCAGGCAGCAGGTGCATGTCACACATGCCCTGATACTGGGGCTGAAAACATTAAAACAGAAAGTACACAACCCTGTAATAGTCTAAGTTAAATCTGGCTTCTGAGCTTAAGTTCTTTACTGCACTTAGCCCTCCATCTCCTGCAAAAAGTATATTATATCCACTAGGACATGTTACAATTTCTTATTTTTCAGTACTTTTACCTTAAATTAGAGACTACTGAATTATTTCAGAGACAACCTATCTCTTAATCAAATATCTGTTGGTTGTTTTTCTCCCCCAGATATTACTTTAAATATCTGAATTATGTAGAAATTTTTGTTTCTGGTACCCTATAATGAAGTATCACTTCTTGTTACTGTGCTCAACAAACCCTTTGTTTCATGCCTGAACAACACCTGGGACAGCTCACATGAGAAATGCTAACACAGTTCCATCTTGTTCGAGATTTGCCCTTGACTTTTTGCTGTACATCTACAGCCGTTTTTCTCTGCTTCAGGGAACTCAAGTAAGTGGCTTTTAGAAGACAAAGTTGTTTTTTTTTTCCCCTTTCACACTAAGCTTTTGGGATAATATACCTTGTACTTGTGGAAATCCAGTGAAGAATTTCCTTTTTTTGCCACATAAGTTTTATCTGCAGCCTACCTGAGCAAAGATGTATGTTGATAATTTCTGGTATTTCTGCACCAGTAAACACCCTAGTTAATGTTGCAAACAGTCTTTTATTAAAGCCCTCTTTTTATCCCATCAACTACATTTTTTAAAAATTCTGCTGTCTCAAAACTGCCATCATTAGTCTCAGCTCAAAAGTTTTAAAGAAGCTTTCAATTAAATGCAGTCAGCTATTATTATGCAAGTGGGAGGAGAATATAAAATTTCCGTTACTTTTGTTTTGCACACAATCACTTGGAAACAGTTACTTATGTACTTAAACTGTGGTGAGGTAGGATTTACACCTGCAGAGCTCTTCATCCTGTCAAAGCTTATAGTTGGATTTTCTTTCTTCCTATCACAATAATTAAAAACTAAACTGACCTTAAATCCTATCAAATTGCTTTCCTTCATTTTAGAAACATTGTTATGGAATGGGAAATGTGTTCTTTCTATTGTATGGGTGGATTAGAAAAGCATTCTGGTGTATACCAATTTATTTTTCCAAGGTATCTTACTAAGTTAGTATTATTGGAACAGGAGATCATACACTTTGTTATGTTTTCCATGATACCCTGACATAGCAGTAGTATTGGTACTGGAGAAGATAGACCTGGGATATTGCACTAGGATACTTTGTCCTTTTGCTGACATTTCCGGAAAAAGACAAGCTATTGTATTTTTAAATTTTATTAATTTTTTTCTGATATCCACATCTTGGCACTCACTGCTACATCCTGTAATTAAAATAAAGATGTCACATTTGTATTTGTAATGACAAAATCTTATATTTTGACATTTGATGAGAAAATAGAAATTGAACTAGAAGCAAAGCTGTCTTCAAAACCTTGTGTTAGCTTATAATAACCTATTTTTTGGAAATTGATATTTTGTTTTCCAGACTTTAGTTTGGAAAATTATTCAGTTCTGTCTTTTTTTGGTGGGGAAGCAAAATTGGCAAGTTTTGATGAACTCCTTTTGTCTGTAGATAATGAGTATTCTGTAGGTTGTTTTAATTGCTTTACTCATGATACAACTACAGAATCCTTGAACTTTACAAAGGTCACACTAGTATTTCAGCTCTTCCGGTGATATACATTTGGAAGATAACAAGTGAAAGGATGATTAACTTTATGATTTTTTAACATGCTTTCCCTTCATTTTTAATGAGATCAGTGTTGTTGATGATAGTGGGGTATTCCATTTATCTGCTTTAAAATGAATACTATTTACATTATTGTAGATGTTGGGGGTTTTTAAGAAAGTGAGCTTGCTGTAAACTTTAACACTTTTAGTTATTCTTGAATATTTTTAAACCTTTTAATGTACAATGTATACTTGCATAACAAATAGACCTGCTTTTAAATCTAGCAGTGTTTTCTCTGATGCCTAGAAGTTTTTCTGCAGAAATAGCCTGGCATTTAAGAGAGTGAAGGAACCAATGTGAATCTCTGCAACATATGACATGTAACTTGTTCTGGATAGCGATCAACTGAGATGCCTCCTTCAGGGGCTGAGCATTGGAGCTATTTGCAGAGCAGATCTTTCCCCTTTTGAGCACCTGTCTGCCTCTTTCTTTGTTTTATGTCATGGTCAGTTGCTATCTTCTGCAATGATAATTTTTCTTATTAATCTGAGCATGGTCCTGCATTTAATTCTAAACTCTCAAAACTCTTTTAATTAGTTGCTGTCCGTGGACTGGTAAGTGGCAGCAAATATTCCCTGTGTCCTTTCCTCAGTGCCTGCAGTGTGTTTGTGCAGTGCAGAGCCTCAGCTGGGACTTGTGGGCAAGCTGGACTTCTCCTCCCTCTGTGCTGCTGAGGGACACGAAGGCCACCGTGTGCTGGACTGGCAGGGCACATCTCAGTGCCTCCATCAACCTGCCCAAAGTTACAGACAAACACTGGGCCCTGCCCACAGCAAACAACCATGGTGTTGGTCCTCTTGTTTAAAAGAGAGCCAGTCCCTTGTCACTGCTAGGCTTTGAGCTTCAGCTTGTATAAATAGCAATTCTCTTGGTCCAGTTTGCATGTGTTTCTTCTTTTGCTTCAGATCTACGAGAAGCAATGCTATTGGCAGTTTCATATGTGATTACTGCTCTTCCTATCTTTTAGGGTTTCCTGATAAAATTTGGCTCACAAAAGTTAATTTATGTTTATTAATCTATGACCTTCAAAAAAATCCCCATTTCAGAAAGTGTTTTCCAGATGCAGTACATTTCTGCAGATCAGTCCACAGCTCTACAGCTGAAATAGCTGCCCCTTGCTGGCATTGGAGCAGGTGCTTCTCTCATCACTCAAAGCCACCCACTTGACATCTGATTTCCAGATGCTCTTAAATGGTACCTTGTAACAAGCTATTTTGTGCAGTCCTGATTATGTTCTTATTTTTTATTCACTGTTTTCAGGACATATATTAGTTTCCTCTTAGAAAAAATAAAGTGAAAAGTTGTATTTGAAATAAGCTCATGCAGCTTTTGAATGTTATAGGATGTATATGTTGATGTTTACATCAGGCTGCAACTTCTGAAGTTTATTTCTGTGGCTGCAAATGATTATACTCATGGGGTGGGCATCTCAGCAGTGCTTATCTGCAAGCCTTTAATTTCATCAGTCTGATTAGCACTGTTTATTTTTTCACCTGGCCCCCTGTTACTTTTCAAGCTTTCACTTGTGTTTGTCCTCTTAGATGTCCCTAATTTCTCTCAATTTTCTTGACATCTACAGCAGGTGTCTTTGGCCTGAATGCTCCTCAACACCTGCTACCTTCTTGCTGATTCCCTTTTAATACAGATCTCAACTGCTACATATGGGGGGTGGGGGGAGAGAGTAAGGTAACTGTTTTTGTGTTATGTGAAAATTTGTTGTGATATATTTTTAATAGACAAGCTAATCTTCCAGTGCAAAAAGAATGGATTCCTTCCTCACTTCATTTTTGCTGGGCTTTTTTTTTTTTTGCTGTCCTTATGTGCAAAAAACCCTCAACACTTGTCAATTTTATCCTAGTAAATAAATGGGAAATGACCAATGAGAAATAAGATAAGATGCTGAGAAAGACTCTTCTACTTTCTTCTGCAGGAATGAAATGTCAGTATTACTTTGTTTTGCCTTTTCCTGTTTAAGAGATAAGATGTAAAATATACACGTTCTTGAAATGCCTTTTTCCTTGCACTGCAGCAGGTGAGGAAACAAAACCTTGAGGCTTTGGGTTTCTATCTGCTTTGCCAAAAATAAAGAATACAGTCTTGTAACATTGAAAGGGTTATACTACCCTGAGACTCTGAATGTATAGTTGTTCTTCTCTGAAACAATAAGATATCAAAAGAAAGTTACTGCAGGTTCTAGACATGGCAGTAATGTTGTGTCAGTGATGGCTAGGGTTTAAGAATTGCCACAGTCATAGGGATAGATAAAATCTTTTATGAGATCAGCTAGAATATTTTCCTTTCCAGCCTCTCATGACTGATCTAATAAAAAGTAGCTTATTATTGCAAGTCTCTAGACTTAGGCCTTTTTCCAGTTTTTCTTCCCCCTCAGCCCTGTCATTCACTATGTGTCATGAACCCTTTCTCTCAGAGCAGTGATGACTCCCATGGATTTCAGTGAAAACTGTTTATGTCCAAGACCTCTGAAAAGCAGTTCTGTCCCTTCTGTCCCATGCTGATAACATGGAAGCCCAGAGCTTCCATGTTTCCTCAGCTTGAGAAGAATGATGACATTCCTCTCTATTGGAAAGCTTTGTCTCAGCAGAATTTCTCACATCTCCCCACCCCCTGTGATATCCTCAAGCTATGAATCTGCTTTTCTCAGATAGAGAATGGGGACAGACATTTCCCAGGTAAACTAGGTCTGAAGTTCATTGTAATGATATATTTATACAAGTAATTACATCTATTTTCAGTTTATTTACTTTCAGTGTTCTGATTTCTGGGCCCTTTGTCTTTGGGGGCTGTGTGGCTTGTTTGAAGACAGAATATGCAAAAATATTGATACTTTTTTTTTTTTTGTTCACTGAAGTCTGCAAGAATCCTTTAAATAATAAATCTATAATTTGTGCCTATTCCATTGTCTTTCAAAGTTAGCAGGCATAAGAGAGAGTTTCAACAATCAATGATGAGGGAAAATCATTAAAGGTCTGTTCCTAAGGAATAATTTCATGGTATGTAAACTTTTTATTAAAACAAAATCAAAAACAAGCAGAAAAAAAAGAAAGTGAAAAGCAATAGTTTTAGAATAAGCCAACCTTTCCTCCCCAAACCAAAAGGTGGCGAGGGGGAGATGGGCACCTTTTATTTGGTATGACACTATCAGCTCTCTGCAAACCTTGATACAGTTTTCTGAGCCTTCTGTTTTCTCACAGGAAATATTTTGATTCACAGCAGTAAATGTTCTACTAGTATGGTAGTAGAGAGAAATAAAGGGGAAAAGTATGTGAAATATCTGCTTCATGACTGTGTTGTAGTCTGAGCAACATGTCTGACTAGTATCCATGTGTTAAATAAACAATTTTTCTCCTGAATGTTTACAGGAGTAACGTGGCTCATTTATTTTGTGAAGCCGCTGTGGTTGCTCTACCTTGTCATCAGAATCCTCATGGATATGCAATGCTAGGTCAAAAATGAAAAGTGTTTTCTGATGGGTCTGGAAGGAAAACATAAAAAAAACCCCAAAAACCCAAGTGTGTGATTTGCACTCTTGGAAGTTCTAAACTCTGAGAAATGTAATTTAAAAATATTTCCTGTTTTCTTACTTAGTCTCAATACGTCAGGCTCAGCTAAACGAAGAACTAAATTAAAACTGTCATTTCAGCTCATAAATAACAGATGTCTCACCCATTTAATTATTTATAGTCTTGAATCTTTTAAAAATGAAAATGGCTATACACATTTTTAATGTAGTTCTTGGTAATTTGCTGCATGAATGATAAGATTCCAGATAATCCCAGCACACAAACATGAAAAATAAAACTTTGACTGACTCACTTATCTTATGTGACTGCTTCTTCAATCCCCTGTGACTTTTCTTAAATTAAAATTTAAGTGAAATCTAATCACAACAAAATGATGTTCATACACTTGCATTAATAATTTATCTGCTAGAGATCACAGTGAAGGTAGTATGGACATTAGAGATTCATTTGCTGCCTGAAAATCAATGCTTTGTTTTTGCTGAGATTTATCTTTTCATCTCTGTGAACTGTGTTTGGATGGATCACAAGTCTGAAATAACAATAGTGGAAAAAATAAAGATTGTGCCAACATAAAAAAAACCAATACCCTACCCCCAGGAACACCACCAAACCCCCTTCTCCTGCATTCCTTGGTTGATGACAAAATTATGTCACTTGCCTTAATGACTTCTTCTCTTTTTATGAACACAGCTAATCTAGTGAAAGATGAACTCAGTGGGTTAACAGGGATCCCCTGGCAGAGCCACAGTGTGCTGAGTGTGAGCTCAAAGAGAAAACATATGGGTGTGGAGTGATTACAGAATATGCAACCTGAGTGCTCTGGGAAGGTGGGATTGCCAAGGACAGGAGAAAGATGTCAATGAGCTGAGGAGAGCTGCTGGGCCAGGCTCATGGATGTAAAAGGCAACTCAGGTTTTGAATGTGAGTGACTGGAATATCTTTGTGAGCTGATGAAGACTTCTTCAGTGCTTAATCAGCTGAACCAATGCTAGTGAATAAATGTATAAAAGCATTTTATGCATACCAGGTGACAGCCAGAAAAATCAATCTTTTGCAAATACCACCCATCCAAACTTGCCTTCCAGCTTGGTGGGTTTTGTAAATATTATGTCAACATGATACTGCATAACAAAGGAAAAATAATATGCTGGCATCCATTTTCTCAGCTGTAGGGAAATCTAGCTGGCCATTTTAATTGAAGAATGAAAAATCAGGATTACAAACAGATTTCTGTTCTCAGAAATGTTTGTGTAAGGATTGACAAAGGTAAGTAAAATAATGATTTAAAAAATCTGATTCAGTTTGTGGCAGTGTTTCTTTAATGGTGTTTTGCACTAGTGCAGAATTACATATAGCGGCTTCTTACTAGACACTGCCCTTTGCAACTTTCTAGAAAATATTTTCCATCATTTTGACATTTCATTTAAAATGAAATATAGAAGATATTAGAAATTCATGTTCATGACAGGTATTATTTGTTTGACTTTGAAATATACAGAGAACACACATTAATGCACAGTGACTGAAGTGTTACAGGGGTGTGTGTCTGCATATTCATGGGACTCTTCTTTACTCCACAAGAAAGTGTTGTGGAATCAGAAGAAGACTGACCTTTCATAGAACTAAAAATATGTGTGTGCAACAATGAATAATTTAAAAAGGGACCAGCTGAAATGCCCTTCTTCCCTACATATGTGTGTATAACCAAGAAAGAATGTTGTTTTTTCTTGCAAAGGTACACAATTTCACTATGTTTTCTAAGTTGCTTCTGTTTACACATTCAGCACAGAAGTTCTTATTCAAACTCTTTTGCCATTTTGCCACACATACCTGCTCTTTTTGGAGTTCCACTTGGGGAATATGAAGGTATTATACATCTGGGCTGCAAAACAGCTCTTTCAAGTTTATACTGGAGTATAGGCTGAGGGTTACTAAAGTGGAAGTTTCTGTTGACTTTTGTACTTTTTAGTTCTTGGAGAAAGATTGTTTGCTTAGGAGTCCTTTTAACATGGAGCAAATTCTATTTCTTTTGCACTAGAGAGGAAGTAGGACACTGTTCTTATTAAAATGCACAGATGTACATATGTGATCAGAGCAGTGAGTAAGGTGTTTGAGACTGTTACAAGTGTAAAGGAGTTTTGATTGACAAGCCCTGTTTGTTGACCAGAGGAAGAAAAAGCCTATTTGAATTTGAACTGACAGTCGCCCTTCTTTTTTGGATTAACAGTTCTGTGAACAGCTACTCGTCACAGTTTTTGATGACCTAATCAACTCTTTTACAAAACCAACACGTTGCAGAGTGGTGAGGGAGACATTTCTATCTTTCCCTTTCTTCATATCAAGCATTTTATAAAGAATATATTGTTACTGAGGGAAGTTATTTTGATTTATACAGCTTTTTCTCAATTTGCCAACAATTTGTATTGACCCTTGAGCTCAGCTGAGTTCCACATTTAACGTAGTCACAAAATTTAGCATACAAATGTAAAGCTTTCATAATGCTGATCCTGAACTTATGCCTGTGAGTGTTGAACTGTGTGGCATAGCACCTGTAGTCTTTGTAAAATTAGAGTGGGAAGTTTACTTATACAGCTGGAAGAATCACAGGCTTTCTTCCTTACCTGAGGTGTTACTACTTTTTCCTCCTGAAACTCTTGTCTGTTGAAGGAGAAATTCTAGTTGGAACTGATCAGTACTTAAAAAAAAAAAAAAAAAAAAAAAAAAAAAAAAAAAATATATATATATAAAAAATCTGTTTTTCCTTACCCATTAACACTGGAACTTTTTAGTTGCCATAAAAAGTGAAAGACTTCTTTGTATAGGAAGTTATCTCTTCCTGGTGATACTTCTTGTTCTTCTGTCCTAAAAATGTCTTTTTAACCATGGTGATTGCCATATTACTAATGAGAGCCAGGTTTCATTCTACTCCATGTATCCCTTTGCCTATGCAGTTATTGCAAGTGCACATGAATATTGAAAAATGACCTGAGTCAATTATTAACTGCTTATGTGCAACCCCTTAATTTACATGTGCAATTGTACAGTTTGGGAATACCCTGCTTTTGGTAACGTGGATAAGATTTGTTGGTGTTGTGCACCATAGGAGAGACTGCATGAACGAAAGGATGCAAAAATCAAACACGATTAATAAGTAGATATTATTTTATAGCTGGGATGTACTTTTTAAAATGTTTGATGGAGAATGAGCAGAACTGTTTCCCAGCCTGATTGTTACCATCTGGAACTGATGGCTGTCTTTACCTCTAACAAATTTGTAGAGTCTCCAAGAACTGCTGAATAAAACAGAGTTGATAGGAAGGGACTGCATCTGTCTGATGTGTTGGTAGAAGTCAAAGGTGATGCTAAATCTACTCCACAAATTTGCAACAAACACCCATAGACCAAACCACTGGATTAAGTCAATTATCTCTTCTCAGTCTGAAGCTTATAAACCTTGTGTGATTGTATGATTTTCTTCTAATTCAAACAGTATAATTTTCCAAATTTCCTTTGCTATTTCCCCATAGCTTTAGTTTCCAATTGCAATTGTCACAGACCTTACACTCTTGAAAGCCTGTGCTGGATTTTTTCTCAGGCAAAATGGCTGTGGTCAACAGCAACTGATTATGTACTCTTCCTGCATGCATCAGCATGTTGATTATGTGAAATCTCATGAAGAATTGCAGTCAATGCCAATCATTGCCTAGCTGAAGGTCAAATTTTACATTCCTCTACTGATGTAATATTTTTTTTCTATAGTAATCTATAAACCATGTAAGGAAACCCTGGAATAGATGTTCTTAACAAAATGTATTTATGCTTTCAACTACTGTTTTGGCATGCAAAACCAGAGTTCTGTTCTTGTTCAGCATGTTATTTCTCTAATGTTTATTGATACCTGAGAAATGGAATGCTAAGAAGAGCCCCGGGGCAAGGAGTGTTTAAAGCTGAAGAGTGATGCTCAGCTATGAGGCCTGATTTGTGCAAGGCCTACACTGGATACTGCAGAGGGATGGATCTCTGCTCAGTGCACTTCCCATGGTATTATTCACATTCATGTTGAATCTGCTTCTGCTTGAGCATCTGGATTGTGTCACCACTGCAGACGATGCTTGCAGGGATTAGTGCCATGTTTGTGCCCTACAAGTCCCAGGAGCTCAGCTCTTTTTGACTCAAAAGAAATTGGCCAAGAAAAGTATACTATTCAAATATCCTTACTCAGTGCTGTGTTTTCTGATTTATTTAATTTATATTTGACGCATCCAGTTAATTGCTACCTCGGAATTGCTTTGTATTGGGCTCCTACATGAAGCAGTCATGTATCTGGCAGATTGAGGCAGTCAACAAACACTTTAATAAGTTTGATCAATAGAAGGGCATCTTTGTGGAAATGGCCACACAGTGTAGTGAGGCACTGTTAAGTCATTAAATATTTGCCTAATTAAGCTTGTAGATTTGGAAAGTCAAAAAAATGTAGAATAATACCCCATGCACTTCCAAAAGGAAAAGATCCTAAAGTATTCGTTTCATGTCAGTTCCCTGCACTTGAAATGTAAAGGCTAGAGATTTTGAGAAGGCAGTTAAGCTGTATCATATATGTGATGTCTTCATGTTAATTGCAGATGGGTTATCTTACAATAATATTGTTTAATATGGGGACTATAAATATAGCATAGGAAGATTTCCCTCTGATACTTTATTTCTGTTAATTTGAAATAAAAGGCTGCTCTGTCCCCCAGCCCCACTCCCAGTTATCACCTTCCAGTTTCTAATATAATAATATCTACCAGTGTTCAGAATACAAAGGAAGCAGTAAATCAATTTTGCACTCTTCTTCATAATGTTATCGTAACCCCACTGTGTCTACATGGTAGAAGTGGAACATTTTCCCTGGCAAAATGGATATGCTTTCATTTTGATTCCTGTCCTTAAGTACAGCTGTGTACAATGGGGAGCTCACTTAAAGGGCTGGCTGGAAATGTTGCCCTAATGAGATTACATAAGGCTTTGTCCTCTGAGTCATGTCTGGGGACAAACAGGGATGTACACATTGAAGGAACTGCATTCAAAGCTAACGATCAATTTTTGCAGTGGGATATGGCTAATTCAGGAACTCGGAGAGTAGAGGTGAATAAAGATTGCTATGGAACATGTCTCAGCCAGAAATGGAATTTTATCCCTTAGATGAGATACGGATAAAAGGAGACTGTAATGACTTGAGCAGTATTTCACAAGCAGATCATGTACATATATTTTTTGTGTTAGATGCCTTAATGTTGCTAATAAGGAAGAAGCTTGAAGTATTTGAAACATCCACTTCAAAATCGTTCTTAATGGAAGAATGGAGGTTCTTTTTTTGAAATTTTTTAATTTTTTTTTACTTTTAGGTAATTTTCAGCATGTGCTGGAAATAAACTTTCAAAAAACCCCAAAACCCACCAAACCTGAAATCAATTTGAATTCCAAGTGCTGCTCTGATATACTGAAATTGTAAGTTAGGTGGTTTTTCCATCCATGGTAGGTTTTATTCCTCAGGTTTCAGTGTGAGCTTTGTTGGTTAGAGCATGGTGCTTATAGCATCAAGATGATGGATTCAGTCCCTGTAAGAGCCATTCCTTTAAGAGCTGGACTCAATGATCCTTGTGGGACCCCTCCCACTCAGAATATTCTGTGATTCTGGGATGAGATTTGCAGTCACCAATTCCCTTTATTAGAAGGGAAAGTGGTGTATTGTGAGATGTAAAATCCATCTGGAGGTACCATTTCACATTTGCTTACACACCCTCACAGTACCTGTAGTACACCAGCAGTCATGCTTTAATAAATATTTTTCCTATGCTCAGTAGTGGAGAGGAGTGGATATTTTACTGAACAGTCAAGATTTCATGAAGAGGAGACATTTTCTTACAAATTATACAAATACCAGATCTTATGATGTTACTTAAAGAGAATGTGGTGAGAAAAATACTTATGTATTTCTTATGAGAGCAAAGTCCACAGAAATACAGGTTCTGTTGTCAGCAGCCGTGGCCTGATTAAACCCAATACTGTTTTCCTGCAATTTTATAACTAATCAGGATTTTACCAACACAAAACATTTACATACCAATAGAGATTTCTCCTAATGTGATTTAGGTCAGTGTGATTCTTAGCATTGAACTGATTTTCAATGCAGAATCTCTTTTCTTGTTAATATTTAATGCTGGTATGAAAGGAAGGCAGACATAGTATTTCTCATTTATTAAGTTGTATGGTCAAATTGAAGCCATTCTAAGAGAGATGGTATTTCTCATTTAATTTCTTGATTTGCATAATTTAGATATAAAGAGTCAATGTGGTAAAGTGTGTGGTACCTTAGTGTGGTCTATTTTGGGACTGCTCTGTCCAGTGTCAGTCAGCAGGATGATAGATATATCTGTTCAGTCCAGAACTGGGAATTCAGGATTATGGATTTCTTTCAATTTAACTATTCCCAGGATTACATTGTACCTAGCCCCACTATCTTGACTTCATGATTTGAAAAATTGGATTTGACTTCTCAATCTTTGTATGGAGATTTTTTGGTGATAGTATTTTTTAAATTTTTGTCTTGACTTGGGGAAATATCCCAGGTCACAACTAGAGGAACTCATATCTTAATAAAAACAAAACAAAACAAAACAAAAAAAAACAAAACAAAACAAAAAAAAAAAAAAAAATAGAAAGTTTTAAAAATTACTGGTTATATAAAAATTTTCAATGTGTTTAAATTTTAACCTGAACTTTGCATACAATATTTGTGTAGTGTTGGAATATGATAAAATCTGTGCCTTATCTTATATTTTGCTGGATGAGATCAGGGAATTTTTCTACATATGATTTTCATTTTTCAATGCATGTAATAATGTTTATAGGAAGCTCTCATTTATTTGCTGAGATTTGAAAACATTGAAAACTAATCTTTTCTGAGTCCCCACCTGCAGAAAATTTACAGATTTTCAAGTGGCTCTACATTATCCACTTTGATCCATGTCTAGCATATTCATGCTCTTTGGTGTCCTAGCACAGGTAATTTTGTTGTTAAAAGATAACCTGTTCTAACCTCCTTCACAATGGGCCACACTTTAGTTTATAAAATCCATTTTCTTTTGTAAGATTTCTTTGGTCCTTTATGATGGTTAGATTCATATTAAGCAGACTTTTGGTTTTTTATGGGTTGTTTTCTTTTTCTCCCTTTATTAAAGGGTATTGTCTCATTAGGGCATATCAATAAAACATTTTGTATAAGCTTCTGGAAAAATCAAGTTGTGAATATGCAATGAATAGGCTTTTTTCAATATTAAGCAAGTCACAATAAAAATATTGACTGTTAGGAAAAAAGATCAAAATGTAAAAGTAGGAGCAGTCTATGCGTAGTACTCCTTTAAGCAACTCAATAAGAGTCAAATTGTTTAGTAAGTTATTTCATCAAAAATTATTTCTTTGTGGGTATTGAAAATTACTGCTTCTGTACTGTAATTGGAGCGTGCATATACCTTGTGGTTTTATAAGTATTCTCGTCAATTCAACTTAAAGGAGATTGATTATGGCAGATGGCAAATCAAAGGCTCTCAATGATATTCCACATATACTCACAGAAGATGGGTAAGATGAGAAAAATATCACCAGGTCACACCGAAATTCTATCTAGTCCAGCAGCAGATTCTCACAGAAAAGTATTGGAAGACCCTTTTGAGAAAAGGGTCATTTTATATTCTTACAGTTTATGGCAATCAATAGTTTAAGGACTTCTAAGTCAAAAGTTATATCCGAACTGTCATATCTAATATCCAGTGATAGACCTATCCTTCAAGAGTTTGTCTAAAGCTTTTTCAAGACATTTATAGCTTAGCCCTTGCCACACCTGTGGCACAGATACAATTTTTCACAGATCGGTTGTATGTTGTGTGAAGAAATATTTCTCTTGGTGTGTTCTGTGCTTAATACCTGATAATGTAGCTCCATAGTCCTTTTCATCCTCTCTGTGCCCATATCCTTGCCTTGCTCCATCATGAGTCAGCCTGGCACTTGACAGGGTGCTTGTGCTTTTAGCTGCTCAACCAACAGTGGTGGCCATTTGAGCTTGGGTTTCATCCCTTTCTGTCCTCATAGATATACCATTGTTGTTGGGTTGTGACACTGGTCTTCATTGGGATTATTAAGGATGAAGGTCTGAACATTCTGAGATTGTGAAAACAGTGCCTGTGATTTGAATATTGTTCAATATGCAGATTCTACTGCATGAAAGACACTAAGCTGCATATTTGCACCATAAATACTCTGTGAGATTGTCCCTTGGGTCACTTCATTTCCACAGCCCAGCAGATCATTTTGACTGGACAGGCTTTCCCCTTAAGCATTTATTTTTGCAGATATGCAAGTTTTGCCTCCCAAGGCATTATTTCCCTTAAGGCTGTTTTCCGTCACAGAGGAAATTATTTGTGGCTACGATAGCTTTGATGATTGTTAATGGCACATACTGCTTTTATAAATGCTTTTTTAAATTCTCCCTAAACATTTCAGGATAAATTGTTCATAGCTCAAAAACTCCTTACCATTCTCCCTCTGCCAGAAGACTCAGAGAAGTCAGTGTTTCTCCATAGCAGCTTTGTGTGAAGCTGAGGATGAAAGAGAGGATAATGTGCCTCTTAAGTTCAGCACTTCTGGGCCACCATGCAGATTTAAGCAAATGCACAAAATCCTCACTCAATCCATTTTGGGTTTGACTCAAATCCTTCCAGAGGAAAATATCACAATTTAGATGATATTTAAAGTCATCCTTGCTCTTCCTTATTTCATCATATATTTGATTTGGTTCAGTTTTTCCACCTCCAGGTGGGTTATTTCCAGGAAAATGCTGTCTCCCAAATGAAAGCACCCAGTGCAGTCCAAGAATATTGATATTACAAGGAGTTGCTATCTCAGTTTTTAGCCAGAGGAGGATTATCCATTGAAGTGTAGATTGGTTTTTACTGCTGGCTGCAGCAGGAATGCTTCTGCTCTGCTCTGCAGAGTTTTATTCCTTTCTAGAGTATTAAAAGGGAACTGTAAGTATGAGTCTGTCAAAATAATACCATACAAGGACTAAGTAGTAAATAACTAAGTAGAAAAAACTGTGTTCATCTTAATAATTCAAAACTTCATCATATTTTTCCATTTCATTGTTTCACATGATATGCCCCTACTTCTAATTAAAAATGATTCATTTCTAGTACTTGGGATAATATCTGACATGTAAGCAGCCTCTGACTTTTGGTACATATTGTTTAGAATTTCAATTTCAGTTTCATTGGATTTGTGTGATTTTCATTTATCTTTGTGTGTTGTTCAGATTTTTTGTTGTTGTTTTCTTGTTGATTATTGCATAAATATCTTCATTCCATAAATTCATAATCCAGTCAGTTTGAGAGACAGTTAAAGTTAACACAATCTTTAGAGTCTGGAAAATTGCAGATAAGAACTGTATAATACTGTTGTGGCAGCATGGAATAAAGAGTGAATTAGGAAATCTGAATTTAAAATAAGCAAATTGCTCAGTATCTGTGCTTTGCTAGTGGGTAATTTGAAACATTACTTATTTATTGCCATAATAATTTATTAATAAAAATGTTATTTATTTATGACATATCCATGCATTTTCTAGGCAGCTCATAAAATAAGAGTGATATTTACAAAGAAGTGCTTACATGCTTAGATTGCATAAAATTTCATATTGATAAATGGCAAAATACCATCTGTAAATCCAAGATTTTGGTGATGACAGACTGTTGTAAAGTGCAGGGAAAATGTAATTTTTTTTTTGTAGTAGTGGAAGTCTATTAATGTAATTTTGAATTTCTGCTTCATCACTCTTGTTTTCTAGTTCTTATTCGATCTCTTTGGACATTTTTCCTAATTCAATACTTGATTCTCATCTTTACACTGTACATTGTCGGGGCACATAAAAGAAGGACAATAATTTATTTTTGTATTTGAAACTAAAAGTGCCTTAGAAATTGCTACATATTTTAATGAAAAGTGAGTTCAAATGATATTATATCCAATACTTCTTAATCTTAGCGCTTTAAGCACAGATTTGAGAAAAGAAAAAGCTGAAAAGCTGTCAAGTAAGGAGGTTTTTTCTTGGTTGGTTTTGTTTGGTGTGGCTTTTTGTTGTTTTTGATTGCTTCAATTTTTTTGGTGGGGGGGCATTCTCTGATGTTCATTTTGGGCCAAGGACTAGAAGAGTGAAAGTGAATGCATATGGGTGATGATATGTTTGTATTTCAGTAAATACAGTTGTTGTTGTTTTTTTTTTTATTCAGACAGCTTTGGTCCAGTAAAATGGATGCTGTGAGAATTTACTCAACTTTACATGTCCATTTTTCAACTGATAAGAACACTGGAATTGCTAAAATCAGACTTTTCTTCCTGTGGCTCAAAAAAAAATCTTGTAACAACAGATCTCTGCCGTGATATTTAGATGATTAATTTTTTATGTTTCATAAATCACAGTAAAAATGCTGTTTGTTTTAAACTAAGGTTTATAGTAAGAATCTGAGCTGTTTTTCTGAAGAGTGTCTTAAAGGCACAGTGCAAGTGTTGGTGAGAAGCAGAGGGAAATGGTGGCTCACAGATCAGAGTACCCTGTAGTTTTTAGTCAGGATGATCATTTACAGGCTCTGGAACAAAACCACATTATTTCTGCCCTGTTCAAAAATCTTTAACACAAATCTTCCCATTCCAGATAAATCCTTCAATTCTGATCAGTTTCTGTGTTTATAGATACACCAAAGCAATGTTCCATCTGAGCTACTCTTAAATGTTTACTTCAGGATGAAATGAATTACTAAACTCCATTGCCTTTTATCTAGATTTCTACAGCCCATTTACAGAATGTTAAAGCTATGCTTAAATGACCTTAATGGTGATCTGTAAGTCTCAAACTGTGAGATTTATTGTGTTAGTATATATTTTAAGTTGTATAAATCTCCAGTTTCCTTCAGATTGATACCCTCCTAAGAATCTAAAATCCCACCTGATGATCTACTGACTGAATGAAGCCTTCCTGTTTGATGACATGGACTGCCCTTCATGTTGGTGAGACAGCTGGGAGGCCTGGGCACCTCCAGCTGTGAGTGACCCAATGCTTGCTCATATCCCACAGCTTGAGATGCCACATTTCATCCTGTAATAATCTGGTCAGCTGCTTGGGACTTTCACTTCAGTAGTGCAGTCAATGGAAAACTTTGTGACTGGCCCTGGTAGGGGAACAGGAGACATTATTCTGATTTTTGGAAAAGACTGGAGGATGGAGGTTACTGAATCAGTATTGGAATGTCCTTTAGTAGATTGTTTGCACTTTTTATTGCATATTTTTTAATCTGCCATGATGGCCAATAGCTTTTAATTTTTTATTTTATTCAGATTAAATGAAGACACTAATTTAAATCCACAGAATCTGCCCCTGCTCTTTTTCTTTCCTAAAGTTAAATTGATCAAGAACCAAAGAGATACACAGTTAAATGCAATTTTATTCTAAATGCTTTTGCAAATAGGTATTTGTTTCTGTGACCAAAATGGTTGCCTGAAGCCCAAGATAATCATAATCTGAAATGAAAGAGTAGTTAGCTCCTTTCTTGCTGAGATGGGAATTCGTTAACACTGTTAACAGATTTTGCTGCCTACTAGCATTACTCTCAAATTATAAAGTCTTCTAAATGCCTTCTTTAACCCATGAATGCATGACACAACCTGACATTAAAGGCATTCCAGTGAAAGAAAATTCTTCTTCTTTAGGTTGTATCTTGTGAAGAAGCAACTATAATAAATTGATTAGTTGTATGTTGCATGGCTTTAAATATTGTAGCAGTATGAAATAAGTTGGAACTTGAATGAAGGAGAAGACAGAAAGGATAGAAAAATAGAATCAACCATGTCAGAGAGAGAAGGAATGTGCATTCTGTGTAGCTTTCTTAATATTTGACATAGATTTTGATTGTTTTCTGACAGCTTCTAGCCACCTCGTATTATTTACAATGTAGTACTTGATAGAGAATTTATTTATTAAATGAAATTCATTTAATCATTGACTATGCTAATGCCAAAACAAATCCACCTTACAACTGTGAATCACAAACCCACTGGGAGGTATCAGTCTATCTCTGCCACAAAAGCTTGCAGAAAAATGGCCTTTGCAAAGTGCCTTGAATATTAATGAATCAGGCCCTAAATTTTACAAAGCCAATGCAGTTGGAAATCCTTGACTGACATAATTCTGCTCAGGCTGGAAGTCAGCTCTCAGCAAATGAGAATTTGACTAACTGAATGTCAGGTTTGTGATCTAACATCTCATCTGCTGCATTAAAAATGTTTACATTCTTGCCCTTCTGATGCTAGGAACTACCTGTGTATCTTTTCCTGATGTAATTCCAGCCTTCAAATATTTATATGCAGGCTCAAATAATATATTTTTTTCCTAAATACATTGTGGAATCCTCCCCACATTTAAGACTGGTCTTGAACAGGCCTGGGGAAGTTAAATAGTAAGAATGGGGTCCCCATGTCTGGTGTGCTGGGCTTGGTGTGCTGCTCCAGTGTGTGTCTGGGAGGCGTTTGATGGAGAAGTGTGGAAGAAATGCATCAGGTCTTTCAAGGTATCAAAGAACTGCAGCTAGAAAAGAATGTAAGAGATTTCTACCCCATCCTCATAAGAAGTAAAGTCATTAAATGGCAGCATGATTCAGTGTTCTATATTTTCAAAGCATGTTTCCCTTGGATGTTGCTTCTGTGAACAGAATTGTTTTTTACTGCCAAATCACAGTGGTACTTCAGCTGTGGCAGCGCTGCCTGATGAGCTTGACCAAAGCATGCCCAGGGTGAGGAAACCTGCACCCCTCATTACACACTGAATTTCACACTGCAGAATTGTTTCCTGGTGGTTTTCAGTCTTCTTCCCTACAATCAGCATAGGGTCAGAAAGTTGTTTTTAGAGGTGGCAGTTTGTGAGTTTCATCAAAGCCTTACAAGAATTTTGTGTATTTAAAAACAGCTATCTTGATAATAGTGTATTCTTTATTGGTGTTCTTGCAGCCATTTTTTTTTTTTCTTGATTGTTCATTTTTGTGTTGGAATGACAGCCCTGTCTGAGATGTAAATTAGATGCAAAGGAAGCAAAGCGTAATTCCTGACTGGCAAGCAGGGTGATAATGCAGAGAGTAAAAATGTTTCAAGGGCCATGACACTGAGAGTCTTCTGGGGCATCTGTCAGTACTTCACTGTGTCAGCTGACAAGACTGCACATCTGAATGTCTTAGCTTTTGGCCCTGGATCTGGACAGAACTGGGTGGTACAGGGGAATAAAATCAGCCAGCTTCTCTATGGTTACGTCATGGTAGGATTAAAAAATCATTGGTCTTCCTACTCTATGTAAGGTTTTCTGTTGCATTCATCCCTGTTCGGTCTGAGTACAGAGCAGATGTGCTCATGGAGATCATACACTCTGCTCATGGGTGACAAAAGTGCCTGATGAGAATGTGGGCTACTAAAATGCAAGATGTAATTAAAACAAATCTTCCCTCACTGAAGTAATATAAAATGCAAAACAAAAGCTGCTAATGAAAACATTTTACCTTTTTAATTGTTCATTTATGACCACAGGCTAATGTAGCAGGGCCAGGGACAAGGGCAGGATACAGAAAGACAGGATGACAAAAGTATTATTGCAAAGCCTTTTCTTCCCCCCTTCATTTCTGCACAATAACACAAGGCTGGGCCTTGTTTCTAGGCAGGAAGTAAGATATTTTGCCATCAGAGCATAAACATGTTCAATTTCCCAGTTATCATAAAATTGCCAACTGTTCTTTCTGGAAATTCTCTGCTTGTTTCCATCTGCAAGACATGCATTTTGAATGTTTCTGTGGGTGGCCATGCTGTGGTAACAAGATGCTTCCACCTCAAGGCACTCAGAGTTACCCACAGTAACAAATACCAGAATAATTACCCTGAAGACACTTAGAGCTTCCTCCTTTTCAGTCCCTGTACAGGGACAGAAATGTGAACTGCACTTTAGCACTGCTTATCTCTGCTTTCTCACACAAATGAATGACATCTTTAATATCAGCAACAAAGGCAATGCTAAAATTGTTACAATTAATCAGTCATTCAATCTGTGCTGAAGAAGTGAAGGCAATTCAGAGGAAAAGGCAGAAAGCAGAATGTGCGGGTGTCAAGAATTGAGGACACAGATTTATTGAATGAACTCAGCTAAGAATCACATGTGCAGTGGAAATGTACCCCACTTTGGGGTTCTTTATGGTTCTTTGGTGAGTGGATTTTTAAGATAATTCTATAATTATTTCATGAGGGTTTGGGAATGTGCTGTAAAAAACTGTGTCAACATAAAGGAAGATTGTTAGTTTATTTAAATTTCAGCACAGTCCCACTACATAACTAGAGACAGAGGAAGAGTCTTAGATCTAATCTGAAATTGCTTATGACCTTGTTGGGGGAGACAAAGAAAATGAGTGTTTTATTAGTTTACCAAGAACAACCTAGTGTCTACCAGATTAATAATGTAATTTCTGAACATCCATAGAAGAGGAAAAAACTGAATGATATCTCAGATTTTTCTAGATTTTTCCAGTAGGTCAATGTCATCTTCAGTCACTGATTGCAGGGAAAATGCCAGATGCCCATCAAGTAAATAATTTAGCTCAGGCTGTGATTGTTAATTACAATCAGTACTAAAGAGTTTGGTAGAGATGATGATCTCTTCAACCCATGAAGAAAAAAAAAAAAGAGATTAAAAAAAGAATGTTCAGAAAAGGAGAATGAAAAAAAAAAATCCAAAAACTTTAATCTGTGAAAAATTATTGCAATGAACTTTTTATAATAAAGTACTGAGGGTCCAGTGTTAAGGGGTAATTTCCTGAAGGACTGTTCCAAACCTAAATTCTTTATGCAAAGGAAAGTGCTAAAAGGTAATAATTAATCATTCCCATTCAAATCTTCTAGGCATTGCATGTACAAGATTTAGCTGCATAAGACCTGTGGCTAAATCCCATGCCATGTTGAAAAGGTATTATCTCCATCAAAAAACCCAGTGCCATGGCAGAAATATTAGAGCCGGTTCCTGTGGGAAAATGGTAGTGATCTAAGGGCTGTCAGCTGCTCTAAGGTATCATTCTCATTTTTGTGTCTTCATATGACTCTCAGGTTTTGGATACAGCACAACATGGTTCATGGTTTTTGTTTATTGTGCAGTATTTGATCACACAAGAAAAGTAAATATATAATGGACCCTTTTGTATCTAGACAGTTATAGGGCAGAGTAATCACATTAAGAATTACTATTTCATCATGTGGCTACCTGAAAGATTGATGTCACGTGACCTCAGAAATTATCACAACTCCGTAACCTTTAAGTGTTTGTGCTCTGGCTTTTTAAAATTTTTGGTACATTCTAGGATAAATTTGCAATATAATATTGTGATTAAAATACCTACAAGTTGTGTTCCTGATGTGTTATTGACATGTTAATGTAGAATTACTGCAGTAGAATTATGTAATACTGTTTTTGTTTGTCAAAATGTCTTATTTTATTAGCAAAAGAAAAACCTATTCTTTCCTGCTGCTGGAACTTCCCTATCCCCTTGTGAAAGGTGGTAGTGCTTCCTGAGAGGAAAGTTAGATGTTTCTGTCCTGTTTCACTCACTCTCACTTGTTCTCACAAAAATGTTTTTGGATATTTTGTAGTTTAACATGGAGAAGGAGTAATTGTACATTGCTGCCATTCATGCAGGCATGGGGGGAATGCATATTTGGCTGGCACCATCAAGACACTGCCTAATCTGGTTTTATTAGAAAGGGTCCTTTGGAAAGTGAGTGTTCTAGTGAATCTGACATGTGGAGCTCCTGTCAGGAGATGGGGACAATCCTCTGCAGATGATGTATTTAGTCTTTTAAAATTGTGGTTTTACATCACCAAACTAGGCAGGAAAGACTGTGCTATTTAAAAAATAATGCACAGAGTTAATGGATATACAGGCTGAACTTTGGGCCAGAAGGATCTGAAAATCTCTACGAAATGTCAGCTTGATATTAGTGTCTGACTGCTAATTGCATATTTAATATTGAAGTATAACCTTGATTATAACTTTCAGTATTTAAATGACATAAATATAAGGGAATTAATAAGGAGGCTAGTAATGGTGAACAGTCCAGATAACTTAACAAGGGTAAACTCCTTATTTTGGTGAGGTATTTAAAATCAGAAGAAATTTCTTCATTGTCTCTATATGCGGAGAGTCGCGTGTAATGTCAAACAACTTCTTAAGCAAGAAAAGCGAAAGAAGCATTTTATTGAGAAGCCAAACCATATTTATAGAATAGTTCACAGGCCTCAAGCAGGACAGTAGTTCATTTGACAATAGGAGAAAACATCTCCTGTCATGTACAACACGAAACTGTTTCTCAGTCAACACCAGGTGGTAATCTCTGTTTATTAATTCCTTTCTGTTTACCAGAAAACTATCATTCTGGGAAAGGCTCAGGCTGGACTTGAGAAATTGTCTAAGCCTGGGAAAAAGCCTCCCAGCCTGAGAAAAAGAACTCAGAACCTGGAAAAGGCCTGGCAAACTTTGCCTGGGCCTTCAGTGGTGTCCACACCTCATCATACTTCTTCAACTCCCTTCCTCTTTAAATAAATACTAGCTTTCTTTCCAGTTGTTATTATGTTTTTATATACTGTACTACTCTGTCTCTTATTTGACATAATCTAAGTAATTTTTTTAAGGAAATACATAATACAGGTTATTTTTGCGTGGTCTCTAACTGTGCTGATCTGACTGACCTTAGTGTATTCCTCTGCCTATGCAGGACTAACTTCACTTGCAGTGTGTTTGAGCTTGAGTGACAGAGGGCCCTGGTTTGAGCTGAATGTGGTTGTGGAGCAATTAATTCATTCTGTGTGTTGGTGTCCTTACTGTCATGGGCAGGTGAGGGTGGGCTTACCAAAAAATTACTGCATCAGTGATGTTGCATGGTTCCTGAACTGCCTTCAACCAAAGCTTCCCATCCCATGAAGACTGAGGGGCTTTGTGTCTGTGTGTCCTCTTCTGCTTGGGACTAAGAACAGCATCCCCCTTTTGCTGCTCAGGAGCTGGTGGGCAGCCAAAACTGGTCCCTTTGCCCTTGTGCTGCTGGTGCTGGCAGCTGACAGTGCTGCAGAAATTGTTTTAATAGCCCCCCAGGTGTGTGTGCTGAGTTCTGGGAGGTTTGGAAATGAAGGATTGAAGGGCTTTTCTAGAGGCTTTTTTACAAGAGATATGAGTAAGTAGTGAACAGTACTGGTGGGGCTGGGATTCTTGTACAAAGAAGCAAAGCTGGATCTGTAGCAGTCAAAAACTCAGATAATTGGTGACAGTGCATCTTGTTCCTCATCTGCTTCTGCCAGAGTGCAGCTCGTGCTATCATCTGTTCCAAGCAGATTGCAGTGTCCTGGAAGTTTGACCAAGCTTCAAAGCTTTGACTATCACAGTGGAGAGCATTGCCCTCAGCAGACATCCATTTGCTTCTAATGTGGAATACACAGTCTGCAAAGTTGGTTTGTTCTTTTTACAGAGTTCTGGTCTGCAGACATGTTCTCTAAAGAAGTGCCACGAAGTATGATGATAGCTACTGGCACAGCAAGAGAAGAGAGAGTGCAGACTAAACTCATCAAATAAAACAATTTAGTAGAAAACCTTTAATGATGCTTTTTAATTAATTAGAAGGAAAATTAGGTCTTTTAAAATTGTATTTTCAAAAGGGTGACAGAAAACAGTATGGTATTTTTTCTGCAGTTCTTTCAACGTTGACTCCTTTGAGTAGATTTAAAAAATATATCTCCATTGTTTAAATGTTGTTAAAATATGGGGCTGAAGTTTTACAATCAATTCCTTATGGAGTGCTGTGAATGGATAAGAAGGATAAGAAGGCATCCAAGAGCAGGGTTATGGCTTCAAACCTTGAGGACCTAAGGGACTGGCTAAATACACCTCTGGAGATCTGTGCTAAGATACTGTCTGTCCTTTTGGTACCTCTTGTCTTCTTCTTTTTGAAGAATACCAGCTTAATCTATGATATTCTATATTCTTGAATTATTTAAAAACACTCAATTATGTAGGCAAGGAAAATAATTCAGTCTGAATGTTCATTTGAAGAAAGTTCTGTTAGGTTGTCTGTTTGATGGTTTTTCATACTCCCTTTCAAAAGAGAGAGTATGTATGAGAAGGGATCCACCTCAGATCCTGCTCTGGTGAGATGCTGCTCCAGAAGGAGAATCTTGGTTTTAAGGACCTTATGGCTCCATGAGTTCCTTGGGCTTCCACTCCTGTTGCTGTGTTTGAGGTGCAAATCAGTATTTGGAGCTAGGAAAATGCTGTAAAGCCATGTGAATTGCTGTTCAGCCCTGGCACAGCTGAAAGCCAGAACTTACTCCTTGCATCAGCCCCACCACATCTCTTCCTTCTTGCCCCCTTCACCAGCTTTATCAACCTAGATAAAATGAGAAAAATCTCACCTTACTGCTCAACCATGACAAGTTGAGACTTTCTGAAAATTCAGGCTTGTGGTTTTCTATTGCTAGATGGGTAGCTAGCTCTTATTTATGCCTCTGTAAACCTAAAAAGACCATGGAGTATTTAATTAGACTTTCCAATATGTTACTTCTGTTTAAAGGAGAAGGTTTGGGTAATGGGGTCTGTAAACCTGTGCAGAGAGATGCATAATGGTAAATTTCAACACACCCACTGGTTCAGTACTGAGGATATTATTGATTAAAATTCATATTCAATAGAGTGGGACTTCCTGATGTGACTGACTTTTATTACACAGGGTTTTTTAAGCATATCTTTCCTGTAGTAAGTACCAAGTACCTCAATAAAAAGCATTATATCAGCAGGGCAAATGTCAGAAAGTTTCTGTACTTTTGAGAGTGGTGATTTCAGTCTAAATGGCCAAGAGCATTTCCATTGCATTCTGTGTATTTTTATTTCTGGATTTCATTGTCCTACATTGAGAATGCCTGGAATTACAAAGATAGTGGCATTGATATAAATGTTATTAAAGCACTTTAAGAGCTTCTGGTAAACTGATTAATATGCAGCAGCTATGGGGTAAACTGAAACAGTAATTGACCCCATTGCCCTTTTCTGGTTATTGAAGGTGGAGTTATCTCAGGGGGACCTGTTCATCTCTGCCCCACAGTGCAAGATGACTGCAGAGTCATTGCAAGGAATTCAGGTTTAGGCTTATAAAGATTTGTCACTAGCCACTGGATATCACTGGGCTCAATAAAATCAACAAGCTTATAATTAGTCTGAACTATCTAACAGTAACCTAATTTAAAAATGCAAATAATAAAAACATCTCCCATAACATTAAAATGTCTTAAAATATTACAGATTCAAGTCACAGGAAAGAGTGCTGATCTTGAAAAGCTTGATGCCAATTATGTGCTTCACTGAATTAAAATGAACTCATATTATTAATAAAGACTCAAATGATCTAGTCTGCTAGTCCAACCTTTCATCACCTCCTATTTTCATTAGAAATGAACTTTTCAATTACGAACTGTCTTCCAAAACTTAGTACTGAGTTCCAAAATTAAGTTCTCCAGACTGTGATTCAGTCATATGAACTTAAGTAATACAGAACAATCTTGCAGAATTTGACACTGTTACATGTCCTCTCTTACTGCTTCATGGGTCTTTTCACATTAAGTGATCATCTTGTTCAGGCCACTGACAGTGAAAACTAAATCCAACTGTGCAAGGACTTTTAGAAAAAGAAAGTTCAGAAATAATCCAGATATATACAAAGAATAACATCTATCAAAGGCAATATTGAAATCTGAAAATTGAAATACAGCTGTCAGCTCTTCTGACTGACAGAAGCAATGGATGGAATAAAAAATATTTGAGAAAGCTTTATGCCTTTTTTTTTTTTTTTTTAATTTTAGTTGGAAGAACATTTCCTTACTGGAATATTTTATTCTAATAATCCTAAAGGAAATCCTTGATTAGGTTGAGAACATTTAATATGTGGGCCATTCCTGGATTTAGAGGTATTCTTGTGCTGGGAATTGGTAGATGAGGGTTCTGTAGCTAATTTTGTACTGGAACTTTTGTTAAATGTTGAACAAAATCTCTGAAAATTTATATAGATATTCAAGCTAACTGCAACACTCCTCGTTACTTTTAATGTTGATTTTTTTTAATCAGAGTTCTTTAATATTACACACCAAAGTCGGTGGGATTTATCTTAGGTGGGTCAGATATTGTTAATCTGGTAGTTACTTTAGTTATTACCTAACTATAGAAAATAAAAATTTAGAAAGATTGTCAACTAGTTATCACATATATTTACACCTCTACCTGCTATGATGCTTAAGAAATAATAAAAAAGAATGGAAATACTGGAGTGTTTTGCAGAGAACTCCTCTGTATTGAATGGCTCTGCAGAAGCAGTTGCATTTTCTCTCCCAAAGCAGTTCAAACACTGCATTTGAGCTAAATAGATTTACTGTAAAATTAATGGTGATCTATAAAGGAGAGAACAAAAAGGTTAATTTGGTGTATTCCTGGAAGTTACTTTGAGCTGAGTTCATGTACACATGGAAGTCAAAATTTTTGTTGAAAGACTATATTTTAATCTGAATGTTGTACTTTATTTTAAAAAAGAGTAAAAATTCATCAGGAAACAGTACAAGACTTGGGAAAATATTCAAATACCTATAGCCTTAAAAGATAAGCCAAAATACAAATGCTATTTGCCTCAGAGGAATGTGTTAACATTATATAAATAATGAATATGATCAGAAGCTAGAGAAAATAAGAAAACAATCACATTGGAACAAAAGCTTTAGCATTATATAATATTAAGTTGCAGGATATTTTGGTGGGGGGTGGAGAGGTACTGTAGCTGACACAAGGTTCTGTCTCTTACTCCTCCAGCCTCATTCCCAAATATCTCTCCTAGCTGGGAGTTGTTCAATAGAATTTTGTCTTCTGGATTTTACTCTGGTCTCTCTGCCCAGCAGTCTGCTTGCTCACCATTTGTTCTTCTTTGTCCTTCTGGCCCAAGTTTTCTGGCTCTCAGTCTCTTTCCCCTACACTTCCCCAGTTTCTTTTTCATTCCTCAAGTTCCTCTTCTTCCCAGTCTGATCCCTGAAGGATTGGTGCTCTCCCTGGATATTTGAGAGCTCCCTCTTGCATGTTGCTTTGACTTACTAAGGAAAGTATTGAAATAGCAGCAAAGACCTCTTGCCTTAGTTCAGGTTTGGCCCTTTCTCTGTAATTGCAGAGAAGGACCTTCTCAGGCCCCTGGAACACGTCCAGTGCAGACAGAAAGGTTGAGAAATGCAAGTCTGGGAAGTACTGGCTGTGCACAGACCACAGGGCTTGAAGTTGGACATTTCTGAGTGGCTTTTCATTGAGAGAGCAAAAGGCACAAGATCTCTGCCAACATGCAAGTAAGTCCTTGTTCTAAAGCATGGGACTTGTTAAAGAAAGGACTTTTAAGAATCTTTTAACTTTCTAAGCAAGTGCTATTTCCTGTTGCCTTTTTCACAGGAATGGCTGCAGTACTTTGAAATTTTCCAGGAAATTTAGGCTAAGGGAGACACATCACCCAGATGATTACAGCTTTCTCAATGGTGCAAGTGATTGAGAGCAGGGTCTTTATTAGGGGCGCTGTGTCAACCTTAATTGAATTGTATTCTGTTAGGGAAAGTTTTTTCTTTCCTGTTTAGAAAGTGTTTATTTCTTAATTCTTCTACTTTTAGTATACTTGTTCCTTAAAGCTTGTTATTCTCTTCATCTTTCAGTAAGCAAGCAGTGGCATGAAAACACTTGATAGTTAAGTCTGACTCTCACAGTTCCATTTGAAACCCAGCAGAGGGAACTCTGCTATCAGAGTATTTTCAAGTAAAAATTATAATTATGTGGGAGGAGCCACATATGGTTATTAGATGGTCATTAGATTGCCAAACTTTTGCAAAACTGTTCACATTTGCAAGCCAGCAAAATTGATGTGGAACACTGGGATATATAACTAAGAACTGCATTTTCCCCAGTCTCTTTCAAGATAGAATTTTTCCAGTTGCCTATATTTCATTAAAAGCCAAATGACTGCCATTATTTATCAGTTATTTTAGAAAATATTAAAGGTTATATTGGAGAAGATTTTTTAATCTTAATTTTAGGTTTGTTTATAACACGTTTGTTCAGAATTGCTGTTTTCATGCTGGGAACACTTGAAATCACTCCTAGAGACAGTTGCATTGAAAATATATATGTATGTTTAAATTAGCATGTTTGTTTCTACTGTAATGAACACAACTGAGTGTGCAAGCTGGTGTGGCATGTGCTGTTCCACATGTGGCTGTGCAGAACAGTCAGTGCTCCACTACCTGTGTGAAATATCTGAAACACTTTTATGGAAAGGTATTAAAAGATATTAAATACAATAAGTTTCTAATAAGTTATAAAGTTTTGATTTTTTTTTATTATTATATAACCTTATTTGTCTTTCCCTGGACTTGGAATAGCAGGAAAGCTGGAGTAAACACAAAGATTTTGGAGGCATAAGAAGGACTGAGAAATCCTTACTATAAGAAGTACAGATTGAAGATTTGGCAATGGGGTATGTGAGCATCTGCTCCTGGACACAGCCTTGTGTTTAGGCATGGCTGACAGTGATTGAGTTTGGTAACACTTCTGCTCTGCAGTTTGTATAGAACCACCTAATGAAGACCAGATCACCTGGCACTCATTGGCAAAATGTTTAACTGAGACATGGAGGAATAAGAGAATGTGGAGGCTCTGATCTCCCCACAGAGCCATATTGTTGAGCTTTTTGATTGGTTTATATATTGAAGACAATGCACCAACTTTGTCTGTTCTGTAGTCCTAAATGAAGTGTTTTGTCCTCCAGAGTTATTACTAAAAGCTTGACACTCTGCTTTGTTAGTTGTTACCTCATGAGAGGACCTGCTTTTTCTTGTCTGCATACTGGGTTTTCCTATTATCAAAATGTATCCTAACCCCATTATACATGGAAGATAGAGACTGAAGATGTAGCTTTGTCTATTATATTTGTTTTAACACTATGATGTGGTTTTCTAAAAGGATGAAGGTGACATTTACTGTACTGGAATTGGTAAAAGAGTTATCAGAGGATGGAGAGTTTAAACATCATAAATATTTTCGTAATTTAAAGTTTATAATTTTGGGGCAGTCCATTATATATTTCAATGTCATCGTGACAGCAACAGTGAAAATGTTTCAGCTTTCATTATTAAATTGTTTGAGCTTTAATAGCAAGTGGCTGTGATGACAATTTCCAGATCTCCTGGGAAGCTGTGGTGTGGCTCAGGAATATCTGTCACCCAGTGCTCTCTTGCTTATCTGTGGGTATTTTTTTCTGATTGTCTGGGATGGCTATGTGAATTACCCCTTAAGAAAAGACAAAATATTTCTATCATTTATTTGCAATTACTTGTACTAAAAACATTTATTACAGCGTTCACTATTTCAAATGCATTAAATGGAAATATCTAGGAAAAAATTCATTATTCACAAAAACTATTTTTGGAGAGGTTTATGGTCAATCAATATTTTTTTTCCTGTATCATTTGCATTAGAAATGAGTACATGCCTGAAAGATAAAATGTCATGTAAATTGATGACTTCCCATAGCTGGCAGTGGAAAAAGGAGCATGTAAAGTTTGTAGCATCCCCCTGCCTCCATTGGGTACTGCTTCTGCATACTGAGTTTTTCATTCTGGACTCATAACTCTGAACTTCCAGATTGATTCTTTGGATTGGAACTGCCAGCTGATGGGCAGGGGGAAGGGAGTTTATCCACCCATATGAAATATCAAATAACATCCCGAGATGTCACCTCGTAACATTTTGCTTAAATGCCATGATATTCTGAACAGTGGCCTGAAAAGCAGGCTGAAATGGAGCCATTTGCAAGTTTGCAGACATCTGTTAATGGTTACTGCTGAAAAATGACAGTGAATAAATTGTCTGATGAACTGCAACTTTTAAAAAATGTAATGCATTCTAATACGTGCAACATCCTCTGATAAAGGTTTTTTTCTTTAAGTATTTGTGTGCTTTGAGCTGAGTACAGGCACTCCCTTACTGCTCTAAAGTGGGTGTTTATGAGGAGTTTACAAATTGCCACAGAAATTTGAGCTGCTGGTTGGGCAGGACAGGAAGGTTTTTTATCGTGGGGTGTGAGCTCCTGGGTAAGGCCCTCTGAGAAAATTGTCAGTTTGTTTGTGACATGGGAAACATTCCTGTGCATCTTCATACCCTGATATACCCAACAAGATAAATTGCATTTTTTTTTACTGAGACATAAGCACCCTCACCTGTTTATGAGCTGAAAACATGCACAGTTACCATGGAATAAGTGATGCAAGTTAGTTTTCTCTTTAGCAAAGTGTGTATGTGTCTATTGTCTCTCTGATAAAATTGCTTCAGGATGTAGTGCCATCCGGCAATTATTGAACTAATACAGGAAAGAAAAGTTTCTCTTTTATCTCCATCAAATGCTATTTATAGAACAAAGGGATATCAGTTCTAGATTTATTTTTGTAATACTTTAAAGCATGAGGATGCATGCTTTTTATTCAGTCCTTAATAATAAACATCTGTTTCTCCTCATTATCCATAGATGTCTGACCTGTCTAGTGGCTGGTATGAATACCTGAAATAAAGAAATCAAGAATTCACTTTGTGTTCTTTCATGCTGATGAAACTCAATGAAATGAATACTCGTTTAAGGAAAATGTAAAATAAGAAGTAAATTTTTAAAAGTTCAAATGCACTTAAAATTTCAAACCCTTCTTTTACCTTTTTCCTCTTGCAGTATTTGCTACCTCGCTTAGAAATCCAAAGAGAACATATGGGTTATCAGGCAATGGATGAATCAGTACCCTCCAGAGGCAGAGTTCAGCTGGGGAAAAATTCCAAGATCTGGAGAACAGATATCAATGAACATAAACAATACTGCTGTGAGAAGAGAGAGCTGGGACTACTCAAGGCTTCCATGAATTCCTGCAGTAAGTACAACCTGAAGGTTAAAGGGGCTCCTTTGGGCAGAAAAATCTTTGAATAGTGCATTTTTAAACAAAGTCATTTTCATAAGTGTTGAATCTGAATCTCAAAGCCAACTTGATCTGTGTAAAATTCAGCCAGAGGATATTCTAGTAAGTTCAAAGTGAGGCTTAATGGAATTGCACCTTGATGCAGAAACCTTTGGCATTTTTGTGGCTATCAGTTTTTTAGGAGCAATGTGGCATTTAAATAAAATCATGAGGAATAAAATGAACAGTGTGAATTGTGAAATTCTTTGTTGTTTGGCAATACTGAGAAACAGATGTGAAACACATGGCTGAGACAGACATGCAGGGTTTTTGAGGGGATTTTTAAATTTAAATGAAAAGATGTTCAACTTTATTGTGAAGGTCAAATCTGTAAAGAAATACAAATATAAGGTGTTTTCCTTGGAACAAATAATACATTTAAAAAATATTTATGTTTAGAAATGTTAGAAATCAGTTCAGTATTGTTTTGATATTTCCTTCTTTTTGATTTGGCTGAGCTGCACTTTTTCAGTCAAATCAATGTCCAGTGGGTGGGGTTTTTTTCCTAAATTAGTAAAAGTCTGAATAAGGCTTAGTTTTGTAACTAGACCTATGAATATTTATAATATGAGCTCAAGTTCCAGCAGCTATAGATGATTTCAGTTTTTTGTTGATTTGCTTATGAGGGGCACGTATAATGCTTATAATAAAAGTTATTAAAAAATGTTCCTGCTTTTCTAGAGCTGTTATCCACACTCATAAGACCTCTGCATTTCAGCTTGAAAAGTAGTGGCCTATGACCTTCTACTCAGTAGGTGATTTAAACCAACTTTGTGGTGTATGTTCTTTCAACTTCTTTTTATTTTAAAACTCCAGAGGGACAAAACATCTGTTTACAGCCTCTTGAACACAGTAAAGTCTCCATGTTCTCTTTAACCATTTTTCATCCGGGCTGCTGTGATATTAAATCAGTGAGAGCTCAGGTGTGATAATATGTGAGAAAGTCACTCAGAGTAGAAAGTGCCATATTAGCTGATTTCTTGCAGTATTTTGTATCACAACTGTGATTTGAAGGTCTAAAGGAATATTTATTTTTCATTAGGTGTTTGTTTTTTATTTGTTTCCTATGGGATATCTGTTTGGTTTTTATAATCTGTTTGCATCTGTTATGAAGTGGTTATGTATTTAGGACCTGAGGACAAAGCAGTAATTATCCTAAAGGTGTCATTGACACTCTGCACTGTTATGAGTACCAAAAGACCTGTTCTGATAGGCACAGTGGATAATCTGCTGCCCTTTTTATTAAAGATCCTCAGGCTTTTGTATCAGCTTTTTAACAGTCATATATCTTTGGAAAACCTTTTTTGCCTCACGGTTAGCTATTAAAATTAAAAGATAGAGATAACAATGCAGAACATATTTTCTTTGCATGCTCTCCTGTGCATCTGCAGCACTGCTCCTGCTTTAGGTCCTGCTAGTGTACAAACATAGGAAGATGCTTTTGGAAGGCAGTTATACCTTAGGATGTCCATTAGCATTTCCCAAAGCAATTTGTGTCCTTTCTTGTGTGACAGAGATATCGATCAAACGCCTGCGAGTTAAATGGTCGCAGCTTAATCATGTAAACTTGTGGATTGAGGATTCCACTGCTGGGAGTCAGTGCTGTAATATTTCTCTACCCCTGACAGAGAATCAGCATCCTGATTTCTGCCTACCTTCCAGTTGATTTTTCCAAGCTCTGTGCCATAGAACAGTATGTAATTATGGAATTCCTAAGGGATTTTGTTGCTGTATTTTTTTCTGGCTGCTGTAGCTACTGTAGCCTGTACAGACTTGCCTTTCCCCTCTTTTCTGTTAGCTGTTCTGAGAAGGGAGAAAACCTTCCTGCTGCTAAGCATGTTATCTGCAGAGATGATCTGTCTGTAGAGCTCTGAGGAAAAGTCAAATGACAATATGTCAGCTTTTCAGTTCTGGAGAAATTATCCCACATTACCTTGGCGTGGTAATAGTTTACAACGTTCATGGTCTGTAATGGGCTGTTTGCCTTAAAGGGCTTTGACAGTTTTGCTGAACTTAACATGTACTCAGCTAAAGGATGATCTTTCTTCACTACATCACTTGCAGTTTGAATAGGTCACATTTGGATAAGATGTGTTTGATTTACTGTGAAACTGCTGTATAAAACCTCCTTATTGCTTACACATTTCTCAAAAGATTCACTCTATTATTCTGAGAGCAAATACCTAATTATTTGCTGCTGAAAGCCATGTAAGAACACCTTTCTATTTCTGAAATCCTTTGGTGATATCTGCCACAGTAAGTTTACATCCAAAATGAATAATGCAATGGAAAGTGATTTAATTTTGTGGGTTTGTTGAGCTGGAGTCTAGCTTTGTCACAAGGCAAAAAGAAATAGAAATTAAGTCACAGCCTGTGGAGGAGGTGTGTGTTGTGGGGCTGTTGTCAGTGGCTCCATTATATCCAGGTCTGAAACTGAGCATTTGCCTGTTGCCATTGATGTCAGGTCAAGCTATACAGGTAATTCTAAACCTTTCAAACACAGGCCTCCTGAGATAGTGATTCTGAAATAATTTCCTCTTACAATGATATTTCTTCCAATTACATATAGCAGAAGATAATATTTAGAAGAAAAAACAGTGCTGCTATGATGGATGGAACTTCCCTCTTCTCTTCAGATATGATTTGTAGGGCTGCCAAGAAGAAGTATTTTTGGGAAGTGTTGCACTGCAAAGTGATTTGGGCTTTTCTGCAGGATTTGGGTGTCTCTTGCAGTTGTATTCAGGGAGGATGTGTTGGTTATGATGGGACAGGCCAGCACAATGAGCTGATGAATCATCAGCACCATAATATCTGTGATTTTAACATCTCTGCCAGGACCCTTCTATGGAGTTTAAGGCCTATAAAAGTTTGTGTAAAGAGAAAAAAGTGAAGAAAATATGTTCAAAAACATCTATTGTCATGTAAAAATTCTCTGATCATGGGTATAATGTTAATATAAGGCTGATTCTTCACACATAAGCATTTAAAGCAAAGTTCTCTGAAGCTGTCATGACAACATGAAGCTCCAGAATGCCCATGAAGTATCATATAAAAATGATGATAGTTCTGTTCCACCTGTTGTTTGGCTCTAAAAGGGAATTTTCTTAGATTGGGCCTTCAGCCATCCATGCTTATGTTTGAGAAATGGTAACAGACATTCTGTTTATCGCTTGTAATAGTTGCCCATATGCCATGTGTTAGGTGTCAGGTGGAAGCATCCTTACTTCTCTGTATCATAGCAAGAAATACAGTGAATTTCAACCTGGCTGAATTCAGAACCCACAGAGTATGTTCATTTGGCCAGAGGGCATCCCATTAAGTGGCATAAGGAAAGTCTCTTTCAATCACTAAAGACCTTTCTTGCTGTAATCCCTGCTGCTCCTGGGAACTGGAATTGGGAAGTGAAACCAAACCTTTTTCTGGCAGCTCTGTGACAATGCCTCCAGGGCTGCTAATGTATTAGGGAAAAATTCTGCCAAGCTTTCTAGAGTGTAACATTTTTGTTCATAAATATACCAGCTGGTTTTAATGGCACTTGTGAGATATTGATACAGAAAGTCAGGGTGGCAGAATCTTTGTTCATGAGTGGCAGCTCATGAACAGCTTTAATTCTAGCTGCTTAGAAAAGAACAAGAAACATCTAAAGTTGGGAATTAACCAGAAAGTTTTTGCAGCTAAATGAAACACCTGATTTTCCCTTCCACTTCCATGACATCCCTAGTGATCTGATATTTGCTATACCAGGTAGATCATCCCTGTGAGCTGAAGGGTGAATTCTTTATCTGTATGTCCATTCACAGTTCTGCACCTGTTTTGGTTTTGGACATAACTAGTGTTGATATTTCTTCTTATTGGGCTGTTTCACTCCATATCAGTCTAGCACTTCCATAGTCATCAGGAATCTCTACTCTTGGTAAGAGATGACTTAGCTATTCCTTGATAAATAATTAGTAAAGAACACATGAGCTGCTGACATCTTGCTTTATCCTGTTGAATCATATAGGGAAAATTTTAAATATAACAAACATTAATTAATGCATGTCTTTGCTGGATTTATTATCCATTTCAATTTCCATAATAGGGCTGCATCTGAGTGAATGGAATATTTCCATTCTGAAAATGACTAGTGAGATTCATGTATTTGCTTTCATTCCCTCTGTGTGTCTGTCTCTGCTTACCATTCTTTCATAACAAAGCTGTCCCCAGCTTGCTTTTTAGTGTTTCAGATCACATAAAGGTGCTGACATTCAACACAGAGATAGTACATTTGTTTATTTTTCAGTTTACTGACTGCATCTCCCAACATGAATTTCAGGAGGTGAAAAAGATAACAAAGAATATTGAGCATAACAGGAGCAGCGTTACAGCAAGTGAGTTCACACAGTCCCTTGTACCATAGCTAATGGGATGCCCTTGCAGATATGCTGACAAAAGGGCTGTTTTAAGTCCTGCCCTAGTTGTGCTACCACAAGCCACGCTGTCTGCAGGGTGATGGCCTCCAAATTCTGCAGGCAAATGCTCAAAGGGCAAGGGCAAACCACAGTTACCTACTGCAGTGACTTGCAGCTGCAGCCATTGATTTCCCGTGCACAAATGAGAAATGACATCAGATGAGCTTTGTGCTAGAGACTTGATTAAATTGAATGCTGCACCAGACAGGAAGGATTATAGTGATGTTAGGTTTCTAAGAAAATGTAGCACAAAAGTCTAAGCTGTACCTCTGTCAGTTGAATCTGACAGCATTGGTCTGCCAGAAAAACTTCTAAGGTAAAGTCTGATGTAATTTGTTTACATTGAGCTTATGGTTGTTTAAAATCCGGGTTTGGAGCTGCATATGTTTGGATAGAGCAATCTGACTGACTTCTGCTATTTCAGATCTTAACACGGATTTAGCTTCTTATTACATATGCACAATCCACCAAGTACACATTGCTGTCTAGGTGCTGTAAATTAGCTACAGTGTATGAATCTCAGCATGTGATGTGATAGCATTTTATTCATGTTGGAAGTAATGACTGCAGTATGTATTTCATGCCCAAAGAGAAATAGCTTGACTTGAGGCAACAGAAATTAACAGTATGAAGCATTATTGTTTGTGATGTTGTTGATATTTTAATTGCTGATCATTAATCTGTGTTCTTCAACTCCAGTGTTGGTGAAATTATAATTAGTCCAGTGTGTTTTGCTGAAATGTAGAAAACAATCAGTCTGCCACTAATGATAGGGCACGTGGGACTCTGAGTATCAAGTCAGTACTTCTGTTCCGCAGTGCATAATTTTTAAAAAATATTTATATTTCTGGAGTAAAATGTACTTATTGGGAGAATAACTTACACTAAAGAAAACTTACAGAATTGGAAAAAAATTGAAATAAAATCTTGCATGTTTTATTTATTTCCATCTAATGACATAATGATGTAATTCCTGTGCTACAGTACAGTGGAAAAAACTTTGGACATACATCTTTCTGGAAATGTAAATAATGTCAAAGCTGATCCTCAGTGTGGCCTTCACTCTCCCATATGTGTGTTGGCCTACTCAATTAGTACATATACTCTACTTATTGTATTACTTTTTTATTCAGGCAAAGACAAGTTTAATCACAGGTTGACTCTCATCATAATGCATGTGCACATGAGCATTCCTGAAATTTAAAACTGTGCTTGTGTTTCAGGATTATTTACGTTGTCAATCCAAATGTAGCTCTGCTCTAACCCCATATCACATTCACTTAAGTCAATGCAAAAGGAGTTGAAAAACTGCAAATTCATTGTATGCCTGTACAACTTGGTCAATATGAAAGATGTTCACAGAGGAATATCTAAGAGCTATAAAGCAGCAATTATGTTTTGTCATTGTCTGTAGTGGCTGGGCTTAACCTGTGTGGGAAAGATGCTCCAGCCAACCAAAGTATGACTGTAAACCTCCAAAAGGGAGTTGATATAAATCCAAGAGTGGAAGATCCTTATTTTGTGCAGTTTAGCTGAAATCAACTGGAAACAGGTTTTAATTAAACAAAACAAAAGAGCCCTTCAGAGGTGACTGATGAGTGTCCCACTGAGGGTTTTTCCCACTGTAAATGCAATGCTTCAGGTGCATTGAGCTCACACTGCTACATTTTGCCTTTAAAGCATCTATAACCTCACCTGGGTTGAGATGAAGTCAGTGAGATATTGCCACTTGCTACAAGAGAGAGACTTGAATCATTCTTTTAATGAGGCAGGGGCCACTCATATGGCATAAATCTGTTTTTAAACAGTTTATCCTGACTAGGAATCCATCCCCTTCTGTTTATAGAATAAACTTTTTTCCTATTTAATATCAACTCTGTAAAATTACATTAAGCTAATTTCTCCAGAAAAAAAAATGTATTCTGCTTTAGCACAGAAGCAAACAAGTGTTTATTGAGAAACTGTTTTGTATAATTCTAAACCCAGATGTTTCCACACTAATATCTCTAATCAATGATGACATTCCTATTGCCACAAGACATATGAATATCAAGGTCTTAATGACTGATGTCTTCTGGTTAGAAGTGTCAAGAAAGGGGAACAAACAGCCTTGGCTATTGTGTGACTTAAGAATTATTAAAAGGTTCTCACTGTTGGTGTTAATCCATGCCAGCTGCAAAGAAGATTGAGATTGGGTAACTCTTCAAATGAAAATTGTTGTAGCAAACCTTGACAGATGTATGTATTTTGCTGGTGTTAAGACAACACTCATTTAATTGATTCTTTCAGTATTATCATGGTGATTATAGGTCCTGCAGAACATCTACACAACCTAATCAGTTCTTTCTTTCCTTGGCAAATCCATTTTTTGTGTTTCTGTGAGATTACCCAGCTCCCTGGGTGCATTCCTTGGCAGGATGTGACATTACTTTTAATAAGATACACTTCAAAGCATCGTGCCACACCACACCAAATATCAATTGAAAACAGCATAAAACCTTTCACTTTAATTTCTTTGCTTTTCATTTTTTACACCTTGTCTTGGAAGCATTAAAGGAAACCAGCTTTCTGGCTTTCATGCCTGTCTGGAGATGTAAGTACAACAATGCTAATGCCAAAATGACTAAAGAATCAGAATGAAAAAATCCCTGAATGGAGAAAGGGTGGGAGGGAAGCAGGAAAATGAGCAAAGAAGAAGATGAAAAAGGAGCACTGAGGAGAAAAACTATTTCTTAATTACACTATGAACTTTCTCTTGTGAATCTTGGATCTCACCCTAATTAAAGTAATTGGCATGTAGCAGTGTGATACAGATGGAATTCAGACTCATACTGTACTGGGCAAAGAAGCTCTAAATTTACATTTGCTAGCTAGCTTGTAAAAAAGCTCCTTTTTTCCCCGTCTTCCATTATGTGCAAAAAGGAAGAAGGGGATTACATGGCTCTTAAGAAAGAGAAGGCACGTGAATGCAAATATCTGAATTTTTCCTTGGGCTCAGTATGTTGACCTTGCATTCAGAAGGAGTTAGAGCTCCTGCAGGGATGTTCCTTTGGTAAATCCTCAAAATATCTTAGACTATTTAGTTGTGCAGTGGAGCTTTTGCCTCCTGAAATAAAGTTGAAATAAAGTACCCATGAAAATGTTAAAAATTGACTGAAGTATAGTGCAGGACAAATAAAAGAACTTACGAAAAAAGGAATAACCAAACCTGCAGGAAACAGGAAGCCATGACCCTGGAATTTAGAATAGGAGGACTACAAAGCCAAAAAACAACTTTGCTTGAACTTTGTGCTCATTAAGAGAAGATCCCTTCAAACTCAGCTTGTTCTGTGGTCCTGTGAAAATACCCACCCACAGGTTGCCCTAACATAAACCTCTTCCTCATTGAGTGTGAGTGGCAAAATAAATGTGCATTGTATCCATAAAGAGATGAGGTTGCAAAGACAATGGCCAGAGCTTTAGGTTGTTACACACATGGTAAATACCAAATTTGTTTTGTTCCAAGTGTGTAAAGATGAGCACCTGGTGTAATGGAGGTGTGCTAGCTTTGTGGATTGTCCACTTAACACCCATCTCTGTGCAGATGTGAAAGGAAATCGAATATCTCAGCTTTCTATGTGGATCAGCTTATTGCACAGGGTGAAAGAACCCTTATTTGGGACAACAGAAGCAGACAGGAATTGTTAGGGACTAAGATGCTTAGGTCATCTCTGTCCATGAGTTAAACACAGAAACTGTGACCAAAATCACAGGACAGTTTCTTGGTTTAAGACAAGTGACAGTACCCTTTTTCTTCCTTTTTTAACAGCATTTAGGACAACACGGTGAATCCTTTGAAAGGGAAGGAATTTGAATATGGGCATTCTCCTTTAATTTCATCCTGTCACCTGTGCAGGGGCAGAAATGACAGGAAGTGCACTTGTGTCTCCTGTCCTTGTCAGCTCTTCTATCTCTGCAAGCAAAGAAAACCTTAGCTTTTTCTCCTTCCGCTGAGCCATTGTCCGTTTTTAATTTCCCTGAACCTGTTGTGAGATCAAAGGAAGGGGTCATTGGATGGGAGATCTGCTGCAATGCCAGCTCAGCAATGGAAACCCAGCAGAGTAGCACAGCTTCCCTGTGCTCAGTGACCCTTCTAGAGCTGAGGTCAAAACACTTGACCCTGCCATAGATGTACAAAGCTGAAAGGAGAGCTTGCACTGGAGTGCTGGAAGGAGACTCAGCTCCACCCTTCTCACTAGGAGAATGGCTCTGCTGAAGCCTAGTGCAGCTAACCAGGGGTTCAATGGAAATTACAGTAATCTAACAAACTACATATTCTGATTAAGAGGTAAAAAACTGTGTATAAATCATTATTAAAATTATTCTCTCAGACACTATTCCTTATTAAACGTTTTCTAGACTTTGTTTTTGATTAAGCAGAACCAGTGGTGATTAATGGTGGAAGTCACACATGCTCTGTATAAGTTTAGTGTATTTCCTAGGTCTAACTATTTGTTAGAACTGAAGACAGGTTTAAATGCAGTTGGAGCCAGGGAGATACAGACTCAGGTGCACTTTCATATGGTTTTTTTCAGGCCTGAAACTGTATATACAGGTGAGATTTTTCTTCTGGCCAAGCTGCACAGATTTTTGTAATTTCATTAAAAGGCATCCATGGCTAGCACCAAAAGTTGTTTTATTTTAAAAAGTTTGAACTGAGTTGAATAGTTGCTACTAGGATGCTCCATGCTACTTACAGAAAGTAGTTACTGACTGATTTGTGATCTGTTGCAGTGTTCCTTGGCTTGGGCATCTACAGGGGTAAGCAAACCATGATGATTATGGGCAAAGTGAGTGTGGAACATTTGGTAGGCTGGATTTGGTAGGTTTTGGATTGTTTGGATTTTTTGTTTTGTTGTTTTTAAAGATACTGTTTTTATGGCACTCAGAGTTCTGAATATAAGCAGAAAGCTGTGAGGTTAATAGATGGTGTTCTTGGTGCTTAGAGCACCATTTCCTGTTGTCCTTTTGTGTGTCTGACAGGTCTGGTATTTTATGGAGGAAAAAGTTATAATTTTTTTTTTAAGTTAGGAAAATAAGTCCAATGAATGCTGCTAAAAGGCAGCCTCATACTGTTGTCATTAATGGCTTCCCCTGAGAAGCTGGCAAATTGATAAATTAAGCTTTCCCTCTGTGACAGCCTTTCACACAGTCAAGATGTAGCCCTACTTTAGTCTTCAGCAGCAGTAAATCAATCTACTGTAGAAATACTTTGCTTTCCTACCCAGGTACAAAATATATCTAGAGACTTGGTGCATTAGTTCTCTATGTTTAGCTCTAAGTCATTTTGGCAGTCACAGGAGGCATAAATTTTGTATTTATGTTGAAATGCATCCCTAATTGAGATGTCTATATTGCTTCAAGCCTCTCTTCTTGAAAACCAATTAATAAATTTCACACTAGAACACAGTCTTTTTATTAAGACTCAATTAAGGAAGATATAATGAGGCCAAACTAGGTGAAGCTTTTAGTGTGCATTATACACAGCAGATCTTGAAAGATAGATACAAAGTCAAATCTCACTTTGAACCTGCTTTCATCTAGCAGCAGTAAAAAAATACTATGTGGTGCCTGTACCAACAAGAAGTTAATAAATGAAAAACTAAGCAAACTGAAATTACCATCCACTAGTAAGAGATGAATTTTAGTTATGTCCCCTGTGAACACGGGAAACTGATCCTTTTGTGTCAAACTTTTTTATAAAACATGATGTCTTATTTCATTAACTATTACCAGTTGCTACTAAATAATTATGCCTTGCCCGCATTGCCTTTTTTTAAATCTCCTCCATTTGCAAAGCCTGTTTTAATAGTTGTTTAGCCAGTGTCTTCATATAAATATCAAGATGTAGTATAGTTTCTCAACCTTGCATGGGCTATTTAGTTTTGAAAAGGCAGATAGTGACACTTTGAAAACCCTGTGATACTTTAGGTACTGTGCTCTGTGATACCCAGAGATCTGAGACACTGATGGGAAATCTCACCTGTGAGAGGATGGCAGCAACAGCTGGTACTGACTGCTCTTACTCTGTTGGCCAGGCTGACAGAAAACATGGCAAATTTACCCAAACATTTGTCCAAAACCTGGACTTAGGCTACAGTATTTAAGAAAATGGAAAGTAATGTGGTTGATTATGATGTCATTAATGTTGTCTGGCAGAATGTATCTGAATTAAACAGAGGTTTATATATTATAATTGGGTTACAGTGTATATTTTATCAATCTAGGCTATGAATGAGTAAGAAACATGGTGGAAAGCTTAAAAAGAGAAGGTAGGGTGGAAGGAAAATTGCCTAAGTCATCCCTATGAATCGCAGATGTGTGGACTCACAACAGCTCTGGGTTTACTGGGAGTTGTAGATCTGATCTATGAAGTTTTTGCCAGGTCTGAATCTCACAATATATATTGAAAATATTGCTGGAACTTGGATTTTGGAGATCTTGGAAATATCTATTAAACTTTATAATAAAAAAACTTTTTTTTTTGAGATTTTGATAGCAAGTTTCATTGTAGTTGGAAACAGTGTCTCTCACTGCAAGATGGATTCCTTTCCAGGAGTTCTTAAGCTGTACATACAGAATTCTCACTGTTTCTCATTTAAAATACATAATAATTTCTGTGTAGTAATAATTTCAGATGCTCACAGTTTCTCCTTATGAGTAAATGGTGGGGTGGTCCCTAACACCAGTGACTTGTTCTAAAGGGATTAATTCCTCCCTAAAATGTGGTCTTTCTGAAGACATGACATTAAACATTAGCCTAAGCACAAAAAAAGGGGTGACATTGTCAGAAGTGTAAAGAACCTGAGCCTAGAGGACACCAGGTGTCAGAATAACTTAAATTTTCAAAGGGCTTATGACTATGTGTTAGTTTATTGATCTTGGCATCATGGATGCAGCGATAATTATCATTGTTTGTAGTTCTTTGATAATTCATGGGGGATTTTAGGTGTAAAAGTACTTCTTGAGCATATCAGTAGAGTTGTTGGCTTAAAAGTATTTGAAGACATGGTTCTTCATTTCTCTTATTTGAAGAAAAGTAAAATCACATACATAAAAAAAATTATTTTGAAAATATGTAATGCATATGTACATTGCTAATGAGGATCTCTGGAGTGAAACTGGGATGAGTGTAAATCCATTTTCAAGTATATAACTTAACAGAATTTACTTTTAGGATGCTATTAAAAGTAATTAAAATAAATAAAAATACTAAGGGAAGTTCCAAAAGTCTCAGTATAAGTAAATGAGTTTTGTTGTTAAATACTTGAAGGGCTGTAGAAGAGGTAGAAAAAAATCATCACAGTTTTCTGACAATATCTAATAGTCTATCTAGCAAGATTTGAAAGAAAGCTCTTTGGCCAGATTCCTGAGGAACAGTTGTTTTGTCCTGTTTAATTATACATGTTAGAAAGTTTAATATTTTACCCAAGCCCTAATTTGGTACTTATTGTTAGAATTCTTGATGACATTCTCCCAGTATCATGAGATTCTGGGCCATTTTTAGAGAGGTGAACCCAGACTGAAGCAGTTACTTCAAATACCCTTATGGAAGAAGGATGCTTTCCAAGACGATGTGTGTGGCAGCAAAGAAAGAGGAAACCAGGATTTTGTAGTTTATTATTAAATAAAATTGGAGTTCTCAGGCGTATGTTAATTTATTTGTTGGATTTAGCTAGAGTTTCGTCCAAAAAACCAGGTCATTAGACCTTCACCCAGCAAGGCACTTGTACACATTCATAACTTTAAATACATGAGTAACTGGATTCAAATCATGGTGTTAAGTATTTTTTTTTTTTGACTGGGAATCCATTAATTGCTTTTTGGCACCAATCTCATTCTATCTTTAAATGAAGTTAGCCAAGAAATTAGAAGCCTTAGTTCGCTTCCTTGTTCAGAGAACAATGCCACATGTAGAGCTCTGCTGACAGAGCTTTGGGAGGCTGAGCATGACCTTTTTTATTGAAGAAAACAGTACTGTACATAACTTCTATTAATTAGTGCTTGGTCTGAAGATCCTTATGGCTCGCTCAGCTTGAACTGCTCCCAAACATCATCCCCTCAAGAAGAATACAGCCATTTAAGATTCTGATTTTCAAATTCACTAGAGCAGTTACTCCTTATCTTTTGAGATTTCATGCAGATGGCAATCAGTCCTTATAAGTGCTTCTGGCTGCAAGTGTCAATAGTTTGTTTCATAACTGGGGCCAGGAGTAATTTTGAGGCAGTAAGTGGCTCTTTACAGCGGCAAAAATAATAGGAAAAAATGGGTTGTTGTGGACAAGGGTTCATCCTGCCTTATCCAGCTTCCAGATTGTTTGTGGGGTTGTGGTGTGAGCTACCTCAGCTCCTCTGCAGCAGAGGTGAGCAGAGATGTGTCTTGTTCCAGGGAAGGTCGTGCAGTCTTTCCATGTTCCAGACATGTCCATCATGGTGAAACAGCCAGATTGCTTCAGCCCCTGAGCTCACCCAGCTTCTACCCTCATCATCATTTCCATAATGTCTCCTCTGATGATTGCAGGAGGCATGATGTAGCTGCTGTATCTGGGAGCTGCATGGCTTCTTTTTCTAATATTCCCTCTTTACCTTTCTTTAAACAGCTTTAGTTAATTACCTAAATAGCCCCTGTGAATAAGATTAGAGAATTTGAGAATCTTTCCATATGGCAGAATGTCTGGGTTTGTTTTCTGGTATGATTAAACAGTTTTTCTCCAAATACTTCATTTTCTACAAAAAAATATTTAAAAAAATATTCCTAGCCCGCCTCATGATACTTATTTTCAAGAATCCAGCTAAATACAAGCCACCAGCCTGAGTTTACACTATTATTTTGCTTCACTTTCCTTCTTTTTAAGGCAGTGTTTGGGTTCCCCAGGTGCTGTGAGCATAGACTGGTTTGTGTCCCTTTGCTGTTCCTCAGCAGCCCAGCAGTGTATCCTGCACATGTGCACAGGTGGGAGCTGTTGGAAGTGACAACTAAACCCCACAGGGTGAGGGACTCTTCTGAGACAGGCAAAGTGAAGGATCCATTTTTCATTGCACTACACATTGTGAAGGAAAAAATAGAAGAATTGTTAAAATATTTTTCTATTTTGAAGTGGATATAGAAAAAGCAATACTAGACCAGTAAAAAGAGCCTTTTGTATTGGAGGAATATTAGAATACTTTGTGTGTGACGTAAAATTTCTTTGCTGGTTATACCACTTCTGGTTCTGAAGCTGAGAATCCAAAAGGCAGTTTTCTCAAGTTTCATTATAGGGAACTCTTGTAATGGTTGTATATATTTTCTGTGATTATTCTCCTTTTTTCCCATAGTAGTGCATCACTTGACAGAAACTGCTTCTGACTGTCTCAAGAATAAGCAAAAAATGGAATGAGGACACAGTCTGAAGCACCAAGACATCTGTTAAAAGACAGGAGCCCTTGTGGGTAAAATTTCCTCTGGGATCCATTTCTCACAAGAGTTCTTGCCCTTGTTGGAAATGGATCCCAGAGGAAACTTGGAAATGTTGTAATAGCCAATTTCTGCAGCAGATTTCCCAATGAGAATCTTTTCTATTTAGATAGATGGTTTCACTAGATCACTGAAGAATGATTGTAAAGAAAGTGTCCCATGAGAAGGTCACATTTAGGTCTTTAAAATTAAAAACCTCATTAAAATGTCTTGGCTGAACCAAGGCTAGGGAAACACAGATGAGTGACTTCACATTCACACCTGAATACTTATGAAGCAAAATGTGGGAGGCTTCTGAAGCTTTATTCCTAATTTTTCCATTCAGTGCACTGCTTGGCAGGTAACTAACTCCTCTTTCAAGATCATTGTTTTTTTAAATGTGTCAGCAAGCTAGCTAAACAAACTCCCCATACTTATTAATCCATTTCCCTTTATTTTATTTTTTTATCAATCCAGAAGTTTTTGCCAAAAATGTGTTCTTAAGCAGACAAATGGGAGAATTTTGGAGCTAAAAGAGCTGTGCCCACTGAATGTATTTGCCAAATGAGTCAGAATAGCATATTTGGAAGACAGGGATCAGTGCATTATTGGCCTGACTGGGGACTTATGCAGAAATAATTACAAAGTGTAAAGAATGGGAGGTAGTGGGCATTGGAGTGCTATAAGAGTTCAGTAAGTTGTGCAAAATCATGGCTATAACTCTTTCTATTTTAGTCAATGGCTTAGTCACTGAACAACCTGGATACTTCCCTGCTTCTTTAGGCTGGTTTTGGATAAACTATACATCTGCCTAAGTTGGAAGTTGAAATAGGTTGATTTTGACTGGCTAGGAAAAAACCTCACTTTGAGGGCAGTCAAACTTTGGAACAAGCTTCCTGGAAAATTATGAAGTCCCAGATTGTGTGGATTCCTCATAGTTTTCAAAGCCTGGCTGGGAAAAAGCCTGAGAAGCCTGGTTTGAGCTTATAGTTAACCCTGCTTTTAGCAGGAGGTTGGATTTGGGCCCTTCAGTGAGCTTTTTGCCAGCCAGAACAAACATGTGATCTCTATATTTTGTATGTGCTCATGGTAAAGCAAATTCTCAGCCATGAGTACTTTTCATGAAAACAATTAGGGTCAAAGAAGAAACTCCAGAATCTTCACAAGTAAGATACCATCATATATATCTCCATGTAGAGAGCTTAACAAGTGCTTTTTCTTGAATTGTTGTGCTCTGCCACACCATTTGATCTGTTGAAATGCTGTCTATAAAATATTTGCTGAAACTACCTCAGCACTACTAAGCCAGAGGACACAAATTTGTTTCTGATAGTTGTTCAAAGATGGAAAACATTAAGACTGAAGAGATTACTGGAGCCAAGATAATTATCTTTGGGTAATGAGATCTAAAGATACTCACAGAAGACTCTGCTAAGTAAGCTGAATTTGTCTGCTGGCTTTTTCTTCCATTTGAACATAGATAGAATCCCTGCTCAGTGTGTGAAACTGGCTTGGGGGGAAAGAAAAAAGAAATAATAATAATAATAAAAATCTAAAAAAGTATCTTTGGCTAAGTTTGATAGTTATGAAAATTTTACTTTCATTTATTTTCTGATTGATTGTGGGGGTGGAAAGTAATTGCAGACATTTCAACAATAAATTGCCATTTAGATTCTGGACACTAGACCAGCTGTTCAGTCCCATATCAAAATTGTGTTAGAAGGGGGCAGTCAGTGTTATAAGTCACTCTGGGCTCTTATGTAGAAGAAACAACAAAAGAAAATATTTTTCCTTTTACCCCCTACTTCTCTTCCCTTCATACTTCCTGCTGAGAGGTTTTTAAAAGCCTATCTCCATCATAGGCACATGGTTGGGTTTTACCTTTATCAGGCACAGAGGAGGCAGGCCAGCCTTTTGAAATTTCTCAGCAGTCAGCAAGAATAAAGTGGGCATCCTAGTGGTAGGAGTAATTTTCAGCTTCCTGACAACAATTGGCAGAATGCTGGGAAAAGCTATTAAAAATGAGGTTCGATCACCAAAGTCTATTTTGGCCTATATTTAATGAGATGTGTCAGCTAGAATTTACAGTAAGTGGCTAATTGTTAATAATGTGCCTGTCTAAGACCCTCTGTGACTTCAGCAGATCTGCACAATACAACCACATGTGCTAGCTAGGTTTTTCTTTATTGGGTATCACAGTTCAGCTTATCACTGTAGTGAAGGAACAGGATGTGACAGGGAAAAAAGCATTGTTAACTCTATAAAAGTTTATTTATTATATATTACTGAATGTACTATGTGGGTAAATTGCAACAAATAAGTTAAAACATTAAAAATGAAGATGTGACCTCAATAAAGCAGTGGTGTTTCATTTCCCTTCTTAATTATGCTCAGGATCAAGGGGATGTTTGTATTTAAGGCACTGAATGACTTGGTTGCAAAGGTTTCTTACTGCTCTGAGCAAGTTACAACATATTTTTGTGCTTTTTTTTAATCAGTATAAAACTTCTTTCCTTAGTAAAAGTGAAATGTATATGCATACTGAAGGCTGAGGGATGGTCATAAGATCCTGTAAAAAGGATTTATGACAAAATGACTTGATGTGCACAAATATAAACCTCACTTTCTTAATATTTTGAAAAAGATGGTTTTGAAGACAGTTATATCTCCTAAATTAAAAAATGTCCAAACTCCGTCCCTCCCAAAAAAAAACCCCAAAAACATTTAAGAGCATTTTGTGCCAACATGTTTGCAGCTGTGGGTGCCTTAGGCAGCACTCAGTGCTCTGCATCCCATTGGATGTGTGTGGAGCAGTCAGGACTGACTGCTGTGCCAGAGCTGTCTCCTGGCTGTGCTGTGTTCACAGGGAACTTGCTGCCTGAGATGTTCCATGCTTCCAGTTTGCTTCTAGAAGGGTCTTTTCCCCCTTTCCTTTTTCCCCTTTCCTTTTTTCCCCCTTTCCTTTTCCCCCTTTCCTCTTCCCCCTTTCCTTTTCCCCCTTTCCTTTTCCCCCTTTCCTTTTTGCCCTTTCCTTTTTCCCCTTTCCTTTTTCCCCTTTCTCTTTCCCTCTTGTCTGGTTCACTAATGTTTTCAGCCATGATATCTTTCATTAAACTAACTAATATAGTTGAAAAAAGCAGGAAAACTTTAAGCTATAAACATAATTTTCTTTGGATTTGAAAAAAAAAAAAAAAAAAAAGCCAGTCTTGCTTAAATCCCTTCACCATCATATAAAAATTGGCTACTGTTTCTGGCTGTGCTTCTTGACAAACATCTTCCTCTTGTGAAAACAGAAACTGCATATAAACATTATTTATTTCCCAATTTTCTTTATCAGGGTTTTGCAGTTCCTGATAATGAACACAACCTGGAAGACTCTTTTCCCCATGTTTCCAAAATGCATTCTGAGGGTCCAGTGTAGCTTTTATAATCCCATACATTGTAGCTAATGTCAGAAAATAGTGTAAATAGTCTAACACAAGTAATAGGAATTGAGAGGATAAATACACTATATTTCATCTTTTAAAGAAGTCAGAACTGTGTGGAAAACAGATAGAACTGTAGGAACTTTTGGAATGGTACCTCATGGAAACACTGGTGGGCACTGGTCTAGCACTGCATTTGCTGAATAGGTACCCAGGCATTAAGGATGCTGGAAAATCTCCAACTGTGTGAATGAGTTTATGGGGACTCTGCAGGCCAAATAAAGGGCTTGGATTAAACACTGAGTTTGGGAGATAGATGGCACATCTTTATAAAGTGCTGCACATGGAAATGGATCTTATTAAGCATGAGGTCCAGCTCTTTAGTGAATTTTTTTTTTTTTGTATATGAGATTTTTCTTGCTAGATGAGATTTTTTCTGAGCAATAAGCTTTTATCCCTCTTTCCACCTTCTGCAGCTACCAGATTCCTCTTAAACATGAGGAGTTTTTAAACTTATGGAAGGCAGAATAAGAGAAAAGAGGTAAGATATAAAAGTAAAAACTGAAGGAAGGGGTCCACTCTTGGAGCCAGTCCCTGAGTGTCACTTGGTAGCTGCTGTCATGGTCTGTCCCTTTCTGCTGATTTCTCAGCCCATAACAGAGAGTGCCTTTCAGTGCTCTGTAGAATAAAGCAAGAGACACAATGGCATTGCTGCTTCTCTATTTGTTACTCCCATAGCAAGTGATAAATTCTGAACACTTTTAAATACTTTATTTATTTTCTTAATTTTATTCATTTTCTTATTGTAGACATCCATTTTATTTTTTTTTAAACACCTGACTAAAATAATCAACCATCCTCCTGATTTAAAATCATAAAATTAAATTTGATTTCATGGACTATTATCATGGGCTTGTGTGTTGAGCATTTAATTTCTTATTGCAGAAACAGATGTTCAGTTGTTTATTCAGTCAACACCTGTCTTTAAAAAGTATTTTGTTAGTTTATGAATGTCATTAGAGGAAATATCCAGGAATACTTTACCATCCTTCTAAAGCATAATTCTCAGCTTCACAATTAATACATTTTTGTAAAGCAGTCTAGATAGCATCCAAGAGATCTTTCTTTTGGTTAAAAATGTCTTTGTATGTTTCTTGTGTGAGAAAGGTCCACGTGAAGGTTCTGTCAATTTAATGCCTTCTCATCACAAATATCTTCTTGGAAATATAATGAACATCTCAGCTGCAAGAGTAGCCAAATCAAAGAATTCTAGCAAAGATAATTGTAGCCTGAAGTGTTTTGGTTTTGTAACCTAGCAGCTGCTGCAGATAGGCAGATGTTCCACAGGGATCTCAAGAGTTTTAGACCCTAACAAATACATTTATTTTTCAGAAGATCTTCTGTTGTAATAGGTATGGTTTTTTGCTGGCTTAGCAGTTGGTACAACATCACATCACATGGTGGTGAACCAAGCAAGTGCATTTGAAATGTAGTTTAATGATATTGCTAGGACAAAAATCATATTGCCAGTATTTTCATATGTTGAAATTTCTGTGGTGAAATTTTTTAAAAGTTTCTTTCCCGACAGCTAGTGTTGTAGCATGCTCCTGTGATGGTGGCTAAACTCAGACTGTTTTGTAATTAATTTGGAAGAATTTCTGATGACACATTCTGAAGCAATATCCGTGGTGCCAGTATGTCCCAGAGATGTCAGGAACCATTAGTAGAAGCTGATGATAGTCTGAGTTTTCCTTGTCAATTTTTGTCTTGAAGAAAGCAATAACCTGTATTACTCATGTATCAAAAATACTAAATAGAGAGTATAGATGAGTTTTCTTTTCAGCCAAGACTGTTTTAGTGTGAAGGATAACATAAATGTCATCTGCTTAAAGGAAAGGACAGTGATTCCCCTTAATAGTGATTTCAGAATGTCTAATCCCTGTATTGCAGTCCAGCCATGTGAAACTGGGGCACACTTTTATTCTAAACTCCTGTGAATTTGTGGTGGATATCTGGCTAATTTCCAAGTCAAGCATGATTACAATGCTGTGCCTTCAATAAATTTCACAGAACTAATTTAGTCTTCAAAGGCATGGGGGGCTAAAGCTAGGTCAACTGACATCCTTCGTGCTCTACAGCATGTCTTCAGTTAATTATGTTGCATCTATATGTGTGTTCTGTGTTGTCATACTGACTAAACTAAGCCCAAAAATACTATGAAAGAAAAAATGTAATTGATGAAGATGAATGCTCAGACTGCCAGCATGGCTTATTTAATAGCTCCTTCAAATATATTAGTGAGGAGTTTCAGCTAGGAGCCCATTGTCCAATGCTGCAGCAGATCTGTCCTGCCCACAAAATCTTACCAAGTGTTAATAAAGATAATAATGTTTTTTCAGGCTAAGCTCTACTGGCACATGCATGCAACCATTAGAATGTATCAATTTAGCTTGAGTTAGACTTCTAACAGTAAGAAGTGTCTACAGAACTACATATTCATTATTTTACCACATCAAATAGATTATAGTGGGAATCACAGAGTTTTTGTTAGCAATTAAGCCAGTACATAGATAGTTCTAAACTGTGACAATGCTGCATCATTGAAATGACACTGGAGCCCTCTAGAAGTAGAAGGTAATGTAATGAATTATCTTGGTGATGATGTAAGGACAGATATAATATAGGTAATACTATATGGATGTATACATAGTAAAAATAAAGGCTTGCACTGCAGGCAAACCTGTGACACTGTTGGTTTCTTGTTTGTGTGAATCCTGTTCATGCTTATACTGGTCTGAATGTGCACAAGCACAGCAATGTCTGCTCAAGAGCATCAGATTAACTGACCTCTCCGCCCCTGTTTGTACTTTAGATAATATGCTCACAGCAATCATTAAGTGCTTGTTCAGGTTTGAACAGGATATCCTTGCACACCATTGAACTCAGCTGTATCCCTGAACATGTTCTATTTATGTATTCATGTCACTTATCATCTGCTTTTCTACCTGATCAGTTCACAACCTCATTGCAGCATAGCTGCATGTCTGGGACAGGACTCCAGAACTTCTGCATAGCTAATCCTATTATTTCATCTTTCTATGTTTGCCATCCTGGCTGTAGCTCTGTCCTGTGTACTTCATTGCCAGCAGTGGTCCTGCTAAGATTTTTATCCATCTTTGCTTTTCAGTCCTGCAGGATCATCCCAATGACAGCCAGGTGAGCACAGTCCTGGAGCAAGGACTGCAGGGCATATGGCTCAGCAGCTGCAGTTTCCTCTCCTGCAGAAAAACTGGACTATATTGCAGTGTTAAGATGAGGTGAATATGACCCAGAAATTATTTAGCTGTGTTTTGCTACTGTGATGAGCTGGATATTTCTTATCAGGGCTTCAGATATTCCTGGTTAGAACCCCAAACACAGAGCTGCTTGTCTGCCACAACCCTCTTTACAAAGAAGGTGAATTTTAAACACAAGGAAACTGAAAAAAATACCACAGTAGAGAAGTCCAAGAATATAAAATAAATGACAAGTAATTAAACCTGTGGTGTCAGATGATGCTGCATGGGATGTTGTTTCTCTCAGTATTCTGGGAATGAAATCCAGAAGGCCAGTTTAGCAGTGGATCCAGGGTTGCCATCACAACAGAAGACTTTGAATAGCTGGAATGTCAGTCCAGTAAATACTGCTCGATATTTCTAGTTTTGGGGGATATTTCTGTGTTAAGAACTCTTCTGTTGTAATGCAATGAGAAATTATGGCCTTTTGGGGAAGGATTAGCTGATACAGGGCAAAAGCCATATGAGGGGTTTGTCCAGGGGCTGCTTCCAGCTGTGCCTGCCCTGTGCTTGTCAGGCTGGACTCCAGCCCTGGGGCTTGGGGCAGAGCAGTGCATTTGGCAGCACTGTGTTTCTAGTTCTGATTGTATTGCATGGCCTCAAGGATTCATCCAAAGCACCAAGTAGTGTCTCAGTATATTAGCTCTAAGTTTCTTATGCTTATTTATTATTTACTTGCAAGTAGATATTGTTTGAAATTCCATAGATACAATTCATTAGCAGCCATAGATTACCACTCTGCATTAGCACATAATGAGATATTTATTATTTAACAAAAATGTAGAACTATAAAATAGCCTATTATATATATAGCCTATTATATATTAATTAATAGCCTATTATATATTTGTTCACATCTCTGTTTAGATATTTGATTAATGAAAAAGTCTCATAGACTAATAGAAGTGAAAGAGCTACTTGCTCATCCAGAGGTGCTTCTAACACTCAGTAGCACTCATAGGAATGATCTGTACAGAATGATCTGTAGACCCTGGGAGCTGCATGAACCCATGGGCATGGCATGAACCCATGGGCATGGCATGAGCAGAGAGTACAGCAGTGCTTCTTTTGCTTCTCCCCAGAAATGGAGCCTGTGCCTGTATTTTGTTTTGAGATTGCACTAACAGAAAGAGATGCAGGTGGAACCCAAGTTAATGTTCAACATTACTTCAAAACCACAGAATACGTGTGAACCATTCAGTCCAATTTTCTGTTATAACTGCTCTGCATCACAGAAATGAACATGTATGTATTTTGGCTGATCCTTTTACTATAAATTCAGATGAATGCTTTTGGTGCTTCAGTCCAAAAATAATCCTGAAAAAAAATCCTAATAACTTTTTTGACATTTTTCTACACAAAGCTCTCATTTTGTTCATTCATTGTCTTTTTTTTTCCACTCAAAATTTATTTTAACATTTATTGCTCTCTTTATTTTCCATCTGCTCATATTTCTTCTTCCTGAATCATTGGCTTGAGCCAATAACTGAATGAGTAAGAAAGTTAAAATCCTGGACAGTTTACAATAAGAACTTTCTTTGCTGTTGTAGGAGGAAATGTGTCAATAAGTTAGAGATGCTGAGTTAATGAGGATGTTTTTGGTAAGCAGGTGGGTGGTGGGAGTGGTTTTGCCTCTGCATATGAAATGAAGAGAGGTCTTGGAGAGGCAGGGAGTAGGAGGCTGTGGTTGATACTGATTGTGGTTTTGGTACTTGCTATTATTTTGGATTGAGTAATTTACCATTATGTGAGGAGTTTTTGATTGTTTCATTAAGAATCCTATTCTTGTTTGGTTTTCATGTTGTAATGAGTGTGCTTTGGGGATGTATTTAGGAGACTATGATAAGGTAATTTGAAAATTCTGAAATAATTCTCAGTGGGAAGGCTGGGGATTGAATAGAACCTAGAGACTGAGTGATCCTTAAAATTGAAGCAAACTTTGAATCTTAATTGAACTTTGTTATCCAGGGAGCTTTGGTAGACCAGTTTTTAGGAGGAAATCCTGCTGAAGAGAATAGAGACGGTGAAGTTTCATTTGCTACTTCAAGGGAAGATGGTGACAACATTCTTGGTGCTGTACTTTTATAAAAACTCTCCTGCTAATCTCCAGAAGGTCTTTAGCTGGTGATGAGCCTGAGGATGACTACCTGCCTGAACCCAAAATGTAGGATTTGGTGACTGTAAGAAAGAAAAATGCAATATCTGCAATTAGTGTAATTATTTAAATTAAGAATGAAGAAATAGATTTTACCTTAAGAGACAGGGAATTTCTACCAAAGCATTCATATTCTGTAAGCTCTTTGCATTTATGTAATTTTGTAATTTATTTGGCTACCACAAATGAGGAATGAGGCATGGAATATTTAGTCTGTATTTCCTGATAAAAGTCATTCCAGGCAGGGAAAGGGCATTCATCCATCCAAGAGAAGGGATGTGATTTTAAAAGCAAACAAAAATGTAACTGTCAGAACTCCAAGTGTTGGCTTTGATTTGTACATTGTAGATCCAAATGAAAAAGATGGGCTTTTTTTTTTTTTTTTTTTTTTTAACTTCTGTCTTGTCTCTTCATAAAGCAAATCAATTTGTAGAAGAGCAATATTTGTCCCAACAGCATACATTAAATAACGTTAGAACAAGAATGTATTTTGTGCTTTTAATAAGGTAACAGGTTGGATTCCTTGACTGTAATTTTAACTGTATTGTTGAAAGGGAAGAATGTTCACCTCTTTGCCAGTTTCTTTTTAATCTGTAATTAGACAATACTGTAACTAAATTTATGCTGTTGCAAGCACCAAATATTTTTGGATGCTACTTGTTAGATTCATGAGGTTTACTTGGTTAAATCAAAGATGGTAGAACAGTACATGGCTCTGATGGACTGCCACTGGCTGAGCCTCCCATAGAGTGTCATCTACTCTGAGAATATGCCTTTTAAAGGAAATGAGTTTTCTTTCTTCTTCAAGAATTATAGATTGTATAAAAACAGTTTTGAAAAATTCATACTCTACTGTGGGGGGACAAGTCACATGAATGGATGCTTAGAAAGAAGTACAGATTAAAAGATTCAGGATACCAGTTCTGTAAACTATAATTTGTAAAGCTGCAAGCTGTGTTCTGTAATCAGTGAAATTATAAGCATGCAATTACTGTTTTCTTTATTAAGCTTATATTTCAAAATAGTGTTGCAAATCATCTTGTCTCCAAATAATATCAACAACTCCTCCAACTCATCAGGACAGTATTCAAATTCATTTCTGCCAAGGTCCTCTGGCAGGTTTGTCTAGGGGAGTATCCACAGAAAAAGTGGGACAGAGCAGATTACAATATCCAGTGGTTATAAATTCGACCCATCATGGCAGGATGTGCAGATACAATCATCCTTCAATTAGGCTGCAGTCATGCATCTTTCCCTGGGTCTGCCTGAAGTGGTTAAATGTATTTGTTTTCACAGCACAGACTGGGAATCTGCCATAATCAGTGCCAGTTTCTATAGCTCAGACATCTTCAGTGCTGCACTTGGCTGATCACCACTGCTCTCTGCTGCCTCTTCAGAACTGCCTGCAAATCTTTGTGCTTGTGCTCCATAACGAGTTTCCACAAAAGTGATTTAGCAGATGCAGGGACTTTAATCTGTTTGATAAATTGGTTGACCTAACCTGAAGTAAATTAGAAAGTTGTTCTGCTTGCAAATTGAAAGCAAGTTTGAAATAACACTTCTGTTCACAACCTGAGGGGTTGCATTCCTAAGAAAGATTTTTGTCCTCCAAGAAGTTATGTAGATCAAGCCTTAATACCCAGCACAAAATCTTCCTCAGGCTTCCCAGAGAAGGTGGTGCTGAATAGTACCTTTGTGGGAATTCAGAGCAGATCAGAGGTTTTTGTAATCACTGTCACGAGCAATTCTTTACTATCAGTCAAGAGATAAGGTCTAAGGCACTTCTGGAAATTAGTTATAAGATGTCCTGACTTGAGCAATTAATAAATGAGACTCTTTAGGTTAATGAATGCTTTTAAATACTTGGTGCTTTTAAATACTTGTATCCTCCGGAAAGACTGCAGGGCCTGCCAAAGGCTGGGGCTGCTCCAGGATGCCCAATATACACAGCACATGTAGTATTTCCTAATTATGCACACCAGCAACTTGGACTAACGCTGCTTTTACCAAATGCCTATGTGGTTCGATTTTGTTAGCTGAAGTCTTTTAAAAATGCTATTGAAATCCTGATCTACAGGAGTCAGTGCTTTCAATTTCTTCTGCATACATTAGTCACTAGACTGTTGCTGCAAATTTCCAAAGGACGACTCTTATTCATATGCAAACTAAGTTAGGGGTTGAGGCATGAGAACATGCCACTTCTTTTTGCATTGAACTTTCAGGCTTGAGAAATCCTAATGTGCACAAGAATATCTCGGAAGTGTTCTGAGCTGCACCCGCTGGGAGAATCAGTACTCAGAGATTCATCAGCAATAAACTCTTCTGCCATCACCATTTGCTTTAGAAAACTCATTTTAACAGGAAGGTGGCAGAGCTCCAAGTGTAGTTGGAATCTAAAGTCAAGTCATATATGTATAATGGTATGGGATTAAGGAAACCTAGGAAAGATTCCAACAGATTTACTAATTTTATTGTCATTCTGCCCTTCAACCCCAAATTATCATTTTCTCTTTAGATAAATGTGCTGCTGTTGTGATGCAAATGAATATAGGTGTTTGCAGCCCTAGATAATATTTATCAGTTGGTGTACAGTAGGGAGCTTCTGGCTTTGAATGGCAGCAATAACAATACTTGGTATTGCATCAAACTATTCACTCAAGGACTGTGATGATATAAATACAGACTTTGAAATAAAGGGGAAAAAAAAAGCTGATGTGAGTAAAAAGTGGATAGGTTTGCTGCCCTTCAAAGGTTTGCATTGCTGAGAATGAATGACTTGTTTTGGTGTAATATTCACTTGAAAATATGTGTTTTGGCAAGTTTTGAAATTTTGGATGTATTGAGCAAGCGCTAGGCTCTGTTAACTTGTTCTCAGTTTTATAAGGATATTTTTATTTCTTTGGAAACTCTTTATGTTCAGGTGTTGCATTGTCATGTTCTACCTTGCACCTGCTGTTCCTCTTTTTTAAAGATATTAGTCATTAGGTATTTAAAGATATTAGTCTGTCACTCAGGGTGGTTGCTTTGTGGTCAAGGCAAACATCTGTGCTTTGATTGTGCCTGCAAAATCCTGTTTGTTCTTGAGTCTTGAGGACATTCACAAGAGTGACCAGAAGTTTTGAATGGTAATGAGATTGTGGCCTTAATTTAATGTCCTTCTCAAGCTCTGTCCTTAAAAATGGTTCTCAGTATTTTTTTTTCCTTTTCTTCCTTTGTTTGGTTGTTTCTTTTTCATTTCCATTGCTCCTCTGTGTATAATATAATCTTTGCCTGCTTTTTTTTTTTTTCAGAATGGAAAAAATTAAAGATTGTTCCATTGTGACCATTTTTAGGTAGGGAGGCAAAACCAACGATTTTTTCTAAACAGGATAAGAAAATGTGCTTAGGTTTGTTGGTATTCAATTGTCATTGTAACATGTCTTTTTTAAACTCAGTTAAAACCCTTTGAGGAATGGAGAAAACACTCTCCCATTACAGATTTATTCCTGAGATACCTTAGTTGTATTACATGATTTCTTTGTGAGTAAAAATTTATTTAAATCCAGCAGGAAATGGTGACACAATGAGTGCTTGAAAGCTGAAACCAAACAGGTTGAGGTTGGATGTTAAATATGAAATATATGTGGGAGAGGGGGCTATTAACTACTGGAACATAGAACTGAAGCTCTGGGGTGTGTTGGATTCTCCACTGATGTTTGCAAAGTTAAGATTGAAAATAATGCTTTAATCACATACAAGTTATTTGGCCCAGTGCAGGAATAACTGGGTGAAATGTAATGGTCTGTGAAACACACAAGGCCAATATGAACTTTTGGATCTTTCTGGCTTTAAATCCTGGAAATGAGAGTTATAAAAATGTATTACTTCAGGCTCCTCTATATCAAAATAAGGTAACTTTTTATTCTATGTTTGGTTCAAAGTTGGAGTGGCTTTGCTTTTTTTCACCCCTCCCCTGCAGGGCCAGTACTGCTCTCAGATTCATATATCTGTAAGATGTGTATTGAACACAGAAGTAGCCCCGGGCCAGTAGCTTTTGTAATTTCTTCTGGGCCCTGGTGGTCCTTACAGGAGGCAGCTGAGACCTTAATAGACTTAACAGGCTTGACCCAAGCATGAAATGTAACTTCTGGCACCAAAGGCTTTATTAACCAGTGGATCATATAGTTAGAAACCTATAGACACTACCATAAACTACCTGCTGGGTTTTATTTTTGTGATTATATCAGGTATTGGTTTGAACCAGTAATCTGGAGAGAAAATTCCTCCTCCATGCTTACCAAATCTTTGAGCAATGAACTGAAATGGTCTTCAGCCACTTTAAGGTTTTATGTTTTTTTACTGCTACTAGCTTTCTCACTTTGAATGGAATAGACACTTACAAAATAATTGGTAGTAATTGTTGTACTGGTGTCAGTTTTAATAAACCATTCAAGTAGAAAATATTTTACAGATCCAACCATTTCCTATGTGTCACTAGATAAAAGTTTCACATCCTTCAGCACCTAGATTTTAGAGCTAGTACTTCTATTTTTCTTTCCTGCTATATTTTTTTTCTTGTTAATAATAGAGCTGTCATTTCTAATAAAATATGAAACAGCCATCCAGGGAAATAACCCTGGTGATAGATAGAGCAGGCTGAAACACTAGACTGAGTGAACACAAATGCTCAATAGCTTGGAATATGATTCTGTCATTAAATGGAACCTGTAGAGGGAGTAGGACTGAATGCACCAGGGTGAAAATGCTCTGCACTTGGGAGGCTCGTTCAGCTCCTTTTGGAACTGCTCTGGTCACTGGCATCAAAAACAGCCTTCTGAGATTTGAAGGAAGAGGTGCCATCAAAAATCAGACACTGTTAGACTGACCAAAGGTAGAGCCATAGAAACATGCACCAAAAATGGAGCTCTTTTGTCAGCCTCTCTACCAAAAGTTCACTTTAATTGTCACCCACCTTTTTGAAGAAAAGGATGTCAACTCCAATTGGCAAATCTGCACACAAAGGGATCACAGGGAGGTCTACAGATTCTGTGTTTTCTCTGGTGTTTGTAACTGGCATCTCTCCATTAGAGATCCCCCTATCTCCCTATTCTGCTTTAAATGAATGTGATCTATGTAGGAAAAACCTTTTCCATGTGGACCTGAGAACTCTGTGTTCTCTAATTCAGCTCTCTGCTGTAGGGTTTGCTCACTAACTCAAGATATACTCTTTCAGCCACATGGTGAATTGTTTCTCCTCTGTGTGTTTGTTTCCTCCATTCCAAAAATGGAAATGAATATATTTCTTTTTTATCTTTGCAAAACACTGTGAGAGTTCTGGATGGACAGAGAATTAGAAGACTTCAGTATCACTGTTATTGTAAGCAATGTTGTTTTTTCGTCCCCAAATATTGAACACAAGTATTTTTTGGGGGGGGCGTTCTGAATGGAAAAGTAAAACTGCCTATTTAAATGATAATTATGCTCTTCCCATCCTCCAAATAACAGCTAAAATGTCTGTGTTTTTCTCATTCAGCAGTCTGGTTGGCTAATGGACGATGTCTATTTGCAGTTAAAGCTATTTCAATGTTGACAATTAAGCATATATGTGGAACAGAGTAATCAGTAGAATGCAGTTTTATCACCAATGTTAATTATCTAATATTTTCCAGCTTGCAATTATGTGAAAATTCCTTAGGCATAAATGACAATGAACCCATCAGTTATAATTTTTTCTCAAGAAAATGGCTGACAGAACATTTGCTGCCCCACAAAAGATGGAAGCAAGAGCAAAATTAATAAGTCAGTTGTTCAGGGTCTATAATATGTAAATGTAGTCATATGTTACATGATGTGCATTCTTATCATGGCAGGAAACTTCCAAGTTGGTGACTGGAATTGCTCATAGAAATTTTTCTTTTCAAGAGGTCTCTATATGCATCTATTTCTAAAATTTCTAAAGAAATTGCTTTTAAAGGAGCAGAACAAACCCTGATCTTGAATGTAGATTATGAATGAGAACAGAATTGAGCTAAAAGCTGTTGTTTACTATAATAATTATTAGAAATTCACTACACCAGTGCCTAGTATGTGCTGCTTTATACAGAAACAAGGCAAGTATTTTCTGGCACATCTCCTTTATATTCCTGAACAACTTGCCCTTTTCATTTTATTTCTCATCAGCTGAAGACTAATCTCAGTTACAATCATTCCAATCAGACACTCTCAAGTGACCTTTAAATGCTTAGGAGAGCCACTGAAGATTATTTGTTAACCTCCATCTTCCAAACTTGAATAAACATCCTAAATTAACAGGGAATGAGAGAAACCATGAATAAGCAACACTTTTCAGGAAAATGTATCTTGGCAGTTTTACAAGCCTTGCTATCAATTTTTGTTTGGAAGTTTATCTTCAAATGAAAATGGAAGAAATTAAATTGCTCTCTTAAAAAAAAAAAAAAAGAGCTGGATTTAGCAATGGCTTTTTAAAAGCATTTGAGAAACTGAGGGACAAAAAGCTGCACTCCAAAGGGAGGTGTAGGAGTATAGACACTACATTGCATTATATGAATGTTTGGATTTTAATTTTGACCCTTCCCTAAGTACTTAGGTTTCTTGAGCAAACTGCAGGAAATGGGCTTACTCTCAACAAAAGTCCCAGGCAGTGAGTTCTTTCTGCTCCTAAAACTGATTTTGGGTACCACAGGTAAAGGTCTTTCCCTTACTGTGTGAAGATACAAGTTGAAATATAGATATCTGACCTATGTTCCTTCAGTTTCAAAAGAGGGGGTCAAGATTACACAGAGCTTGTGGCAGAAGGAAAGTAAGGCTGCTTTCTCTGATAATCCACAGATCAGGCTTAGCTCCATTTATGACTGATGTAGAAATTCCAGGATTTTCCTGTGTATAGAACAGAGATATTACATCTGATACCAGCAACAAAGCAGGTTAAAGCCACTACCAGCTATTGACTGGCAATGCCAGCTATTGATGTAGGTCATTATGCCACTCCTTGCCTGTGATCAAAGGAAGGAATTATATTGGTTCTGTCCACTGTGAGGCACTTAATGGTTCTGAACCATCTTAGCTGACAGAGCAGGCTGAACAGGCAGTGATTCTCCAGTAGGCATCAGGTATTGTTTTGTTTTGCTGGCAACTGTGAGAATCTGGTTTTAAGTGTAAATTCTGAACAAGAGTTGGGCAGAAGCAGAACACCCATTCAGAGATGGTTTTGTTTCTTACCCTCTCCATTCTCACAGAAAGCACATCAGCTGGTCTCTGGAAGATAATGTATTATCTTCACTAGAGGAAGACCCTCATGTGCAAAGCTCACCAAAGAAATCTCACTGCCTTAACATAGAAATGAAGCTGATTCTTAACAGCATTTGAAGATCCCAGTTTTTGGGGAGATGCTGTCAGTGTGTTACAGAACAGCATAGCCTTGGCGGAGCTCTGGTGCTGACTAAGGTTGCTGACACATGGAATTGAGATTTGATGGAAGCATCCTTGCAATATCTCAGTGTAAAAGTGGATTGTTTTAATTCCTTTAATCAGATTTTTAATCAAGTTACCATGTGGCCACACTGTGACTGTAATTGCATATATGCATTTATATGCAGTACATTAAAAGCCTTGCAACAAACCAAACAATTTAAAATCTTTCTTTTCCTAGAGGAATAGTCTTCCAGCTCTTTGCTATTACACAATTGGATGTAATTGCTTGTCAGTAGGTGACTGCTTAGGAGATGTTTTGCCCTGATTCTAAGGAAAGAAAAAGGAAAAAATTACAGCTTGCATTAAGCATAGAAAATTAGCAAGCCGGGCAGAACTCTGACTTAAAAATGTTACCAGCTTCCAAGTAAGTGTGCTGATGGCTACATGGGGCATGTTGAAGATTTAATTATATTGTGTGTTAAAATATATTGTATTTATATTTTTGTTTATCCTCACAACAAACAGGAATTCTTTCACATAAGTTCTAGATCTTAATAGGCAGGTGTTTACTGAAAGAAACTTACCATGCTTGGAGTGGCTCTGATTTCCATCAGTGTCAACTATAGGACATGGTGGTCAAAGGAAGGTAAAAAAATATTATTTCTATTAATAGGTTAATATGATTTTATTATGAAAAATACTAAATCATTAGTGCTATAAAATGAGTCGCAGTTTCAACAGAAATATCAAAGCTCAAAGGAATTTAATGCATGTTGATTTGTTTGTAGACAGGTTGATGTTTCTTCTACACAGAGATCTGTCCCTTGAAATGCAAAATTTTTCAATACATCAGAATAAAAAGGCAGTGAACAAAAGTAGTGTGGGCTCTTTTCTTTGAAAAACAGTTCCTTAATCCCTTTTTGAGTTTTCAGTTCATGTTTAAGTCAGCAAAACAAACACACTGCTCAATGTTGTAGGCAATGATAACACCAGGGTAAACACAGGAAATGCTTTTATTAATGTGATCTAAGCATTTAATTGCCTTCCTTGTAGTTTAATCTTATCTTTACACATTGAAGCAGTGCATATTGTACATTTCTGATCCTCAAAGGACAGCTATTCATATGGCATTGTGGAATAAGACATTATCACCAGAAACCTGACAGGCCTGTAATGTTGCTTGTCAGCTTAGGGGCTAAGAAGTTTGTTATAATTATGAAGGAGATGTACAAAAGATCATGGTTTGCAAAAGACAATGCTGAATACCATTTTATAATTAAAGAGAAGGGGTAAAGTCAAGATGTGCCATGACTGCTGGGTTTTGGTGAGAAATGAAGTGTCAGAATTCAGTAAGCCCCAAACCAGAGAGTTCAGCCTCCAAATGATACATTTACAATTAGCTTAGAATTAAAGAAATGGAGCTTTAAATTAGGAGTGACAAAAGGACTATAAGCTTAATCCACAATTTAGAAGCCATGTTTATGATAAGTCAATTATCAAAAGCAATGGTTCTCATGTTCAATTTAAAATTTTTCAGATTACAGTCACATTTCTGTACTTGCATATGTAGAACATACATCAAACTAAGAAGAGAAGCTTGTTTTTTTAAACCAGCTATTTTAGTTTCCTCTCTTAAGCATTTTAACACTAGGATCCTCTTCTCTGTTCCAGGCCTAGATAATGTTTTGCTTGCTTAAATGTGGGTAGGTAGAATTGCAGACAGGCTGGATTTCAGGCTTGTTTTGCTGGTGTTTAGTATGTTAATCTTTTTCGCTTTATAGAGGGACTATATCTCCTAACATGTTTTAGAACTCATTTCAAAGGTCTCACTGCCTGGAGTGAGAGTCTGCCATAATTACAGAATCCATTCCCTTAACACAGAATCTGTTAGGACTTTCTGTCACTCATATGGTCTATTTCCATAAATGTAGCCTGCATTTTATTCCATTTTTCCTTTATTTATTTTTATTACTCCCATTTCTTCTTTTAAAATGTGCAATAAAGCACTAGATGTTGCACAAAACTCAGCAAAAAAGACAGAGAAATGTGTAGGCTTAAATTTTCACTCTGCCATTAGGCTGTGCAGCTTCCCTTGGGATGTGCTGCAATTTAGGCTGCTAAAGCCAAGGAGCCTGGCTGCACTGCTGCACCCCTGTATAAACTCTCCCAAAATGTCCTGTCTCAATATGAATGGTACTTGCTGCTATATTAGGTAACATGAATGCAATTATATGCATATGTCCTGAATTCATATGCCAATATGCAGAAAAATATTTAAAAAATTAAATAAAATTTCTCTCTCCTCATCAAAATTTTAAATAAAATAGAAGTATTTATTTCAAATATTTTGAGCATATTTGTTATGAAACATGTCTTTGCCAATCCTCTAAACACCATTCTTCAGTCTGTCTTAGAAATACTATTCTAGGCAGCTAAAAAAAAATCTAAGAGAATTTGAATTATGTATGTCTTGGCCTCTTCATCCATAATTTTCATGCAAAGGCAAAATTGTATAGCACATTTATTTCAACTTAAATGTGCTACAGGCCAATATCCTAAATTTAGGCCACTGACAAAGCCAGTGTTAACTGCGTGTGACTAATTCATTTGACGTAACAGTAAACTTATATTGTCTCTGAAAAGGAGCATGTCAGAGAAATTTCTGGAAAGCTTTTGATGTGTAGCACTAAAGTTCAGAGGGAATCTTGTTATATCCTTTTACTGTTTTTAACAAATATTTGAGAATTAAGATCTCCTTTTCCATCTTGAATTTTCAAAGGTTTATGGCCTTTAAAAGGAAATATAATCAAGTACAGGATATCCTTAAATATTACTCTCTTTCCTCATAGCTGTTGAAACTGAAAATCAATTTGCTTGTGTCATTTGTAACACCAATAATTTATCAGTGTATTTTGGACTATTGTGTTCTGCATGATTATTTTTTTTTCTGGCAGATTTGCAGCTGAGCTCTCATTAGCTTTGATAAAAACAAATGATATAAAAGAATGTGACTTTAGAACCATCAGGCAGGTTCCCCTTGAACTTTTCCAAGGCCAGGAGCCTGCCCTGCTTTTTCCTTTTTCAGATTTATGTGAGCATGGCACCCATTGCTTTTAGTGGAATCACTTCTGATTTACAGTGGTTGAAACAAGGCTTTAGGGTGGAATAATTGACGTGGTAACAATGTAAAACAATAAGCATCTGCTCTGATCCCTTCTGTGTAGATTTCTATATGATAAGACTGAGCACTTGGGAAAGGTGAATACAGTATTAATATTGTTGTGTGTGTTTTTCTGTATGCCTTCTGCTTGGTTTTTGAACTTAAGGGGTCTATTGGGAAATTTAAGAACTCTTATCATTTACTCGAATAATAAATTCGTCAAGACACAGCTCTTGTAATACTTCGTTCTTGGTTTTGATTAGATTATTTTGACATTACTGAAATGAACCTAGAAATGTCTCTCCACTGGGGAATAGAAAGGCAAAAAGAACAACATAATAACGACACCATGAAGAAAGCTGTGTGAAGAGCCAAGTGATTTAAGAAACAGACAGGTAGAATGTTTCTCATTTCCTGCTAGCCCATCTCAATATACTTCAAAAAGTGAAGTGTATTTTACCATCAACATCTTTCATACAACTGCAGCAGTTTTGCTCTGATCAGTGATCCTTTGCCCTTTGCTGAGCTGAGAATAAAGGATTTTGAAAACAGGTTGGGGAAAGGAAAGCTGTGTATTTCTTCAGGGAAAAATCATCTTAAAAACCACTTTATCTTAGAGGATTACTGGAAAGGCCTGTCTGCTTTTACCTGCATTTCATGTCATTCAATGGAATGTAAAGAAATTATATTGGAATGAAATAGGGATGACAAAAGAGTTAAGGGGAGGTGAGGATGTTTGGTCCCTTCTGAATGTGGGAGTGAAAAGCTTTGTATAACCTTTCACATGATTAATAGAATTCAGGTGTATTAATGCCATTGTTAAGTACCAGTTCCTTGTAGTCTGTCTTCTATTTTACATCACAGCCTTAGTTCAAATCCTAAATACATTAATTTAACGGACAGATGACACCCAGGGGAACTAGTTTGCATAACAAAATAATTATCAGTACTTGTTCCATCTCAGCAGAGAACTCTGAAGCTTTTGCTAATTATCTGAACAACTGACTCCATATTTAGATATTTAGATTGTGTTCTAATTTTATGGTGCATGGTCCATTGCAACTTGGCTTCTTGGAGGAGGGAAAGTCTGCTCTAGCTCATCTGCATTTCCTATCTCTAGATTGTTGCATGATAATGCAAAGCTGGTATTCACTTATGATAGGGCATTGTAAATAACATAATGGGCTTTTCTTATGTTAATGGCAGAATTGCTTGCACTGGGTTTGTTTTAGATTATTTGTTCTGTGTTTTCAATTGGCTTATATTGGCTTTATCAGTCAGTGGTGACAACAGGCCTGGACTGCTTTGGGCACAGCCACTGACTGCCAGTGTTCCTGGGCCTTCTGTCTGTCTGGATGAGAAATTCTGCTGCCATGGGATTTTCCATTTGACAGTATTAGACCAGGCTTTCTGAGAGTCGTGCAGCATGCTTCATGTGTCTGTGGCCATAGTTTAGGTGAAGCACTGGAGTTGTCTGGTTTGTGCTCAGGTGCCTTTTGCTGTCAGTGGAGCACAGCTGGTGTGCTGTGACAGGACTGGAGTGCACAGAGCAGCTGCTGTGCTGTGCTGGGGACTGATCCCATACCAACCTGGGGGTGCAGGGCAGCTCTGCCACAGCCCACTGCCTTCCCTGAAATATACCCCATAGTGCATGACAATGAATTCCCTAGGGCATCCTGAGGTATTCTATAAACCATAATATTAGGTTCCAATGGGTTTTGAAATGCACTTCTCACTTATAAAAGCTGGTGACTTCTTGGATCCTGTGAATTGTTAATCAGTGTGGGAGAAAAGACAACACTTCTCAGGTTTGCTGTTGTACTTAAATTAGAGTATCTGATAAATTAGGGTATCTGCAGATAAATTATTTTTTTAAAAATCGGCATAGGATTTTTAGGATTTTTCAAATTAATTAAGAATATAATATAACATATTATACATTATATAATATAACATTGACATAAACTTAAGATTTTCTGCTAGCCTGACTGTATTTCTAAAGGTAAGTAGTCCAGGCAAAGGAATATGTTTGAAAAACAACTGTAATAAAAATACAGTACTGTCAGGAGTCTATAAAATAGAGAAAATAATAAATTTAGGAAAAAAATCTATGTCCATGGAGAAAAATGCTTCCAATTGCACACCTGTTATACAGGTTATGCAAACTCAGTGTATCTTGGCACTGCTGTCAAGTTGTTTAGTGTTTGTTTTTTTTTTTTTTTTTTTTTTTTTTTTTTTTTTTAATTTTTTAAAATTTTTTTTAACAGTGTTCAAGCTCAGAGCTCTCAAATAGATAAAATTCTTTCTCTCTTCTACTCATGTCATCTTTGTGTCAGGTTAAGGTCACTTCAAAGACAGCCCCAGGGACCTTGCATTGTGGCTCTGTGTTCAGAGAGCTGACCTATTAATAAACAGGGGAGTTTGCTGCTTGGGTGTGCCAGTCTGTGTTTCAACAAATATTTACTCAGAAGTGAGAATCAAAACAATACGTGAAAACTGAGCTTTCACTCCTTTTGGGATTTGCTTCTTGTCTTATTTTGGAAAACTCCATTAAAAGCTTTTCTTCCATCAGATGTACTGATGGTACAGTGGGAAAGTCAGATCTGAGTGTGCATCTAACATCTGGAAAAAATTATTCTGGCTGGCAGCTGAGAATTGTAAGAGTGATGGTGAGATATGGTTGGTGTCACAGCAAACCTACCTAGGATCTGCAGCAAATGCAAATGAGCAGGTGGCAGGAGTTGCAGTTCCACCACAGCTCTGTGTGGGGTATGGAGGCAACAGGAATCCCTGTGTGGATAGGAGTGATCTCAGGTGATTTCAGATGGGCCAAGACCTTTGCATTTCTTACCCAACAGTGGAGGTCCCCATGGCCCTGCAGCTGGGACCCTGAACACTGCCAGGCATGTCCTGTGCTACATCAAAGACTGAGTGCAGTTTTGTATTTTAGACTTGGCCAGTTTCTAGCAAAGCAGCCTAATTTCATATAACTTTCTATTACTAATAGAACTATCTAATTACTATTAGATATTAATAGAACTTTCTGTAACTGATTTAACAGTGGTTCTTATTATTTTTCAAATTAAATACAAATAAAGAGGTTTAACTTGTTGGAGCTGGTTTGTGTGAACCATCTATCAAGGTGGTTCTATCAAATCTGTGAAATTTTATAGATAAAGCCTGACCCAAAGATGTGCAAATATAACAAAAATGGAGACTTTTTTTTTGTATTCTGCTTTGCACTCTTGATCACATTCCTTCTGTCTGTTATACTTGAAAAAAATTAGGATGTATAGAATCAGAAAGATAAAGTATATTCCCTGACAGATGCATGATTATTTTATGCAGGGTAGTTGTGTGTGTGTCCATGTGTGGTGTAACTTCTTTTTCACTGAAGTAATTGCAGACAACACTAAAGTCCATAAATTATTCCAAAGCCAAATCCTGTTGTAAACAAGCTCATAAGAAGTCAGGAGCTTCTTAGATTATTTCTGTCCTTAGATGTTTAGCATAATGACTTGTTTCCAATGAACCATTACTTGTGCCTCTGGAGTTCCCATAGAGGAAATTAAGCATTAAATTTTAAGCGTTTTTTTTTTTTTTTTTTTCCACCTGCCATCCTAATTGCAATTTTCAAAGTTTGCTTCCAGTGACAATGGAAATGTAAATTAAAATAGAAAAATAGTTAAAATTAATAAAACTAAGGGTCATAACACCAAGCAGGAGTGGTTGGAACTGAAGCAGTTATGTCTGAAACCCAGTGCCTGTGGCAGGGCAGGGCTGTATTTTGACTGAGCCTGTTGCTTGAATGTGCATTATGTTTTCCCTGGTATATAGGTCAATTAGGATTTGGCTTCTCTTTTTCACTTACCTGGTTATTCTTCAGGTAACACAATTCTGTATAAGTTATTTCAGTTTTTCTTTGTTTCTTGAAACACTTTTGAGCCCTAACTGCTATATCAATAATATGTTTTACTCCCTGAGCCCTGTGTACTATTGCAGATCTATAATTGGTAATGGTTGAATTGGTCAGTTCTCATGGTCTGAGAATCACTTTGTTCCTTGAAATGAAGGATAAACCTGTTCTTGCTTCACCATAATGTGGTGTCACGGTGAAATTTTGTGCTGCATATTTTAAGCAAGACACTGAGATTTATTGGGGTACTTTGTTTTGCTTAAGTCCAGAGGATGGGCAAGATGAAGCAGAGATAAGCAGTTCCAAGTCTGCTGTTGGATCCTGCCCTGTAAGAATGTATTTTGGTAGAATCAGTCGTTCCACACGCAGCAGTGAACAGAACATCAGCAATCCTCCTGTTTATCTCACTTCAGATTCATGGGGTGCTTTGTAGAAGGTTGGTGAGCCTCAGAGCAGCTCTGTAAAACAGGAAATCACAGGTACCATTAGTCAAATGTCAGGTGAAAATTGGGGCCCTGGGGCATCTGGTGCTGCAGCTGGGAGTTCCATTTAAAGCAGGTTGTGCTTGTGGAGTTTTGCTTTCTGTGAAGTTAGGTGGTCTTTTTCCTCTTCAAGGAAATAGTGGTTTTCCATGTATTTTGATTGGTCTCTTGAGAGATGGAGACATTGGAAAAAAGAAAAACCTGAAAAATTCAATAGAATAATGGGAAACAAATAATCCAAATGTTGTGCTGTAAATTCTGAGGATGGAATATATTTGAGGCCACTCAGGGCTGTATAGAAAAGAAGTGTCCTTTAAAATCCAATTTTAACCTAATCACTTTTTTGCCCCTTTTCAGTAAGTCAGCATTATTCCAGCACTCTCTGTGCTCCAGGCAGCAGGATGCAATCTGCCTTTCCAGAGACATCTCTCAGTTCCCACCCAAGGCTGCTCTGGTGGGGCTGCAAGCACAGCTGGAGACTGGGCCATGAGGCTTAGTGAATGGAGAATTCTCCAAAGAAAAGAATTCTCCAAGGAAAAGGACAGGAACTCACCCTGTGTGCCCAGGGCTCTGTGAGACTGCTGGAGGTATCTTAAACCTTAATACAGCCCAGGGCTTTCTCCTGAGGCTTTTTTGTTTCTTCCTGTATTCGGTACTGCAGAGGTAATTGGACAACAGTAAATTCATCTGAATATATTGTGGAATTAGTTGGCCTGTTTCTAAAATGATTTTGCCTATTCTCTGTCCTGTTGCCCAGATTTCTGGGGGATTTGGCAAACCTGCAGTTGAAGTGAACTATGTTCACACTGTAGGTGTTAATTTTAATATGCATGTCATGTTTGAAAGTGTCAGCAGAAAAGACTGAATGATACTTGTTGCATATAAATCTGAAGTACATAATTGCTCCAGCTGACATGTATGAATGCACTTTCATTATCGTGTCAAGAGGATACTTTGTGCTTGCAAATGAACAATGTTTGGGGTTGGCAATAAAACGGGAAGTACTTGCTTAAATAAAGTTTATTACAGCTTTTAAGAAAAATGTAATTATGAAGTGTTCATACTGAATTAGAAAACTGGTTTTGAAGTATTAACTTTAATATGAAATGGAGTTATGGTTTAAAGGGGAAGACTGCATGGTGCTAAAGGTTTACTAAAGTGAGCCAAATATAAATGTGAAATGATGCTATTTGATTTGCATGGCCACACTATATTCAGTGGGTCTGTGAGCTGGTTTCACAAAGTAATGAGTAACTCAAAACCTCCTGCACATTCTTAAATCAGTTTGCTTAATTTAGTGACCACAGGTGGAAAGGTGTGAATGTAGAGATTCGATCTGAGAATCCAAGGTAAAGGGTCTAGTGTTTTGTTAAAACTAACCAGTACCACTAACCTTTACTGCAGAAAAGATTCTCTGTTTAAGAGCTAAAATCAACCCGACAACAACCAAAGAACCAACCAAAAAAAAACCCAAAAACAAATCACAAGTCACCAAAGCCATTTTTATTGGATAAGGATGAAAATCAGTAACATTAAAAGTTTCATTCAGTATCCAAACACCACCTTATCTTACAGGGAAGCTCAGCAGGGATGGTAAGGCAGGGACTGTTATGTTGGGATGCTCATTAGAAGTTATTTGGAAACTTCTTATGTTCAATAGTACTGTTGGACCTCTGGCCTGTTGTATGGCTCTGTAGATATGGTACATTACTAAACATCGATTTCTGTGTCTAGCATAATCCAAAAAATAAAATTATTTGGGTTCTAAGCATAGCTTTCCAACTTGCACACAGAAAATTCATCCAAAACTGCTGTAAATTCCAAGGCAGCAGAGGTGGTACTCAAATTTATGAGCTGCTGGCTACCAGCCACATGCCTGGTGTGTTTATTATGCAGAGCACATGAGTTAGATCTGATTCTGACCTGTGTATTGCACTGGCTTTAAATCAAGGACTGTTGAATTACGGGTTTAATCTCTGGAGAAGCACTGGATGAGTCTCCTGTGCAATGTGAAACGTCCCCTGCTGTGAGTTGGGCAGTGCAGGGAAATGTAGGATATGCAGCAAGTAGGAGAGGTTGTGGAGGGTGTAGTCTCAGGTGATGGTGAGCATTATCAGCAGCAGCTGGCAGGAATTGGAGATGCATCCATCCAGAGGCTGGAGGCAGAGTTTAGCCTGGGAAACTGCAAACTTTATTGATTCCTCACCTCCACAAGGCAGTGTCCACCAGCAAGGTTGTGATGAAGCTTCTGTTATCCACTGGAGGCTGAAGTGGTGTTCACTGTGATAATTCCTCCTTGTATGTACTTTTGCACAGCCCTGTCCTGCAGCAGTGATCTGACTCACATGGCATTCAGGAGTTCATAGGAGCTTGTTAATGTCTTTTGTGATCATCCAGTATTTCTAGTGCTCTGTCAAGAGTAATGTTTTCTACATAAGTTTCCCAATTCCATGTTTTCCTCTGTTCTTTAGGAGATCTTTCAGAAACTCTATCTGTGCTGCTGTGCTTAAAAGAACAGTGATTGTCCAGCAGTGAGGGAGATTTTGCAGAAAGGAAATAATAATTGCAGTCGTAGGAAAGCTTTGTTGTCCATCAACAGATAGTCTGGATGTGTTTCCCTGCAGCGCCTGTTTTGTTTGCATTTAAAAATAGTGTGACTTTAGTTTATCTCCTACTTGACTACAAATGCATTTCTGCTGTTTATTTTCTCTCTCACTCTCTCTCTTTATTAAAAATAAAAAAACCCCATAAAGCCACTTTAAGTCTCCTCCTTTTGGACAGGAACTTCTCAATGAAATCTTGTGTGCTCCCGAGCTTCCCTCTAATGTTCTTTCTCTGAAGGTTTTGATAACCTCTTGGAGGGCTGGAGATACCATGTAAGTGTGTTCTGGCAAACCTTATGCCTGCAAAGTGGCACTTATACTATAAGTGCTGCCATTCAGTGAAGATTCTCATAAGAGAAGATTACTTGTGATGTTCTTGGAACTGTGTATCTTCCACCAGCTTCAAACTTGTTGGGCACTAGGGGTTGTAGAGAGGAGAGATCCTGCTTGTAGCTGTCTGGGATCACCCTCCAGTTTTCAAGCTGTTAAACTAACAGTGAAAAATTCTGATTCTTGTCTGTTTGGCTGCTGTTTATTTCTGGGATGCTAAAGCATTACCCTCTAGTGAGAGTTGATGCACATCAGGAAAAAAAATTGTTGAAAATGAGTTTTAAACTATGTCTCTTTTTTTTCTTTTATTTTTTTCCTTTTGTTATTATTTTCTTTTGTATTTAATTATGTGTGGAATCAAAGAAAGGCAATCCTCTCATACAGCTAGTTTTATTTCCCTGGCTGAATCAAGCAGTAACTGCAGAGATGGAAAATACAATAATCCCTTTAATGGGAGTTGGTGTTTATTGCTAAACATGTAATATTTTCTAAGATTGCATGTTAGATATGTAACTTGACTGGTTGAAGCACAGTTGTGTAGCACTGGAGCTCTCTATCCACCCTTCACTTGCTTGGTATATGTGCACTGCCTTGTCCCTGACATCTGAGATGCTAATTAAACTCTGGGGTTTAAGCATAGTAATGAGAAGTAATGATAGAGCTGCACTTAGTTCTCAGTACTATTGGTATTTTTAGATTAGATAGCACTGGGGTTTGTGTGCATTTCCAACTATCTCATGTTAATTTAAATCAAAATAAGAGACAATAGAATGGGCCTTTATTGATGTAACAATACCAGGTGTGCTATTGTGAGACCAAGGAATTGGTGAAAAAAAAATCTTTTGACCTTCCAATATTCCTCCAGTCTGAAAGAAAAGCTGTTCCTGCCAAGATATTGCACTGCTGTTTACAGGAAGATTGAAGACTACTTGGAATTATAATAGAGAAAGAATGGCTGCAACACTAGGCATTACCTTAATGTTTGTTTGTATGCTTAATTATTTCATTATTAGCCCCTACTGTGCACTTGAAAGAGTGAGAGGTTCATGGATAGAAGCTTTCACTTCCCACTAATGAAGAAAGATGATTCGTTCTCAAAATTTAGTCAGTTTTCTGCACAAAGACTTGCATAGAAAAAGAAAGATGGCAGAAAAGGGAGAGGGGAAATGAGTATTTTGCTTTGGGACAGAAGAAACTGGAAGGACAAAATCTCTGTAGATGTATAAATAATCTGTTTTAGTTACAAGAACACAATATGAAAGCCTGACTAAATTGTAAGCATAACTAAATCTTACCTGGTGTGCTGTATGGATTTATTTACAAATTTATCAGGGGTTTGCAATTGATGCAGACTCGCTCAATTATTTATTATTTTAAAGGGGTTTTTTTTAGCTTGTTTTAATAAGTTCTGTCCTGACAAAAGCAGATCTGAAAATGTCAGTCATAACACAACTTTTTGCAAAGGCACATGTGTATTGAGGTCTTTTAAGCACATCCCTATGGAAAGGATGATTAAAAAAGATTAAAATTCAAATGGAACAAGTCATGTCCAAACAAAATTGTTTTAAGAAGGGAGTCAGGTAGTTGCTATAGTTTCTTCCAAATTCCAGACAGAATGAGAGCACCATCTCAGCTGTAGTGTCAGTTCATTTTACCCTCAGTAGCTTGTGTTCAGAACCAAAGCACAGTTTGTGCAAAAGGAGATCTCTTGCTTTGTAAAATGGGTGGTAGGTGTGGAATAATTATTTCACTGTGTATTTAATTTTTTAGGGGAGGAGAGTTCATTTGTGGGGTTTTTGTGGTATACCTGATTTTTAAAAATGATTATTACTGAGGCATTTTCATTAGTTTTATTTGGTGACTCTGTTCAGCACTCTGGGAATACTGTCCCACTGTTTTTTCCTAAGAGCACTTAGAAATTCTAACTGTACACTGAGGTGGATCTGTTCTAGGGATTTTGTGTGTGAGACTGCTTTGTCCTCACTAAATGAATGAACAATTATGGTCTCCAAAGATGATTTAGAGATAGATACAATATTAGATGAGATTGGAAGTAATATATTGGTAGTGAAGGATATTGAATTAATCAGGTTGACTCCTGGAGTGTATTCCTGCATTTCTGTATAATGATTTTGGCCATTATAATGATATAGTATATTAAGGGAATAAAAGATTGTCAATAAGGTATTTAAGCTTCCACTACTAAGTGTAAAATGCTCACATTTTACAATTTAATAGCAACTAAGATACTCCACCTTATCAAACTGCAATAGGTTAGGAAAAAACTGTTCCTTCAGTGTTGTTCAGCCCTAGGGTGAAAATAGGGTTAAATTTCACTGTCTAATGCACATTTGTTCTCATCATAAAGGTAATCTTGTAATTTCTCACAAGACTGGCAATCTTGGGAGAAATGAGCTAGTACTGAGGTTAAATTACCTCTTACCCTAAAGGAGGCAAAGGATATTCTTGGATGAATGGCTCAGCATGATGCACATTATAGATAACTAAGGTGTTGCATAATGCAAGCCTTGGCTTTTGCCTGTGGAAAGAACTTGAGGCCTGTTTTTAGTAGCATATCTGTCTGGAAAGTAATTCAAGGCTTTTTGGAATAATTCAGTTTTACTGAAAGTCTTCAGAATTGTACTATCTCATTTTATATTGTCTGTTGACTACTGATCTCAGTTTTCAGTTTGGCTGGAGCTATTAACACAGTCACTTTCTAGCAGAAAAATGCACAGTGCTGGCTTTTTGAAATGTGCAGGATACTGGAATTTAAGTAGTGTGGGGTTTTTTATTGTACATGTCTATAAGTGGTAAAACACCTTTTTCTCAACATAGCAATGGAGCTAAAATTTTTAAAGCCTTTATGTCAATGCTTACAGATTTAAAGGCAAGAAACTGTAATGCTTTCTGCATTTACTTTAATATTAATTCTTGAAATGAATGAATCTAAGAAGAGGTAGATAGAGCTCACACATTTGTTCAAAACAGATTTTACAATCTGTTTTTGATTGTTCCCTGACAGCACTGATTCTTCTTTTCTGAAACAGACTAAATTATAATAAAATATAGAGCCATAGAAGGAGTTGAAAAATAATCCTGGAATAACTTATTTAATGGTGGTTACACAATTACTTTTATCTCATAATAAATTATTTTTCATAATTTTCACCCATTCCATGTGAGAGTAACAAGAAATGGCAAGCTCAGCAGAAAGTAGGAACATTATAATATATGAGGTGGTTATTAAAAGTGTCAAGAAAGGGAAGTATTTAGAGGAAAAGTCTGGATTGAAAGAAATTAAAGTGCCTATTAAGATTATTAATATAACATAGCTGTGGCTCATAGTTCAAATAGTTGAGTGTTTCTTGAGTGTGCAATATCCCTTCATTTGACAGTAGTGCAGAGTTAAGGGGAGAGATTCACTTTACTCAGTGCTCTTTGATGTATCTGTAAAGAAATTGAACAAATTCAGCACATTTTTTGGATGTGTTCTGATTGGAGGTTGAAGACATGGCACTCAAAATGGCAGAGAATTTAATAGAGAGGCAAGAAGAATGGGGTAGGTAACCATTGAAATTATAACTTTATAAAATAGGCTGTAGCTAATAACAAGGTTTTGTGTTGTTGGTAGTCCAGAGATATGAACATCTGTAGGAATGTGTAGGAACTTTCAATAAAAATAATGGTGTGTGTGATCAGGTAAATAAAGGAGCTGGGATATAGTCATAAAATATTATGACCCACAAGAATCATCAAAGCTCAGCTCTTTAGATCAGTTGAGTTTGATTTTAATCTCTTGGTTAGTTCTGAATCCCTTTTGGATTATCTTTAACTGCAGGTATAGATTAAAGTTGATGCTGATCTATGATTTTATGTTGATTTGAGACTTTGATACTTCTTGAGAATTGATAGAAAAAGCAAATTCATTTCAGTATGTAGTATTGAGATGAATTTTGAGACTAGTAATGGCCCATATAAAATTTAGAACTGATTTTTTTTTTGCTTAAGAAAAATATAATGGTACTGAAATGGTAGCAAATTCAGTGAAGAAGAGAAATAGATATTTGTGTGTGTGTCCCTTACAGTTAGCCAGAAAAGAAGACAGAATAACTTATTTTAGACAAGAGAAAAGCTGTCATTGTGCATCTTCAGCAGCAGAAAAAAAATGCCTTTAACAGAAGAAGAGCCATTCAACGTATGAAGAAAGAATGTAGAAGGCAAAATCCAAAGAGAGAGGAAGGGGAGAAAGCAGAAGGTTTCTGCCCTAAATCCCTCAGTGATCCCCATTCCCACTAAGGGATGGGAAAGGAGGGGGTGAAGGGAAGGTCCTGGTGCATGATTTCCTCTTTTGTACCTACTGAAAGAAAGTGACAGGCTTTCTTCTGGGATTTATTTTGTGAGAATCTGCTTCTTGATAGTAACTACTAACAATAGTAAATATTAGCACAAGTTCCAGTGCAAGTTACAAAATATCATTTACATTCTGAGATAGAATCATTAGTGCCTGATTTTCCAATAGTATTCTGAGGCTGAAATAGACTGAGCTCTGGACTTACAGTACTTTTTCATTGTATTTTTAAAATATTTTATTTTAATCCATGCTCTTTCTTACTTTACAGGGAGAGGCTGGCTTCTGTGGCATCTGTTAAAGGAGTGAAACTATGAATTTCATACATTGCTTCCAGCATCTGGGCTTCATGCAGATGTGTGACATCTGAGCTAGGTAAAGAATACATTTAAGTTGCTTTCTTAATTGTTTTATTTAGGTGCTCAAAGCTATTAATAGGAATGGCTGAAGGATGATTCTTTTTTATAATATTTGGACAAAGAAAAATAGGTATTGTTGGATGGTGTTAAAAGGTAATAATAATAAAAATTATCATAAATCTGGAAAGTAAAAGAAATTATTGTTCTGAAGAAGTATAGATTTTATGGAGATGCTGGCATCATTATTTTATTCTGAGAGTTGTTTTTATATTGTGTACTGTTAATATGAGTAAGTGAAAATTCCTTCAGGAGCATCTGCATCTGTGCTGTGTGTGTTACCTGGAGAAATGTGTGTGTGAAAAAGCCACATTATCAAACTAGGAATCAATTTCATACTATTCCCACTTTTTCTCATCCAGTTTTTGATAACTTCAGGGATGTTTCTGATTTCTGCCACCTGCAGCAGCAGCAGCACTGGCAGCACAGGGAAATGCCAGGGACCCCCATCAAAATGTTCATGTCTTCAGACATGAGAAGGACCATTAAAGTTAAAACTCCTCCACACCTGGTTTAGATGTGTCACCTCTTGAACTGCCTGATATGGGGATTGCATGGGCAATTCTAAAATAGCTGCCTACCCTGCAACCCCATTTCCAGAGAAGCCATGTTTTCAGAGCAGTTTCACTTACTCTCTGCAAATCTCTGCCTTGCTCTCTAATTTAAAAAGATATTCTTTGTGTCTGCCACCTCCCTGCTAAATGTAGATTGTGTGTCAGGGGGCTGACACACAAAAGGCCTCAATCTCTTAAGAAGCTGCCACCAGAACACCTAATAGACTGTCAGTTTGAATGTTTAAATGAGACACAGCAAGGGAAGGAATAATGCTTTTAACAAAAGAGTGGTGGGTAGACTAGGAAAAAAGCCCAGCTCCACTGCCAAGGTGACTGGAAACGTAGTACTTGCAGTAGAAGGGAGATATTGATGAAAGCATCAGTAACAGGTGAAAAATGGTGCTCAGACTTGGGCTGCTAATGGGAAATAGAGCAAGCATTTATGGCTGTAGAGAGAAGCAGGTAAGGAGTCAGGTTAGGAGTGGAAGATTGGCTCCTTTGTAGGGTGCAGTGCTGTCATCTCCCCCTGTGATGAGCAGTACTTTTAAGCTACATCTCTGTATGTAATACAGATTTGGGCACGACTAAGCTCTGAAAATTAGTGTTTGTACATCCTGTTTATGTTTTAAACCATTGCAGGTAGCTACATCTTTGAAACTATCTGTGACATTATTTGGGTTAGTGATTCAGGACTGAATTCCTGCATGTCAGCAACATCTCAAATTGCCTTGCTCACAAATGGAATGTGGAAAGATAGAAATTGCAGGAATTTTGCTCTGTGTTGTGCAAGTGATGTGTTTGAACACTGCCACTATGAAAACACATTTCCTTTGGCACACTAACCAAAGACTCTTCTGCTTTCTTCAAGAAGGGTGGGAAGAAGAGCTCTGTTCCTTCCTGTGACAGTAAAATAACTTCCTGGTGTTTGGATTTGTTCTGTGTTGGTCTTCCACAGAAATGTGTCCGTCTTTTCAAAACTGAGTGATGCAAAAAAGAAGCCACTGCAAGTCAGTCAGTTTCTCTTTCTCCCTAGTCCTGACTGCTGGATCCACTCATGCCTTTGGCTACCTGTTTTGCCAATAATTTTCCAGTTAACAGGTGGCAAGCCCCATATTGCTGGATGTTATTAAATAAATTGTTTTCCAGATGGCTGTAATATTGTATCTTTAAATAAAAGTACACAAGCTTAGTGTCAGCACCTTATTTATGGAATGCTTTTGGCTCCTGAACTGCTTGTTGAAATTGTTGTGAGCCATTTGGTCACTGAGAAGTAATTGTGTATTACTGTAGACAACAAGCTGTTTGCATTAATTAGCAATCAGAGCATATTGCCAAATGGGGAATAACATGTCTTTGACATCTCTGCAGATCCTGGTAACTGAAGCAGTGCAAACTTATGGATTGTCCTTTGCTGCATGTTTACAGTGTGAACTTTCAGTCCATCTGCCCATATAGTCATCTGCAAAACCACCAGGGACACAGCTGGCAGAAATAAAAGTTAAGGTAGGAGAAACAGCGTGTGAAGGTACTAGTAGTTTGTCAAATATCATTAGTTTTTGCAGCAAAAATAACTTTTCTGAGAATTTCATGTGGCTTCCAAACATGGGAAATGGTGAATGTTGTCTTGATCACATATGCTATTTTCAGCAGCTAAGGAAGAGCTGTGCTCAGTTGATCTGAGACCCTAAACCAGCCCTAGGGGAGCACAGTGCAGCATGACAGAGGAACAACCTTCTGTAATCCACCTTGGATGAGGCAATGCACAGCCCAGATCTCATAGGATTAACCTCAGGATTCTTGTAGTTCTCTGTCTCTCCCATTGCCCTTTTGGATGCACAGGAGTTAGACAGCAGTGCCTCCACAGAAGTGTGTTTGGATAGAAGGTGCCCTTGGCTGAACAGCTATATACAGGCTGAACACCCTGTTTTGTTGGGTTTTGGGGGGGTTTTGTTAAAAATAGTTGAAAGATGGGAAAAACTGCAAGAGAGCAGGAACTTTGTTCCATGTGAAAAAGAAATGTGAAGATAAAAAGGCCATCTCTATAGAATTGACACTAAAAGTAACATTGGGTGGGTTTTCCCCTTCTGCCAGTCAACTTGCACCTTCTCTTGAAAAATAATATTATACAATATCAACTGCATCCTAAATAGCAATTGTTGTGATATGCACTAAGAAAACCTTGAGCTTCATAGTATTTCCTGTGTGGCACTGTTTTTCTTTCTCAAGGATTTTTGAAAATATTCTCCTTAGTGGGACAGTTTCATGTGAAAAATTAGGAGTAAAGAACCCTGAGTAGTCTGGACCCAGGGGCAGAAACATTCATAGGGAGTGGGAACTGTGGGTTTAAAATTTTAGAACTCTGGCTCTTCACATTCCTCCTTGCTTGGGAATCCCAGTTTGATTTTTGAAGACCTCTGAAGTTTGTTGACAAAGGTGGTCAGGAAAAATTAATTTTTGAGGAAAAAAAATATTTTTGAGGAAAAATTAACTGCATGCTGCACCCATTTGTCTTTTAAAATCAAATTAATTGCATAGGCATAAGGTGTTTTTAAGAATTACCTTCCTGGACCTAAGCTAATAAGTGCATATGTCTCTGAAAACTCTTGTGCTGTTTTGGTGGATTGGGATCATTTTATCTGTGTGTTTTGTAGTGCAAGTGATAAAACCAGTTTTGACTTCAGGGTGTAGATTTGTACCCCCCCGAGCTAGGAAATGTGGGTGTTTGAAATCCACCAGCAGATTTTATGTTGTGTACAGAGCAAAGGCAAATGGGAGAGAGGAAGGAAAAATACATTCAGGTGCAGGCCAGTGCTTTGCATTTTGACTTTTTTTTTGCAGGAATGCCTGTGCTGGTAAATGCATTTATTCATTTATTCTGTGCTTAAGAATTAGAGACGTTTGCTACTAAAATGCCAGGTTCTCTGAGTTATTAAGCACAGTATAATGAACCCTGTGCAGAAAATAACTAGAATGTGATCTATGTCTGCAGAGGAAGGAAAGGAGCAAAACACATTAAAAAATAAATTAATGTAATGCAAAATAACCTTAGTTTCACTGCACAGAAATTTATAATTGTGCTGATCTTGTTAAGCTGCTCTTCCAGAAGATGCTGCACATTCTGTGCAGAAGTACAGCATGATGATGAGTGTCATTCAAAATTAGGATCTTTCCTATTCAGAGTGTTTCTTGCACACGTTTGGCATGTACAGGTAGAGACATTTCAATGAAGCAAGAGATCATCTAGACAGGAACTCTTAACAAACAATTCCCACCAGGGGCTTGGGGATGTAGTTTTCTAGTGCTTCTGGGTTTTGGCTTTTTTATTTCATTTTTTTCTTTTCTAAGATGTATTGCTTTTTGTTTACTTACAAAAGGCAGTGCACTGACACAATCTTTTAGGATCTCATTCATACCTCTAGGGTTACACTGGAGGTCAGGGCTGCATTTTCAGCTCCTGGTGGCTTGATATAAATAAATTGATTTTGAAATAACTAAATAAATTTCTGTGATAGGATAAGCAAAGATAAAGCATTTTCACCAAAGGCTTCAAAGCCAGCATAATTGGCCAATAAATAAATAACAAAAATCTCTTTGCTGTCTTTCAGAATAGCATCTCTTACACAATGTTTTTCACAACTGCAGAGCTCACTGGCCTAAGCCATATGTGACTTTAGTTACCCAGTTGTGACTTTTTCTTAGAGTTTCCAGGGGCAGCTGATGTCCTGTGTGCTCCCTGAGGAAAATGTAACTGTGAGCAGAGGAATAGTGGATGGTGATGGAGACCATTAAATAGGGATCATCTGAGGGGACTTGGTGCCAGCAGTGCATACACTTGGAAGAAGATCATGGATTCATAGAGTAGGACCCACAGCTGGTCTGTGGGTTCCAGAGGGTTAATGAGTGAGGTTTGTTTTGAGAAGTACTCTCTGACCAAGGCTGTTGGTATGGAGACCAAGAAGAGAAGGAGAAAAGAACATAACTAGGAAAAAACCCAAAAACTACAGCTGTGGAGAGTATTTTAGAAAGGTCCTGGGAAGAATAGGGGTGGAAAAACTTTCCGCCTGTGGTTGTTATGTTGACTAATTGTGACCAATGAAGAAAGTGTAAACTGTGCAGAGGGTATAAAAGACAGTGCACTGTTGTAATAAACAGGTATGAGCCTTCTGAAGTATAATGTGCCTTTTTGTGTGTCACACTTGCCTCTGCAGTGACAGATTCAGGCAGCTCTCTTGCCTGTGCAGGGAGATGTGCAAAGCCTGGGGGAGCCTTGGAGTTAAACCAGATGGGATAAGTGTGTGAGAGGCAGCTGAGCAGCCCCTCACTGCAGGGGCTGCAGAAAGAGCAGGAGCTGCAGAAGTGGAGGGCACAAAGGGAAGGCACTGGAGGGGCAGGTGGCTGGTTTGGATCCCAGCTCTGCTGTGTTTGGGGGCTGGAGCACTGGAGCCTGGCTGGTTTGGATCCCAGCTCTGCTGTGTTTGGGGGCTGGAGCAGTGGAGCCTGGCCTTGGCTGTGAAGCAGCCCTGGGACATTTGAGTGCCTTAGGAGCAGCCTGAGTGCAGTCCTGCCCTGGGGCTGCAGACACTGCTCGTGGGGGCACGCTGGGTGAGAGTGCCATGGTGCCTGGGCAAGAGATCTCTACCTGGGGCTTCACAAGAACAAGGGTGTGGGGATTTGTTTGTTGTGTTAAAAGACTTTAACCTCCTGCTATTTTGCAAAACTCATTGGACATTTTCAGAATGACTTGACTGTATCTATTTCTTCTGTATTATGACCTGAATTAAAGGCAGGAAGGAGTGAAAAAATGGATTTTAAAAAGTTACCATAGTAAGTAAACTGGATTTTAAATTTTTAGTCAAAGCAAAATTTTTACGTCGTGTCTCATAAATTTGACTGCACTCTTTTTTTCTAAAGCCATATTTATTTGCATGGAGGCTGAGTTGTGAAAGGGAAGGTGTGCCTGAGAATGAAATTGAGCAAAATGCTTTCAGCTTGCCTGGCTTTGATTACTTGTCAGGAGCAAGTGTTGCTCTGTTACTGAACCTGTTAGTGTTATGCAGTTCTGCTTTTCCTCAAAAAGCTCCATCAGATGTATTTACATGTCCCCTTGGATGAAAGCCCCAGAGCTAGGCAGGGGTGCCCCTGCTACCTCTTGTACTGTGAAGTGGTTGCACTTTTGCTTTTGAACCTGGAATGATATTTTAGTCTTGTACCAGTATTAATCCCATATAAATCTTCTTGGTATGGTTCCACAGACATAAAGACTTAGCCTTAAAAAATTCATTTAATAGTTATTTCATAAAACCAGTGCCTGCATACTTTCGTTCCCCTTTGTGTTTTTCTTGTCACACTTCATTGAGGTGAAAACAATTTATTTGCTTCTCTTGCCAGGATATGTGGATCTGACAGTGAAAATAAGATGTCATTTTCAGTGTCTCATCTGATCAACAACATAGACAGCCATCAACAAAATATTTACATTTTTCAGTGATGATTATGGATGAGAATGCATAAATCAAGGTTGTTTTACATTTTATAATCTAAATTGTCACATATGAATTGATTCTGAAGTTTCATTAGGACTAGAAAGTGCTAAAATGATTCAGTGAACCCTAAGTATGGTACTCTAACTATTGAAAACAGTCAAAATCAAGGCTATTCCTCCTTATATAATTTTTTTTGCTAGTTTTCAGTTCATTCTTGCCAGTAGCTCCCATTGATATTGGATGTAAAAAAAGGTAAAATGTTTTGGTTATTGTTTCTAAGATTTTGCTGATAATCTAAATTTCTGCATTAGGCATATTAAGAGAGAGTTGCTAATAGGCAAAGTTAAATCTGCTTTTAGTTCTTTTTTTTAAACATCTAGCCAATTTATGTGTTATCTACAGTTTTGCATTTATCTGTAATTTCCAGTAAGCTAGGTCATGCTCTTAATTCTTTTATCTAATTTCTTGCTTCCTAAATACTCTGAAAACTTTGATTTGAGACCAAGTGTCTCATTAGGATGTAAACTCTGCCAGATATTGAATCACTAGCCACTTGTGAGAACTTCAGTGATTTCAATGCTGTCAACTGTCTTTAAACTTTATGTTTGCTTTTATAATTATCTCATGTGATCTCACAGGTGCTCCAAGAGCCTTGGGTCCTTTTTTAATGACCTATGCACACATAACTGTAGACTAGTCAAAAAGAACATAATCAAAGAAAGTTAAATACCATATGTATCTTAAAAATTCTTTATGGATTATTCAGTCACTGCACTCACTCCCTTAGGTGTAGAAACAAACAAGCTGCCTCATAAGCCAGCTCAGTTTTTTGATGGAAGGGGATGAAAGTTCTTTCCCACAATAGAAAAGAGCAGTTTTCAAGTACAGCTGCTGTGCTGGGGATGTGGTGCAGTAAACACAGACAGTGAGGAGTGGCCATCCATCATTTGACACACTAATCTGTTGGTCCTGCAGGGCTTATAGAAAAGCAAACCAAGGTGGAGAAAAGTAATTATTTTATACATTAAAAGTGCCAGTTTAAGTTTTACTTCTCTTGTTTGTTTTTTTACCCTCTGTTTTGATGCCTGAGTTGGAAGTGGTGTGCAAATAGCTAAGACAGAAGAGCAGCTCCTTGTTTCTGCTGCTGGGAAAGCCCAAAGGATGCAGCCACACTTGTGCTGAATCTGTGAGCAATCCATGGCATAGATGGAAGGTCTCACTCCAGTGTGGCTTTGGTGACTCTACTCAAGTGCTGTCATCCCTGCTTTGCATACCCTGTGCAGTGGGCTGAGACTTCCATGGGTCTGGAGCAGCTTCATGGATGCAGATGTCACTCTGCATACATGGATCCCAGCTTGGGTTCCTTAAATGCTTCTAGTGTTTCTCAGAAAGGGCATAATCTCTATGGTCCCAGATGCTCTAAAATGCTTTGAGTATTGTTTTAACTCCTCTTCTGAACAGAGAACTTTTCCTATACTGGAAACTTAGAAAGCAAGCACATGGGATGTGAATCTGGCATTCCCAGTATCCAAATAAATGGTAACACACAGTGACCAGAAACATGCTAATTTCTGAAGGCAACAGACCTGTGTACAACATGAAATGAAGTATTAAACATTTTTTCAAGCTGGTGACCTTTTACATTGGGGAGAGAGGATGTAAACCCTGACATTTTTTCACTGATCACCTTTCACAGGAATAAAAAACCCCACCTTTAATCAGCAAGTGATAAATGCTCTTTTTTGGTTTTGAAATGTTCTACGACTGATTGCACACACTAACTCAGAAAAAATTGCCATAGACTCATAATGACAGGATTTATCTGAAATTATGTAAAATTGGTTTCAGTATTTTTGAAAAAAGTAAGAGGTTGTATAAAGGTTTCATTGTATTTAGGTAGGAGTGAGTTATTCCTCAGTGTGGGTAATTGCACCTGGTAGTCATTGTTAAAGAAGGAAAAAAATGCCTCCAGTGTTTTTTGGTCCCAGTTCTCCCTTCAAATATTCCCCCTCACTGCTTCCTTTTTCAGCCAGAGTTGTGTTTAGCATGGAAATACAGCCACGGTACCAGGATGCCCAACATGTCAGTTTTATAAAATGTAATTCATGAGCAATGCTGAAACCCAAGTTGTTGAAGGACATAAATACAGAGAGCTAATACTCTTCAGGCAAATCCAAAGTTATTTTGATATAAGACAACTTCTGGCAGGTTACCTTCTGTCCTTCCTGCAGTAAAATAATGGCTTTTGTCACTTGTTTTTAATTTCAAACTGATGTGCTGGAAGTATCTATTTCAAAGATGAAGGAAAAGTAAGACAAAAAGAGATTGTTACTTTCCCCAAATCAGTTTGATTTCTGTCATTACAAAACAATACCTTTCCAGCAGATGTCTTTGAACACCAGCCAGCACTATGACAGATAACTTATAGCTGCTCTGATTATTCATGCAGATATCAGCAGGTTATTCCAAAAGGGCTTTATTTCATATTGTTAAAGCTATTCTCTAAAAGAAACAGTAATCTTTCTGATGAGCATGGGGAACAATTTCTTCAATACCAGTCCAATTTATTTGGACCCTCTGATTGGTGCTTTCAGCTAGATCTCTAAGCACAATATTAATTATTCATTAAGGTACTTGAAGGGAGAATATTTGCATAGCCATACTGCAAAATTGATGAGGCTTTGCATATGCACCGTAGGAATAGCTTTCAACTTAGTACTAAAACTAGAGATGATACTAATAAAATTGTTTAAAAAAATTATCTAAAAAGCCAACGATAATTTGAACTTTCTCATAACCACAGAACATTTATTTTTATAGCACCCTCATGTCCTATTGAGAGATCATGAAAATATTCTTTCTACAGCTGGTCATATGAGTATAGAATAAAAAAAAATAATCTTCAAGAACCTATGTATAAGAAAAGGTCATAATGGGGATAATAGATAGTAAAAAGGGAGAAAGAGGTTTTCTGAGAGTGGGAGGAAAGAGTAAGCCTGACATTTAATGTACTTATCTCCACTTGGAAACACACAGACTGGGTTTATGGAAAATTGCAGTGTTCTGTCCTTAAATGGGCAGGGTCATCTGCTTACTGAAAGGTTGGGACACTCCTCTTTGTGTGTGCATGTTAAGGTGCAGTTACTTCTAAAATGGTAAATTAAAAAAAATAAATTCAAAACCTTTAAATCCAATCTTTTTAAAAAACAGCAAAAAAATTGAAGAAAGATCTTGGTAACTGGGAAAGCTGCACTGTGGCCTGGCTGCAGCTCCCACAGCTCTTCTGTAGATGAGGGAACCAGGCTGGAACATGTTTGAGCTTTTAATCATCCCTTCTACCTTTCTCCCATAAAAGTCCCACATAGAAAAATGGAGAGAAGCAGGAGCTGGTGCCTGAATTTCAGCATTTTCATTCACTTTCTCAGTATCCAGTGCCATCTTCCTAATCTGGCATCCTCGTTAGCAGGGAAGGAGGGAATGCTCCACATTCTTGAACTTAGGGCAGAAGTGCCATCAGTTTTGGTAAACATTGAACTAGAATTGGTTGGTTTGTCAAAAAGCAGGCTCACAGCCCCTGAATTAGATAGCTAAAACTCTGATAGGAGAGGTTAGTTTCCACTCACAAGGATGTAATGTTTGTGGGATTATCCTTCACTGAGGGACATACAGGAAAAAATTGACCATTTGCTGGAAATGTCAACAGGAAATCAAGAGCAATATAGTCAATTTTTCATTCATTCCAAATGTGTTTCAATTCTATTTCTAAACTTCTTTCAACAACTTTAGAAAAATAGTAGATTTGTAATAATAAAATCATTTGAAAACTAGAATATGGTTCAGTTTTGGTACAATTCTGCCAAATCTAAAAATGTTAGAATATACCAGAAAACTAATTTTAATATAGATTTATTGAGAAACCATTACAATGTAAACTGAAATATTGCCAAATCAAATGCCTTTTCAGCATAAAAATTAAATAAATTAAACAGAAGATAATATGCTTAGGTAATTTCGGAATTCAGCACACCCAGAAATTCAAGTGATTCCTGTTTGAGTGTCAAAGAGTTTTTTAACTGCCATTTGTTGTGCTTCAGGAGCTGCAGAAAAAATATATTTGTTGATTCACTGATGATACGAGGTTTGGAAATGTCTTAGAATGCCAAGATACAAAAGGTACTGTAGGTAATGAAGCAGGTAATCTTTAATTTCAAGTATTTTTCTTTTGTACATGAGTAAAATGTTTTGAGTCTCACAGAAGGAATTTGGATGTTCAATTTTCATCGTAACTAAGGGTAATTCAGCATCCCAATCTCCTGAGAGTCTTGGAAAATATGATAATCTTATCTAAAATCTCATTTGCTTTGTTTTTACCTTTAACGGTTCTATACACAACCTGGGCATTATTAAAATGCCCTTTAAAATGAGCCTGAAAATACTGGGATTCCATTTTGAAACAGGCTGAATATAATTGAAGGTATTAGGGGAGGGAAAGTCTGTAATGAATGGCAGAAAAGGCATATGTGCTAGTCCTGTGCTGGAATAGGAGGCACCTAACAATGGGATTGGAAAAATGCAGTCCTGCATTATAAGAGAATATGAATTTCATCAGTATTCATAACATATGTTGATATTCCATCAGTGAAACGCTGCTGTAAGCATCAGCCCATTTGAATGCAGAGCAGTGCTCTTTTAAATAGGAAAATAAATGAGGAGTTAGTCCTGATATGGGGACTGTTTCAGACTATTTCCTTACATTGAAAATTCAGCAGCCTTGGTATGATTGCTGATTTCTAAATTTTTTAAGAGATAACTGTGAGTTATAAGAAGTAACCCCAACTGAAATCAAAATAAATATTTCAAGGCAGCTTTGATAAGCATTTGATAAGTATTTGGGACTTCATATGAATGTAGTGCTAGACCTCAAAGTTGTTACACTTCATGCATTTCTCTCAATGTAGTCTCTGGAAAACATGCCCCACAAGATATAGCACAGCCCACAATATCCAAAATGTTTTGGATTGCCTCTGCTTAGGTTGGACAACTTAAGCAGAATTTCCCTCTCTCATTCACATGAATTAAAATGTACAAGCTGTTTTTCTGTTGCTTGTACAGATAGTACTGTCCACATGTCTGTGCTTTTCCCAAAATAAACTATTTTTTTTCACGTTTCTTCATACTTATTTTGGTTTTATGTGTTTTGGTTGTTTCGGGGTTTTTTGTGGGTAAACCATACAGATATCTCAGACTGGGTGCAGATAGGGCAGAGTTCTCAGTCACCACGTTAAGATTGATGAGCAATAGTTGAAGGCTGTGGTTGCTACACCTTCTAATAGTGTACTTTAAATTTCAGCCTGAGCTTAGCCTGCAGAGTTGGTTTCACCCATTGAATGAGCTCCAGCCACTTCAACTGAAATGAAATCTGACATCAAGAGTCACCCAGATGTCCATTAGCTAATAGGAAAGTGTGACCTGAGTTTACCAGTGAGCAAAGGACACATGCCTATACACTGGTCTGTCCTTTAGGTTAAATAAGATGGAGTATCAGGACAAAATTCACCTGAAGTATCTAAAGACATGCCTGTAATAGTAGCTAGCAGCAATTTCAGTGCTCACTTTTAACTGTGCAATAGAAAAAGCCATAAAACTGGTGTAACTTGGCTGAGAAAAGGAATCAATACACTTTTGCACATTGTTGTTCATTCCACTTAAAAGAGAGCACCTAGTGGGCAGCAGATGAGCTGAGGACATGAATATTATCCTTTAGTGAGGCATGTTGTTGGAAATAATTCAGCTTCTGTTAAAATAGTGTCTATTTGCTTTAATATACTTTTCCCTTGGGAAGATTAAGTACATAACTTTTTTTTAACTGGTGAAGTTAATGACTGTGTGTTTGGAATGAAAGAGTTCTAAATTCTGTTATCAGTCCATGTGCAACAGGGATGATCTGACATAAGATCAGTTGGATGTTCCTGTACAATTCTGTACTGTATCTCCAAAGCCTACTCCCAAAACTGGAGCTTCAGAAGAGGAAATATCCCCATTTATGGAAATGATGTGAATTTTGGAACATTCCCATATTTTGTAGTCATGATTTGGTGAAATGTCAGTGTCCAGAAGGGTAAACATTCTGGATCATAGAATCATTAAGGCTGGAAAAGCCCTCCAAGACTGTCAAGTCCAACTTTTAACTGAGAACCACCATTTGCACTGAGCTGTGGTGGTTTAGTGGGTCAGGTGAACCCACAAGTGGGCATGGGGAAGCCACAAAGACTCGTCCTACCTGCCTGAGCAGCTTTGTCCTTCCATGTTTCTTTTGAAATATCTTTTCCAAAGACAGATCACTCCCTCCAATAACACCCACATGAGGATTCATACAGCCAAACTTTAGAATACTGGTACTGCTTTAATTTATAAATAATTTAAAAAATTAACTCTAGCCCCAGGTATGCTTCAAATCTAAATTCTCATTTAAATGTTACTTTCTCTGGATCTGTAGTGCCTCCTTGACATCACCATTAAGTGTGTTGCAAGTGTTTCATGTTGAAAGGTAATTTGATTTGAGGAAAAAAACATGGGAAAATTTAGGAGGAAGTCCCTGCAGTGAACATATTACATATTTCCTTTTTAAAACAAAAGATTTTCATTTACATAAATCTGGAAGAAAATATGCCTGGGTAGACTGTACTCTGCTGTTTCCCCTAAGGATATGGTGGTCATTATAATTAACAAATACTTAGTAAGCAAAGACAGAGGACTTAACCTCTGGAAATAGCATGGTGTTTTCAGACAGATGTTTGGGAGTCACTGAAAAAAATGAAAGGTTAAAATAGTTGGGTGTGCAGTTCCAACAGTCAGTGTTTCCTTCCAGATGACCTACACTTTCAAAACTGCCCTGTTTTCCCTTTGTCTTAGCAGAAGCTGAAGAAAAACACACATTATTTAACTGAACATTCAAGAGAGCTTGGTTGTGATCTTTTAAATGAGTTTTTTCATCAAAAGAATCTGAGTTACATCCTGAAAGCATGTTCCCTTAATAACTGAGTAATGGTGCTGCTGTGATGGGCTCTGCTGATGGCTGAATCTATCTTGATGCTGTTCCCAAAGCCAATGCTGCTTTGGAATTCTCAGATAACATTTCCATGGCCAATTGACTTTATACCATGATGCACTATCAAGTTAAATAGGTTAATTATTTTCTTCTTTTATTGTTATTGCTTTACAACAAGTACTTATCAGTATTTGAACAGAAGGGTTTTAAAAGTCACAAATGCAGCTAGGAGTCGAAATATAGGTGGGAAAATAATGATCTTCAGGAAGGGTTCTCTTGTTTTTTGTACTGACTGGTACTGCCAAATAGAGTTTATCTAAAATCATCTCTAATGCTGCTGACTCAAAGACTGTCTGTGTAGTTTGGTAGACATGCAGCAGGGTGATGGTGTTTCAAGAGACTCTTTCACTGCTTCCCAAAAATGGTTAAGGCAGTGTCAATTCTTTTATATTCTTCAACCCCCACTCTCTTTGCAAGTTATCTACTAGGTAATAATGGAGCCTTTCTCTGTCAAGGTCATTGTAACCTCCACAATATTAGGTTGTGTACTTTCCAAGGTAACAGGACTCAGATTTTATATAGATCTCACAAGCCACTAATGCTGAAGTAGATTAATATTTTAGCTGCCATGGGAGATTATTCCCTATTCCTTAAATCTCTTTTATTCAACCAAAATGACCATGATTATGATCTTACTCAGCTGCTGGAAATTAGAAGGCATTATGAAGAAATAAACAGGAATTAGGAGCAGTTTATGAATTTTACAATATCAGTTTGCTGTTAAAATAGTAAACCCCAAATGGGAATTATGCATGCTGTGCCTTTTGCAATGCATATGTATTTTCAAAATTATATGTGAGTTGAAATTAATGAATACTCAAAAAAAGATTTTTTTTTAAAGTACAAGTAGCAATTTGTCATTAAAATCTCTCTATAAAACACATTGAGATTTATCTATTCCAGTCTTTTCTGTTGAAGTTGTTCAATGTTCTATGAATAATAATCTCCAGAGTCATGTCTCTACTCACCTTCAGCACAGCTGAACTCCCAAAAAATCTTCACTTTTCTCTGTGGTCCAATAAATATCTTATTAATTTCATCCTCTCAGAGATGATGAATCTGGGTTTGTTTTTTGTCTTGAGCATCAGAAGAGAGGAACCTTTTTTATGAAGAGTTTGGAAATAGGGAGAACACAGAAAGGGGGTTACCAAAGGCATGCCTGCCTAATGGATTTGGCCCTACAGGGAAGCTGGATGGTGGATGCCCTAACCCAGGAATGTAGTTCTCATCCTTGGCATGGGAGCAGCAATAGCAATAGTTCTGAGCTCTTGCCCCTGAGCACTGTGTTCAGTGCAGCCTTCTCCTGCATAAATGATCTGAGTTTGAGGAAAGGCACATAGATAAACAAGAGACCTTGTGTACCAAGCCATCAGCTGATTTGTCATGAATCAACTCCTCCCTTTTCAGACAAAAACTTAGGTGAGGGATCAGCCCATTCCTTATCTGTGTGTAACTTTTGTTAAAATATTTAAACAGTAATTAACACAGGGCAGTCTTGTGGTAGCAGTGAGTTTGTTCATTCAGGTTCCCTGATTTAAAATGGGTTTTAAATCCCTTAGGATGATTAATGCTGGGATAATATTAATCCACACCAGCAAGTGCATATAATTACTGATGGTTTAAAAATTACTCAAGCAAAAGAAATCACATGGCATTTATAAATAGAATAATTTTGAGAAACTGTTTACTCTTTTCTTGTGTAGAATACATACTGCATTGGGAATTCTGAGAAAAGTACATACTGGATACCAGAAACTTGGACTCAAACCTAACCCAGAAGAAAAACAGTGTAACACAAAGGTCCTAGCCTGCTCCCATTTAAAAGGAAAATGTTTTATCTTCCTTTTTGGGTAATCTGCAGCTTTACTAGCATTCTTTTTCTGTATATAATTTATTGAGTGCACTTCAGATTGAGCAATATCTCTTCATCCTGCAGCTGGAACTATGGCTTTTCATGACTTTGTAAGACTCCATGTGGTAGGAAAATGTGATTTAACTGGTGGACTGCTCAAACCTTTGGTCACCTGGATGTGGTCAACAAACAAAAAACCACTTTCTTAGCAAAGTGATCATTACTTTGAAGAACATTCTTTGCCATTAAGATTTACAAACTTAACATTTCTCAGTGAAAAGCAAAGAAATAATTTGTATATATTTCTGTATAATCTTTCATGACAATATTTGCATACAGGCAATGTTTTATGATTAACAGGCAGTTAGGATATGGTATCTACATGAAATCTGTATTTACAATAAATTTAAGATGTTCATCTCTGAATATTTCTTTCTGTGCATCAATTGGTATATTTTCTTCATGTACATTAGGGAGGTTTTTCAGTTGTGTGATCAAAATTTGCTGAACTGTGGTTTATAGCAGACAATTAACAGCTGTTAAATAGGATTATTGCAGGCTGTTATCTTCACGTAGCATCAATTCAAATGCTAATTTCTCTCCATTTACTTCTCATAAGGCCACCCTACTGCCAGGTACGCTATTTTTGTGATGAATGAGAAAATATATCTGGAAATAAATCTGTTTCAGCAGATTTCATGTTCTGGTTTGCAGCTTCTTGACACAGGTCAGAATTCACAAGTGGAGTATGATGCCTAAAGAAGTGGCACAATCAGGCCTAGCCCTAAGGAATTGTTAGAAAACAACATTTTCCAGAGGGGTTTGTGATTATAAATACAGTTTTGGTGATGAAAATGAATTGTATTTTTCACCTTTGATGGTTTCACCTCTTGAAGAATGTCATTCCTGCTGGGGGATGTGTAGAAGGAGTCACCTGTGGGTGATGTGTTGTCTCTGAATGGTGCACATCTGTTGAACTGTAGTTTAAAATTCAAAGTACACCTTTTCTCATGCAAAGTTAACTCTCTTTTCCTCCCATCAGCATTTTCCTCCTCTCATCTTTCACATATGGCTTCACAGTAGATGCTTCCCTCATTCCAGGTTAACTTCAAGATGCAGTAATTTTCTGAGCTTTGCTGTTGGGATGGTGCTGTAACGGAAAGACAATGTTCTCCTTCCTGCCCTTTGCCATCTATTTCCCCTGCTAGCCTTTGCCTGGCAGTAGCAGTTATACACATTGATCCAAGCAGACAGGAAAATGATGCCTTGGAAAGGCATTTCTGGTGAATTAGGTCCCTGCCTTGGGTGTCTGGGTAGCCACAACTCAGTGAACAAGAATGTGTGGTGATTGGACACTGGGATTGCTCTTTGGAACTGTAGGGGCTGGCCCCTCAAACTCAGGTGGAAAGCTTCATCCTTAAGTTCTGATCTCTCTTTAAATCCTATTTCATCTTTACAGCTGACATGTGATCCCTTGCTGCCCACACTGCAGCTGGGCACTGGGTCTGTGAATGCTTCTGCACAGGAGAGTCCTGGGTGTTTTAAAGGAGAGTTTGCTAATTCTGTACAGAAATACCATACAGAAACACTTCTTATTCCTATCTCTAATGCCTATGAAAACAGCAAGACACTTTAAAGGGATTTTTGATAGGTTTGAATTCTCTGCTGTTGTCTCTGTTGTTTGGCAAATTTTTACATTTATGGGTTAGTTAATACTTTCAAATGTTGCATGAAGAGAATTTTAATTACTCTCTGATTAGGAATGAAAGAAAGAAAAAGATTGTCTTATGCTTTCAGTTTTACTGTTGTCTCACAATGTCTTTCATATTTGAACAAAAAATTGTATAAATAAGCTTTCTGCTACTGCAGTGAAAGCATATGCAATAAAATAGCACATAATTCCTATCAGTCTAATTTATCTGATCAGCAGCTTTTAAGGTATATTCTATATGCCTTGCATATTCTATAGTTAAATTTTAGACTTGGCTTTCTAACAAAATCCTTATTAATTGTGCTATACAAAGTGAAAATATTAAAAATAATTTAATTTTTCATAGTCCTGTATATCCCAGAGATTCAAAAACACACAGCAATAATCTTTCATGTAATACTTCTCAGATTCTTCCTAAATTTTTTTTAAACTGGGGTACAACAGGAGAAATTAAGAGCCTATGCTGATAAAATAATAATACAGTTGGAATGAAGAATCACTGGAAAGTGTCAGCCATCTCCAGTTTAAATAAATGTAATCAATCACATCAGTATGACATTTTCTACATCAAATAGGCAGCAATGTGTTGTTCTTAATTACATCCAGACTTGTAACATAGGAAAAGTAATGACTGAGGGTTTAGAATTGCTATTAATGCTTAGAAAGACTTATTAGGATAAAGGGTTTAAAACCTCCTTGTTTTCATATGGGTCGATATTTGTGGTCTTCTGCCAGCATCTTACACTTGCATTACAAATGTTACAGTGCTCATCCATTTTCAGGACAATGATGAAGTAGAACATGCATTGTTTTGTGGGCTCTCAACAGTTAAGAATCGAAACATAACACAGGATGATGAATGTAAGGCTGACTATTAACTACTATATAAGGAATAAATTCAGTGAAGAATTTTGCAGAAATAAATTTTATTTCTCACTTGCTCTGCAGCGTAACAAACAATTATGTTGAGTAAAAATTATTCTTAAGTAATCTCTAGTTTAGAATACATAAATAATCATATGTTTTAGGATTTTGCCACTTGTTGGCCATAAGAGGTAGGTAAATCATTATTAAACTGTCAATTTTCTGATAAATTAAGCCTGTTTTCTATTCATGAAATATCCAAGCAGACTTAGAGTGTTCATAATGATTTGAAAACAACTTCCTTCCTTCTGTATTGATTGTAAGTATTTGCTTTATTTAGAAACTATGCTTTGCTCATAGCACATTATGATAAGAGTTATGGTAAAACTCACTTATGTTCCTCTGCTGGCAGAAGACAGAAACCTTTCACACTAATGAGGAACAAAATTATTACTACAGACAGATAACCATATTCCTCTCAAAGTTCCCCATTCCTGTTTGAAAGACAAAATGAGAAAATACTCCCCAATATGTTTGGAACCACAATTGACATCTGCACTCCTGGCAAAACAAATACTTCAAACTTCAGGTACAGCTGAAAACAAGAAGTTTCAGAACTGACCAGAAGACTTGCAGATAATTAATCAGTCTTGCTGTTAGCTCCATAAAAATTCTAATGAAAAATCGAGAGTCTGGAGCCTGCCTTTACATATTTGTGCATCTGTCCCCTTGACTTAGTAGCCTTTGAAACTCTATCCTTTCTTAAAATGCAAATCAGACTTTATTGCTGAGATAAGCAGATAAATTCTAGCAGCAAAGACTTGTAGAGAAAATACTGTGTGTTTTAGCATTACCAAAAGCTCTAAAATATTTCTGAACCAATGGAGAAGTTAATAAATACAGCTCCACAAAGTTAAAGATGTCCATTCAATCTGCAAAGTGACACCTTTCACTCAGAGCAGTGATGGAGATGCAGTGCAAATAAGTTTATGCTCAGTCCTGCATTCCATGGTGGCTGAGAGCTGGAGCTGGGCCACAGACAAAACAGGTGGGGGGTGAGGGAGTCAGCTTTTGATCTGCACTAAGCAGAAGGGCAGCAATAGGAATCTGTCAGCATTAATTGTAATTAGAAATGTTACATTCTATGTCTGCATTAGGTGGGGTCTGGCCCAGTGTGGAAATACCAACTGGAAGTGTGGTGAGAGTATTGAGACACAGAGAGGAACCATGCTGGCAGTGAGGGCATGGGTAAAGCTACTTGAAATCTGGATTAATCTTATTTTCTGACTCAACTCATTTTAATAATAGCAATAATAATAATAATAATAATAATAATGTAAAATCCAGTATTTTAATGTGCAATTAATGGGAATGATTAGTGTTTTCAGATCAGTGATTGTTTCCATGAAATGTTCATACAGATCTGGAAAAAGTCAGGGTCATGTTACTGTAATAACAAAATGAGAAGTCATTCTTTGTTAGAGGTACTGAACAGAGCCCTTGAAGGGAGGCATATTGCACTGATAGTGCATATTGCAGTGCTAGCTGGCAGAGCAGAGATTAAGGATGAAATTCCAACCCAGCTGACTTTATTGTCAAAGCTCTCAGTGATTTCAAGGTGATTTCAAGATTTCAGCCTGTGTATTTCAGTGTCCTGAGGAACACCTCAGACTGTTGCCACTAAATTGATGGTGGTGTTTGTATGTCCTGTTGAGGAAGGAAGGCTACAGACACAATTGATTTTATTTGTGTTTATGTAGTAAGTGTGTATTGTATATATGAGTAGTTACTAAGATTAAACTATTTTTCTCTGTTTCTTATACAAATGTTTATTTTTCTGAGCATGGGAGGTAGTGCAGAATACAAAGGAGAAGTGAAATTAAATAAATAAAAAAAGGACATGATTTGACAGCAATCATAGTAAAAACACACTGCAATTTATGAGAAAAGCATCCCTGTGCCATGTTCTGGGTTATTTGTATTGATATTCATTAATGAAGTGGAGTTGATATGGTAATATAACAGTCATGTAATATATACATTCAAGCTCATTCTTATTTTGAAAACAGGCAATAAAAATAATGGAGCAGTAAAAAAGTATTTTTTTCTTGGTTAAAGAATTTTATAATAACAGTATTTGTAAATAGGTTTGTCTGGTTTTATGGTGTTTGGAAATGTTGGATAATGTGGAGACATTTTATTTAGGAAAATTTCCCTCTTTACCAGAAATTATTCTAAAAGCTAAACAACAGACACCTGCCTCCAACACATCAGAAAATCTTACGAATATTCTTTTTTTATCGTACCTTTGGCTCTTGTTCTGTGTGTGTGGTGGATGAGTTTAGAGTCAGAAATGCAGTGTTCCTCTGGCTCTGCCTGCAGCACTGGAGGCTGCTGAAGCCTGGCACTGCCTGTTGAGTGTCTGCTGGCGCTGGGCTCACTCGAGGGGTTTTGCTTGTCAGCACAGGAAGGTATCACCACAGAACACAGACCTCCAAAATTCTCTTTCCTCAGGTGTTTTTCAGAAGCTACTTAATGGAAATCAACAATGCTTTAAATCACTATAACTTTAAAGAATTACTCACAAAGGTGTCTGACCTCTGGACAGTCCCTTGACTGGTTTTTGTGAGATCATGCAGAAGCCAGGTTGGAATTACAACTCTGAGCTATCATCTCATCAGACTTTAGTATTGCTGTGATAGCACAGAGAAAGGAAATAATGTTAGAAAAACAGGAATTGGAAATAAGAATGCACTGAAACATGCTAAGCATAATTTGTAAGTAGTATTGTGGGTTTTTCTCTCCCTTCTGGCTGTATTCACACCCGATAAAGCAAATGCCATATGGGAGGATCAGCAGTGACTCACACAGCATTGTACAGAGCTGCTTTGCCAGTGCCAGATGATGTATTTGCTATTTATGTAGTCAACAGACAGTTCTAGGAAGCTTCTAAAGTGCTTCAGAGACAAAGAATGATTTGTCACTGACAATCAGTGTCTTATGTAGCAGCTTCAGAGCTGGGGCAAATGGACTCATCTCATTCATTCCTTTCAGAGTCTTAATAGTTTGTCTGGAAAGTATAAACTATTCTGGAATCTATAAACTATTCTTACTCATTAAGATCCTGGAAAAATAAACCAAATACTAGAACACATTCTTTGTGTTAGAAACAGGCAAAAAAATGATCATTAGGAGAGGCTGGCAATTCAGCACAAAGATTCAAGCTTCAAATCAATTAAAAACTTACAAACATTTGTATTCAAATATTATGATTTGAACCTCCTTCCACCACCTGCATAATTGTTCAAATAACCAAGAACAATCTGGAACTTAATGCCTGTTAAAAGCATCTACAGAACCACAAAAATAAATCAATGAAAAGCCCAAAACAAATGGTGCAAAATCAAAATATATATTTATCTTGTTTTAGTGAAGTAGGGATACTTATTTATGATGTCTACAGATTTTTAAAACTTAAACTTTCAATGGTTTTATGAATTCAAAATGTTCACACTTTGAACTACTACGGTTGGTAATTTTTTCTATTTTGTCTAATTTGCATCTTTAATGCTTGAATGATAATTCACTGCTTTTAGAGAAACTTTCATAATTTCCCTGCCTGTCATTCTCACTTTTCAGAGATGATGTTTTCAAAAATTGCACAGTAAGGAGAAAAGAGGGGAAAAAAAAGTTTCAGTTTTTGGTGTGCTCACAGACACCTTTTGGACAGATCTGGACAGATTGTTTAGTCTTCACTGGTTATTGCTTTTAAGTACTAGAAAAATGAAGCTTGTCCTTGTGTCTTGGAGAAAAATCACCCTCAGATATTTTTGGCTGTCACTCTTGCTCTGGTAGGTGAAACAGGTTTTTGTGCTTTTCACATGCTTGTATTTCAGTCTTCTCAGAGGGGTTTATGAGAAGCAGAATGTGTGATGAGTAGTTGGCTGGTAAAAGAGAAGAAAGAAAAGCCCTAAGCCTTGCTTTAAATCTTGAAAACTTAGAAGTTTTCTGTCTCAGAATAGTCCATGCCAAAGCATCACCACTTTGCTTTGCAAGTAATACTGTGCTACAGAGCTCTTCTGAAATGAAAAAGTTTATCTGAGGAAGATCAGTGTTGTAACTGGGAAAAAAAAGTACCTGAAACCTAAAGATTCAGGTTTAAATTGATAGCTTATTAAAAAATAAATTAGTAGAGATAGGAATGTCCTCTTTTCTAAATGTAATGGTTGATTTTGGAAAACTTGAAAACATTACAATTTTTGTGAAAGACTTAAAAATCTGACTTGAATTTGTTCAAAAGTGTCAACTCTGGTAGGCAAAAAAAGAGACCAACGGTTTTTATTGTCTTATACCTCTTCAGAAGTTCCCCCATAATAAAAAAAAAAAAAACCCTAGCAGCTGAATGTGTTTTTCTTATAAAAAACCTGCAAGTTTCTCTGCTTCTTCAGGGTGATCTGATTTTTCTAATTGTATGTGTTGAAGATGAGGATTCACCCTGAAACTGAAATCTCATAACTGTAAAGTTCTGCCCTTAGGCTGCCCTTGCGCTTTGTTTGGCACTTGTTTATCTGTCTGAGGGTCACAGGTGAGTTCCTCAAGAGCAACTGAAAACTTTCAGTGATGTTTTTTTCCTTTGAGAAATCAATTATCCTCAAAGCTTCTTGAGATGCTGCCCTGTTCTGTCCAACTGGGAAAACTAATTTCCACTGCAAATTATGTGTCTGCTGATCTGCATTACATATTGGAAGGAGACTGCATGAGATTCTGGCCTTTAGGTGGATTGAACTTCTCTTTAATTTCTTAGGTTTTCTTCTTTTGCTGCTGTGTAATGATAGACCTTGCCAAAAATGATGAAATGCTGGTTCCTGGCCAAAAATTTAAAGAGACAAGTGTATTTTCCACAAGGAAAGTTGATATTAGCTCATTAGCATCTTTCACAGCTGAAATAACACAGTGAGCCAATGTGAATCAAACGTTCCCAGGGGGCTAATTTCCCCCCAGTAATTGGAGAGTGATGAAAACAAAGAGTAAGAGGTCAGACTGCATCTAATTTCAAAAAGTGCCCTATTGGTGGGGAGAACACCTGAGATCAAAAGACCATCAGCCAAGTGTAATCTATACAGACTTGTCTGTGATAAACACTGAAATCAGCCATTATAACAATACTACCATTCATTATTTTAATGCAGCTAATGATTTCCCCCCTTATGGCCTCTTTTTGCCCACTACACAAAATCCATACTTGTATTGTTACATTTCTATTGATATTTGAATTGATGAGCCCTCTCCTTGGCAGCTGAATTGACAACATGCAGTGTCTGTGATAAACACTGGGATTGTCTTCACATTGCAGGTTCCCCAATAAAGCTCCACCTCCTAAAGCCCAGCCCCTCTCTATCACACAGCATATTTAGTACATTTCCTCAGCTGCTCAAATGGCTCTGTGATATCAGGGGAAGAAAAATAATTAAAGCCTAAAATTCAGCACAACAGATGCACAAATGAATGTTGGGATGAATATAGCAGGGGCTCAGAAGTTAACTGTCATCACTCCCCATTGCATTTTGTCCCTTCCATGTGCTGTGCACCTGTGGCTTGCAGACAATGGCTTTGATTGCACTGTGGAAAACTGGCAGGCAAGTTAAAGCTGCTGCTGCCTGTTGCTGTGTCTTTGTTCTCTCCTGTGAGCTCCTTGCAAGATTCTCTCCTGATTTTTTATTACCATTTTTTTTATATTATCTCTGTGTGGTCTTTTAATTACTGTATTCATGCCCTTTGCTGCCAATTTTAAGATACTCTAAATGTAGTGAAGAGGAAAAACAAGGTTAAGTGAAGGCAATATGTATTTTAGGCAAAAGAAAACATGTACTCAGCAATCTGTGAAGTACACAAATACAGGGCCAATGTTGTACTGACTTGAGTCCACCAGGCAGCAGAAATAAATTAATGGCAGACTATCTCCTCCCACAGATCCTATCATCAAAATTAAGTGAACACCTGCACTAAATAAAATGGAGCTGAACTGGTGTGAATATCTGATTCTGAGCTTGATTTACTGCTCCAATACTCTAGTTTTATGCTGGCATAAATTCCCTTTAAGCTGATAGAGTTACATGGTTATGAATTGGGAGTAATGTGGTTGTGAATTAAGTAGTTTAGGTTCTTTCCTCTAATGTCAGGGCTTGTTTGCTTTGGAGTATCAATACACATGCCACTTTATGTCCTTTCTAATAGAACATAGAGTTGGAGCAGTACAGATGACTGGCAGACTGCATAATTTATGAGAAAAGTTTTAGTGAAATTTTGCTTTGTTTCTCTAGATTTTTGCACCCTTAGAAGGTTTGGGTTTGAAGGAGTTTTAAAGATCCTCTCATTCCAACCCCTCTGGCACAGACAGGGACACAGTGCTTTGTTTCTCAAGATTTTTCAGGTTTGTAGTGGGGTTTAGGGGAAGCTCAGTTTCTCTAATAGCTCTTCACCAAAGGTGGATCCCCTGCACCAGAAAACACCATGGATTTGATGGTTCCTGTGGAAGGGCTGGCTGTCTCCTGTTGGGCTCTGTGTCCTCATGCAGCCATTTGTACACAGATCATTTGTGCACCATGATAAAGGTTACAAAAAGGAATTTGCACAGGCTTCAGCACAAAATTAAAGCCATAGAGCATGGAGAGTATGTGCAGCACTGCACTTGCAGCTCCCATGCTCTTGCTCAGCTTGGCTCTGTTTGATGTGCTGGAGAGCCCAGGACACCCCATGGGAGAGAAGAGCCCATCTTGGCCTCATTAGCTCTGAGATGTTAAAGGAGCTTGGGGTAATTATTTTGTAAGAACTCTTTTGTCCATCCTAATGATGAATTGTGTAATTTTCATTGTTGTCATATCCAACCTAGCCACTTGATCTATAGTACTTATCCTATTTTCCTATATTTTCTTCCATATAATAAAGCTAAGTGTTTTTTAAGGAGACAAGTTTTAAAAATAGGGCAGTGGGAAAGATGCAAGCAGATACAGAAAGAGGCATGCAGCTGCAAGTAAAAATGCTGCCAAATAAACAAGATGAGACCCTCTCCTCAGTCCCTTATCTCCTAGGGCTTAATCTCAGACCTTTTGAGGACTTCCATGGACAGGCATTGGGTTAAGACCTTAATCCTTTATTTTAAACTTGCATTGACCCAGAGGGTTATTTAGTTTTTTCAGGAAATCTGTGTGGTTTTTTCTTTTTCTTTTTCCTTCCAGGGAAATAATTTCTTCTTTTCTGGATTATCAAGACTACTAATATTATGAAGACAATCTGACCCCTAATGAATGGGGTAAATAAATTAACTGCACAAGGTTTTGCTGGTCAGCCATAGATGCTGGGAGCTGTAGAGACTGCACACTTTCAAAGACAGCTTTCATTTGTTCTGGGGGTCCACCCATTGTTCGTTCCATTTGCTGTGTGTATTTTTTCTTTGGCTTTTCCATTTACTTCCACATTTGCTTTGCATCCTCCAGCTGTTACAGTCCTTGCTTTAGGCCTCTTTAAGGAGTCGTAAGTTGGGCAGTGGCAGCTGCTCACTCCTCATGGGAGCTGTTTTGGGATGAGGGAGAGGTTCCTTGTGCTGTCTATGCAGCTCTGGCTTTCCTGACAGGCACTTTGGCCTTTTTCAGCTCCTTTGGTCTTAGGGCTGTACTAGGGAGGAGCAAAGGGAACATGATTTCCAGAACCAAGCTGGGAACTGTAGCAGGAAACTGTGTGCCTGTGTGCCCAGACATGCCAGTATAAGATGGTTCTGACTTTGTGTCCAGACATTTTGTTTGTCTGTGAGACTGAGTTTTAAAAGAAGTATTGAGCTGTGTTGGCTTTATAATTTTAACAGCCAAGCGAAGCATACAGAGTACAAAGCTCATAATCAAACTTCTGTGCTTGCCAACATCAGTGTTTTTCTGAGTGCAGAATAGTAGGAAGTAGTTATGGAGCTCCTTTATTCATTAACAGAAATAATTGGGGTCATCTGTGTATCAGCACTATTCTTTCATCTAGTGAATAATTATGTACAAGTGAATTTGAAATGACCGAATTCTTTAACACATACTTCTCACATAGATGGTTATGTGTGCTGGCTCTGGGACTCAGGTAGCTGCAGCAATCTGCCATAGAGATGGGCATTTGGGCTTGAAATGTTACCCAAAATCAAGGTGTGATCTGTGAGCAGTGGCTGAAAGCTGGAATGGTGTCCCTTGTGGGATTTTAGTCAGGAAGTTGTAATGGAGCAGCTTCTGTTGCTGCTCTCCATATGCTCCTTCTCGTCCATAACTAAAGGACCTTACTGCTGGGAGCTGACAGTCCTGAGCACTTGCTAAGCACCAGTTTACAGACAAACATTTTTTAACTCCTAAAGAAAGAGAAGTAGTGAACATAATGGAAATTTCGTCATTGTATAGCAAGTATTTAGAGTTTTAATTTCAACAATGCTGATTTAATGAAAATTGGCTCCTGCTGCTGGGAACTCGTTAAGAGGCCCTCCTTCCTGACTGCAGGTGGGTTTTAACTTGCTGGTTTCAAAGCAGGCACTAATACAGACTGTCAATTTCTACTTAAAAGGAGATTGTTATCGGCCCCCTTGGTACTTTCTGCCTGACAGCTTAACTTCTTCCTCAAAGAGGTTAGATATACATAACTAAGCAGTAAATACCCCAATGACACATCACAGTGCTCTACGAAAAATGGCAAAGAGAAGGAAAGGCTTAATCACTGTACACTGAAAATAATTTCCTTGAGCTGCATATTTTTGTTCAGGCAGAATGTCCAGGGAAGTGAACCAAGGAAATGTCACACAAGTTGCAATGTGCAGAAGGCAATGTCTTGGTTTGACATAGCTGAAAAAAAATGCAGCTCTCAGCCTTGAAAATGTTGCTTTTGCCTGACTAACACATCAGCAAAGTTGGGACATGGGCTCCTGTTGTGATTTAAGCCCAATTAAGCCCCACATTCCTTTCCTTCTTCTGATGGAATGGGGTAGAGAATTGGAAAGGTGAGAATGAAAAACCTTGCAGGTTGAGATAAAACCAGTTGTAATTGGTAAAGGAACAGCCACTCCCTGATGCAAAGGAAAACAAGAAATTCTCTCACTATTTCCCATGGGCAGTCAGGTATTCAGCATCCCTGAGAGAGCAGGGCCCCATCACACCTGATGGTGACACAGAAACACAAACACCATCACTGAGCATCCCCCTTCCTCCTCCTGCCCATCTTTACACACCAGGCACGGCACCACAGGGTCTGGGACATCCCCTGGGTCAGCTGGGATCTGCTGTCCTGCCTGGTCCCCTCTCAGCTTCTGGTACATCCCAGCCTCCTCAGGGCTGGGCTGAGGAGCAAAAGTTGGCTCTGGGCAAGCTCTGCTCAGCAGGAACTAAAACATCCCTGTGTCCTCAGCACTGTTCCCAGCAGAAATAGCACAGCCCTTTATTGGCTACTGGGGTGAAAATAAACTCTACACCAGCCAAAACCAGCTCAGTCTCCATTAACAAAACTGCTTTTTTTAGTTCTTATTTTAAAAAATGTAAGCAGGTTTGTTTGAACAATATGAAACTATTAGAAAGTAAATTAAACAGGAAAAAACTAGATTCATTTATAGGGAACTCCAGCTTCATTTTCCACCACTTTGAAAATGTAGGTGGATGACTTGAGGCAGTGTGCTAATCCAGTCACAGTGCAGATGGGAAAGATATCTTGTGCTGCTTTAGACCTTGAAGTTATCTGATTCAGGCTCTTTCTATTGTCAGTGGAAAGACATAGGCCTCTGACATATTTCTTCTATCCTAGTAGTAGGATAATACTGGTAGGATTTTTTCACCCATTCTTTGCTAATTATAATGATAGACTTTATGTGAAATGTTGCTTCCTTGCCCTATGGGACATTAATGTTTGCTATGATTTTTAGATGATACCATAATACCAGAAATGAAAATGGCCTTTAGCTGGTAGAGTTTTTACAGTATTTTAATAGTTCTGTAGTGTCAGTGATGTCAGACCAGGGATGTCTCTCAAGGTTCACTTGTTGGCACATTTTCAGCTGGAGGTGTTGGTCATGCCCAGTTCTGTACTTACCTGTGTTGTACATACCATGATCTGCAGAGGCACAGCAAGAAAACGTCCCAGCTTTTCCTGCTTAGGATACTAACATGAGCTGAATCTTGCTGTTCACATGGTGAGCCTTCTGCCCTCCTCCCCCTCAGTTTCAATTTATATTAAATTCATGTAATTTAAGACCATATAGAGCCTTGAAGAATGACTTTTAACCTGCCTATTAAGTTAGAATCTAATTTTGTCTAAAATGGCATTTCACAATCTCATAGTATTCCTGAGAGACTCACATGTCAGTCTAGTGTTTTACATTATTACCTGTGTTTTTCCTAATTGTAGAACACCATTCTGTGCACTTCTGCTGAAAGATCATAATTATATGGACATCCTCAATGAACATAATTTTTTTCAAAGCCATGTGAGCCATCCTCATTGTCATCTACGTGGGATGGTTCCCTATGAAGTGCACATGCCCCCCTCCCTTTCCAGTTTTGAAACAATACACAAAGATTCATTTGTTGCTCACATACTGTCTAATCCTTTCCCAACTGGCAGGAAAAAAAAAAAAAGATTCTTTATTCCTGTGGAACCTTTTCTAATTCTGTAAGGTTTAACTTAATTTCAAAATGTGTAGATGGCTTTAAAATATTGCAAAGTCATGTTCATCTAATCCCAGAACAAACAAGTTTAAAAAATTCATCTGCCTACACTAGTAGAATATAATCCTTAGAATATAAGTATTGCTCTGCTTAGAAAATAGAGTGGGCATGTAACATCTCCAAAGTAAGTTAGCTATTCAGTAAAAAGCAACCTTTGCAATCTTTTGAGCTGTATGAAAATGAGAAAAGCTGAACCAAGAGGCAATCTATGTTCACACATCATGTTGTGCTTAATCACATTTTTCTCAAATATGTATAGATGGCTTTTGTATTTAAAGTTGCTACTCTTGTTTATTAATGCCAGATTCATACGACATTAGGCAATAATTTCCTGAAGTACTGGCATCTATTTTATTTCAAAATTGCAATCATGCTTGTCAATTATAAAACTGATTGCATTATATGTCCAAGTTCCTTTTGCTTCATATAATTTGAAAGAAAAAGAGGGTCCCTAAATCTTCCTCCAGCAGAATAGCTGAAAAAATATTTCAATTATTCATTAGTCACACTAAGATTAATAGCACCCAGTCATTGACAAAACTCTGTCCTGTAACAATGTGCAATTGTTCATTACTGAAAAGGATGCAATTCTGAGAAACTCATCACTTGATTAATAAAACTTAATTTGTTTGTCTTGAATCCAAGTTAATAAGTTTCTGCTCTGTTCCTTAAAGCCCTCATAATGTGATAAAAATATTTACATTTACTGAGTATGCTGGGAATGATGCAATCACTCCAAAGAGAGGATCATTGTCCAGGTCCTTCCAAATGACTAATGTATATGGTACTTCATGTGCATTATGCTGTGCTAGAGAGAAAATCCTATTTATAAAATGTTTCTGGATATTTTCAGTTAATTTATTTGAGAAGATTTACCCATTGGTCTTATTCTTTCAGTCTTACTGTACAAACTTTGAGCTCTGCAATGTGAATTCTCTCGAGCAGCATGAACATTCCCAGTAAAAACCTGGGAATGTTTACTCTGTGAGACTGAATTCCCCAGAAGGCACTGTCAAGGTTAGCTACCAGGCATCAGAGTTCTGGGCACAGGTTTGAAAGTTGTTTGTGCCAGGTCTCAGGCTATGGCTTTTTGGTTAGGCAGATTCTGCTAATGGAGGCAGCAGATGGGAAGGGGAGAAGAAAATGCTCCTGGGGGAAGCCAGCAGCAAAAATAGTCCCTTTTAAAATTTGCTGTACTTATGCAGTAAATTAGTGAGCAAAGTTCAGAGTACAACACAGAAGAAAGATTTGCAATGCAGAACACCCAGGTAACATATGTCAGAAGTGTCCCTAAAGTTGTATGGCTCTAGAATAGTCCTGTGAAAAACTGAAGCTTAAATTACTAGGAAAACCCTTTGTTGTGAGAGGTCTTGTTCCATTCTGATATACCCGACCTAGAAAAGCAGCTGGAAGTGAATCAGGTGCCACCTTTCTTGGGCTCACCTACAGGTAACTTATATGTGAGCTGTATTTTAAACTGCAGTTTTGTCTCTCAGAGAAGAGGCAGAGGATGATGGGAGGGATAACTAAAACTTGAAGACTTGAAGTCTTGAAGACTTACTGAGGAAAATATTTAAGAGATGTATGTTAATATGTTGAACTCAAAACCTGTGTAATTAATTCCTCTGTAGTGTTTAGCATTACCCAGTGCTGTAGGAAGGGAAAACAGGCACTCTGGCAGGGATTTTGAACTGGAAGTGGGATAGATGCTACTGGTTTGAGAAAATATAATTGTTTATTGCTGTGGTTTCTGTATTGTAACTAGATGTTCCTTCCCAACCTCACATGGGGTTTTTCAGAAATGATGAGTTTTGTATTTACCAGCGGGAGAACACCTGAGATAGCTTGTACTGAATGTGTTCCTTTCCTCAGGAGATCGATCCACAAGATAAAGAATAAAAAGGGAACAAAAAACTTGCAGCTGTACATTTTTTGATGAGAAAGTTTTACAGAGAAACACGAGGAGAGGACTTTTGCTCTGTGTCTTGGGTCAGCTGCAGACGAGTATTTGGCTGTGTCTTCCTAAAGACTGAAAAAGGAGGAGGCAGTTCTGAGTGAGTGGTTATTTTACACATGTTTACACAAAGTGTGGAAATTATCCTTGCAGTCTCATCTTTCCTACTGCTACCTTGCTGTTGGCAAAGCAGATGTTTCTCACAGGGTATTGCTTGGCTGTTTGCAAACAGCTTCTCCCAGAGACATTCCCAGGAGCAGGTAGCTTGTTTTTACAGCAGTGTCTTTCTCCAGAAGTCCTTGGCTCCTTTTGTGACCCCAACTCTTGCACACCTTATTTGAAAGTTTCATTTCTCCTGAGTGCCTGTCTGATTTAATGATGATAATTAGCTCTTCAACATGAGTTTCTCTATTTAAAACTATTTAAAATTATTTCTTGAGATATCTATAGCAGTTATGTCTAGTAACTGGCAACATGAGTTTCACTACAACATCAACAGAAAAATATTCACTATATATTAGGAGGAAGCTGCTTTTGTGGACCTAAAATGATAGAAAACTGAGGGCATCTTGTATCATTATACCAAGACAGTACTATTAAAAGAGGGAAGTTAAAATTTAAATACAATTTCTTGAAAGGTATTAACATTCTTAGGCTTTGGGGAAGTAGAGTAGGGACAGGATTTATCATTATTATCTAAATGAATAAAAATTTGAAGTTCCTTTGTGTACTGGGATTTGCAGATTTTAACTGGCATTTTAACAGGAGATCTGGATTCAAGTTTCATCACCTTTACAGCATCCTGTTTAATGTCCTGCTTTCCCTCTGTCCAAGATCAGGATAATATCTCACTGTCTTGCTGGCACAGTGAGACATTTACTAGGATGGTGAGATATTTTACTAAGATAGTGAGCAATTAGGTGTGACAAATTAAGCTCTGCAAGTACTTTGAGCTTCTCATGTGAAAGCCTCTATTGAAATATGGGCATTGTTTTTTCTGAACAGGTGGGATAGAAGGCTGCTTGAATTTTGAAGCTCTTTAGGAAGAAAAAGCAGTTCTTAACAGCATCTTTTCTATCAGCTACTTGTTAGAAAGCTTGGAACAATGGCCATATTATGGATTTTCTGTAGGACCCCTGACTTTAAGGCTGTATCATACAATTTCAGCCTTCTGTTCTTGCTGTGTTCAGTCTCAGAAATAATGGCCTCTGTACTGTTTCCCTAAAGTCTGTATTAGAACAAAGTGTAATAACATCAGTGCTCAATTCAGAAGGTGGTAAGGCATCAGTGCCTGCAGCATTATTCACAGTATGAGCACTATATCTGGTGCTGACTGGCTGCTACTATATCACAAAGTGACAGCAAACTTGCTCGACTATGGTTGATCTAAAAAAGCTCTCTTGAGCAGACTCCTATAGGAAAGCACAGAAAATTGTGGTTTGTGATTTGTATTAAACCAGTTTTGCTTGATGGTCTATGTAACTTAATACTGTATCAGTTACTTTTAGGAGACAAAATATTTGTTGTTAAAATTATCTCACTTATTCTGAAGAAGTATCAGGAGATGTGGTTACAGAATCTTTTCAAGATGTTTTAGATCCCAAAATAGCTCATGCCATAGGACTCCACTTACCAATTGCTCCTTTGCATATTTACTGGCATAGTGCAAAGGACAGACACCAAATCAAGGCTGCACTGAGATCTTTAGCCAGGTACGAAGATGAGACAAATTGACGCAAATACATATTTATGACAAGCCCATGCTTGATCTTTCAGTTTGTCCTTTTAAAGTGTCACAAGGCTTCCCCAGGTAGCTCCCATGAAATCAGTGTGTCTGACATTGATTTTCACAGGATCAGAGCAGGCACACATTCTACAGACTGTTTCATTCTGCTTCTGAAAGGAGTTGTTCTAAAGCAAAGAGTGCATTTGTCTTCCCCGGCATGTCCCTGCAGCCCCAAAGCCTCTCCATTTTTTAGACTTGTGTGTGGAAGAGGAATTGGAGACAGGATTTAGCAGACCTCAGGAAAGTTGCTGGTGATTACTGTAAATTTTTGGCTTTTTTCAGGATGATTCATTCTCACCATTAGTGTGAAAACTGTCTCTGTGCTTCAGAGCAATGCAGTCTGCTTAAGATTGTGTCTGGTTCCTCAACATTGTTCCAGCATCCATCAAAACTCCTTTTGATTCTATATATTTACATTAGGTTTGGCCCATGATCAAGTCTACTATTTTATAAAACATAGTTAAGGATTTATGTTCCAAGGTGGCAAGGAGATAGACCTCGATTCCTGTAGAACCCAATCCCTTTCTGCCTTATTTGTTCATTGGGAGTATGGTAGAATCAAATCTGATCCAGGGCAAACCAATTCATGACTGAAGTCCATCAAATTACTTGAAACCTTGGACCAGCAGAACAAGATCTGGGATGCAGTTTGGCATGGCTGAGGAATGAGGAAGCTCTTTAGGAGAACTATAAGAGGCAGCTGGAGCAGCTATAGGAATGTTTTCTCTCTTACACAAGTTAATTGAACAAGTTTATAGAAACCTTTTTCTTCTGTAGGAAAAAACCTCAAATACTCTAAAAAATGACATTTCTAATTTCCTTCAGTAAGACACAATTGCTTCTGTGTGTGTTCATGTCCCAGTAGTCCCAAAGTCTCTATAGACAGCCAGATTTATATTTGAGTGAAAGCCAGTGCATCACACACAGGAGCTTGCAAAAGTACAGTAAACATCCTTCAAACAAATTCTCATGTGCCCTGACTACAGAGTAAATGAAAAGCAATACACAGGGTTGGAAAGAAACCACATTTCTAGGTTGGTTTCAATAGACTCTTAGTTTTCCCAGTGTATTAGTACTCACTCCGAGTCTGCTGCATCCTGCTTTCTCCCCCACAACACAGCTGAGCTGCACTTTGTCTACCACTGTGACATTTTATGGAAAACCAGCACATCCAGGTTTATCTTTAAAATAGAAAAAATAATAACTGTTGGTACTTGTGTGAGGTCTGGTTAATTTAGTATCTTAAAATGTAGTCAATAGAGACATAAAATAAGAGTTTTCTTGCCATGCTGAAGAAGCAGGAAAGAAAGTAGACTAAATCAGAGTCAAGGGTGAGTTTAAATATGCTGAGCTCTATCATGGCATTGATTTTTGAACAGAAATCCCCATTGAGTTCAGTGGGGATTTCTGCTTAAAAATCAATGGTGCAAAACACCACCCTCAGATTAAGATAAAAAGATGGAGGATGATACTTAATTGGTGCCTCCTTGTCAGGATGGGTTTCCCCTATAGATGGAGTTGCTGCTCTTTCCATTAAACAATAGTAAAATCTAAAGGAACTTCTGTGCAAGATGTTTGTTATTCTATCCTTATTCTTACTGCAAATCTTAACATATATTAGATTTCATTAGTTTAATTAAAACAAACACAGAGACATATTAAAATACAAATTTTTATTTTTTGTTTCCAATTTGAGGTAATGTCACAAATCTCTTTTTGGAACTAGAGTGTCCTGCCTGGGCAGAGTGGGGCATAAGAGCACAGCCCATGTAGTAATCCTCTAAACACCTCTAGACTGAGGAAAATCTCAGACTTTTCTGCAATTAGAGTCACTTCACACCCTTAGTGAATATATATTGGGATCTGTAGGAAGGCAGCTCAGATGGGGAAATAAATCATGGCATCACTGACCTGCCTGTGTCCTTTCAGGAAAGGAATGGCAGTGATGCTGGCTGAAAACTCTGTCCCCTTCTCCTGAGACAAGGTCTGCTGCCTTCTCCTTGAAGGAATGCAGGGCTACTCCTTAAGAGGGCACATTTCATGGAAAGAAGAAAGATGGTCACAGCATGCATTTTAAGAAAGCTAATTGCAACTATTTTTGTTAAGAAGTGGATTAGATGATGAAAGGACTTTCTAAAAATTCTACAGTCAAAGAGGGAAAATAGGTCATGTTTGAAGAAAAAAGTTCCTGTAAATGGCTGACAAGAAATGAGATAAAAGCCAACAGACAGAAATCTTGTGACTTTTTGCTTATTCTTATCTGCTTGTGATTGAGGAAACAATGGTGTTTTCAATTAGAGCTGTAATTCATCTTATTGGTCCACAGGCCAAACAAAAAGTTTGGTGACTTACTGCTATTACAAGAAGCAGTTCTGGGCATTGCTCAGAAACAAATATATTGTGGTAATATAAATAAAAGAGAAGTTAGAGATTCTGAGAAAAATGTTGACGAGGTCAAAAAAATTTCTGGTCATGCTGAAACAGATAGTGTAATCTAACTACTCTTGACTTTAAAAAAATCACAGCAAATTGCTGTTTACCTGAAAAGGAATTACAACATATTTGATGAGAGTCATGCCAGTTGTTATAATCCAGTGATGGATACTTTGAGACAAATTCACTGATTCTTGCATAGCCTAGTCCAATCTACTCAGGGTTTATTTCCATTAGGAATGTCAATATTTTTTTTCCTGAAAAGGAAAGATCTCACATAAAAAGGTGCCTGTCTCTGGTTTTTGTTACTTGAATATAAAAACTCAAAATTTTTGTTTCCTGAAAAGGCAGGGGAAAGAAACCAATGTTTAGGTAAAACTTAACAAAGAATAGGTATAGGTAAAAATAAAGGTTTTTAATTTTTCTTTCAGTCTCATCCATACTCTCATGCTTGAAAGCACCTGTAGGGTGCATATATCATTTAATTTATTAATACCAAGAAATGCATGTCTAAGATACTTTTTTTGCTCTGAGGACGACTTTTCTGTGAGCAGCTTTGCCTGAGGTGTGACTGTACTACAGGGACAAGTTGTTCTAGTCTTTGGCTCTGTGGTTTAGTTTACATTGTGTGCCATGTTTTGTATGATTTGTTTCTAACTGGTAATTGAAAAGGAACTCATTCCATGGGAAAAAAAAAGACTTCTTAACTATGCTTTTGACATTGGCTCTGATGCATCCCAGTTCAGCCTGTGAGGTGACTATTATTTGGCAGGTCTGCATATTGCTCAGCAGTGGCTGATGCAGCTGTGCCCATTTGGCACACAGGTTTTTAATTTTGTAATTGGTAGCTGGCCAATAACCACCAGTTCTGTACGTTTTTCTTGCAAAGTGGTGGGGAAGGAGTGACCCACAGCTTCTGTATATGCAAAGAACATGCAACTATGCTGGGGCTGTGTTCATCCCCCTGATGCCTTCAGGATTACAGTGGGGACAGATATGCAGTCAGGAATAGGCAGGTGTAAGGGATGGAATACTTGCCTGAGTTCTCTGTATCCTCCTGTAAAGGATTGCAGTGTTTGGCTTCTAGCAGCTGACTGCAGCTTCTTTCAGATGAAGAAACTGCAAGATATGATAGCACATATGTGGGGTTTTAGTTTTTTTCAAGGCCCTTTGACAAACCAGATGTTTTCCAGAAGTTTCCTTGTGAAATTGCACAAAAATTCAAGAACAGAGTATTTGTGTACTTTTGGAAGTATAGTAGAAGAAACTGAAGAGTGTCAAGGCTATATTGTGGTATCACCCAAACAATGTGTTCTAGATCTGGTGTTCAGGACTTAGTCAGTGCTGGAGGTTTCTTCTGTCCAGAACAGGTCCTTAGAGGTGGTATAGACATTAGAGAGTTTTTTCTGTGCTTCTGTAGACAAAAAAATTCTCACATCCTCTGAATAGAGACATCTTTTCATCCTGGTGAATATCTCAGCAGGGCATCATTACTGGCAGGAGCATGCATTGGACATCAGGAGGTGTTTCTTCATGGAAGGAGTTGTTAAACATGGGAATGTTGTGGAGTCACAGTCTCTGGAGGTGTTCAGGAAGAGACTGGATGTGGCACTCAAGGCTCTGGTCCAGTTGACAGTGCTGGTGATCAGTCAGTCAGAGGCTGGACTTGATCTCAGAGGTCTTTTTCAACCTAAATGATTCTGTGAGCATGAAAAAGAGAAAAAGATTACTTATGCAAGGCAGTTTGCTGCTCTCAGATGAGATGTGATGGCTTGAAGTGTGTCTGAGACTGCCTCACTCCAAAAGTGAGGGTAGGCAGTCCTTGTGTGCCAGAAGTAGAGGCACAATTGTGATGTGGCACAAAATCTTCATCAAAAGATTTGATGAGTTGTCAGTAAGAGGCAAAGAGTCAAAATCTAGAGATCTGGATACACCATCTGTCTGCTGCAGTTTTTGTGTTAGACAAAGATATATATCCTTTATGTTTCTAAGGTTGAGCACTGATTATCTTGTGATTGTTATTTATTGCTATTGTCAGGGTGGATTAATGTCTGAGAGTGCAGCATCTTTTATAAACCTTTGTTCTGTTGGAACGAAAAGTTCCTAGTGACTTTGCTCTGTTCATGTTCTTTTCTTAGACTTGATGATGCTCATAAAAAGACCTGAAGCTGTGAAAATGCTCTTTTTAAAGTTAATTCCATTCTGAGCCATCATGTCTTTTCAAGGCTCCTCAACACTTGAGCCCCAGGTCACAGTACAGTGATAAAAATATGTATGTTCATAATTAGCTAATAAATAATGCAGTTTTCTCATTCAGGCTTCATCCTTTCAACATGCCCATGGATTATTGTTCTCCCTGCAGTTTAAATTTCTGAGCACTCTGTGGTCCAATTTTCCACTGTTTGGTGGGTTAATTCTCTGTTACAACGTGCCCAAAGCCCAGAGCAGTGGAGGGGAGTCTGGGCAGGCATCATGTTTGGTTTTCATTTGTTTTTCTGTCATGGATATAACAGATAGATGATATGGCTCTTGTCTTCAGGTATGAATTTGTGTAGCTGGAGTCTGAACTGCAGTTTGACTCATGAGTCACTTCTCTAATCTCAAAGGTTTTATATTATAGATAGAACTAGATTGAGGTTGTTTGAGGCTGAGATGCTCTAATAGGTAGTTTAATAGAATAAAGAGTGTGAAAGAAGTCCAGAGTTCACATGAAATATTTGGACATAAAAATGAAAGCACCCTTCAGTTGCTTGGCAAACAACCTCTAGTGCCTCTTAAAAACCCTGATAGGTTAGCCCATTTGAGAGGAAAATAATAAAACCCAACCCCAACTTAGCAACATTTATTGAAGAGATACCTTTTCTTGGACAGAAGTTTGCTGGTCAGCTTTAAAAAACTGGAATTCTCAATGGCTGCTGGTAACTTGCACTGAGAAAGAGAGAATATCTGGCACAATTCACCCTAATAAACACTCTGCATATATTTTTTGTTGAATGGGTGCTACTGAACAGGGACCATGCTGTCATCTTCAATGGTGATTTCTGTGGCAAAAGGGCAGAGGGACAGAAAAAACCCCTTGATATTCTGGAGTTCTTTATTATGCATCTTTCCAAAGTCAAAGCAACCAGAAGGAGGGAGGAAAATGAAAGAAATGTCCTCTCAAAAGGATTAACTTGTAGTCTCTCTCTGCCTCCACTCCTCAGCACCTCCCACATAACTCTGCAGTGCCCTGTACCCCTGGAACTCAGTATCACAGGATCCACAAACCATTCTACAAATCCAGGAGCCCTCCCCATGCTCTGGTGTGTTTACAGAACTGGGGAATACCATTGCTAGTTTTCAGTCTCCTTCCAACACTTAAATGCCTTTCTTTTGCTTGTGTGGAGCTGGAAAGGTGTGAGATCTAGGCTAGAGCAGGAATGCTGCTGCAGAGTCAGGCCATTACTTGACTTTGAAGGGTTACATAGCACGAGTTTGGAACCAGAAGACTGGGAAAGATGAAATGTAAAAACCTCTCATGAAAATAAAAGGGGCAGACAGGGAAAGGAACCCACAAGCAATGTTCTATTCCTGTTATATAAGTATCTGAAGTAGTAAAATTGTTGAAAAACTGGATAAGATAACCACAGCATAGTTAACAAAGAAAAGCTCTTGGTCAAAATTAAGGAGGTATTGATCAAAATCCCACCTTATGCTGCCTTGATTTGGTTTTATGCAGTAAACCTAATGAATAATGATGTAATGAAAGACCTAAGTGATGGAGCAAGAGTTGAGATTTTTTGGGAAGAAACATTGATGTGTTTACAGGACAAAATTAAAATTCAAAATTGTCTTAGTTGAATAAATTCTGTTCTGAAAAGATAGGATTAAATTTAACAGGAATAAATAGTGCAGTGTTATTCTCTGTTACACAGAAGTAATCAACACAAGTGTAACAGGAGAAGCTGCTGATTTTGCTGGATTTGTTGGTTTGGGTTGGGGTTTTTTTGTTTCTTTGAGAAAAAAGTGATGGGATTATGATGTTTTATAAATTTTCAAGAATCAGAGATCTTGTACTTTTGCAAAAAGATGGAGCACAATTCTAGAATGAAAAGAGCATTTCTAAACCACACATTTCACAAGCCATGAAATAATAGACTATAGCTATACAACATACTATAAACCTTCTGTTTTGGTCCAGTTTGGAGACAAAAAAAAAATAAATTAAAAGCTGAAAAGTCATCTGAGGAAGGCATGATAATATTTATGTACATAAGGATTACTGCAAAATGAAAAAGTTTATGTAGGAGTTTGTGGTGACCACAATAAGCAATAGACTTAAATCAGAGTAAGGTTCTTTAGGGAAAGCTTCCTAAAGCAAAGGTAATGCACTCCTTGGGGAGTTTTGAAGTTTCAGCTGTTGGAGTTCTCTAGGAAAGGGATGGGAAAGTGTTTTAGAAATGATGGCAGTGTAATCGATCCTGCCTTGGGCAGCTCAGGCATCAGTGCTGTGCTGTGACCTCCCCAGGCCCCCTGAAGCTCTCTGCTGTTATGGTTTCATGCAGTGCTGTGGTGAAAAGAAGTGTTTTGGCCAGAGCAGCTCATCTATTTCTCTAAGACAATCTGTATTGTTCAGAAAGCATGCAAGTGTCCCTTATTCCAGCACTGAATTACTAGCCAAGGTTTATTGCACTGTTCAGCATAATCATCATTGGTTTTGATAAAACATTTCATCCCAGAGTTCCTTTGAATTTATTATTATATGATGAAAGACCAGTTTGTGGCTTAATTCACAGATTAGACAGCACTCTGTAATGGAGTTCCTTCAATGTGTGAGTGACACTAATGTGTTTGCTGTGCTGGTGTAAATATTCATAGGGAGATTTTTTGCATTATCAAGTCTGTGCACAGAGTATATTGTGGTCTTGCAGAGATTTCATAGGGATAAACAGAGACTGAATGCTCCAGCAGTAGAAAGTGATGGTGAATAAGAAATGAAAATATTCCACTTTCTTTGGCTTGATAAAAAACACATTGAAATTTTTTCTTCATTGTTTTGAATGATTTGAGGGTCTTTGTTAATTTTCATTTAATCTTTAATTAAATGACCAACTGCAAACATAAGACAAAAACTTTCAATTTTTTCACAGGGAAAATTCATTCATTAATAGAATTGACAAAATGGATTTAAGTCAATGTAAATAATAAGTTGTTGAATTATACAGGGAGGCAGAGATGGAGCTCCTCAGGTATGGCCACTATATACTGTAAAAAAACTATTTCAGATTTCAGTGTGGATAGTTTAGACCTTTCAGTGATTTGCTGTTTCTGTGCAGGAGAAACACAGAATCATTGTGCCTATATCTGAATTGAGGTTAAGGATTTGTGTGTTCCCAGGAAGTTCTGATTTTGGTTAAATAAGATCTGAAGCAGTGAAAATCAAAACTTCTCATCTCTGTAATCTCTGATTTAAACTTTTCATGTTTAGATGCATCCGATGATCAGGGCATTTTCGGGGATATTATGTAGTTAGGTTTTGGGCTTTTTTTTCCCCTTCTGTTTTCTTGTTGTTTATACAGGGAAAAAAAACCTATTGTGCTCCATAGAACAACAAATATCAGATGCTGAGATCCCCCTGGCTGCATGGCTCCTTCCCCTGGCTGAGACAGACAGGCCATTTCACAGGATGCTTTGTTTGGGTACAGTTATGAGCAGTGATATCAGGGTGATATCAATAACAAAGCCATGCTGACTAGCCTTTGTGAACAGCAAATGTGCAGTAATTCTGTCTATAGGATGATATTTTACTGTTGATTTCTTTGATCTGTCTTGGTTCTTTAATTGCACTTTTTTATTTCTGAAAGGGCTTTCACAGGCAGAAACCTCCATAGGAAGTTTATTTTTTTGGGCTGTCCTCAAAGGTTCTTTTGTCAATTTATTATCACAATAGCAAGATATGCACATGCAGTAAATCAATGTAGGTTAACTTTTAAATAGGAAAGGCATTCTACATTTTTTTTTGGCATCTGTCTGTATCTTTTTTTCAATTATAAAGTCTCTCGCTGGGCTAAGCATTTGTCTGCTAGGTGTGTGTATCAGGGACAACTTAATATTCAAAGGTCAGGCTGCAAAGATCTGGCCAGTGTGATGGCATCTTTGCTCTTTAATAATCAGATGGGATGTCTGTGATCTCTTGAAGTGCTTCTTCTAGGTGGCAGTGTACCACTGCAGCAGTTAATTGCCTGTTAGCTTCTTGGATCAATGTAAAAGAGAGATGTGAAGATTTTTCCAAAGTCTCTTTTCTTTTTTTCCCCCCCAACACAGCTCTATTTGAACACTTTCCTCTGATTTATCCAAGAATAACCTGACTATGTGAGAGGAAATTTCAATACTCAATTTAAGCAGCTGCCTAGGAGTATTTTTTCCTAGAGGTTGGTGAAAGAAAAGGGGAAATTCTGCACTGGAGATTGATGGTTATTCATTACATAGGGTCACTGAGAAGAGGTTTGGCATTTTCTCAGCTTCCCCCATGTGCCTTGGTGTTGTGCCTCCAGTGGGGTCAGTGATTCTACATAATATTTAAGCTTTTTCCTATGGAGAGCTGAATTAGCTAATAATGTATTCTGCAAATATTTTGGAGTCAAAGGAACCCATATAGGTGTGTTTCCCTGTCCACTCCTTTCTGCTTTTTTATTATTCCTCTCTCTTTTCCATCACACATCAAATTATTCCATGTGCAGCTGCATTTGTTACCAGCTGAGATGAGCAAGCTTATTTGCTGGACTTTTAGAACAGGGTTTACTAAACCAGCCCTGACCTTAGTGGCTATTAAGGAAGTTATGTTGTAATGCTCAGACATATCCTATAGGAATAATTTGTATGGATGTAAATTTCTGCCACTGTGAATACAGCATGAGCTGCTCACAATTTGTATCTGGGGCATTGCACCCATTTTAGATAGATATTGTAGAATCATAGAATAACTTGGGTTGGAAGGGACCTTTAAAGGTCAATTATCCAGTGCCTCTGCTATAGGGAGGGCTGTCTTCAACTAGACCAGGTGACTCAGATCATCATCCAACCTGTCTCTGAAGGGGTCAAATCAAATCCATGTCACATCCAGAGAGAAAACACTTCTGTCTCTTCCCTGTCCCCTGATGCAGTCACTCCATCAGAGAAGGCCACTGGGTTGATCAGGCAGGACTTGCCTTTGGTGAAGTTGTGCTGGCAGTCCCAAATCACCTCCCTGTCCTCCTTGTGCCTTAGCATAGCTCCAAGAGGATCTGTTCCATGATGTTCCTGGGCACAGAGGTCAGGATGACAGGTCTGAGGTTCCCAGAGTCCTTCTTTCTACCTCTTTTTAAAATCGGTGCAAGGTTTCCCTTTTTCCAGTCACCAGGGACTTCACCTGACAGCTGTGACTTTCACATATGGAGAGAGGCTTGGCAACTCCATCAGCCAATTCCCTCAGAGCTCTGGGATGTATTTCAGGTCTCACAGATTTATGTTCAGATTCCCCAGGTGTCAGAAATCTGGACTAGTGTATGTAGCTTATCTAGCAGTGTTATAGCTCCCTGAAAAATCTAAGAACTGTGGGATCCCAACATTTCAACAACTATCATCTCTTTAAGTTCTTCCCTTGGTATGAACTTGAATCTTGAAATAAAAAGAAATTTGAAATTAATAAAAGCAGTAAAAAATGTATCCTGGCCTCTCTTTCTTTAAAGATTTTCTTCTGTCTTGGTCACAATTCCCAGGAGGCTGAAAACAACAATACTTCAGACATCAACTTTCACCCTGTGGGTTTTTTTGGCCACAGTCATGTCATAACATGCAGTGTGAATGTTGATGTTGGTGTGGGAGAGCCCCAGTAGCTCCCAGCTGTTCTACTCCTGCAGAAGGAAGAGCTCTGAAATGCAAGAAATGAAACATTGCAATTTGCTAATTTGGGGATATATTTTACCAATTCAAGATGATGAGGAAAAAGCAATCATGTGCTTGCAGTTTTTCATTTTCCCCTCTTCACAAGCTGCCAGAATGCTATGGCACACCTAATAGTGGTCAGCATTATAATACAAGCTTTACCAGGATGCCTTTGAATGCCTTTCCTAGGTCACCATGTATTTCCAAATAAATATGACTCAGAGGAGAAGGAAAAATTTAAAATGAACCCAATGTATGTGTAAGGATATACTATGCTTATGAAAATAGAGTAACTTCTGGTTATCATTGTGAAACTGATCAAGTACTTTCAGCAAAAGACTCCAGACACATCAATGTACCTATGTGAAAGCTTTTGAAAAATTAAGGCTGATGTGTTGACAGCTGCAATACCACTAGCTTTTAATCCTTGGTTTCTTTTTTCATTATTAGGGATTCCAGAACATGGGTAGAGGAAGATTAGGTTTATCCACTAACAAAATAAAATCCTGTAATCCCTTGAAAGTTTAAAATCTTCCTTGGGCTGGAGAAGGAACACTTTATCAATATGTACAGCTATGGCCTCTTTAAAGGATAAAAAACACATCTCCTAGCTTTAAGGAAGAAGAATCATTTTATATTGGCCTAAGGAATTTCAGTTTTGAACCTATGCTTCAATTCATGAGAAAGGCTTGAGTGAAGCTGCTATAATTATAGTGTTATTTTGATCCAGGGAAATACCTGGTTTTTTACTCACATTTTGCTTCCCACCCGTAACTTCCTAAGAGCTTTACAAGGGTCAGTAAATACCATGTAACTCTTCTGCCAGGTGTTGACTGGCTGGCATGGGAGCCTCGGAGTCCTTACTAAATAATAACCCACGAAGGCACAAGCACCCTTCAGAAACCTGGGAAGAGGAATGGAATGGTCTCAGTGATAGTTTCTCACTTGTGAGAGTTAACCAAATGCACTTAAGCACAAGGAACTTCTTTTGGAGTGCTGGAACCATGAGAAGATGCTGTGAAGAGTTGTCACAAGACAAACACTAGTGCCCAAACACCCCCATAAGGCAGTCGTCAGCTGGCTGCTCTCTTTTCTTCTGCACTGATGGCACACTCAGACATCTCTCTGAGGCCACTGCTGAGTTTCTGTGACCTTTCAGAAACTGGCAGGGAGGTGGGACCAGATCTTGAACCAGCTGGAGCATGGAGGTAGAGTTAACTGGTGTTCCTGCTTAGGGTGGAGCTCAAATCAGCAGGACTGCCAGGTCTCTAAAATGTTGTTGCATGAGACTCCTCTCCTCTGACATTTTGGGGTGATGTCCCTCTTTCTTTCCTAAGCTGAAAGCCTTTTTTGTGTGCCTGCACTGCAACAAACTCTCCAAGGACCCTTATGGGTCTCGAGCAGAGGTATCTTTGTTTTGGTCCTCTCAGTTTTGGCCATTTCTGTTCTTCTTACCACAGGCTAATTTACTGTATTCCCCTGACTCCTTCCCCTGAAGCTCATCTGATGTCATTGAGGTTTTATGCCTTGCACATTGTGATTACAAATGAAATAATTCCTTCAAATTCTTGGTTAAACATTTCTATCATGAAAGCCTCAAAATATGGTATATCAATAGGAAAGTACAATGCTCCTGTAAGTATTGTTTTCTTTTGTTTCTGCTAAAGGCCCAAAAATTGTCCTATCCACACCCTCCACCCTTTGGACTTGCTTTTCTTGCTAACCTATTTGTTTTGCTCTAAGAGAAACAGAAGTCATTTGTCCAGTGAACAGTTAACAGCCAAATACACGAGACATACCAAACCTTCTGACTCTTCAGCATCTCTTTTTAGCTGAAATACTTGGTGACAGATCTTGGAAGCATCCATCAGTTTAATCCATGGAGTGGGAAAGTGTAACCAGCATCCAGTGCTGCTGGGATCCCAGTGCCAGGCTGTATGAAACCAGAACAGGAGCCATCAGCAGTCTGAGAGCCAAATGCATCCCTTGCTGCTGCACAGCACCACAACCCTGTGCCCAAAACTGGCTGAGCCCTCTTAGCTGCCTGCTCCTCTTGAGCTGACCTTTATTCTTTATGGAATCCTATTTGTCAGGTCTATGTTCTAAAAATGCTCTGATCATCTAATTTGTATATATTTTGCTATCTGTTAGCTTTATTAAAGTTATCCCTTATGCTTAATAACCAAGAGCTGCCCCTATATATGCAATGTAGAATGTTAACTGAAGACTAATGGGAGATCCATGTTTAACACAGTTTTCCAATGAGGAAGAAAAGGTGTACACAGCCTAATTAGTGAAGAAATTAACCTAATAATTATTTTCTTTTTAAAATATGGTTTCATTTTTAAAATGCAACTTTATATGTATCAGTTTCCAAAATGAGTTTTCATGTTTAAACAATCAAGCCCAAAACATAGTTGTATGTTTTCTTAGCTTTGCCAACTTCTTATTAGGAAAACAGTTCTGGGGGCAGGAGAGCCAAGGACATGTAATTCCCTCTATGGAACAATTTCTCTCTTGATTACTTATGAAGTTTCAACTGAGATTTTTAAGGAAAGCAAGTCAGTCCTAATGCCTAGAATAGGCTTCTAGAACAGGAGGATTAAAGTATTTACCTCAAACCTAGACTCACTGCAGCAATAAATTTATATGCACATTAAAACTTAATTATCTTTTTCTCATGGATAAAAATATGGTTATTTTGCTAAAATAATGCCCATGCCCTGAAATTGTTACTGCTTTGTGTGAGTTTAAATGTTTTTTTTCCTGTAATTTCTGAGAACTTCAGGCTTTGGAGAGGAAAAAAACCTTCTAAAATTCTTTATAACTGGGCTCCTACAAATAGAGGTGACATGTTTATACTTCTCTGCCTAAGGAGACTCTAAAAGCCTCAAAGATTCCATTGTATTTTTTGTGTTTGTATTTATCATCAAAGGAGCAATAGCTACAGACTGAGGTGCCAGAGAAAATATAATGTCAGCTTACAAAGAAGTGTTAGAATTTGTTTGGTAATCTGGACATTTTAATTTGCGTCAGTATTCATTATATTCATAAACAAAACAATAGGGGGGGTTTAATGTTAGTGAAAACAATTATTTTATGGATTATATTTTAAATAGAAAAGTTTTCTTGTGCCTTAACACAAATTGTTGAATCTGTCTTCAGAAGTCAGTTATTTATTTTTATTTTGAAACCTGTATAATTTTTGAGACACTTGGACATATGATCCCAATAAATATCTCTTGGGATCTATGGGTGTATTTCCAATCACTGCAGTGGGCAGTGAAACAATTTCATTTAAATCTCCCTGCTTTTCAGCCCGTTGTTTCTTTTTTTCAATATAATGAATGAACTGTCTCTGTTTCTCAGCAATAATGAGCCAAGCCTGCAAATGCTTATTTGCAAATGGACCTTCAGCCATGGGAGCAGCTCTGCTGAGCTCTGGGAGCTGGGCATGCACCCACATTCCTGAGGGATTGGGACCATAAGGATGGATCAGGAGAAAGTTATTGAACAATTGCATTGCTTAGTTTTCTTCTCCAAAATACAGTCCTAATGGCCAGTTCAGAAGAAAATTTCTGAGATAGTAACTAGAGAGAAGGGGAAGCACACTGCACATCTAAATAAAATTGAGCAGTAGAATCGTTCCAAGAATCCTCTTAATGTGTCTGGATCAAGCTTGAAGTTTCAGTATGAACGTCCTGAATTGTTTTCCCTGTAAGGCTCTGCCATTTACATTTTTAAAGCTTTGCAAATTTTCTCTGGTTCTACTCTGTTTGGAAAAAAGAAACCACTTAGGTAGATTATAATTGCCTTGAAATAGCACTCTGTGAATTAAAAAACAGAAGGGTATCTATAGCTATTCCTTCAGCTTTTCAGAATCCTTAGGCATTAGTAGTCGGGGTGAGACTGCAACCAGTACTTTGTTTTTGGTTTCCTGACTATGGATACAATAAAATTTATTCTTATGTCTTTCCTTCACAGAGAAAGTCATCACCAGAAGAATGGCTTCAGGACTATGCTACTGCAGATATTTCTAAATATATTGTCCTCTGAAAATCAGTATTTTCTCCAATTCTACCTCTCTCGGTCTGGAAATAATTGGGTTGTGCCACTGATTCTGACTCTAGAATAAAAACCTGAACAAAAAAATATTGCAATTTCTATGGAATGATGTTTTTCTCTATCTTTGTCACTATAAGTGATACTGTAAACTACACTGCCAAAAATATTAGGCCTTGTGTGCTGTTTAAAGCTCAGGCAAGCAGATATTTCCTTGTTTTGAGCTGCAGAGGAAACCCTCACTTATTTTCATTTCCTAATTTCTTGTTGCTCAACTTGGCAGGTATGATATTATTTTGATTTTGATAGGATGTGATATATGTATGCATGTGTATAAATACACACATGCAGATGCTTATGTGTGCATAACCCTTGTATATCCACTCCCCCTTTGAAATTTCCTGTGGTTTGAAACCCAGTTTTCCTGTGACACTCTCATGCAGGGAAACACACTTGTTATTTCTTTGCACACTGGTGTCCTGGGTGGGTACTGCCAACAAAATTCCCTTAGGGCTGTAACACACACACTTCTGTGCCAGCTGCCAACCTCACCACGTTCAGAAATCAACAGTCCAGTCCCAGAAAAAAAAAAGTTAGAATGGCTTAGATATTACTGCCCTTCAGAGAAACCATGCATTTGTGGATCTCTTTCATTGCCTGTCTCTTGTATTATTCAGTTCCATTTTTTTTTGTAGCTTCTTCTTGCAGCCAAGAGTGATTCCCAGTGTGGTTGGTGTTTTTGTGCTGGTTCCCAGCAGTGGAACTGTGATACAGGCACTACCTGGGAGCTGAGAGCACTCCTGCCTTCCCCTCCTGAGCCTGCCTTGTGATGCCCAGCTGAGCACACAAACTCGTGCTTTTTGTTGTAGCTCTGTTCAGGTGTTCTCTCCTTCAAGCAGCTCCTGCTGCCACTGAAAGCCTTGCTGGTAGTTTGGTAGCTTACACAGTTTCTGGGCATTTTCCAAATACAGGTGAAAAGGCTCTGGATGGCCTTCAGGCACTTAAGTCATAAGGCCAAGATTCACAGTTTCCATGTCAAGAAATATTCCTGTCTTAGCTCAGTAGGAAGAAGGCAGAGAGATATTTTTTAATTATCTTGCCTTTTTTTGTAGTTTATTCTAAGCAAATGTTTGCGCATCTGAGACATTTCTATTTTTGGTGAGTAATAATGTCAGTCTTTTTTTGCTTCATTTGCTTTTCATGTGAGATTCTTGCCAGGCAAGAGTAAAATATTCAGGTCTCATTTACATTGAAAATTACTCTCTCATGGTTTAGGGGGAAAGATAGAGTTATTTTTTTTTTCTGACAGGTGTTCTTTTGTTGATGACGGTACATGGAGCCATAAAGTGATGTTCTATGAGGCTTTAATGCTTTTCATAAGTGCACTGCTAGTCTTTAAAGACTGTAAATGTTAAAGGCCTCTTCTCCAGAAGAGGAAAAAATGAGTGTCTGTCTTTGGGGAGAAAATGACCTATGATAGCATAGTACTTTGATTGTGCAAGTTCAAATCCTTGACAGATTCAATCATATGAGAAATATAAGAAGCAGCTATAGGTGAATTTTGTAATCTTTTCAGGATGAGCATCTAAAAATTCAGATGATCATCTGCTCCTTCTTGACCTGTGAGTTTCATAAGAGAAAACTTTACTGGTATCACTTCAGGTAGTAATGCAAGAGACTTAGGCTTTCAAGCATTTTTGAAGATATCTCAGTGACGGACTATAGCCAAAATAATTGAATGTCTTGTAACAGTATTTTAAATTTTGAGCTGTTTCAAATCTTGATGATGTTTGGTTTGACTGGCTCAAATTTGAAGTTTGCCATGTTTATCTGTTCTTTCAGAATGATAGATGTTTGAATACTTTTTTTTTTATTTTTAAAACACTAACCTGCCATGTAGAATTCTTTTTCTTCAACAGAATTTCCAAAAGTGAAAACTTTACAGAACAAACATAGGGAAATCTTCAGTGATAGGAATGCATTCAAATATCTTTTAGGGGATTTTTCAAACAATCAGCACATTTCCCATCTTCTGGAGTCCTCATGTGTGTGGTTTTCTGGTTGTCAGATCTTGATACCAAGAATCAGCAAGTGGGAGAACAGAAATGGTAAAATGAGTTGAAGGAGAGTTTCAATGTTCAGAGCTCTTTGGGAAGCTCTGGAGAATCTTGATTGGCATATGGATTGATTTTATGGGTAGGAAAGGTTTGATTCTGAGTAACGGAGAAAATGCCAAGATGTTTGACAAATGCAAATCCTTTGGGACTGGAACACAGGAGAGGAGACAGATCATGAAGTACTTTCTGTATTTGTACTTTAAAACTGTGAACTTCAGTCACTACCTATTGATTGCAGTGTTTTCGGTTCCCCTGTTGTGCTGCCATCAGCTGCTCACATCTTCCTGTATTATCCTCCTTGTCACATAAATTGTTTGATCTCTTCTTGTACTTTTGTCACAAAAGCTACTCTGAGCTGGACTGAACATGTGCAGTGATCTTGCCAAGCTGTGTGTGGATGACAAGGCTGACGAGTGACAAGCTCACTTGATTTGGTCCCTGTGCAACACTACAGGAGTTTGGTCTGGAGAAATTTATTGGATCTTAAAATGCTTGAACAGAGATGATAAGCAGACCATTGTATCTGGATCCATAAGCTGTAAACAAACAAGTTTTATTCGGTTCATCAAACTATTACCATTTTCTGTTGAAGAAATGATGCTGATATGTGGTACTGAAATTAAGAATGGATAATGATGATGATGAAAAAATTACAGGCCCACCCAAAGCCCGAAGCTTTGTTGTGATATGAACTGCTTTGTCCTTTCACATGAAGGAAAGTCTTTTACCCCAAATTACAGCCTTTTCTATGACCTTATGCAAAATATATTATTTTTAGAAGAGAAATCATGTTCAAATGGGTCTTATCAGCTGCCACCAGGCTCTACTAATTTCCTTCATCTCTTCAAAAAACAAAACAGTAAAAGCTGACTTGACTTAGAAGCAAAAGAGGCTTCTCATCTCTAAATCGGCTAAAGGGTGGGAGATGGGCAGCACTTCCAGTGACTTGTAACATACTCCAATCTCAGCTATAAATGTCATGTCCTGCAGGAGTTTTGTGCTGGCAGTGCTCTTCAGTGCAGAAGCAAAGGACACATATGGGGTATGAGATCAGACTGCCCACATGTGCTGAAGAACCACGGGATTTTTCTTCCTTAACCAGTACCTGTTGTTTCACTCATGATCTGTAATGCCTCTTAACTCACTGACTGGGCATGTGTCTCTATTCCTAGACAGCATTTGAGGTCACTGCATGTTTGTATTTTCAGGTTTTCTCTGTGTGTTTTTGAAACATTTCCAAGGTTTGTTGCTACCTAGTGTATCTAGAAGTTATTAATGATCAGCTAGTTGTGGCAAACTGCTGGGTTTTATGCATTAGGTTCCACCTTATCAATGGAGTTTATGATTGTGTTCTATGACATTCCCTTTCCAGCTCCTACTACTGGGGAAAGGGATGCACCCCCTGCACTAAGGTGCAGCAAAAGGCTGCAAAAGTGGATGCAAAATGGAGTGGCACCAGTGATACTCAGAGAGTTTTTCTATAAATGGGTGACAGGCACTTCACAGATAAAGGGTCTTTAGATAAAATCCTAGAATGAGCACTGATAGCTAACACAGATGGTGCTCAGGCAATAAAAAGGACCTGGGTGAATCTCACTCTTGGTTTCCAGTATTTTTGTAACAGACCACACAGCAAAAGTTGCCTGTGAGGGGATTTTACCTGTGTAAATGCTTTTTCCCATAATTTCTTTCAGTTTTACTGTCCTGTTTAGAAGGATGATGTGGCATCTCTTAAGGATCTGATTTCAGAATGAACCCTGTAACACTTATGCTTCTGTGTCTGCCTGCTTGTGCTGGACTATTTTTCTGAGACCTAACTGCTGGCCCTTGAGACACTGATATATTTAATTGGATTGTGAAACATGACAGAAGCTCATTTTTCAGACTTTAATCTTGGGGAGTTTCCAATGTGTACGCAGAAAGAGTTGTAATTCTCAGTAGTTCCAGGGGCCTAACAGATTCTAAGATCATTAACATTATGTTCTTTATGGCAGAGGGTGGTGACCATAAATTATGTTGGTATGAGCTTGAATAGAACTTTATGAGCTGAATTCTGCTGAGGCTCTCAAGCCTTGTGCTCTTACAGTTGTAAGCAAGAATGCAGGAACTAATAAAAAGGAGAAATTTCAACACTAGTGCAATTTGTCAATAGGATCTGATAGTTCAGTGGAATTAAAGCTCCCTCAAATTACTTTTTGTTTAATTCTGTTCAATGGCAGTTTAACCTTTTTTAAATCTGTGGTTTTATTTATGCTAATTTTTTTTTTTTTTTTTTTTTTTTTACTTTGAAATGTTTGTAAGTCACTTTCTGGTGATACTATGCACAAGTAGAAATATTGTGCTCCTAATTACTCTTTGAAAAATAGATCTTTCCTATTCATGTGTAGTATAAATATAATTTCCCTCTTCAGGATGGAGTCTGATTTCAGATTGTGTTTTCATAGAGGGTAAAGATTAGTGCCTCCTTATTGGTGTTGCTCTGTATACTTTATTGTAACTGCTAGAAGATGCTTCTCAAAGACTGAGTTCTGGAATTGTAAAATCAAGTTTCCATAAGCTGAGGTAAACCAAAATGCCACTTCTACATAGAGTCTTAGGAGTTAGACAGTGCATTTGCATTTGCCTTGATCCAGACCACTCATTCTGATGCTTAGTTTAGAAACTTTCAAAATCAGTTAAAAATCTTTTTTTTACAGGCTTTATATCCTTCGATCTCTTTTAAAAACTATTATCACTGTGTTGCCATGATGAGAGGAGCACTGTGAAAGGCATCTCTCTGTTAGCTGCAGTGATGGCTGTTCCTCCTTGCTCTGCTGTGCCAGCACCACGTGGGCTGCAGAACTTCATGTTTTGCCAGGTACATTAGGCTGCTGTCTGTCAGACAGCTCCTCTCACCCACTGAACTCACAGCACTCTGCAGGGCCAAATTAGATTTGTGTGAAATGCTAGCTGAGCCAGCAGCACTGTGTAGCTCCAAGTGACCATGTTAATTAGGAACCAAACCATAAAGAGTAGCATCTCTGCAAGGAGAATGCTGGCATGCTAACTACATCTGTGGCAAATTGAATTAAGAGAAATCCCATTATCTTGCTTGGGATTCTGCTTTCTACTGACAACATGTGTCAGTGTTACTGCAGGTCAGTTACTGCAGAGATGTTTCATTACTGTAAAAGGGTCTCTCAGAACAATGCATAGAGACATAACAACTAAACACAACTCCTGTGAATGATAGTAAGAATATTATTTAAAGTTGAACAAAGAAGTGGTTTACCTCTTTTCCTCTCTGTGTTGCTTAGGTGAGGTGAGGTGACAGAGTCACCAAAGCACATGGAATGTTCATCATTTTGGTGCTGTATCTAAACACCTTTGCTGACATGCTGTTGTCAAGCTAATGCCAGTGAGCTCTTGCAGAGACAAGTATTTGTCATAGTACTTATACCTTTGTCTTGCTCTGGGGCTTTTTTTAGCAGTTTATAAACATGTTCATGTGAACCAAGTATATTCAATCATATATGTATCTCTTCTTTTATAATCTTTCATGATTTTCTGCAAAAAAATAGGGAAGCCATTACATTTTCAGTTCCACAAGTGACCTAAAAAATTGAGAGTGAAGGACAGGCACACAAATAGAAGCATATGTAAAAGGTCCTTATGTACAATGATCCTGGAGTTAGGGGTGGATGGAAGCAAACAGAAACATGGAGTTATCCCTTTGTACCTCTGCTAAACTGGAATCATTGTTTCAGTTTGGTGGCAAGATCAGATGATAGAGTTGCATATTTAGCTAGGCTTTGGCACTGACTTTTTCCTATATGGAATAAGAGAATTATTAGATTTTAAGCATGTAGTGTTGATGTTTTAAACATTAAAAATAATGTACTTTTTAAAACATTAAACACATTAGAACAAAAATATCCTAATAGGGACATAAGCTTGGATATCAAGTACTTTGTCTCACTGAATTTTAATTAGGAATTTTCCCTAAAGCTTTACCAATGAAAAAGACCCTGATATATCATTTGCATTTTTGCATAAAAATAACTAAGGAGTCTAGTAAGCCAGTCATACTATTCCAGATATTCTATATTTTCAGACTGCTTCTTCCACAGAACATCTTCCACTGTATACCTTCCTCCACAGAACTTCAATTGAGTTAATGACATAAACTTTAGCAGTTACCCTCTGTTCTTATCCTCATCTTAAATTCTATTCAAATGTGCTCTGGTGTTTTACTTTTTTCACTTTTGATTTAAAGGAGAAGAATTATCATAATTTTAGAAGGAGAATGTCTTCATCCATGAGAAAGAAAACCCTATCCACCCTCCTGGTGTGGCTCCTACTTAATCAGAGTAGTAGGTTCTCCATTTCTTTCTGTCACTTCAACCCCAGCACTTGGACAAACCTATCATTGAGATTCTCCAGCCATTGTGTTTATTTCCCTTTATTTACAGGGAATATTCAGTTCTCACAAAAATACCAGATTGAGAGCACAAAACCCCACAGAACAAAGCCCTTCCTTTTAAGTCTGATTCTGAGGGATGAAGTTAAGAACAAGATGTAATAGCCAGGGGTGTTTGCCAGTTGCTGTTATGCAGCAATCTCTTGGGTGCATTGCTATGCTGAGTACTGCACAGCATGTGACATTCAATAGTGGGTACATGACACCATTGGAGCTCTTTTCTTATCTTGACTGAGGTTTTTTGGTTCCTGTGTCCATTTGATATTTGACTTTTGACTGCTAATGATAAATGCAAATTACTGTTACCAACTGTTCTGATTATAGCAATTTGCCATCACCATTCTCAAAGTGAGAAAGTGATCAGTGCCTGCTGCACTTCTCCAGGTGCACAGCCTTTGCCAGAGCACTAGAAGTGTGTTCTGCTCCCCTGCATTCATTCTGCAGTGGTGTGTGAAGGTCTCACTCTCAGGGCAGATGTGCAGTGCAGCCAAGGAGAAATATGCAGACAATCAGAGATACCAGGTTAGAAGGGGATGTCAGGGATCATCTGGTTCAACCTTTCCTGGCAAAACCATGGTCTGGACAAGATAACCCAGCACCCTCTTCAGCTAGGTCTTAAAAGTATCCAGTATTTGGAATCTATCTATTCCCCAGGGAAATTATTCCAGCAGCTAATTGTCCTAATTGTAAAAAATGTTCCTTTCATGCCAACTGTAGTGTCCCCAGTCACCTGTACCCATTTTCCCTACTGCTTTGATAAGAGAGAGCCCAGCAATGCACTTTTGTGTCCCAGCATGTGGAGCCCAGCGTTTGCAGCAGCAGGAGGACAGGGTTTGGGTGGGACAGTAACTTTATGCTGCAGAGATCATTCTCTTTAGTAGCTTTTAGATGAGTATCCTCTGACCTGCAAAGTTGTAGATTTAAGCTCCCAGAATTTAGGTGCTTTTTGTTTGTTTGTTTGTTTGTTTGTTATTTTTTGTTTGTTTGTTTGTTTTTAATGCATTTACATAAGATTTTTACATTTTTGGATTAGCTTTCTTTTACTGCTAATAATGCCCCTTACTCAGCTATTAAAATCTGTTAGCTTAGTTTGGTAGTCTTTTTTACCAGAAGATATAAATTCACTCTGAGAATCTAATATCATGCCTTTAAACAATGTCTGTGCTGTTTGCAAAATTTTGCTCTTGGCTGTTCTCTGTAATAAGCCTTCTCTCCTTTAAAAAACATGATTTGTGACTTATAAAGATTTTTTTTCTTTCTTCTTTTGGCTTTTCCATCTGCAATGATGCAGAATATGATGCCATTTAGTTGTCATTATAAAGCTAATTTTCATATTTAGCTTTAGGTTTTTTCCCTGATTGGGACTAAGCAAAAAACTATCTGCAAGACCTTCCCCTAATGGATCAGATAGGGTGGGGAATAATCCCTGTGTTTGCACCCTCAGGGCTCTGCCTTCCATCAGCCACACAGAGCCCTGGACTGGGGCACATGAGATCCTCCTCAAAGTACCAAGGGAAGAAGGACAGGGGAACCCCGAATCAGAATGTTTTTCAAACAGCTCTGTGATGCTTGCTTACATCAGCTAATGATCATCTCATGAAGTGCTGCTCTAAGAGCTAGAAATTATATTGGACATGATGTATGTGTGTATATATGCAGGTTCAGAATAATCACCCTGGTACCTACAGGAAACCCAATTTCCCAAGACCAGCCAGGAGTATTCTGTAAGTGGCAGGTGTCATGACCTGTGCACATCTGAACTATGTAAAGGTTAATTGTATTCCACTCCACTGCAACTATGGTTACATTCATGGGACTTGGTGCTTAATGCTGCTTTTTAGCTGATGTGTTACTGTAGAGATGAATTATATGAATGCAGAACTAAAATTATTCACATCAATTACAATAAGTTATTATACTTAAAAAGTAGAGATAGGAAACATATTTCTTATAAATGATTCTGAATAGAGTACTTTCTGGTTTGCAAATATTTCAGTAAATCATCTTTATTTTCTGATAGTGCATTTTTTATTTTTTAGTATTTTCTTGCTTGTCTGGACAGCTAATTTTCAGCCTATGGATTGTGATCAGTAAACTTTGACTGTTTCTTACAGTCTGAAAATGTCCATGTCCTTCTTAGGAGGTGCCACCAGAGCTGGATGCAGCATTGCAGGTGGGGTCTCACCAGAGCAGAGGGACAGAATCCTCTCCCTCACCTGCAGCTCACAGGGCTCTGATTGCAGCCCAGGACAGGTTTGGGATGAAGGTCATGTTGAGCTTCTGGTCAGCCAACGTCCCCAAGTCCTTCTCCTCAGGCCTGCCCTTAATCCATTCTCTTCCCAGCATGTATTTGTGCTTTTTGTTTATACTTTCTTTTATTGTAGCAACAGTCTCAAAAACCTTCCTATTTGAGAATGTATTTTAGTGGTACACTTGGAAAATCATGAAGGCAAAAGAGCAGCTACCTGTGGAGATAATAACCATGATCAAAAGGAGCTGTACTTAGAGCAGACAGGTGCTATTGTTAGGTGCACATGTGGCTCTGCCTTCCAGAATCTCTGTGTGCTTTTCCCTAAGGAAAGGTTGTCTCTTGTCTTAGTCACTGCATTGATAATTACCAGTCATCCAGTTATGTGATGTGAATATCAGAGCTCACTCCTGAGATCATGCTGCGACTACACGTTCACTTGGACACCTAAATTACCACTGCCTGGGTCATGACTGCTGTAAGTTTTTGTATATTAGAGACAATATATACAAGGACATGGAATGAGCAGAACTGGCTGGCAGCAGTGAGAGGCCTTGGAGCATCCTTACAGGGAGCAGCTGTTTGTGGCTTTGCTCATTTACAGTTCTGCTACCTAAATTCCCCTCTCTCTTTCTGTTGCTGATTGGAAAGAGTTATTGTTGCTAAGGTCATTACAGAATCATTGTGAGCCGAATGGGAGCCAGGGCCAAGCCATCTAATTGTGTGTTAGTGCTGAAGAGAGGAGCCCTGAGGCCCTGAATCTGTCCTTAGTTACCAAACAGCTGCTGGTATTCCCCTAGCTCAGTGTAAAACCCTGCTCATGGAGCTCAGGGGAGCAGTAGGATACATCTCAGGGTGCAGGGTGCACCCTGGCACTTCTGCTGCAGAAATTCTGTTAGTGACACTGCAGTGGGATCTAAACTGAAATCTAAACTAAAACAACAAATCAGACATTTTCCTAGTTATTTCACACCTTAGGGACCAGCTTAAACTCAGAACTTTCCCTCATTCTGTGGTTGAATTTGTCACATTTCTCGAAGGGTGCTGGTGGCTGCTCCACTGCAAGCCATGCCTCCAAACTTTATGGAGTTTGCCCCTCAGCTTTCTTCATAGGCTTCTGTACTCCTCATGAACACAGAATTTGTTAGAAAGAGCAATGTTCCCTTGTCAGAAAGCTACAATGTCAACAAATATTAAATCTTTCAAACATTGCTTTTCAAGGACACACCAGAGAGAATGAGGAGTGTATAACAAAACCAAACAAGTTGTCAAACTGATATGAATCTTGAGAATTAGAGTTCCAGCCTTGAAATGGTGCATAGACTCTGCCAGGTGTTCTCTGCCCTGGTTTTGTTACCTACACAGCCTAATTAATGAAGGGATCTGAGCTCAGTGGTAACACCACAGCGTGAGACTCGCAATCATCGTTCATCCTATAACACTGAGGAGCAACTTTGGCATCAGCTTGCTTAGTCCTACATGCCAGATGCAGGAATGTGTTCTTGCAGGATACCTTATGGCAAAGGAGTGTGGAGTTTGCCATTGTGCTCAAAACACACATTCCTGCTGATCTTCCAGGAGCATTATAAGTTATGCAGTATCATCTGCCATGTCCTGTATGGGATGCAGCATGGATGCTCTGAAACATTGCAGGTTTGCAATGGAATAAGTGATTGTAGTCCCATAATGTGTTTAATTAGGTGATCTAAATCCCCACTTCCCCTAAGTTTTCATAAATTAATTCACATCCTTTCTGTAGTAGATCCAAACTCATTCCCTTTGCTTTGACTGCACCCCTCTCAGTGTAGGAGCAATGAAGTAGATTTTTGCAGAGATGAGGAAAGGCTTGAATGCAGTGAGTTGCTTCTGTTTTCAGAAAAATGTTAAACTGGCTAATCTCCAAAGGATCAAATTCTGACCTCAGCTGCTGTGGATTGCAACTCGTGCACCACCATTGGCTCTCCTGGATTAACTCCTGCCTTTCTCTGGTGTGCATGAGAACAGCTAGAGTCCTTCTGTGTTCCATGTGGCTCTGTTGGGGTGATTTGTGCAATTTAAAATGGCTGCTGGCTGCTGGCTCACCATTCATTTTCTCTATCAGGCAATCCAGGATTCTGTGGCATTCTGGTCACGACATGTAACAGAACCCCAAAGACAGATTATGCAGTCACACCGATGAAAATTGATTACTAAGCACTCAATGAGTCATCTGCCTCAGGAAGTAACTACTTCAATCTATTATTGTCGATGTCCTGATGGGTCAACCAGGACGTGAAAAGGAATTTGCATTAAATTGATTTGAGTGTTTTTTCTAGAAATAACATCACTCAATCAAAGGAAACATTCAGACAGAGCTAGAGAGAACTGACTGAATTTGATTTGGGAAGGCAAAGCAGCAAGGGATGAGCAGGGTGATTCAGATAAAAATATAAATGGGATTTAGAGCACCATAAATCTCACATTTCAGAATGGAGAGTTGGAACAATTCTTAACAATTTCTGCAATGCGGATTGTGCTGCACATTTTGGAAATCCTTTATTTGCTTATTGATCTGTGTGTGTACATATCTATATACACACATCACCCAGTTATGTGAACAGTGTGTTTATGCAAATAGTGTGCTTAAATATGCACTCACCATCACCAGTTGCCAGCAGGTAACAGACCAGCATGGCCAGGTTCCAGTTCTCCCAGGTGACTTTGCTGTACTGAGCTCATATGAAAACTGGAAAGTGGAATTTTTTTCCTTCTCAGAGCTGAAGACTTTCAGAGTGAGCAGCACACCACTCAATAGAATTCAATAAGGGATGAATCATAGGGAAATGTCACTTCCTTATCATCAGTCTTAGTCTTAAAGTGATTCATCCTCCCTCCTTCATGCTTGTAGTATGGGGTAGGTGTTCTGGCACCTGAAATTGTAGTGAGTTTCTGCTATCATGCTATTCCAAATAGCTCTGTAACTTCTTCCAAGATTACTACTCATCATTTGAGGGTCCAATTAAAACTTCACACTTTAAAGAACTTGCTCCTTACTGGATACATGATTTGTGAATTTGTCTCTTATTGATTTTTATACAGTCAGTCTTTATATCAATTCCAATAAGTTCTATCTGAGTAATGATTTTTTGATTTGACCTAAGAAATTACAGAAAGATCTTTTAAAAAAAATGACTGTTGATTTGATCTGTTTCAGTTTTTGGCTTTCCACTCTGAGGCATTTATAAGGGTGTAATAGCTCAGGACAAATTTAATTATTATTGTTTCAGAGAGTTGGGGCTCTTGGAATTGTCTCAATCTGGAGCCCCCAAAACTGTGGGATTCACAATCACTGTCATAGCTGAAACTGGCTTTAATAAATGAGGCTTAACCCTGAAATAAGGAGGAAAAGGACAGGGAAGGATGTTGGAAAGGCATATGCTAATCTACTATTGAAACTGCACAAGAACCAGCTCAGTGTGCTGGATACAGGATGAGCAAAATCTCTCAGAGAATAGAGGAAGGACCACAATCACAATTTCCTCTGAATAATCTATAAATGTCATCTCCTTCTTTAGCAGATTTATGCTTATCCTTCCTCTGTCAGATGGGTCCAAAAACAGCAGAGAAACTGCCCAGTAAGAGAGGGGATTAGAGAGCTGCCCACTATTTAAATTCACTATTATTTGCTCAAAAGACCAAATTATATCACATTTTTCATTAGGAACCTGAAGAGGTTTTGAAAAGGATTGTACCCTCTGTATATGATACATAACTAAATAGCAAAGTATTCCTCTCTGAGTAATGATGTATAAATATTGAATATATAGAAATATGCACTTTATTAAACAGAACCCATATTACTTTAGCAGTCAGGAGCCTAGGAGGTAGCAAAAAGTGATTGTGCTCTTGCCAGATAAATCCTCCAGCAGTAATAGTCACATTTTTCTGACAAAAACCAAAACATACCAATTGGAAAAATTGGTGCTTTGATGGCATATATTGCTATTCAGTAAGGAGGAAAAAAGAAAGTGTAAATTTAAAACTGTTTCTTCTGTTCTTGCTTTATTTCACCCATCATTTGTTCTGGTAATAGAATAAATATGCTCTTCTCTCCCTCTTTCTGACTGCAGGTGCTTATGTTTCTCCTTCAGGCAGTTAATTGGTTGATATTGATGAAGATGCAGCAGTAATAGAATCTTTATATTTTCTTCTAATTTACACATCTGTGAGATTAAGATTCAGTCCCAGGCATGTGCATGGGGAGTTGGAGTTCTGTGTTTTGACAACACTGTGAACATATCCAACAGTAATTAAGTATTTGGGGATAAGTGGAAAGTCAGTGTCAAGCTGATCAAAATGTATGGTGGGCCAGAGATGACTGGGTAGTTCTGCAAAGATAAACATTAACATTGCTGCTATTAATTGCCATATCTGCATGGCTTCATTTCCCCTAAACTGTGATGTGTTACATGAGCTGAATTCCTCTCTAATGGTGTAGCCAAACAGCCAATTCTGCAGTGTCTATTAGTTATAAATAGTAGTCATTGAAGGAAGATCCTAGAGAAAGCCTTGTAATTCCATTTTGTGCTAAGTGTTTCACCAACCTGTAACTGGAGACAGTGTCTCTCTGGCATTGCCTTGTGTATGTTAAAAACAGCCTGTGAGCCCAGGAGCCCAATATTGTATGAAGTTAACAGGATAATAATCACTTCTGAAGCCTTCCCCTGCATGGAGTAGGTTTGGGAAAACAGGAAAAGGAAATAGTAATGGTTCTTTCCTACACTGGTGAGCCCAAAAGTGCATCTGCATTAATGTTTCAGTTTGGCTCAGAGGAAGAACCTCCTGAGTGTCCCTGTTGATCGTGCTTGGGTTTGCCTTGGAGGATGGCCTTGGAGTGAACTCTGATTTCATTTCAATGAAACTGGACTGAAAATGTGACCTAGAAATGTGCCTGATTCACTCCAAATGCTAATGAGCATTAAATCCGTGGGACCAGCATAATTTATCCAAAGTAAATCTCTGAAACCTGTAGTGCAGTGTTGAATCCCTGCAGTACCTGCTCACTGAGGGGTACCATGGGCTTCACAGACACTTATGTCCCAGTTCAGCAAAAGAATTAAGTACATGTCTACTGTTAAGATTTTTTTTTTTTTTTTTTGATGTACAGTGATTGCTGGTTTAGGTTCCTAGCAAGAATTAGAACGTACAAGAGGCAAAATGAAAAATGCTTAAATTTTACCAGAGAATGATAAGGGATCAAGGCAGACAGTAATCTAAGACTGAGCACAAGCTCCAAGATGGAACATAGGCATTGATCTGTTCCTATAAATAACATGGATGAGAGGCCTGAAGTACCTTGAACATAACAGCAAAACTCTTAAATTATATCCCTGGACTAAAAAAAGAAAAAAAAAAAAAGAAAAAGAAAAAGGTCGATGAAGCTTCTTAATCCAAGAGGTAACATGATCAAAATGAATTTCAGGACAGCTAAGTCAGGTCAGAACAGTACAAACTGCTTGGGTCTGACAGACTGAAATGCAAGTAGGTCAAGCAGGAGAACAGAGATACAGGGAAAGAAGAGACCTCACTGAGATTGAGACTTGGAATTTTGATTTTCCTGTATTTCCTGAGTTTAAAAAGCTGATAATCAAGATAAAGATTGGTTTGTGGGAGAATTTACAAATACCTCTGTAAAAGCATTGTCTTGCCACCTTTACTGAAGAGATCTGATACACCACAGGATCCTGTAAGGGCTATGTGAGTGCACAGGGAAGCATGGGCAGCTCTCTGCCCTCCTCAGCTAGAGAGGGAAAATGAGATAACTTCCCAAAGTCAAGGAGCTTCATCCCTGCACTGCAGTCTGTGTGAGAGCAAACTGCCTTAAATGCATGTGCTTAAGGTCAGTCACCATCTGAAAATTCTGCTCTTGAGTCCAGGGACAAGACAAAGGCAACCAGAGACTCTTTCCCCAAAACAGTATTTTTTAAAAAATCAGACCCTTGTAACTTTACTCTGAAATTCCTTCAAGGTTTTGCCCAATTTGTGCTTGTGGGAGCATAACTTCAATCACACCCCTCTGCCTGCACACTGTTATTGTGGCTGGCACATCCCTTAATGCAATAGATTTCCTTAATGAAGAGGGCATGAAACTTGCACAATAACAAATCTATCATGCAAGAATTGATACTTCAAAATTATGCTCACTTGTAGTTACAAGAATAAAGTTGCCCATGGATAAGTGAAGATTGCTAGCTGAAGATTGGCTGATAAATCACAAGAATTAATAGTTTTGTTATGATTATTTTTAAAGAATGTAAGTGTTTGGGAAAGTGTCTGGCTCCAATAAGGCAATTCTTCATTAAAAATGGGCTACAAGGGGTTTTATGGCATATTCTTTGTGGAAAAATTTATTTCCCAGTTATCTAGACTGAAACACAACTGAACCCAACCAGAATAATCTCATGAACCATCTTGCAGATTCTGTCCCACTGAAGGGTCATAATTCTATTAGCATCAAAGTCAAAGAAATTGAAAAAAAGAGAAGCTTGGTCAATATCTGAAGTGTTAGGACTAAATGTGTACAAATTGTTACAGTTAGTTTTGATAAGAAGAGTTTGATAATGTTTGAACAATAAATTACTCAAAACAAATGAATTTATTGTTCCCTGATATAAGCAATGTAATTAGAAGAGCATAACCATGACTTTGTAATTGCTAGAGTATGAGCTGGGATAGGAATGCTGATGAATTTTAAATTATGTAATTTGAAACCAGCAAGCAGGGGTATGACTTTACATGATTCCTGAAATAAAACATTATTTAGATTCTGTCATTAAGTGTGCACAGGTTCTGTCCAGTCAAGTTAATAAAATCATCAGCTACCTGATGTCAGTAAGTGCATTGCATTTGTAAGCAGAAATAAAAAAAGAAAGCAGACTGGAGATATAAAATAGGATGACACAGACTATCCTAAGTTTGCTTGTTCTTCTGGCTTATACATAAATATAGTCAACCTTCATGTAGCCCCATGTACAGCCCAGGAGTTCCTGCAGCCCCTGGGAAACTGCCAGCAGGGGCAGGGGAGCAGAACAGAGCTGGCAGATCCTTAAGGAGATTTTCCAGAGAGCCAGAGCCCTCGATCCACAGGGGTAAGGAATTGGGCAAGGAAGGCAAGAGGCTGGCATGGCTGAGCTGAGACTGCTGGGCAAACTGAGGAGGGGGTACACAGGCAGTGGGAGCAAGGACACAGATCCTGGGAAAGGCATAGGATGGACATGAACCTCACTAGGATAGCAAAGAGTAACAGGAGGGGCTTCTGCAGGTGTGTTGGACTGTGGAAGATGGTTTGTAAGGACTGTGCAGAAGGCAATTTTCCTCAATGAATTACAGCTGTACTGATTGCTGAGGAGTGGAAACAGCCTTGCCTGCCCCATGAGGGTGGGGTTATGAAAGAGTGGGTTAGCTGCTCATCAGCTAGTTGGGGTCTGCTGCAGTTCAGGATGGAGGCTGCTGGGGAAGGGACATGTGGCTGTGTAAGGGACAGCCAGGTAAGAAGATGCTGTGTGAGGGACAGAGAGGGTGGGTGGCTGGGTAGGGGACAGCTGGGGTTAGCCAGTCATGCAGAGGGAAGGAGTCAGTGCTGTGTGGAGCTGCCAGTGAGGAAAGGAGTAAGAGCTGCCTGAGAGAAGGCATGAAAAGTTTTGAAGAAAGGACTGGTGATGATGCCAGTTGTGTCTCTCAACAGAATTGCAACATTGGACAGAAAGGGAATGTCAGGGACAGCACATGCCCTGCTCCATGAGCAGCCCTGGCAAACAGCAATGGATGAAGAGAGGCCTGAGCTCCTCAACTCCTGTGCCTTCACTGAGCCTCTCCCTGAACTTTTGAGGGGATGGAGCACAGGGCAGGGATGGCAGGAGTCCTTCCTGTGTGAGTGGGGATCAGGACTGTGGCTCCTGAGGAACCTGGGCATACTCAAATCTGTGAGATTGGCACCTGGGAGAAACACCTCACAGTCCTGTGGGAATTGACTCATGGAGTTGCCAAGTCACTCTTTATTTATTTATTTAAAGAGTCATGGTGGGCAGGTCAGGTCTCTGGTGCCTGGAAAAAGGGAAACATTGCCCCTCTTTGAGATGGGTATGAAGGGCTGTGGAGCCTGGGAACAGATCTGGGCTGTGCTAAGGCACAGATCTCTCTTCTTGGCAGGAGGATTTAGAAGCCTAAGAAATAATACAAATTAAATACTAGTCAAACAAATACCTTAGAACAAATGCTCGTTACTATTTATTTTTCATTAGGACATTGTCAGGTCAAAAAGTAATGCAATTTACTATGAAATTGTTCACATATTACCTCAGTTCCAAATAGCTGAAGTTTTTCTTATCAATTTATATAATGCCTTTTCATAGATTTAAGTTTTTTTGAGATTTTTTGCTATTATGAACCAAGTGACTGTCATATTGTGCTTTTGGGTTTGTTGGGGTTTTTTTTCCACCCTCACCTTAATGCTGAATTATTAGGTTCAATATTGCCTTCCATGTTCAATTTTTCTGTTTTAGTAGCTCACAGATTTATATATTTTATCAGTCCTCTTTCTCAAGGAGGGGGAATTCTGAATTTCAAGGCAAGCTGGTTTTGCAGTTTTGTTCCCTAAAGTATGAGGAGCTTTAGCCAATATCTCATTGTTATTTTACAGAATTTTTTTAATTTTTTTTTTTTTTTTTTTGAGGCTGATAACAGGTAACAATTTCCAAGTTACATTAAAGGAGACAGTTTAATCTAGTGGTGAGACCATTCCAAATTCAACAGGTCACAGTAATTTGCTGTTTGTTGTTTCACAGAAAAACTATGAAAAATATCTTGATACTAAAGAATAGGTCTTCAAAGTCACTTTGTACCTTAGTAAGGAGGATAAATAATGATAAATTGTATGTCTTATTAGAGGCAATATAGTAGTGCTTGGTACTGTCTTGATTTTAGCAGATGTTTTTCCTATTAAACTCTAGAATATATGGCTCCAGTAAACATATGGAAGTAGTTAATTTACTGTCTTCATACAGAAAGTAGTCTGTAAATAAGTCTCTAATGTATTCACTGCATTGTTTTAGAACAATCCCACAACTTTTTGGGAATGCACCTATTCTAGTAAATATTCTAGTAAGCAAACATTTACAGTAAATAAATAAATAACACAGGAATAATAGCCTTACTAGTGCCATGATGATGAAAGAAAAGGGAATAATCATTTAACCTTTCATAAGAATTTTCTGAAATTGTACATAAACCTTTCTTACATTAAGTTTTCCCTTAAAATAGCCTTTTTTTTGTTTTAATTGTCCTCTGAAATGTCTGCTTTTTACAGGTTCCTTCAGTAATATTCTGTTCTGGTAATCATAGTCTGAAAATAATGCCTTGCTAACAGTTACTGAGGCAAGGAGTAGAAAGGAACCAGAGGGCTTGACCACACCAAACTGCCAAAATGGCAAATACATTCAATCATTTTAAATTAAATTATTAGAATCTTCCTTTGATCATCTATAAAAAGAAAAAGGGGCACAAAGTTCCTTAACTGAAATGTTTCTGTGGAATATTCATTCCACTGCAGTTATAAATAGAGTGCCCTGTGGGTTTCAGGGCATGCAGATGTCACTAGGTAGAAAAGAGCTGCAAGAGCTCTGAAACTCAGGAAGAAATGAGATGTTTGTTACACTCGTGAGACTCATGGATACAGAAAAGAAGACACATATAAGTTAAAAAAAAAAAAAAAAAAAAAGAGAGACTAAGCCAAACTTTTTTAACAGTATAGGCATCTGCTTGAAATACTAAATTTGCCTTAATGTGAAATAATGAGCATTTTAATGTGGTCTTATAATTTAAGGCTTTCTTGTACAGTGCCTGTCTTCCTTGCAGTATCTTCACTAGAAAAGCTCAGAGGAAGCAAGGCCAAACACAATATTGTCAAGGGAAGGGCTGGTACAGAGCAGCTGAGCTGGAGGAGAGGTGGTGATGCTGCCACCACCCCCAGAATACTGGAAGAGATGAAAGCAGGGGTGAAGTCCCTGTCCTATACTATTACCTTAACCATATCAGTAAAAATGGTTTACCTGCTATTTATGAGCTTGCAGGGCTACTTCTTGCAATGATTAATGGTAAGCAGCTGATTCCCTTTCCCTTCCAAACACTCATTAAGCATCTGAGGCAGCTGAGAGTCAGTTTCTGCAAAGACATGGCTGTTAATAACCTCACAGCTTTTAGCCCTTCAGGCTTAGAAATATTGTCTATGAGATTATGAGGCAATCTTAAAACTTAAGTGCTGGTATATGAGGTTTTGTTTTTATGAGGCTTCTGGTTGTACATCCAGCTTCCTTTCTCTGATTATGCAGGTTCAGAATTTTGTTCTGACTGTAAGGAGTTATTAATGTTTTACTTCTGAACAGGAACACTTATAGTGTTCTCTAGGTAGTCAATGAAAAGTCATTAATACATTTGAATATCTAGAGTTCAGAAGCTTGCTGTCAACATCTGTGTGGGGGTAACTGATATTGAGAATAAAACATGAATATTATTTTCTCCTGTGATGTTGTTCTTAAAGGAATAATTTTGCTATTTACTGGACAGGTATGAATTTGTCCAAATTTTGAAGGGATTGATTTGTGCTAAATATCAGGGTAAAGTTAGTTTTGATGGGTAAAATAAATGAAAATCCTTTGAAGGATTAAATGATCTTAGTATTAATAAGGTGCTATGGCAGGTAATGTGACTTAATTAATTAAGATAGAATGCAAGTTGTTCTTTCCTGGCTGATTTCTTAAATATGCTTTCATCTCCTTTGATGCTTCAGGTCAGGTAGTTTATATCTATATAGAATTCAGAGGGATGCTTTCCATCCTGGTGAAAAAGGTGCTTTGTTGCAGTCAGAAGAGGCAGTGGGAAATGGAAATGTACCAGTGTAGTTAATCTGTCTCAGCAGATTTGTTCAGGTAACATAGGAGATTGTCAAATCTCCTGTCATCCTTTGGGCTAAAACACTTAATAGTTGAGTCTAGACCTATTAAGGTGATGGGGGAATTCTGGATTTCACAGTGTGGTGGTAGGAATCTTAGGGGGAGGGAATATTTCCAGAGATGCCCAGAGGATATGTGGAACAAAGGAATGAATAAAGATATCAAAATGTTATTATCAAGACAAAGTCCCTTTGCTTTGTGTTTGTTGAAACGTCACAGAAAAATCTCTTTTAGAGAAGCTCATGTTGACATTTGCTCCCTTGATAAAGGCAGGGCATCTCCATAACCTGCAGAGAAGTGTGGCAGCAATGCTTTGCTCCCCTCTTGGTGGCTGTGCAGGCAATGAGTTTTTATCCAGCTTTTTGAGAGTCCATGCATCACCTCTAGCAGCAAGGTAATTTTTCTAAAAATTCAGAGACAAACACTGCAAATCAGTTGGTTTTACAGTTTGTGGTATGGCTCTGATGAAACAAGAATGATTCACACTTCATCTCCACCCTTGCATTTTAATTCAGCATTTTATTGTAGATCTGACTGAGTTTTCAGTAGCCAGCTGAAATTGAGAGAGAATATTTTTAGTTCTAGTGTGAGCAAAGAGGAAGAAATAGATGAGGACAAAAACTTGAAACTGGGTGAGTTATCACATGTTCCTGAGATTTTTCTCTTCTCTGTTAGCAGTAAAAAATATTTTATCAAGAGATACAATGCCTCTTTAGCAAGTCCTGTCAGAAAGTTCTTAGTTTAATTTTGCTGTCTGAATAAGACTAAGGATTATATGCACTGGCAATATAAATACATACACCACAGGTTAAAATAGACTACAGGTTATTTTGGTGTGTTTATGCATAGAGTGGACTGGGAAAATTGTTAGTCTTCTCTATTTATTTATTGATTATTTATTGTAAGCACAGAAAAGAGAAATACTTCGATTGAAAATCAGTTATGAACTTGCTGAATATTCCTGGCAGACCTTTAAAAAAACTATGGCTTCAAGGTTGTTGTTATATCACTTTGAAAATAAACCTTTTTTTTTTTTTTTTTTTTTTAATAGAAGAGAGATCCTCTTATTCACATTTTCATTTCTGAAAGGTCTTTGAAACAGATTGCAGAATTAACAAAGTACAATGTGATTTAAGTCCTCTGCTGTGGTATTCCTTCTGCAAGAAAAGCTTGAGATAACCAAATGAAATGTTGGAAAAGCATTTTTGATAAGGAATGTTGGAGCTATCTCTGTACTCTGGAATTCACAGAATATAATATAGTTCTTCTGAATTATTTGAAAATCTCTGTGAAAGAGGATAATGGCATCTTTCATAGCTCTGTATTTTTGTCTTTACTTTCAATCTGCTCCTGTTCTTCCAGAGCCTTCCAATATCCTATTTTCTTGTGGAATATGAGATAATCCTGGATTGCAGCAGTGTCCAGAGTGGGGTTCACGTGGCCAAAAGCAGCTGGCCAGATTCCATTCATAGTCAGTAGGGTCATCAGAGGTATGAGTTTCCCCCACTTGGGAGAGGACATGCAAAATATAAATGGATCCTTTAAAAAGTGCAGTTGCATTGAGCTGTGAAGAGCCCCTGTCTGATGAGCTGAGCTGTCCATGCCTGCACAGCTCATGCCCAGTGCTAAGTGAATCAAATCTTCCCCTGCTCAAGTGACAGCTCAGTTATCTTATCTGGGAAGCTCTCTGAAAATGAACTTCAGCCTCATGTGGGTGGCCAGAAGAGGCTTTCTGGGCTGTATTGAAGGACAGGGATTTATTTCTGCTCTTTTCCTAGAATATGAATTTCACTCCATCTTCTGGGGTTTGCTACACCTGGAAAAGGTTAATCCATATAGTTGAAGATTATGTTGACTTTAGGAGTTTATTTTCAAACTTTGCAAAGAAATGAGAAATATGGTGCTATATTAATTTAGCAATGCATCCTTGTTATCAAAAAAGGAGGAGGTACTCTTGTATTTCATTTTGTATTCTGTCTTGCATAGATCCACAAATCTAATCCTCTCCATGAAAAATCAGATCTCTTAGGAAAAGTGATTATTTAATTTGTGCTTTTCCTCCATTGTGCTGCCATCCCCTTTAGAATGCTAAAGATTTTTAATGGCATAAATTACTTAACTGGTATTGTATAAGAAGAATAGGAAAAATACCAAGTTGCAGTGGGATTTAGAGTTTTTCTTTTTCAAGAACTGATTTTGGATAATCCAAAAGTATGGTTTGAAGAGGCTTCGTTAGAGCCTCAGCAATCTGAACCAAGGCAACAGAATGATTCTTAAATTGTTTTCATCAGTTTAGGATGTTAGATGTTTTTAGCTCTTTTCTTTTGGCATCCATCTGTCAGTAACATTCTCCTTCTGGCTAGCCACAGCAAAGCACCATTATAATTTCATTATATGCTAGGACAGAGGGGAAAATGGAGTCTGTGGTACTTATTTTTAAGATATCCTTCAGAACCTTGGTGCTTCTGATAGCTCTTATGTCATATGTCAAACATATTTATGCCTTGGGTAATGTAATGCAGGGATTGTGGAAGTGAAGAGGAGCAATTGAAATTTTAACATTTATCATAATACTAACAAACATTCATTGATTATTCAGGAGGAAAGATGAAGTTTTATCGCTTATATCAAATAAGAGATATTAGAAAATGAGGCAAGGAAATAAACTATTGAGAAGAAATGGAAATGCTGCTTGTTTATGGATATTTAGAACACCCTGCTCTGATGAGCAGGATGTAGCAAGAGATAAATACAGAGACTTCCATTAGGTATCTTATAATTGCAATGATCAAAAGAAGAGTAGCCAAAGGTGCTGGCAATGCTGTTGTGCAGCCTGTGGTTCATGAGCTCCCCACCTACCTGCTGGAAAGGAATGTAGATGGCCCAATGTCTGCTTGAAACATTTTGCAGTCAGTTTTCAGAATTTCAGGAATAAAGGGTTAAAAGAAGGCTTGTGGATTGTATTTTGGTGGTTAAAGGTGAAATTGCAAAAGTAAAAGGTGGGGTTAATGAAAGTTTTTGAAATACTGACATTTCTGATACAGAAAAGGTGGAGAGAGATAAGAACAAATTTAAAATACTGGACTTAATAAAGGAACGCTTAATAGCCTTGGGTTAATGATATGGATATTGTGTGAGGCAAGAGAAAAGATTTTCAAGAACTGGCAGATCCCAAGAGACTTTCTAGCAAGGCCACAGACACTGGCTGTGTTTATGAGAAGGTCAGCTAAACCATGAACTCTTCAAGGACTTAAGCCAAGAGTAGGAATTGTATAGAAAGTGGAAAGTAGGTCAAATGACTGAGTGACTGTCAAAGAGTACAAATAATAAGGAAGGAAAATATGAGAAAAGTTAAGAAGAACCAATAACCCAGGAGCATAAAGCAGTAGAAGAAAACACTCTGCATGTCAATAACAAGAAATTTGTTATTTTTCTCTTGGCAGGGAAGGCAGCAGACACTGCCCAGAAGATTGAAATCTACTTTTTGCCTTGTTTTTCAGCAAAATGTTTTTTAAACATGATCAAGGCTAATATAAAACAAGTCATGATTCTAACCTGATCTGCAGGGCTTCTATCTAGTGGCTATTTTGAAGGTCCTTAAGCTGGCAGACATCTTCTCTAGGGCATTTAGAGCACTGGCTAGAAAATCTTGGAGCCACTTGTAGCTGTGTGTGGAAACTTGGAGAGAGTGACTGAGGTTCCAGCAGCCACAAGTGAAGTTCTAGAGCAGCTTTATGGACAGATGAAGGATTTTTTCACACTATTGATGAGGATCTGCTTGGCTGCAGATGTGGATGTTTATTCCACCTGCAGAAATTAGTGGTTTTATTCCTCTTCCCCCTGCTGTATCCTTTCTGTGCTAGGCAGGATGAGACACAGCAGTGATCTTTGGGGAAACTTCTTGTGAGGCACCCTGTCCTAAAAGCTGTGTAATTACAGATTAGCATCAGCCAGAAGGGTGTGTTTAGAGTGTGTTTGGTACTGCTGCTGTTGATAAAGTTGTTCTTCCTAACACTTCCTGTCACAGCCTTTAAAGTCAGTAACAACAATTATTTCATTTTTAGATTAAATTGTGCTTTTAAGGAAAGAATGTGGAGGCAAGAAGAATAAACATGTAGGGGAAATGATGAATTTTAGCCCAATCATGAAAACAGAACTGGAGGTATTCAGATCATTCAGCACCTTGGGACTCATCTATCTATGACTTGTTGGTTTTTTTTTCAAGGAGGCTTTTAGCAGGTGAATGCTGCCAATTTCCATCAGCAGGCAGGCCATCCTTTTGTTCATGTGAATGCAAAGGTTTTTGCATGGATATAGGTGTTGATGTGTGAAAGCTTCTATTCCTTTCAAAAACACAACCCAGATTCATCCCCAAAACTGTCACATTTCATGTATGTTTGGTTCTTTAGAATATTTTCATTATAAAATTCCCCCAAAGTATTCTGTTATCAAAATTAAATTGCATTTTATTGTCATCAGGTTAAGTCCTAAGGGAGAAACACCAATTCAAATGTACCCTGTTAAAGCACTGTAATGGGTCTCTAACGTAGATCCTGCTGATTTTACCTACAATAACTCAAATTACTACTTTTATTGCTCTATCTAGCAAATGTTTTATGTAAAAAATGTTGCCTTTATATTGCTTTTTTAATTTAATTTGTTTTATCTTTTAACCCTTAAGAGCTCCTGCCCTAGGATGCATATCTTGCTCACAATACCTTGAATGGCAGAGTGGTAAACACAAATGTTTGTCTATTGAAGCCAGACCAACTTACATTTGTATTTATCTATTGTCCATCTTTTCTCAGTGATGTAGCTGAAATACAGACAAAAAGTGAATAAAACATTCTTTTCTATAAAAATGTTAGTGAAGACTTCAGAATTAAAATAGCATTCTTGGCAACTGTCTTTTCCAGAAAACTATTTTGAGAATGAGTTACAGAGTGATAATTAGATATTGAAATGCGCCCAGTTTCACATTTCAGTGCTCCTTTCCAATTAGAATGGCATTAGAGTGAAAGTGTAGCTATATAATTGTATGAAGAATAGATCCAATTTTCTCAATGTCACTGCAATATCACCTTTCAGTAGTAATGGTACTGAATGATTACACATATCATTTAGTAATAGTATTTTACCCATTTCACAGAGGGATCTTTTTATTGGTTTTTTTTTAGATGGACATGCAATCAGATTGTAAATGAGCATATAGAGAAGAGGCCATGCTATGTCCAAATGTGTCAGTGCAAATGGTGCTGCATTCTGAGCTGCAGGCAGTGACATGACATTGTGTCTGCTGACATGCAGCATCTGCAGGCAGAGTGTGCCTTAACTGGCCTTTTAATGGTCAAGAAAAGCAATTGCAAAAGCCTCTTTGCTCACAAGTAGAGAGAAAGGTCTTTACAATGTCTGTTTGGTCTGCTGTTGCATGTTGTTGGATACTGCTGAGAACCAGGGAAAAAGCAGCCTTGAAGCCTTGGGTTTCTTAGGCTGCACAAGGACAAGAAATTATAACAATGATGCTGTGTGAGTGTCTCGTGATGTTTTGCAGAAAGCATGTTTTCAAAGAGGTGTTGCCTTCTTGGACCAATGAGTCATTTCTATTTGGTTTTTCACAAACTACCCTATATATGTGTAGTGTTTCTTTAAATAAAGCTCTCTTCTGCTTCTCCATTACACAAAGGATTATGTTGCATTATCCTTTTTGCTGCTCTCCTATAACCAAAATGCAACAGCATGTAACTGCAGAATTAGTTCTGATACAGGTTTAGGAATAAATAGTGCCATTAGCCTTGCTGGTTCTCAGGTATTTTGTATTCATCCTTCCCTCCTGGTCTCTAGCATTCCATCTTCCTGTGGAGCAAAGCAGGCTGCAAAATGGATAACCCCTGTGAGAAGGTAGTGCTGCAGAACTCAAATCAATCATGCCAAATGCTACAGAAATATTTCTTATAGGTCATGATTGGAAATTTATCCAGCAATTTCCATTTCAATGGCAGCTGCTAAAAGCAGACTGTATAGAAATATCATGTTTAGGTTTTGAGGTACATCCCTTAGGACTCTGGAAAACACAGGCTCTTTAGTTTAACTCCATAAATATTAGTCCAGCAGTGTATTGCACAGTTGAAGATACATTATCAGCTTAATCAGAGGCACCTGAGCAGGTTCAATTTGATGCAATGTTTGTTTGGTGGTACTTCAAGATCTGGACAGCCAGGGATCTTCTGCTTTAGCAACATACTGAGATTTACCTTTGTGCCTAAGCTGTTAGATAAGAGTTTTTCACATTTCTGTGGTATATATTTCTCTCTCTGGTCTCACCTACTTCCCATGCCTTCTTTTTAAATACACAGATTTACTTGGGGCAGAAACAGTCTCTCTAATTGTGTGTGCTTGTTTCTAGAACTGCCATGATCCTTCTGAATATGTTCTATCTCAGTGTTAATTCTTATTCTTCTGTTGGATCTCAAATGCCACTGAAATAAGCCAGGTGTGAAGGCTGCCCTGGCTATACCCCAAATTTCTAAAATAATCCTTTGGCTAGTCCTGCATATGCTTCATTCATTTAAAAGTTCCCTGAAGTCATATCCTGTGTTATCAGTACAAAACAAATGGCCCATTTCTGGTAGCATTTTGATAAACCGAATTTTAAATTCAAAAAAGGTCATGTTACATTTTTAAGTGAGGACTTCAAAAAGTGGTTTTTTGCCTGTGTCTGGTGAGTTGTTTGAGAGGCCTAAGAATGCCTAATGGGTCTTCTGGTGGTTCAATTCTAAAGATATCTGTAAATGATATGTCATTATTTTCTCTAATTATGAATGTAATAAACTAAGAGGATTTGGAAGAATGTTTTCAGAAAATAATGGTCCTTAGTTTTTGAGAAGCTGAATAATTAAAAGAAGATAATTCTTAGCTCTAGGGTGTAATGATACAACAAAATTAGGTGGAAAAAAATCATGCTTTTTTAAAAAAATTGCATTTTAAAAATCCAAGGAATTAAAATAAAATTATCACTCCATGCAGCTGCTGTTGAGGATTTACACAATAGTGGATTGAGAGCAAAAGATGTATTGTCTGCATGACAATACCTGCATGAATTTTCTACCTTTTCTATTGTGATTAGTGACTTGCTTTATCTATTTTTTTGGTTTGGGTTTTCTTTGTTTTAGTTGTGATCATTACAAAGAAAAATGTAATCTATCCAATCGGAAATAGCAGCAGGGTTCTGACATCATTAATGTTTTATTTGCTTATGATATTGATAAACAAAACATTTTCAAAGAAAAGTGTACTCAGACTGTTGTAAATTCCAGAAGAAAATATTCTCATCATGGAAGTTTTCCACCTTGGTGTCTAACTGAAACCTGGTGTATGATTGTGCCAAATTCATATTAAATTCCGTAGAATACATACATCAATTTTTATTCTTCCAGTCACTGAAAAATTCTAATGGAGACATCCTGGAGATTCCTTTTATTTGTGGAAATAAATTTGCCATTTGTTTCAGTCACAGCAAACTTGGTGCTTCTTTGGATCTTTGGAAATGCTTTGTCAGAAGCAAGGATGTCAAAGTGTCATTGTGCTGCTGCCAGAAGTAATCCTTGTACTTATCATTGTAGACATCCTTGAATGCAGCAGCAAAAAGGACAGATGGCCAGTGAAGGGGACTGACTGACTTGAAAAAGTGAAACGTCTCAAGACTCTCTGTGCTGATTTGGTTTTTATTTTATGGTCAAAATTTCTGTCATTTGTGATGGAAATGAGGAGTGCAAACCAGCCAGAATATAGTGATGTGTCATGGGCCACCAGAGTGATGGAGCTTACAGTACATAATTGTCCTTCATGTAACAAGGGATTTTCCCAGATAAAGAATAGGTGTGGGTGTGTTATCAGGCTCTGCACACTGCTTTTGTTGTTTGCCAGAGTTAATACAGGCTTGGAAATTCTATTCATCAGCATTTCCCCCCAGTGGAGCCTGTCCAATATGCTTTACCTTAATGTATTCCAAACATCTGCATTCAAATAATTTATTCATAGGCTGAAATCTCTAATCCCAGTCTGAGGTTCAGAGATGTTTTCTTGGTCACTCTCAGTGTGTTAATCTGGGACAGTGCAGGTCACACAGGGCTGTCCTTCCGCACCCAGCCTCGGGAACAAAGGCTTGTTAGCCATTTCCTCAAAGAGCAGGTAGAGGCAGCAGTCTGTGTGGATGTATGGAGAGTCAGCTAATGGACAGCAAGTACCTGCTCCAACACATTAATTCCCTTCCCTGTCAGGCTGCATCATTGTGGAGTGTGCATGATGGGAAGCAAGGTCCCATCGCACTATGGCACCTGCTGCTTTTCCATCTGCCGAGCGCAATAGCTCCTTTGATTGCCCATTTTTCAGCCTAATGACTTTATTCCTTTTCTTTTTGCAAAGTTTTTACATTTTTATTGTTATTTTGATAGGCAGGTTTTTAGTTTTTTTTTTCCATTTCCTCTTCTCCAGTGGGCACTTGGAGTGTTGTTAAAAGAATAACTAACAAAATAATATTCCAAACCTGTGCCCACATTCTGTGTGCCCCAAGTGTTGTGTTTCATAATTTATTCTGATAAAGTTGTCATGGTGATAATGTCTCTTGAGAATGAAAGTGCCATGTGCCTGGCTGATTACAGGAAACAGCTCAGATGGTACATAAACTGGTAAATATTGAACCCATGGGCAATAACATTAACTGTATTTTGTCCATTTATTTATTCAATGTAGCTCTGGTCAGCATGATTATGCAAAGACTGTGACAATTCATATTTTATTTTCTGTACGCTCAGATTTATGAGGATGGGAGACAGGCTTTTGCTGTGTTTTTGTTTTCTTTTTTTTAAATCCAGTGACATAAATGTTGGCAGAGATCCCCGAAATAGCCTTTGAATTCTATCTAAAGCTGTTGATTTGGCTGGATTAGTCAGAGCACCAGATCATTAATACACATCGAACATCTGTCAAAAATAGAACTTTCAATTAACAGATGTATCATCTGTAAATTGTGACTTCAGATTTTGTGAGAGAAAATGCCTTTAGGATTCCTGATGAATGCTGATTTTATTAAATTCAAATATGAAGATAAAAGGTACACTTTAAAAGATGATTCCCTTCCTTCAAGAAGAAAACAAGATAATGTGTTTTTCATTAAAAACATTGATTATGATATTATCAAAGCATACTAGGGTGCTCCTTGGAGTTCTTCTAGGAAGAATCTTTTAGTGGTGAATTTTAAAATTACACACTCCAACACAGAAAGTTTAGATTATGATATACCTTCTTTTGTGCATTTGTTGTGCAGTGTAGTCTTCAATCTGCATTTGAGAAATGCTAGGGAATAGCAATCTTTACGCAAATGTCTACTATAAATTATGGAAATATTGTAGTTCTTTGTGTTTTTCCATGATAATTTGTTTGCTTCTGTTAAGTGATTTAGTAAGGCATCAACTACATTTAAGTGTGCCGACTTTGTGGGTGGGGGTTTGCTGCACCTGAATTCCAGTGGAGTTTTTAAACTCTTTCTTACTTCTAATTGTAGAGAGAGAAATTTTGAAATAGTCCTAAAGCACTCAGTGACTGAGCTTTACACAGTGCCCTTCAAACACCTGGAGAAGGACCTTTCACTGCAGACAGGAATGTAAGGCTGACTCATACATTTGAATGATGTCTGTAAATGTTCTGATGAGCAGTTTTCAACAAGGTCCATCACTTACCCAGATCAAAATGGGATCATGCAGGGACATGGAGCTGGTAGGAGATGCCCTGAGCAGATGGGAAGTGGTGTTAGGGTGGTGTTTTGACCCGTGCTGTGTGCAGGAGCCAAGGAGAGAGCTGCTGGCCAGAAGCAGAGGAGCTGGTGGCCGTGCAGGTGGGAGCAGCCTGGTCACCATGGTGGCCCTGGCATGGTGGGGACATGCCAGGTAGCACAGGTCACTCAGGGACATGGCTGATGTGGGACCAGCCTAGGCCTGCACCTGCTGGTTGTGGGTGCTCAACAAACCACAGCAGGACAACAGGTTTTCCAGGTGATTCCTGTCCAGCAGGGCAGATGTGGCACTGGAGGCTTTAAAGGGCATGTCAGTATGAGCACAAACTGCAGTGTTGTGTGATGCACGTCCCAGAGGCAGCACTCCCTGCTTCTAGTAGATCCTGAATTTCCAGGAAGGATCTAGATTGAGAATTTTCTGCAACTTTCATTGATAATGACCCCTCTCCTAGCAAGCAATAACTTATCTGTTAATATAAGATTTGTGCCAGGGGCCCTGTCCTAGTCCTGGTTGGAGGCTGTGTCTGTGTAGTGTGGCTTCTTGCCAAGAGAGGGGTGTGGAATGCACAAATCCAGCTGATCACTATGATTTGCATCTCTGTGCACAGTTCTGGGTGTGGAGACTGCATGTCCCGGGCTCTCCCCTTCTGCTCCTGTGTGGCTGAGTGACTGAGATGTCACAGCAATCACAGCTCTAAGGCACTCAGCAGTGCCTGCAGGATCACAGAAGTGATGCAGAGCAGGAGGTGTGTGCCCTTGGACAGAAACAGCCCTGCTGTGCTCAGGGCTTGAGGAGACACATTTGCTGTGGCACAGCAGGTGCTGCCAGGCAGGCAATGCTCCCATCCAGGGCTGTATCCTCGAGTGCTCTCACTCAGCTGCTGCACCATCCCCACAAATGCTGAGAGGAGCCAGCTCCCCTCTGGTGTTAGCACAGCTCTGAAACCCCATTCTGGGGGGGCTGCTGCTGCACAGCACAGATGTATCACACAACCAGCACAGGGTGCCTTATGTATGACTACACAGCTCAAATGCAAATTCTTTGGAACACTGTGGCAGGATTATATTGCAGAATTATGTGAGAAGATAATGAGGAAGAGAGGAAGAGCAAGGAAGTGAATTTAGCAAATACAAGGCTTCTACAGTAAATGTGGAAAGTGACTTCATAATAGGAATGTGAGACTTGATCCTAAAACTCTCTCTGTGTTTTCCTTTGTTCTGAACATGGGTCTGAGAGGGTTCATTTGTTGACCACCAGCTCTGGCACTGGACCATGTGCTTGAACAGGCAATTCCCTCCCCCTTTACTGTGCAGAGCCAGGCTTTACAGACCACTCATATCCTTCAATGTTGTCTCTTTCCCATAAGTCATTCTATGCTGAGTCAGGGCAGTCACCTGACTACCTGTTCTAATGCAAACTTCCAATCCCTCATCTAAAGAAAAACCCTTTGATTTGGTGCATCATCATGGGAGGACCTGGGTTGCAGGCCATGGCTGCAGGCTACATCTCAGTCATGGAATGCAGAACTCCCCACCTCTGCTGTGGGAGCCTGAAGGGCTGGCAGACCCTCAGGCCTCTTGTTATTTCCCAGATTTCTTACTATAAAGGCATGAAAGCCTGGGAGGCTCAGTTTAACAATCTCTTAATTCCTCTTGCAAAAATTCACCATCACTGCCAGGACTGAGGGTGAAAGGCAGTTGTACAGGATCCTGATTACAACTTTTTGTTTCAATTAATAAATTTCCCTTTTTAAAGCCAAAATATTGACTTCTAATGGGTAATTCACTTCTTATGACATAACTACCAATTTCTCTCTAGAAATTTGGCATTTCTATTTTGAAAATATCAAATTTTCAATGGTCCTTTCCTATCATTGGTCAGGTCAGAATACCATTCATGAATGGCAAGGTTTTTCCATACATTTGGAATTTAAACAAATTCTCTCATATTTAAATGTTCAAGTGAAGTCACATCTTTTGCCCTCCCAAGATGTCAGTCTCAAACTCCCAATGGAACAGGATTTTTTCAGCAGGGCTATTATTTCACCTGTGTCTGTGCAAGAACAAATTGATTCACAACCCTGAGCTAATGTACAAGAGGGGAAAATTAACTGCTTCTGCAAGTCATTAAATTGTTATAAAAATCCCCCCAAAAACGGAAACTTATTATAAAGTCAGTGTGAAAAGATTCAGTCCCTGACACTTCTCTGTTTCTTGTGAGAACTTGCAGTATATTTAGCTCTTTGACAAGGTTATACATTACACCTAAAAAGAAGGGGGAAGGAAACACTCCACACTGCAGACAAAGCCTGGAATTATCTTTAATAGGTGAAAGATGGCTGTGACCCCAGCTCAGTGCTGTGATGGAGAGCTGCTGGTGTGACAGCTCCTTTCTGCACTCCCTCATACAATGAGACAGATGGAAGCAGTGTGTCATTCTCCTTCCCATTCTGCAGGAATCAGAGACAGATTCAAACTTGGTAAAAGCAGAGTGAGATGCTTTCAATGTACTTTCAACTTACAGCATTTGAAAGGCTCGAATTTCTGTGTTATCTGAACACCATTGACAGGAAAATGAGAAAAGGGGGAAAAGCTGATACATTTCTTCCTACAAATGATCCAAGATGCTGGAGTTCACATATTTTTATTTTTTTGTGCTCAGCTGAAAGTTTGAGAATAGCTCTGTACACATTTTTTTCTAGTGAGAAAAGAAAGAAGGGAATATTCACTGAAGATCCAGAAGATGTCTGAAGTAAAAAAATACCAAATCCATCATTCTCTTTCAGCCTAATTTTCTAGGAAGGGTCTGCCCTCCAATGCAGCCCCTTCCCACCACTCCCAACTTTTAAATGCATTCTGCTGAAAGTCCTAACCAAGAACTATGACCAGTAGAAGAGAGATGCCAAAGAGGCTGGTCAAGAAAACAACCCAGCTGCCAAAACACACCATCTGGATTTTTAAAGACCTGTGGCAATGTTAACAACAGTTGTAAGAGCTCTGGTAACATGCTAATTAAAAAGCCATGAAATCAGTTTGGAACCAGTTATTATTAAAGGATCTCTGTATGTTAAAATCAGTGAAAGTTTCATCAGTTTGAAAGTAGAATCAGAAAGTTTTGAGGGCTTAAAGAGAAATTAAAGTAAAGGCCCTGAACTGATGTGTGTGTGACAATAGAATCAAAGACAGGCAGTGCTTAGTTACACACCACACACGCAGTTCCAGTGGTACCTCTCTCGTGGGCCGGTTTATGAGCTGAGCTTTTACTCTTCTGTAGTTTAAAGCCTTTGGTCTTGAAGCTCTTACTTGGTATTTGAATCAATTCAGTCAGTGTTGTAGATTTGCACACACTGTTCCCAGCAAGTTTCTAGGAGATTTTGAAACCCAGAGCAGATGTCCCCTTCCTCTAATAAGACATTTTGATTTTAAGTGGTCATAGCAACAAAATGCCCTCCTTGGCCTTTTTGAAGAATACCTCGATGGGAAAGGCATTTTAATTAAGAAAATATACTAATTAGCTACCACCTGAAGTGAAGATAGGAGTTTCACTTCATTAGCAAGGCTGGGTGTGTTGGAGAAACTCACCTGGCAACAAGGGGACTCATTTTTCAGGCTATTTTCAATATTCTTCTTCCTGCAGGGAGAAAACAATCTTAATTAAAACCTGTGAAAAGCAGGGCATTTTTAGCTGTTAATCTACAGAAGTTTGAATAAGTCAAAAGAGGAAAAGGCACCTTCTGGCAAATAGTGCCTATAGATGGCTGCCAGCGAGCCTGCACTTAGCAACAGGAGCTTTTTTATAAGGCTGAGAGAGGCTGTGGTACTGCTGGAGCTGCAGGGTCCTTCTGAGCTGAGCCTTGGGGTCAGTGGTGTTCATGAGCATGTGTCCCCTGACCCAGACAGGACCTTTAAACCCTTCCATCCCATACCATTTGTACTACAGACTGTTTGTATGCCTGTCAGAAATAATCTGTGTAGCTAAACTCAGTTTCATGGTCCCATGTGCAGTCTGTGTGTACATCTCAGGGTTTTTCTGCCTAATTTCATCATCATTCTGCCTTTGCCCCCAGCTTTTTTTTTTTTTTTTTCCCTCAGCTATTTTCAGATACTCATGAAAGATGGAGGAAGAAAAGAAGTTTGTTTTCAGTATTTGTTGCTTGGTCTGTGGCCTTTGCTCTGCCAGTCTCCTGTAGTGCCATGCACACCCAGCCTGGGGCACGGCTCGAGCTCCATTCACCATCCTGCCTCCGAGGGGATCCAGTGCACTGTGAGCTCATTCAGGGCCATTCTTCCATCTTAATAGCTCCACTTGGTGCCTGCCCCCACATCAGCTTGGATTTTTTCACTCGTGTGGATTTCAATAATTTGTGTTGGTGGGATTTCTGTGCCTCCCCCTTTTTTGTCATTAGAAGTACTTGGTCATCCTTGCCAGCCAAACGACCCCATTCCAGTGAGTGACAGGGTTTTTGGTCCAAAGTCACCATGTTTTGACAGGATTTGCTGCTGGATTAGATGGCCTGGCAGCATTTCAGCTTGTTAAGAAGCCTACTTGAAAATCTGCACTTTGTTAATGCTGAATTGAGGGGTGGTCTTTAAACAGTGACTTCTCTTGCAGGCAATGAGGGTCACACAGGCTGGAGCTTCTGCAGCAGCTCAGGAACAGCCAAGTTGGCCTTGGTTTGAGTCCATTTCAAGCTTGGTGAACCTCAAGATTGGACTGTAGGAGAACCAGAATTCCCCTGTGTTCTACCCTACTTAAATTAACTGCAAATCTTCCAAATTAATCACTTTCTAATAGGATATAGTGATGTTGTCGTTGATGTTCATCTAACACAATCCTTTTCTTTTCCTCTTTTCATCAGTATTACTTTCAGAATTGGCAGCAATTTAGATGTCTGGAAGAAATATAAATAAGAACATCCTTATTATGTGGGTGACAACTGAGTCAGATTTTTTGGCAATGCTATTTATAGTAAAGCTCTTCTTAAAATTGTTCAATTAATGTAAATACTTAAAACTGCTGGTCTGATATATCCTTTCTATTTAAAGAAGGAAAAATAGGATTTTTTTTTAAGCATCAGTCAAATGAAGCCAGATGCATAGGCACTGCAGAAAAAACAATTATGATTTTTTTTGTGCATTGTGGATTCTGTCTTCAACAAATATCTGCTAGATCCAAGCAGTGTGGCACTTTGGCCCTTAGCCAGCCAACTCTTAATATTTTAAAATCAAGCTCAGAATACACTTAGTAGTAGCATACAGCAACTTCTTCATGGTTTCAATTGAAGGTGTTAAAATGATGTTTATTGTAACTGTAAGTGCCATATCTGACTAAGTTGTAGAGTTCTTTTAGCTTCCAGAATTGTGTTGATGCTTTAACTTCCCCATTGTTCTGTGTTTGAGCCTGATGTAAAAATATTTTGCTGTACATTCATCTCCATGTATGGCACAGTCCTTGTGAGGAATGCTCAGAAGGTTTCAATGTTTAATGTTAACATCCAAGTTGTTGCCCTTCTCTTTAAGGTCCCACAGAGTAGATGGTAATCAAGCAGCCTTTTCCCATTCTCCTGCATTCCTGAGAGGTGATTCCATGCACATGCTTTTGCTCATTCCTAGAGACAGGGCTGCCTGCTGTGTGTCCCTCAGCTGGGAGCAGCCCTGCAGCCAGGCAGGATCCTGAGGAGTTTGTTTGGTGGGATGTGCCAGCAGGAGCACACACATCTCGGGCAGCTGGGGCTGCTGGGGCCAACAGCCCCACCCTGAGATGCTCCATCAGCACCAGCACTTCAGATGTCCTTGCAAGAGCAGGATAACACTCCAGTGCTATCCTTGGGACTCCCCACAGCATCCACCATGGCACAAACCCTTTGGAATGATACATGTTGATGGCTGGGGAGAGCAGAGTCTCTGCTTGGTGGAGCAAGGCAAGTGCTGTGCTGTGCTGCTTTCTTCCTTCAGAGGAACTTATGAACATCCCCATTCACAGGAATGACTAAATAACCATCTGAATAATTACCTGAGGATTAGACACAGGGCTGCCTGGGTGATACTCTGTGCCCTTAAATCAGCTGGTTTTACTTACCAGGCAATTGAAATCTTTTACAGGCATAAAATACAAAGCCTGTTTGAAATAAGCAAGTCACTGAATTACTCCACATGAGTAATTTTGTTTCACTGAAAATAATACAGCTTTGCTGGAAGCTCATGTTGGAATTTAGGAGAATATTAGCATAAATTGTTTGAAAAATATCCCTGCTCTTACCTTCTTTCTTCTCTCTGTTCTTGCCATTTCCATATCTTAGCATAAACACATGTGAGCACAAATTTTCAGTATTTTGAGTGAAGCAAGGTTTATGAGGCAGGTTAATATCTTTTATTTGCCTAACTGATATAGTTAGGGAAGATCAGGCAGACTTTTTTGGCATACAATTCCTCAGATCATCAGGGGATCATCTTGAGCTCTTGAAATCTTGTTTTCTTTTAAATATGTCACTCTAATAAAAATATATTAAATCTCTAAACAAATACTTTGTTTAGATGCTTAGACTCTAACAACATTATCATTTTAATACATCGTAATTGTGTATGAATAATACATTCTAGACAAATTATCCTCAGTTTTCTTGTAGAACATATTGTCTGGAAGGCAGAGAAAGTGCAAACTAACCTAATTTATTCTCCCTCTGTGGAAAAGCAGTGCTATGTGCTAGGTAGATTCTTACCCATTTTTTTTTCTATAGCTAATAGCCAGCCTATTTTCCCTATTTGTGAGAGTCTTCAGAAGTTAAATAAAATTTAACTATCCATTCAGAAATACCCTGGCTGGGGGTGCCCCATGATTCTCCAGTTGGCATCAACCATAAGATTTTTATGACATAAAATCTCATATTGTGTTGTCAAGAACCAAACCCCTGTCCCCAGTCAGCAAAGGAGGGTTAAAGCTGCAGGTGGCATTGTTTCCAAATGCATTTGTGCTCAGAATGTTAAAGTTTCAGTGAATGGTTGTGAAGCACAGCCAAAGAGAGTGGGCAGCAAGATTCCAACAGTGTCCAGGGCTTCAGCTAAAAGGTGGCCAGAGCCAAAATCCACTGACACAGTGATGTGGCTCAGGGTCTGAGAACCACGACTTGGGGTAAAGCAGAAACTACTGCATGCTTCTAAGAGCAAATTCCAAGACATTAATTAGTCAGTACTGTTAATAAACTCATTACTGGGCTGTCATTACAAAGTCATGCACCTATTTTTTTTTTTAAATATAATATACATCTTCAAAGCATTTCCTCTTGTTGCACATACATGCTGACTTTTGCTCTGGTCACAGAAATTCTCTAATCATGAGGTCTAAATCTGGTGTCAGTAAAGAGAATTGGTAGCTTTTGTCCAAACAAAGCTTAGGTTATTGACTCTTGTCAAATGGGACCATTTGAAGAGATACTACTCTTTTAGGATGTCTACTAAATTAAAATTCTTACAGAGAGATGCATAAATACACTTTTCTGTATTGGTCCAAGTCTTTTTGTGGTGGAGGTGAAGGCAGAGTGAGCACCTCTCTCAGTGGGTGGATTTGGTGTGTGATGGATGAGCTCAGTGTGCATTTTCCTCTCATTACCTCAAAGAAATAATGTGGCCATCCTGAGGATGGAGAAAGGGTCAATAAAAGAAATGATTATGATATTGTATCAAAATTCACTATGCCAGGTAGCTAGTAATCAGCTAGCTGTGTGGGAACTCCAGGATTTATCCACCCTTTGAGGCAGAAAACGGGGTTTTTTAAAAAATCAAAAAGGTTCAACTGGTTGGACTGATTGCTGTAAGTAGAGTGATGTCATTGGAACAGTTTTAAATGGACACTGCCCCCTTAAATTCTATAGGAGAGTATTTGCAGGTTTGTAAGATTTGATGGTGCTGTACAATCTTTTTATTTGGTGACTGGTTGTATTAATCTGGGGACTCAGCTAGATGGTGATTCAGTTCAGGATCACTGTTAATCTAATGCTTTTTATTGACTCCATTTCAATTTTGACCTTTACTTGTATCATCTAATTTAATTTTAGTAAAAGTTTACAGTAGAGACTGTAGCAATATATTAGATATTAAGTTCTCTCCTTTTTCAGCTTTTAAAAAAGCCTGTGAGATACAGATAGAACCAGTTATTGTTCCAACACAGCAGCTTCAATGAAAATTTCAAAGATCTAAACAAATGAGGCAAGGAATGTGAGGGCCACTTGGATTATTGTCACAGGATATATAACTTGGTATACTGAGTTATCAAATTAGACACTTTCTGTCCAAATCCAGTGTGGTAGAAAATGCCTTCTGTGGCCACAGAGCTAAATCAGAATTTCTTAGGCTGTTATGGATTTATGGGGGGTTTAGAAGGTTGTAAATCAGGTTTACAAAACTTATTTCCAGCTGTAATTACTTCATAAAACTGAGTGATACAGTACTGCACCTAGGCAACAGTGCCAAACTAACAGGGCAGAATAAACACACAAGAGAATGACACATAGGAGATAAGTAGGAATAATTTGTTTGCAGACTTTGTTTCATGATCCTGTAACATATTTATCATGGAAAAAGCAGAGGGATTTCAAAGCAGCAATTCTGGGCACTCCTCCAGAATTAAGTGCAGCTGTTTATGCCTTAAAGTCAATTATTTTTCTTGTTTGTGCTCCAATCATTCATTATTTGTAGATGCCACAAAGCAATCCATGAAGTGCTGACAGAACAAACATTATTCCCTGTAGAGTTTTTAAAAAAATATTTATTCTATGCCTAAAGTTTGCATGAGGTAGTTCTAGGAAGGTGGAGAGGGTAGAAATGTGTGAATTTGAAGCCTTTTAGCACTATTAAAAATCAAAGCCTTATTTATTTTTAAAATCATTTGATGTTTTCCCTTTTCTTCTGGCACATGTTACTGTTGGGATAAATCTATTAATGATGGGCTGAGTCAGTGTGAATGTGCTGCATTGAGAGCCATGTCAAGTTAACATTTCAAAGAAAGATTTATTTCTGTCAGTATAATGGTACAAATACATTTGTCCTCTGATGCTCACCTGCCTGCCACTGGATCTTCACCTTGAGGATTTCAGGAGTGGGTTAATTATGAATAGAGGGCAGATATGATCCTGGACTACTATGAAAAAATGCTCACAACAATCACTATGGTTTTTAATTTAATATTGTGAGCTTTGAGTAGCCTGAGTAAAAGCCTAAGACATACACATTTTTATAGGCATTAATCCCAGAAAGTTGTGTTAGACTTCTTGCCTGAAATATGTAAAAAAAAAAAAAAAAAAAAAAAAAAAAAAAAAAAAAAAAAGGCTCAGGTAGGTCCCTGTGGGTCCATCCAGTTCAATAGAATGTACCAGGAAAAAAAATTGGGTGCCACTTGATGAGTGATCTGTATTGCAGCAGCACCTCTGTCTTCTGTAATTGGAGTATGGTGTAATTGGAGTAACAGGGATGTGAAACTCTCCTTGTAGGATCTTGTGGGGCTGGCTGGCTGAATGATGCAAAGGATGAAATCTGTTTTGTTTCCTGCTGCCTCTAGTTCTGTAAAAGCAGAGGAAAACAGGGGGAATAAACAATCTGGTTATGTTGAGCCTGTTAAAATTTACAGCTCTTTATACTGGAAGAGAGAAGAAATTCACAAGCACAAGGGCCAGAGCCTCTAGTGGGACAGGAACAGCTTTGAATTGTGTAAGAAATGAAAAGAGGAGAGGATGGTACAAGAATAAACCAGAAAAAATCATGGGGAGAAGAAGGAAATATGTCCAGTAATAGAGAAAGTGTGTAATAAAATAAAGGGGACAGCAGGGAAAGTCCTGTTTTCTACTTGACTGCCTGTGTTTTGAGTGCAGTAAGGGCCTAGTACTTAGAATTAGAGTTCAGTAGGACTTAAAGGCAGCTCATATTTGAAAAAAATGTAATATGAACCCAGTCCTTCTTTCCTATTCCAATTTTGATTATTCCAAAAGAGGGACTAATCTTGCTTTTCATTTGGGTATGAGACAAGCAGAAATTTTTTACTGGAGTAATCAGTTCATCAGTAGCACTGGAAGAACCTTATTCAACTTCTATTTTTCAATGTAAATCATGGAAGATGCAGATGAAACAAAAATGAGTGTGAGAGAGGAATAAGAGCCTGAACTCTCTGCCCTTGAAGAGGCAGAGTGAGAGTGGCCTTGCTCTCAGATCTCTGGCAGTGCCTAAATCCCTGTGAGGTGTAAGACAGTGACAACCACTGGCCACATCTGGGCTTTTGGTTTGGCTCTCCTTTTGGTATTTTAGTCTCCTGAATCTTTAGTCTCCTGGTTTTTAAGGGGAGGCTGGTGTTTGCTTTTGAAAGGGGCAGCAAAAGGCTGAATTCCTTGCAAAGAGCAGGGTGTGTGCTGAGGCACACCATGGCTGGTGCAGGAGAGGCAGCTCTGCTTCCCCAGGCAAAATCCAGGACATGTGTCCAAGGTGCTTCCTTTTGTATCTCCTACTATTCAAGTAGATAATGTACCAAAAGGGAAACATACCAAAATGGTAAACAAAGATGGATTGCTTGTTTTCTGGAGAATTATTCCATTAACAACCAGAATATTCAGCTTTGAAAATGAGCTTTGCACAGGGATAGCTACTGCCCCTGGGAATTTTCTTGCAGTTGAAACCAGCTTACTTTTGTATTGATTAAAATGTTGTTTAAGGCATTTTGGAAAGATGAGTATTCAGAGGACAGTTTAATAATTTAACCACCCAGCTTAGTCCTCTCTATCCTCACAAATTCCAAAAAAGAAATACTCATAAAATACAAGTCTGAGAAATGTCATTACAGCATTGGCTTATATAAATTGCTTGAAGCAGCAATGTCAGTCTAAGGATGAGTGATTGCTCTGTAGACAAGTGTTTTCATGACTGAAATAAAGAGATGCTGGGGGCTGAAGCACCTGCAAAGTGATGGGTGGATTGAGGACTTAGATGCCAGCCTGAGTCTGGGACATGCCCAGGAATCATAAATGATGTTGCCATATAAAGTGAAGGATTACAGCAGCACTCAGCCTTTGCAGACCATGGACAGGATACCATTTATTGTAATAATTCCCATAAAAAATGTGTTTCTACTTTTCACCCACTATGAACATCAATGTGGGTGTAAAAATAAGCAAATTAACACACAAAAAGATGTAATTCAGAGCAGTCTGTGGGAAGGGCAGTGCTGCTGCCTTCTATCTACCCATAGCATAGAGATAAATTTGGATCCTGTTTTGATCCCATCACTGTGAACCTATCACCTTTCATAAGTGCTAGTTTCATTTAGAAATAACTGCTCTTGAGGAAAAAGAAAATGAGCCCCCCAAAAAAGCCACTATCAATTCATTCAACTGATTGGTTGAGATAGTAGCAATGTTCATCAAGCACAAATACTGATTCTGTTTTCTGACAAGTTAAAAGCACAGAGATTGTGGATAATTCTTTTTATGCTTTAGTTTCAAATAAAGTACAATCCAAATAACTTCTGTGAATCAAATTCTAGCCTCAATCCACTCAAACTGAAAATACTCAGCAATCTAAGAAGAGCAATTACAGGCATATGCTAGTGTGAGGGGAGATTTTGGCCAGGTATATCTGTGGAACTATAACAAGAAGTATCAAAGTGATTTAAATCATACTCAGCATGTGCTTAGGTAAGCTCATCCCATAGTTTCTCTACATACTCTGAAGGTTCCAAGCAAAAGATAAAGCACAGTTTTAACTCTGAGTTGGTTGCCAGGTGTCATAATGACCTGAACATCATTTAGGCTGAAAAGAGGGGAGTTTTGTGCATGTTAGTCTCTTGTGGCATTATATCATGCATTAGATACAACATTCTAGATGTGCAGCAATCTATCTATTTTTATAGAGGTGGTAACATTAATTTTAGTGTTAGCCTTTGGTATGACATAGACTTTGTCTTCATTATTCTGAAATATAGTTGGAACCCCCCCTCCCAAATCCATTTATGTTTTCAATTTGCTTTGAACTATTTTTCAACAACTCAGGTCAAGACCTAATTTCTGCAGCAATCTTCAATGTATTTTATTGTTCACCAGTGACTTGTACATGATTAAGGAATCCATCAGGAAAATTCTCTTTTTATTCTTTCTGTAACATCTCTTCCCAATGTCTAACTTGCAATATTTTTATTTTATTTCTTTAGTATTGGGCCTGAAATAAAATTTGAGGATGAAAAATTGATGCTTTACTTCATAAATCAGTAAGATAATTTCAAATACCTCCTTGGTAATTTGGCATTTTGTTATACAACACTATATTTCAATCTTATGCATATGCAAAAACTCATTCAAATGTTTGCAATACAGTGTCTGCTGGAGTTCTAATAAGGCACTACTGTCTGTTTTTGAGCCTAAGAATCCTGCCAAAACTATTCAAGCTGGCAAACATCCAAGTGACCTGATTCACAAATTCATCTGTTCTCAAATACACTTATTTAAAGAAATACTTTTATGTATATACACATGTATTTGTATCTGCATATGCACATGTGCATATCTCAAACACAGAAACCAATCAGTTTCTTGAGGCTTAAAATGGGATATCTGTGATATAAGGAATGGGCTGTGTGCTAATTTCAACTCTCTTGATACCATCATACCCATTCAGTCCAAAGAAATCTCACTGCAAGGTTATGACACAGGAATCAGCCTTTACAGACCAACTGCTGGCTTGTTTGATGATGTGAGCAAGCAGGAGTGTCTTCAGACTGATGCCTCTGTCAGGGTAATCATGATGGGCTAAAACTCAGCACAAAGAGCTGAGGGAATTTATTTATGGGTTAGTTACTTTTGGTAGTAGCAGTGGTTCAGGAATTCAGGAGCCATAATTACTTGTTAAAGCAATTAATGCATTTTGGACCCCACTTAGGAGGTTGCTGAATCCTTGTGGGTAAAGGCATGCCAGTTTTGGAAGCTGTGCCACACACAGCCAGGAGCAAGGCCCAGCATTGCCTTGGGAATGCTGGCACTGGCTGAGACACCAGAGATATTCATCATCACCTTCTCTTTTCCAGGCTCCAGGAAATTTCATATGTTTGTGACTTCATGGTGTCAGATTCAGTTTTAGCAGTCTTTTTCCTTTCCTTCCCATTTGGAGCTCCTGTTGCCCAGGCACTCTCCAGCTGACTTCCAGCACTTGCATATCTCAGAGGGTCTGTGTTTCACTCAGTGCTCCCAGGCTGATTCCTTCTCAAAATTGTGGATAATGCAAAGAGTTGGTACCAGCACAGCACTTATCAAGGTTAAGATGAAAAATCCCTTCTTGGGATTTCTTTGAGAATACACCAGGTGGTGCCACGGATGTTTGCTGAGACAGTGTGTAATTACTTTTCTTGTTCTGCCAGAAAAGCTTAAAAAGGCCACATGAGCTCTACTTTATCACTTGCCCCCCTCTTCTCACTCATGCTGCCTGTGACTCATTTGGACGCTGTTCTGAAAATGCCTCTGTGCTCAGTGGATGTGACCCCAATTACTCCTTCTTGTTTTTTCTCCCTTTCTTTCCCTCCCCAAATGCTACTGGATTGTCTTCTTTACATTTACATTATGACTAAGAGAAATAACCCCCTGCCCTCCCCAATAACTCAATCCATGAATCTGCAATCTGCATCTGATATTGGACATTTTGAGCCATATGGAACTGCTCTGTATCCTGTTGTCTGTTAATAGAACTGAGTGGACAAGATTAAAAATAGATCTTCCTTTTAAAGCAACAATAGTTTAATTTTAAATGAAAAAGTGGTTTCCATTGATTCTGCTCTTATCATGCTGGAGGCTCCTGATTCTGTCCATGTCTAAATTAATGCAGGCAAAAGGCTCTTGTGAATAGTAATGTGTTTCCCACACTTGCTCCTTGTCTTGCTCAAATTTGGCCTTTATGATCTTGTAGGGTCCCTGTTCTTCCTGCCATTGTCCCTCTCCTCTGCAGTGAAATGTGAAATTGCAGTCTTCTGCACCAGGGGTTTGAGTGGCTTGTGCTAAAGCAAGCACTGGAGTGTGTAATGGCAATGGCCATGGGAAGGGAGCCCCAGCAAACCCCCTGTGCAGGAGCCATGGGAGAAGGTCACTGTAGGGCTGGTACTGGGAGTGAAGTGACAATTTATGGCTGAGAAATATTTCATCAGTCTCAAGACTGCAGATGACAGTTGTTGCCTTTTCAAAGTTCTTCACCAGGTGGGGTGAAGGTCATGTTCCTTTCACTGATCACTCCTTGACTGATGATATAAATATAAATTATAAATATTTCACAGTATACTGCCATGCATCTGGCCAAGTAGCTATGACTTCCTCTAATAAAATGTAACACAGAATTTATTTAGGCTAGAATTGCACCTAATTGCAAAGGTATTCAGTAAACACTGGTTTGGGTTAGCTTAAATAAATGATATAAGTTTCCAAATTATTGTTTGTGAGAAAAGTATTTAAGTTTCAAGATCAGTTAAAGCTCCTGATAAATGGCAGTCTAACAGCAAGAAAGATCTGAAAAGACAATTTGGCCCTTTGGCAAAGGGCCATTCTCTCAGCACTTGGTCACAAATGTTTAGGGACATTTCCCTATTTCTGTCTCTTTCTGGAACTTTCTATCTTTTCAAAATGGTTCAGTTTGGAGAAAAGAAACCAACCCCAAACCCTGCTTTTGACTCTGCATTTTCTATTTTAAAAACCACAATGGTGCTCAGTGAGTTGAGTTCCCTGTAAAACTTTTTAGAAAGTCTTTTTCTATGGTGTGAAAACAGCTGTGTAGTGTTTTTTCCTCGTCTTTTCTCCCTAACTCAGCTTTAAAGCCTTGTGTTATTTACCCTTTCTCTGATTCTTTCCCAGCATTCTCTTCCACATTGAGCTCTAACCAAGGATATTTACTTAGAAATCAAACTTTCAAATTCACAGACTCACAGAGGCTTTTAGCTTTAGTTTAAATGAGCTCACACATCCCTAAACAAGAAATATTTTGTACTGGCATGAAAGCCTCATGCACTATTCAGCCTGGTGAGGGGGACTAAAATAAAGTTTTAAAGTTTTATAAAACCAGCCCTGTAACCAGGACAGGATTCAGCAACACTCAGGATGGGGAGCAGATGGATCCACTGTGTGCTGCAGTAAACAGTGTAAAAGAATGGGTCTTAGCCTGTCAGTGAATCCATCCTAGTGGTAAAAATGTAAGCTTATAAGCACATTGGCAGAAGAGAAGGAAAGGAGGTGTTTGTGTGCTCAGAGTTGCATGTGTCTGTACTGTGTGAGCACAGAGGAGGTGTCTGTGCTGCACTGGTGGCACTGTGTAGTTCCCAGGTATATCTGCTCACTTGGCTGACAGCAACTTAAATACAGGAGTGGTGTTGGGAAAGAGGAGCTGTAAACTTATGGACAATGAAAAAGAAAGAAGTAACTCTGATGGTGATGCCAGCATCCTTGGAATAAACTGTAGGTGAGATGATAGTGTTTGCAAGTCATGCTTGATGAAAAGAGAGAAGATATTCACTTGATGAAATATGATACTCACTACATACTTTAATGTGAAATGCAGGAGCTTGTTTAGAGAATGAAAACTGATTTTTTGTCTCCTATACTACAAATATCCTTCTCAGATCACCCAACAAATTAGTTCTTCAAGGAGCATTCCTTTCTCAGCACAAGTCTTGGAGCTCAGCTGTCTCCTGGCAATCTTGGTCAGTTCACACCGAGAAATGACAGTCCCTGATCTCTGGACAGATCTGTTCATGTGGAGAGTGACTGAGCTCAGAAGAGAGCCATGGCAGGAAACTCCCTCAGCAAAGTGGGCTGTGCTGCTGCAGGTGGTGCTGCATGGAATGGGTGTCTGACATTCCCCCCATACCCCAGGGATACAGGGCAGTGCCAGGCAGGGCTGTAGCACTTGCAGAGCTGCAGTGCTCAGCAGGGCAGGAGCCCAGGCAGCAGCTTGTGCAGAGTGTGTGCCAGAGATGCTCTTTCCTCAATTTGGGCAGAAGGGGCCAGGGACAGGCCACTCAGAAGGATATGGCAAGTACTTGTTCCCAGATTCTGTGTTTATTTGCACAATAATGTGCCTGTTTCAAAGGGGGTTTTGAATTTCTGAATGAGTTTCTGGACCCAGGCAGTTGGCTTCCTCTGTTAGCACAGTATAACAAAGTGAGGTACAGCAGCTTCACCCAGAGACAGACCAAATCCATGGGACATACCACGTGGGGTGGCTTAAGGGAAAATGGGAAGCTAGTGAGGCTTTAAGTACAGGAGGCTGCTAAAAAGCCCAGATAGAGGCCTCTAATGTGCAAGAAGCACAATGTGAAGGATCTCAGGTGCAGCATCCCCTCAGTCCTTGCACACATTGTGGGCACTCCCAGGAGCACAGACTTGATGCCTGTGCACAAGAGGGACTCTGGGACTGGGACTTCTTATGGCTCATCACAGGAAATGTGACTCAGAGATAGTTTCAGTGACTCAGACATAGTTTCTTCTTTTGTGAGTTTTCTGCTCAGCTGATATGATCTCATTTTGGTATTTTTAGTGGATTCTCTGCTTATAGGGCCAAGGAAATAAAGAAGAAAACCTTCCTGTTGCACATACATTGGCATATAGATAAAGTCCCACATTCTTCAATCAGATTTTTAAAATTGGAATTTAGCTGCTGTTGTAGTTTAGCCTCAAGCTGGTAATTTGGCACTTGATTTCTGTCACTGGGGTTCCTAATTGGAAAATGTACAGAACAGAATGTACAGAAAAGAGTCAAGAGGAAAGGGGGAGGGGTGGAAATGGATCACATTTATACCAAATAACCAAGTCCCACAGCACAAAATTTCAACCGAACTTTAAATATCCATTTATTCCCCTGAAGAGAGTAGGAGAGAAACAAAGTTATTAGGCTCAGATGGCAATGTCTCTAGAAAAGCATAAAATCTAATAACACTGACTTTCCATCTAACCTCTCACACTCATATCAGAAGAAAACGTCCCTTGCTAAATACAAGGAAAGTTCAGTTGGGCAGGGTTATTTATTTTCTTTTTAACACTGCTATTTCCACACATATGAGTATACTTGTTCTACCCATACACATATCTGTGTAGATGATGCATCACTGTTATCATTCACATAACTCATAGAGGCTCAGTACAAAAACTAAAGAATTTTCTCAATTTTGGCCCAGTTCTCAAAACTGAAAATGAACCACATCCTTGTCTGGCTGCAAACTGTTTCTCTTGATGTGGGTGGATGCCAGTAGGCTCTAAACTTCTTTGGATGGTGTTAGAAGGTTTCTTTTCAATCTGTGAAAGTTATTTTGTGGAATAATAAACCCTTAGGAGCCCAGCATTATGTGAACAGGACCTCTGGGATGCAAGGAGTGAGGGCAGTCCTGCCTCAGTGGTGTCTCACATTGTGCCCCTCAGGTGAGAAGCCTCTGTGTGGGCAATTTACCAGGCTGCAGGCAGCATCTCTGGAGACCTGCTTTGCTCTTTGTGTCATTCTGACCCTGAATTCCCCCTTTCCAACGTGATGAAGCTGCTGCTGTGCTGCAGGAGCAACATCTCTATGGGTGCATATGTGTGAGACTCTGCATCTGCTTTAGCAAGGGGGGGAATTGGTCCCACACTATTCACCAGCATAGGTTTAATAGAATATGTTAGTATTTTATTAATAGTGTAGTAAATCAGATTTTCATAATATACTGTTGTAAGCAGGTGCCTTTGAAATCCAAGTCTGTTGTGGTTTTTGTTGTACGTGTAAGTTTACTTAGAAACTTGTATTAATTGAAAGGAATGCTTTTACTTAACCAGGAGTTATTGACCACTTTACAAAAATGTGTACTCTACAAAGCTTAAATTACATAATTGTTCAAGAAGGACTAGTATCTCCTGTGGCCTCTTCAGGAAAGATTGTTGCATTAATCATGACTTCTGAGGATGCTGATAAAGATAATTCTTTTCTAATGTATTGATATAACTCTCAATTGTTTCATATTAAACTGAGAAAACGGGAAGAGTTAGAAGATGGTACACGTTTTAATAGAAGCAATAATTCTACTTGAAGGCTTTTCTGGATGCTGTGCTGGGGAAATGAAACCAATAGATCTCATTTTACAGAATGTAGCTGTATAGGAAGAAAAGGTCATAATCCTGGGCCTAATGCTGTTACTGATTTAAAGCTGATGTTAGTATTTTTCAATTTATTTTATGAATTTAAAATGGGGTCAAACATATAAATGTAATAATTATGGCAAACTACAAGAGATTTGTTTGGACATAATCCATAAGCTTATGAACCAGCATGACTCAGCTGCCTTCTGCTGTTCTCTGGTCTCTGAGTTTGTACCAGGTGTAGGTCCAGCTCACAATATTTCTTTCCTGCTGCTGATTACTTGGTGCTGATGGGCTGTTAGCTATTATGGGCACTCAGGTGTCCAGCACACACTGCATTCTGACCCAGAACCCTTGCTAAGTGAGCAGTAACAAGGAACTGCCTTTGAATGTTCATGAGCTGAGCATCGTGGGTCAGCTTCTCATTTAGTGCAAGGCACCTTTAGGTCCATGGCATTATAAAGCAGCCTGATGGTGGAAATAAAACATCCTGTGCCTTTTGAGGAGCAGTGCCACGTGGTTCCTCATAGAGCTTTCATTTGTCATAAGCACTTTGCAGCCTGAGCCCATTCTCCTTTCTGTTGTCTCCTCTGGGGGAGGCTGAGCAGTGCAGTCTCAGTGCAGGCTGTGGCTGGAGCCTCTGGGGCTCTGAGCAGAGTGATCCCTGCCAGAGCTCATTAGCACTGCTGTCAGGAGGAGCTGGCATCAGCTTGTCATTGCTGCTGCAAGAGCTGCACCCCTTTCAGCACCGTGCCAGCTAGCGAGGGTGTTTAATAAATAATACATTATTGGTTAAACTACTAGTTGAGGAGATGCTTACAGCTTTTAATTAGTGTCTTCCATTACTCTTCTCCTAATTAAAAAAGGAGTCTAGAGCTTGATTACTATTTATAGAATACAAGAACTAAAAATATGTAAAGCCCTCAAATTATCACTGTTTTCATACAACTAAAATTCTGTCCAGCTTATATAATTCGAAGAGGTAAGTAAAATCATCACAACCAATAACTGGAATGTTTTTGGTGTACAATACCCTACATTCTGATTTTCAAATTTTTCTCTATTCTCGTTGTTAGAGCGAGAGAACAATCTGTAAGAGAACTGAAGAGAACAATCTGAAAGGTGTGTTAATAGGGTTAATATACCTGGTGTGGTGGATGTAATTCCTCAAAGAAATCCTGTCCACTAACTTTGGAGCAGTGCTGATGCATACCTTTCTCCAGTTATAAAGCAATGTTGTCTAATTGTTTTCCATGAGAACAGAAGCCAAGAACTCTTGACTTCAGATCCCTTGTCTAATCCTAACCCATTTTGTGTCCTGGGAAAACCTCTGTCACTTCAGTTTTACCTCAGAAAAAGTAATAGCTAATTAGCTCAATTCAAGAGGCTTTGCAAAAATTGCTATGCTCTTAAAAAAAAAAAAAAAATCTAGACAATAGAAGTACTAAATGTTCTATAGTAGTATCTGCAACAGTGCTATAAGCTTAGGTAGGAACAAAAGAATAATTAGACCTTGTGATTCCTAATAACTGAGAAAAAGATTTCTTTTTAATTTTTTTTTTTTTTTTTAATTCCTACATTTTTCTTTTGGATCACCTTCTCCCCCCATGCCATTTATGCTCTACAGACATTTACATTATTCAATAGGCATATCATGTTCTTTCCCAAGGATTCAAGGGACCTCTTGTTGAAAAACACTTTTGACTGCCACTACATTTTCTTTATCTCTTTCTATGACTGAATAGAAGACTTTATTCTTCTAGAATATTGGTCTGCTTCATTTCACAAGCATCAGAACGAAATGAATATTTGCAAAGGTCAAGTTACAGTATATGGCAGGAAAAACATGCCAAAAACAATTAAAATTACTAGAGCTGCATAAGAAAGTCACACACAGCACATATTGCTCACAGGTGCTCCATGTGAAGCCCAATCCAATAAATGTCAGTCCAGTCATTTACACTAGGAGAGTGCCAGTCATGTAAAAAGAAACAGAAGAACAGATGCTTTATGAGAAACAAACCCAATACAAATAAACTCAAAACTGATTATAAAAAAAAAAAGAAACACACTAAACAAGTATTAAAATGCATGTGAACTACATTTGGGATTCTGTGAGTGTTTTGTCTACAATTGGGATTCAGTGAATGGTTTGTAAAGCAAGAGGCAAATAATTCTTAGTGCTTTCTGAGTCTTTTGAAGTCTCTCCTTTGCAGTTCTGTTTATGTTTTAATTTTATTTTAATTGCGCTGGCTTTCTCTCCATGCTGTTTAAACTTTGGTTTTCAAAAGGCCAAAATGTCCATGAAAATGTGGTAAAGTTTAAGAATTTCATCTGGGGAGAGGGAGGTGTTTGTTTTTGCTGAAGTGCTGAGGAGTAAAGGTTTGACTTTATTGTGCATTCTGAAAAGCTTGCATATCCATGACGTTTTTGGGAACTAGGGCTGGCTTTAAAATCTTCTTTAAAAAGTGAGTTCAGTGTGCTTAGTGTTTATTGTAAACATTTTTATGGTTAAAGTGACTGTCACTGACAAGAGAGAGGCAGGTTCATCTCTGCTCATGCTCACCTTTGCCCTTGGCAGGTGCTGTGCATGTGCTGCAGCCAGAGCTGGAGAATCCAACCCAGGATGAGAACCTGAGTACCAGGCTGTTACATCCTGCTGCAGTGGAAGAGTTTGCAACTCTTAGAGAATGCTTATGGAATCACTTATATTTTTTCTTCATTTCTTTCTTTTCTTTTAAATTAATGTTCTGCTTCCTATAAGCCAAAGATCTCACAGAAGTCTATGGATTTTACTCTGATTTGGTTTTTTGCTTTTTTTACCTGACATTTTCAGTAGTGCAATTTAATGCAAGGCACATGGATACAGGCACCTCTATGAGTGCAGTCTACAGTGCTGCTGCCACTTATGGCCTATTGAGATTTCTGAAAAACTAGAATCAAATGCAGCTGAGCTGAACAAATTTTTAATGGAAGATCAAATGTGGATTTTATTTTTTTTTATTCTATCCAAAATAAACGTAGGAGCTCTAAAGATTCTGAAATATGTAAACCTCAAGCTTGAAATTTTATCCTCGTAAAGACTACTGTAGAGCAGACAGCAATAAGAACCCACCAGATAAATTGTCTCAACTCTGACCAAAGAGACCACCCTTCTGGAGAAAAAACTAACTTGTGTTCCTAACTCATTTAATCCACTGCTTTTCTGCTGAAAGGGTCGACAAGGGACTCATTCTCACTAGCAACTGGGCTGAAGCCACATATTCATTTCATATATGCCATGAACAGCTCTGTGATACTAATGATTTTCAGACTGTATGAACTGGAGTTGGATCTGACCCTGTGACCTGGAGGTTAAAGGCTCCAAATCCAATTACTGAACCCCAGAAATACCAAGTAACTTTTGCTTAACCATTACACCAGCACTGATGAAAGCTGCACTGAGCTATTGTACTCAGCCAGGTAGACCAGCACCATGAGGGTGAGTTGCTAAGATATGGCTCTTTCAGACAGCAGGTTTCATTTCTTGTCCTTTTCCAGACAGAGTGTTCATCTTTATTTAGAAAGGAAGTGTTGAGCACTTGAGAAGGTTCCTGTGAACATTGGATCTACAGTCCCATCCTTGGCACTGTCCTTATGTTAACTATTTGAAAATCGTGGGTGGTTCCCAAGAGAGAGTGACGACTGCACATCATTTATTCATGGCCCTCTAGGGCTGATATTTTGATTTCAGGATTCAGGTTTAGCAGCTGGCTCATGCCACCTCTTGCCAGTCATCTTTTTGCTGGTGCTGTCACTACTGAGTGACACACAGGTAAACAGTGGCTGACAAAATTTAAATGCACAGGGCAAGAACAGGAACTGCTTCTGACTTATCCCTGGTGCCCTTTGCCCTTGTTCAGGTGGTCTGTGATGTCATTTTATGGGAAGGAAGACTTCAGTTGTGGGCAAGTTCTGGGACAGTAGTGGGCAAGGAGATGTTTTGCTGGAACTAGACTTTGAGTCACAATTTGGGAAGAGCAGAGAGGGTTAAATGGGGAAAATTAAGAAAAACAAAGCAACTCAGGAGAAAGTAGAAGCTTAACAGTAGCAGAACTGAAACAATGGGTGAACTGAAATATCACTTTGCTCTGTCTGATGGAGGTGTTGGAAAATCTGAGGTTCAGTCACACTTTGTACATAGGGCTTTTCTTGAGGGTCTCCTATAGACCTGTTATGTTGCCATAATTTTTGAGGATATGTGGCAAACTTGCTGAGGGTGTGCTCTGCAGGTCACCAGTGATGTTGTGACACAATATGGGTCTCTGGGAGTCTTGCTTCCAGCTGAACATCCTTTAGCTGATCACAAGCATCCAGGCCTGGTCATTCAGGCAGTTTTCACTTGAACTCAAGAACAGTGGAACTGGAGAGGAACTATTGGCTCATGATCTCAGAGTGGAAGGTGTTCAGAATGCAAAAGCTTTTTTTTTTTTTTTTTTTTTTTTTTTTTTTTACAACAAATAATAAAGTTTTGACCTCTGAGAAATGTCTAAAAAACTACATTCTATGGTTGTTCAGCACATTCTCTTTGCTGATACAATGCAAATATCACTAATTATACTGCTGTAAGTAGTACTGTATTCAGTTTTGTTTTATAAAATAATTTTAGTCTCTGTGGACACAGAAAAAAAATTGTGTGCTTGCAATCAAATATTTTACTGTGTTCAAGTCTTTGGAGTTGATGCTGTCCTTTATATACATTACTTCTCTTCATGTTCTCTGTGATTGCATAGACCAGGACACAGAATCACAGAATTGTTTAATTTGGAAAATACCTTTCAAGCCATTGAGTCCCAGCCAGTACTGCCAAGTCCACCAGTAAATAATGTCCCCAGCTGCCACACCTACAGGTCTTTTAAATACTTCATGTTCCCAGGAGCTGAGTGAGGGCTTTCATAGCAGCAAAATTCAACAAATGTATGCAGCACTTGTCAGAAGAGAGTGCTGTATGATAGGAAACACTGGTGTGAGCCAATTAAAGTAAACACATCTGAAATAAACTACCACAACTGAGGAACTTCATTGTTGGCTGTTCATGGTGAATATTACAAATAGATTTACCTATTCTTACTTGATTTCTTGTGTTTTAAAAAAGAACATGCTGTTTTTTGAAAGGCTCTTTGCTAAACAAACTAGAAAACAAAGCTTGATCTTTTATTAATTATTTTGTAGACAAAACTGGGACTAAATGCCCATTTTCAGGAGAGAAAGTGCTAAGTTTCATAGATGGTGTGTGTATTTTGCACTTGGATAGACTTCAAATAAAAAAAAATGAAAAAACCCCAATATATTTGCTTTACAGAGCTACGTGAGGGTGAAGTCTGGAATGGGAGGTGAGCATATCTGGTTTTGGTTTCTTGTTTTGGGGGTTTAATGTTAGAGAAATCCTAGAGACTTTTGGGGATTTAAAAAAAAATGAATTTTTGTGATGAAGGATTTTATGGCATTTCTGAATTATGAAATGTTCTCAGCCATTGCTGCAAGCTCAGACAAGCTTAACATCACCTCCTCAGCATGATTGGCTATTTTATTATGCAATAGAAAAGCAATGGAATTTGCTTAAGATTTAAAAAGAAAGCTTCATATGCAAGGGCCAATTTATGAGGATTTAAGTGTCTCTAAAGAAGAGATTTGAACGTGTATAGGAAAATATAGGCACATTTTCTCTTTTACTATTTCTAACTCTTCATGTATACACTGTAAATCTCCAGAGGAATATGTGCAGGATTTCATTCCAGAGAGGTGCACACTGCAGGTCAGTATTTTAGCTTTCGAGCATGAGAAAAAGTGTGAAGAAAACTATTGCCTTCAAAAGGAATTGTGCTGCATTAATGACTTTAGTGTTCTTTCAAATATTGGTGCAAACAGTGAAAAGAGAAAATTGTATTTTATTTTTTTTTATGTGTTCCCTCTAGACTGCAGTATAAAAAAATCAGTGGTACTGATGTTTAAATTTTCGTCACCAGGTGCCAGCTCACGTGTCTGTCTCCATTGTAATTTGCATGTGATGGGGCAGTCTCAGAACCAAGGCAGATTTTAATGGGCAAACTATTCCTAAGATCCAGTGGCTCCTAAGGGTTTCACTGTGTCTGCCCAGGCCACATCCAGTGCCCCCTGTTGGACTTCTCAGCACCAAATACAGTGATAACAGAGAGAGGGCAGAGGGGTCTCAGTTGGTACCAGAGCCTCGAGGTTTCTCTAATTTGTACAAGATAAACAGTAAAATACACAACCTGGGTAGCCCAAGGCCATCCTTGTGCTGTTGATCCTTTCCCTTGCTGCCACTTTGGTACAGGAAGATGTTTGACTCTGTTATGAGCAACCTCTGTACTTTGCTTTTGCAACATGGAGTCAAATCCATGTTTGAATAGCAAATTTCATACAGTTGGACTGAAAAGTCAAACCTTTCTCCTCTGGCATGTAGAGTGCAGACTGAAAAATGCAAATACAACCCAGTCCTTCTCTCTTGTCCTCCCCCAGTATTGGAATACTGAGACAGAATGTCTGAGCCCTGCTGGTGATAAGATCTAAACTCCTGGGCATGAGTCAGGGGTTCACTGCTGTGCTGTGTGATAGAGTCACATTGAAGAAGAATTAACAAATCTTTCATGGCCAGGAGTTTAAACACATAACAGGCTTACACAAGATCACATTAAAATCTCCACCCCCTTGGGTGTGAAATACCATCACTGTGAAATCCCAAACACAGGCATTGGAGAGTGTAAACCAGGAAAGACTGTTGGGTTGGATGAGATGCACCTAGAGGAAGGGATGAGCTGAGCTGGGAACCAGGATGAGTTAAATGTCTGCCAGTGTGGGATCTTCTGCAGATGCTTGGTGATGCCAGAGCCCTGGGTAGGGCAGGTGGCACCTGCAGATGCAGCCTTTAGAGACATGGAATCTCTGTGAAATACAAGTAGAGGAGTTGTGGGATTAAGATTTGGAACCAAGACTGAGATTGTCATTTTGTTAATATAAATTACTTTGGGGGAAAAAAAGAGGTTTTTTTTTTAGTATGAAATTATACTGAATGGTGGAAAAGGCTACATAATTAGCATAGAATGCTCACAGAGAAATTAATCTGTGCCTTTTTTTTCCCTCCTTCCTCTCCTCTTTTGTACACCTAGATGATGAAAAACGCTCCTTTAACTCTGCATGAACTATGGGGTTTAAGGTGGTTAATTAAAACCAGTGTTGTGGTGCTATTGCACAGGCTACTTAATCAATTAGCTGTGTTTGCAAAGCACTTATAAGGACTAATTACGACGAAATAATAAGTGGATTTCTTTTATTAACCCTCAGAAATGGAGGATGCCAAAAGGAGAGGAGCCTTCAATCAGAGCTCAGCAGGCAGTTTCTGATGCTGTCTCACTCTGAGTCAGCAGATCTGACAGACTCCACTCTATTTTCCTGTCTAGGAAGAGACAATAAAGTTTTGTGGTGCATTAAATGCAACCTGATGGACACTGGAGAAGAAGGTATTCGTCATTTAGGTGCTCATATCAACATTGCATGATGTCTGACACTGTGGAGAGTACATACCAAAGGAGTTCTCTTCTTAAAAATGTCCCTGAATAGAAATTAAATCACTAAATTAAGGCCCAAAGATCTAATCCTATCTTTGTTGATGCAAAAGCAGAAAGCTGCATAGTGCTTCTAGTCCTAAGTACTTGTATTCTTTTCAGTGGGAGTCCTTGGGAATTCAAAGACTGGATTCCAACCATGCTAAAGAATATATTATAATTTTTGATACCCTGTTATTCCAGTGTCATCCACGATGGCATGTAGGAAAAAAGAGGTTTTGGGAGAATCTTAGAAATATAATAAAATAAATAAATATTGTCTGTACAATAACAGAACAAGGAATATGACATTGAGAATGATGCTTTCACTTCTCTGGTAGACTGTTAAAAGTGTATCTATCAGTCAGGTTTTTAATATTAATATGCAGATTTTTTGGTTTTGTGACAGTTAAACAGGAAGTTTAACATCTCTTGTATGCATCTATTGTTAGTTTACTACCACTTTTAAGGTATAGAGAAATAAAAATAGAAAATAATACAAAAAGGACAATACACCTTGTGGTAGAAATTAAGGGTTTGTGTTTCCATGTTGATACAATGTTAATGAAGAACTATTCCAGTTAATAGTGCAAAAGCTGCAGGCAGGTGGAGGACTGGTTGCTATGACCTGTAACATCCCTTTGCACTATTCCAGCTGCACCAAAGAGGAAGTAACTTTAGAGAAATGCCTGGGAGCACGATCAGAGTGCTTTGCTTTCTTGTTTCCTAGACCTTTATAGTTTTCAGCATAGTCAATATATAGCTGTTCCCAGTATCTGAACAGCATGCTAGGGTTTTAATCAGCAGTAATTTTGAGCAACTGTGGCCCTTCTCTAGCTTACCTCATAGTTTCATTTCAGCAAGCTATATTCAGATATTGACAATTTACTTTTGAAACATTTTTATTTCAGCTATTCTACTGTTTCATGGGTGGAAGTGCTACTTAGTCCAAGCTGAGAGCCCCCTGTTCTTCTCTTCATTAATAGTGTGCCTGGGGCTATTGCCTTCCACATGAACATGAACTCAATTTCTATTAATGGATATTGTACATGCTAGACAGTAATCACTTAACAAAAAAAAACCATTAACTTGCAAAGCTGGGTTTCTGTCTGGGAAAGCAGACACCTACTACTTGTTTCATCTAATTGTCCTCTTAAAGAACCACAGATTTCCATTCTTGTGAAATCCACACATGCCAGATTTCAGCCTGAAACACAGTTTTACACACAGGTTACAAAGCCTTAGAGGAATATTCCCATTGAGTACAGCACTGTGAATTGTGCTTATCTTGGATTTAAGTGCTGCTATTTATAAAAGTCTTGGCGTTAGATGCTTTTTTCCATTAAGACAGATGTAAAGCAAAAGTAGATGAATGGCTCAGAGAGAATCAGTCCCACAGGCTTTGAGAGGCTGGATATGGGGAAACACACAAAAAGTCCTTGCATTGAAATTCAGCTGGTTTGTTCCTATCTTACATATGAACTTTGGGAGTCTGTAGAAGCACAGCTGATATTTGATCTCCTTATGAATCAGTTTGCTTTGTCATGATCTCCTGCAATAACTTTGCTGAGGAGAATTTTAAAATCCTCATTCAGTATCTTGGATTGGACTTGTGTTAATCAAGATTTTATACTGCCCTTGGAAAATGAGTATTTAGAAGTCCCTGCCTTTCTTTGGAGGGAAAATGAGGTTTATATATTTTCAGGTGCTGGTCCTCTCTCTTCCTCTCTTTTATTTTTCTTTTGGTGAAAAAATGGTGACTTTTGACACATAAGTTCACAGTAGTTTTTCTTTTCACTTTCTAACTAGAAAAATGAAGCTATTGCCTTAGACTAGAAAAGGGATCTTCCCCTGAATCCTCTTGTCTAGAGGTCAAATAACAAAAGTGTTTTAAAGGCATGAGTGCTTTTAATGAACACACACACAAAAAAAAGGAAATGTTGACTTCAACATTCTGCTGTTACAGATACTGTTGTGGAACATGTCTCAACTGAGCATCATCCAGTAGAAAAATATTTGTCAAATTTTGCAACTTCTTTCATGCCTTTGACCCTCCTCATAGGTGTTCTACAATATCTAACATTTGAATTCTCTCCCGTTTGTTTGAACAAGTGGCCCTCATTGGAATTCATTCAGTTAGCTTTTTAATATGGCAACAGTGAAGAGAAAAAGCTTTTTAAAATGTCAGGGGATAATGTGAGAGGAGCAGTACCTGAAACTGCTCTTTAACGTATTGACTTTAAAAGCAGTGTCATCTCAGCTAACAATTAAATAAAGAGCAGATGAGGTAAATAAATCAAATACTTTGAATATTTGCTAGAGCCTCCTCAGCAGTCCATGTGATCAGCATTCACCCTGCACTCTGAATTCAAAGAAAATTGTTAGAAGCCCAATGGCAAAAGAATCATCCTGAGGTCAAATTAATAAAGAGGGGATAGTTGATCACAACTAGTTTATGTCCCATAATGAGGCATTTTATTTGGAAAAGACAGAGAAAAAAATCCAGACACAAATTGGCACAACTGAAGGACATTTGTTTCTGAAAGATACCAAACTTCATACTTCCCTTTCATAGTATAGCAGTCAAACTTAATTTGTACTCAGAGAGAATTGTCTCTCTCACTAACCATAATGGCCAGTGCTTACCCTTAGACAGCACAGAATAACCAGGGCTATCTCCTAATACAAAGAGCTGTAAGTAAACCCACTCTTCTTTGAAAAAAAAATAAATTATCATGCAGTACTTTTGGGGATAGTTGGTTGGCTTTGTCTCCAAATAGAAGGATATTTCTTTGGAATTGCAGTTCTCTACTTTTTTTCATTTACAAAGAAGCTTGAAACATGAAACTTCTGATTTTCTCTTTATAGAAAGCCAAAGGCCTACCTTGGGAAGGGATTAATTAATTGTTTGCATCATTGACTCACTGCAAAAAATATGGTTTCTGATAGTGCTTGTCTAAGTGAAAACAGATGCTCAGTTACTATAGGTAGGAAGACTGGCAGTGTCCTGCCATTTAAGGACCAGATGATTTCACTTTTTCTTCCACTAAGGTTTTATTAAAAATGTAAAGTTGCAAACTGCTGTTATTTTTGTTCCAACCTAACTAGCAGCATTAATAACAGAGCCTCATTTACATGATCACTTGGTTACTGGCAATCTGTGCCTTGGAAAACTTGGACTCTGAACAGCACTAATTAACAGCAAAATGGAGCTGGAAATTAATTGGCATCAAACTAGGTGGAGAATAGAACTGTCTTGCAGTCCAGTTCCTGACTCACAAATCTTTATGCACAGCAAATAATTCTCTCTTACCTAGATTAGAATAAGATTTCCACCTGCAGTGTGGATTTTTCCTATTTTTAAATTCTTATGAACTTTTTACTAACATTTTGATATTTAGTAACCTTTAAGCATAGCCAATAGTCTTTTCTATATTTGATTAAAAAGTATATTACAGAAATAAGAAGAAAACTGGCTGGGATCTATTTGTTCTTTTTAATTTCTCAAAAGTTCTGTTTGGTGTTTATTTCTTTCCTGAGTGTATGTTAGCATTAGGTTCAAGGCAAGGGAAGAAGCTGGAAATGCTGAGCTTTCAGTGCTCAGAGTGGAAGTCATCTTTGAGATGAAATTCAACCCAAAAAGCTGTGATGATAACTGTTGATTATTTAGCTAAAGGCAGTAAGGACTGATCTTTATTGCTTACTGAGGCCAAAGATTTATCATGGAATGAATTGGTTCAAATTACTTTCTTGGAACACCTGGGAACTTAGTTTCTAACCAACACTTCTGAGTCCTAGAAATCTGTGGCTTGGCATCTAGCTGAAGTTTGATTTCCATAGGGCTGGTTTGTGATGTGCTCTGACATCAGGCACTGGGGGACTGCTGCTGTAGAAAGATCAGGGCTCTGAGTTTAGGTGTTACTTTTAGCCACTCATCATCAGATCTAAATTGTTTTGTGTTTGCTGGTTTGGACATTTTTCAGATTTGTCTGGCTCCTGCTATTTTGGTTGCTTCACATCTATTGAAACCCCTTAACCCTGTTCTCTCCACTGCAAAAATGTATAGCTGGGAGACTGCCACAATTTAATGTAAAAGCAGTTTTAACAAGATTCCTGAAGTACAGCATTACTTTTCTGCTTCTTATAAAACCCCAAGACTTTTAAGTTTCTTCATGTAAGCACAATTTGAAAATTCATAGGAAATGGAATTATTTGGAAATTAGTTATAAATCTGGCAGCCTAACACAATCTTGGTTTAAAATTTATGGTATTTCCAGTGATCAAAAGGACTTTTAGCATTGCCTGGAGTGCTTCATTCATGGGGAGTGATTGAGGAAGTAATTACAGGGAGCTACCTCTGTCTGCAAAGACTAGATAAAAATTACATTTACAGACCAGAAATTATTACCATTTTAGAAGAAAAACAAAAGCTATAGATTATGGGGAGAAAATACTGCAAGCCAATCCACATATTAAGTATAACTCTCTGTGTTGTTTTGGTTTTATTTTTTTTTTTTGTATAGTCATTTATGTATCAAGAAATAGCAATGTATTTTCTCAGTATATCAGGATGTCAGTATATTTCAACAGAAATATTAGCTGCAGCACAATCCTGCCTGTTGTAAGGAAGGAGCTGAAGATTATTTTTAAAACTTTTCTCAGGGTTTTTTGGTCCATGCCTTCTTTATTAGAAAGCATTCATATCTTCAGGAGTGTGCTTTTGGGCAGCAGAAGGGAGAAACAGAATCAAGGTTATTGGAAACTAAAACAGTGCACACAAATTCTGTAACTTTATCCTCCTCAGCTCCCCAAGCACTGTGGGATACTCACTTTTCTCTCTTATCAGAGGCAGAGCTGGTACTGATGCCAGTAAGACTCAGCAGTAATCACCATTTATTTGAATATAGGGATTATTCAGGATCTGAGATCAGAGGGCTTAGCAGGGAAATCAGTACTCCTGTGCCAGATTGGTTTGGTGCAGGCACACACTTGCTGAAGAAACAGATATTATGTTACTCATTTAGACACAAGCAAGCAGTTTTGGACGTCAGTCTTGTTTTTACATCAGAAATATCCAATCTTATCTGTACGTGAGTAAAATGGATATTTAAAAGAAAGAAAATACCTTCTGGGATGTTGAGTCATCTGGATTTGCTGTGACTGATGAAATCACTTCTTTTCTAAGTACAAGGATTCTGCTCTCTTTACTGCGTGAATGTTGGATGCAGCCAGGCACCTTAATGCAGCAATGGGCTGTTAAAAAGGTACTTCTAGAAAGGTAATTTTTTTCCAAATCACTATTCTTTCACTATGGGGAAAATTAATTATAATAAATACAGTGGCCATTAATTTGTTTTTATAACCCCTTGTCTTCAATCTAGAAGAAATTAGTCTGCACCATAAGAGGCTCTGATATTGAGATTTATGGTCTGCCTTTATCCCTGGTGTTCAGCCTCACACCAGGAGTGACTCAGATCAAAGTATCCAACCTGTGAGTTAGACAAGGTGGGGAGCCCCCTTCTCCCTTTCCATTATTAATCACACTGTGTTGCTTCTACCTGGAGAAAATCACTCTTTTTACTGTGGTTGCTCTTATTCTTTCAGCATTCTTTCCAATGTGCTTCTGAACTTTTCCACTGTGCTGTGTCATTTTGTCTTTAAGGTGAGGACCCTGTGATAAAAAATTGATATCCCTCAACTTTCTCTACAAAGTAGCTCAGTAGTAGAAGTTTGAGGAGCTCTGCTGGACTAAACATAGTTGAATTCTTCCTACCTGTCAGCTGAAAGAATGTCAGTAGACCCAGTCCTTCAGTGCTTGTTTGACAGAAATCTTTGTCTCCTTTTGTTGTATCAAGCAAGTTTTTCACTGATCTTCAAGAGCAGAAGACAGCAGAAAAATGACCCCCTGACCTGCCTGGAAGCAGATTGTTTTGGGGCAGCCAGGATTGCTGGTGTTTAGTTCTGTGTTGAGCCCTTTTTGGGACTCAGCACCCTGCAGAAATCTTGCTGCACACTGGCTCAGGTGAGCAATGAGTGCTTCAGACAGTGGCATGCAAGGTGCAACTTTTTGTTAAAATTCAAAATGGATCATCCTGGCTGCAGAATCTGCTGTCCTTTTTGAGGAAGAGGACTTGTTTTATATTTCTGCTGACTCCTTTTAAGTACATCTGGTTAGGAAGCAGTATTTCCTATGAACATTTTCAAGGACCTTCCTTCCTTCCTTCCTTCCTTCCTTGGGTTTGTTCTCATTTTTAAATTGCAAAATTCCTCATAAAAGAGAGTTGTTATGAAGGTTTCCTTGTCCACAAAGAGGTTTGAAGAGAAACATTCTATTACCTCTGAATCAAAAGTATCTGCTTTAATCTGGGTTGGTAGAGATCTGAAAAGCAAAACAGTTGGTAAGGCTAAATTGCATTTGTATAATTGTTATAAATTATATAATGCTAGCTGTCAGTTTTGAACAATGTGGAAGAACTTATGTCTAACAGCCCTAAAAAAGAGAAATTTGATAGTTAAGAATCATGGGTGAATCTCTGCTCTGTAACAATAGTATAACCAATTTCAAGTCATTACAGTGAACTGCAGGAAAATTATTCCTTTTTAGATTTCCTAATCCAGGTATTATTGTAAATGTGGATATAACAGAGACATCTTAAATTCTTCTTTTCTGCTAATATCTAGATTTTTATAATAAATCTGTCTTCTTGGCAAAGAATCAATAGTGTTAAACATATTTTTAATAATTAATGCATGCTAACACCAAAGCAAAAATATAAAGATTTATAGGATTCTTTAAAGTGGTGGAAATGCTGAGGTAATTTATTTATTTCTTCCTTTGAAAATCTATGAAGCAGTAGGAGGAGTATTTTGGTTTCATAATCTGTTTAGCTCAGCCTACTCTACATGGCCAACACAATTCTAGGTGTGCCTCTTGCTTAACATTTTCACTCCTTTTGTAATTTTTTGGGACCTTTGCAACTATGTTGATTAATACATCAAACCAAATGTTGTGATTGAATTTTTGCTTGCTACCTGGAATATGAGACATACTGGCACAAAAGGAGCTTTAAAATTCAGATGGTATATTATTAGTGCTTTTATTTTATTTTATTTTATTTTATTTTATTTTATTTTATTTTATTTTATTTTATTTTATTTTATTTTATTTTATTTTATTTTATTTTATTTTATTTTATTTTATTTTATTTTATTTTATTTTATTTTAATTTTTGTGGTGAAAGTGAAGTAGCAAGATGAGTTGATGACAGAGACTCATTTAATCAAATTATCTTTCAACCAATGCTGGGAAAGAAGCTGACCCACAGATGAGAGTCACTGCTAATACCAATGTTAAGCCTATCACTGTAAGTCACACAGAAGAAAATCCATAGGGAAATAGACCTTAATGTACAGGACTGGAGTTAAGGTCTTTTAATTAAATTTAAAGATTTTCATCCTCATGGGAAAAGATATAATTAGCTAATTTCTGACAACTATTTGACCTGCAGATGCTTGGATCAGCAGTCAGAGGAGTGCACTGAGAAGTACCACTAGATTATAATTATGAGATTTTTTTGGGAACTATTAATTATTCATGTGACATCTTGTTTAGTAACTGCTGGGATAATAAGTTAGTAAACAAGTATCAGCATCTTGTATTATAATAAAGATGTGCTTTAAATTGGTGGTCAGGCTCCAGGGCTTGAACAGAGTGGCTGCCAGGTGCTGGGATCACTGTTACTGTCCTTGTGACTGGTACCAACTGCACTAACACAAGAAAGCAGCTAAAATTAGTGTAATGAAGTAATGCAGGGAAGAAATGTCTGCACTGACCTTAAGGAGACCCTAAATATAGGAACATGGCAAACACATCACTGGTTTTGCTTCTAACTTCAGTGAAATTAAATCAGAAGTGATTTTGGTCCCTGAGCTTTGTGCACCTGAGTCACATTCTAATTCTGTCTGGTTTAGAAAAAAAAACCTTTTATTTAATTTCAAATTGTGTTCAGTGCACTCCATGATAGCCTCTCAGTCCTTTCATGCTGTAGACATCACAGCTACTGATGTTGGCAGGTGCCAAGAGCTACATCCCCAATTGCTGAACAGTTCTGAGAGACAGGATGTTGATAAATAGGTAGAGGAACCAGATACATGTCCCTCAGCATGACAGGACAGGATGTTCTCCTATTTATGGACTGGAGATTTGCTATCAAACTCATTAATTTTTACATACCTTCATTATGTCTTAGTAGGTGTCAGCTGCTGTTTGGCCATCAGCATAACCACAGGGCTGATATATCCATCCCGTGTGAAGGGGAAAGATCCCAAAGCCATTAGGAATTATTCTTGCAGGAAGTGCAATATGGGAGTGGGAATCATTATAAAGGTTATGCTCTATAGAAATTAAAACTGTGCTTTGTCATCCCTGCACTACCCACTTTAGAGACACAGAAAAGTACAGTGCACTCTGAGAATGCCAAAGGAAGTGCATTGGAAAGCAGGAGATCTTCCAAGAAATCAAATGATTAATGTAGTTGCTGTTGCTTTTGACTCCTTGGTGTGTTAGAAATGAGCTACATTTAAGCAAGTATACTGAGAATTTTAGTCTAACTGAACAAAAAAAAAAAAAAAAAAGGAGGTAGTTTGTATATTGAATAAATTTGAAGCTACTGCCATTTTAATCCTGAAAAATTGGTTTGGAAAAGGCACTTGGTGCTTCCAATGTGCAGATATAAAATGTGAAGATGCAATTACAGACACTTTCTTTCAGCAGGGATAATCTAAAAGTGAAGCCTCTTTATGGAAGGCTTCTGAAGACAGAAACTTTACAAGACAAATTTGTTATCCTGTTTTCTTCTAAAATGCCTGGGGTAAGGGTATTAGAAATTATTAGAAGTCCCTTAATCTGGATTCCTAATCTGGTGAGAGTTTTCAAGCTTTCATAATTAAAGTTATTTGTATTAAAAAAATAATTTCTTTTTTTTTTTTTTTTTTTTTTTTTTCCAAAAATATATACCATTCAGCCTCAAGTAGGAAACTGCAGCTCTGCAGTGGCCCAGGCAGCAGACTCTGCTCCCTGACAGGATCAAGGGGTCAGTGCCCCTTTGCCTGCTCCATGCCCTGACAGGGTTGGTGGGATCAGCCACCAGCTGTGCTTTTATCTCCCCTCTCCACTGCCTCTCTGTAACCTTGGATGTGAAAAGAAACCATCCTGTGCCTCTGCTGGTCTCTACTAGTGAGAATGCCACAGGCAGCCAAAACAGGAGTATTCAAATCAACCAGCATGAACACATCTATGTTTTTTTCTGAGCAAACAAATTACCCAAGTTACGCTTTTTTTGCCCAAAGTAGAGATTAATGTAAAACACATATACACATATACATAGATGCAGTAAAAGGATTGTTTTCAATCTCTGCTTCAGGGCCCAGATCCACACTTATTATCTGTGCATGAACATAATTTCCATTTAATTTGAGCAAGAACTGTGAAACAGATAACTTTTTGGTTAGTTGGCTTATTTTTCCTGCATTTGTACTACAGCAATTTCAGTGTCTGTTAACTTAGGGTAAAGCAATAGGAGGACTGGTGGGAGCAATTAACTCATACTGTTGGCTTTTCTATGGCCAGACAGAGAACAAAACCAAACATTCATGTCTTTTCTGGGGGTTGAGAATAATGTATGTTGCTGGCCAAAGTGCTAAGGCTGAAATGCAAACAAGACCCTAATTGAGGTTTGACAGGTATATTAGAATTGTAAAACATTGAAGATGTTACCTGTATGTAATGTTCAAATAGTTTATGACACTTCCAAGTCAGCTTGTAATGTTCAAATATGTAGTTTTCTCTTGCACAAATGCAATCACAAGCAAATTCAGAAGGTCCTGAATAGTTTTCAAAAATGCATTTTAAATTAAGATTCTCTCTGTTCAAATACTCAGAGCATGCATTTTTCCCAGTTTTGTGACTACTTCACTCCCTTCCTGATACAGCATCCACCCACAGTGCTTTTCTTCTGAAGGGAACAAACAGCTGGAGAACACATGAATGTTATTCTGTTTAAAATTCTTGTTAAATTTAACCAGTTGCCTGTGTTCTCAGACAACTTGAGATGGAGAAACATAATGCTACAGTACAGAACTGATACTGATTTTGAGGAGAAATTTCAAAGAAGAAGAGGTGATTATTTTTTAAGTATTTGTAGTAGCTTTCTAATTTTCCCATTAAAATAATGCCTCAAAGCTGCTGGGACTGTGGTAATAAACATACACATCAGTCATTTGAAATGCTTTACAAACAGTAACATACTGCTATTCAGAAAACAGAGCCACAAAGGAGCTTAATGATTTATCATAGAATCCTGGAATGGTTTGTGTTGGAAAGGACCTTAAACATCATCTAGTTCCAACCTCCTTGCCATGGGCAGACACCTTCCACTGGACCAGGTGAAACTTTATCTAAAGTTTCATTTCATATCTCAAGTATCACTGACCTCTTCCTTACTGTGACCTTACTGGCCACGATGCCTTTTGGTCAAACCACACCATTTTGGTTTAAGCAAAATTCTGTGCTGTGTGTGCCAGCACACCCACACTGCAGCAGCCCTAGGGTCAAGAAAGTTTCTGGGTAGGTGATTGATTTTCTTCAACACACACTCCTCTTATCCATCAGGACATTTTTTAGAGAATTTGCTTTCATTTACAGGAGATTGAATAAATCTGAGCAATTCTTCAGAAGACAAGACTACTCCTGGTCTTTCTTAGAAGCCCTGTGAGTTAGTAGCTGTATGCTTTATATTTTCTCAGGCCAGAAAATTCTCAAATAGGCAAAGTAGTTACTCACAGTACTAGAGAGATAGACCTAACTTCATTAATTCAGAAGGAAAAAAAAAAAAAAAAAAAAAAAAAAAGAAGAAACAAATTGATGCAGTATTTAAACCAGAAAATTGCTATAATGACAAATGACAACCCTGTAGCCTGCAAAATCTGCTAATAAAGTGTCTGCTGTGGCTGTTATTAAAACCAAACTTATGATCCATGATTATCTAACCATTAAACAGAAGTGGGGGCTGGATATAAACTGGATATCTGTGTCAGATGATATTTCAGTGCTGTGGACTGAGAAAATTATTCATCAAATTTGATTTCTGATGCCTCCCTTCTCTGAAGATTAGCCCCCTAAGGAGTTTACAGGCATTTAGAAAGATTCTTTCCTCCCTCCCTTTGTGTCCTTGTTCTCTTCAGTAATTACACTGCAAGCTTTCTTCAAGTTTAATTTGTAGACTTTTAAAAATGGCTGTAGAATGTAGAATGGCTGTGCTGTGATGAGATATTTGACTACAGAGCAGCTCTGCATTGCCAGATGAGCATCCCTCCTATTTGTGTGGAATTATTCTTGTCCAGGTGAAGTTTGCTGGACCTGTAACAGCAGTGGCATAGGTCTCTACCAGCCAGGTTGTGTGGATATTTACATATTTTTGCCAGAGATACACCAGCTGAAATAAAGTTAAGCAAAAGGCACATTCAACTGAAGTAGCAGTTGGCACATTAGACTTTCCTTTTGATTGATGTGTGTTACATTTTTTGTTGTCAAGAAAATTGTTTACACGGTTTGACTAATGGGATGGATGGTCTGTTTGGGAGAGAAAATAGACACATATGAAAATGGAAAAAAAGCTCTTGTTTTGCTGGATTACTGCCCACATGCCAACAAAATGCTGCTTCAGTTCCAACCTCCACTGGCTTCCACTGCAGTCAGCAGGAGCTGAAAATGGTGCAAGTGTGTATGGCAAGAAGCTTTACTCACTGAGAGCAACAAGCCTCATGGCTGCTGTTCATCCTGCCTTCACTCCTGCTCCTGGATGGGGTGAAGATCAATCTATGTTCTGGTAATTCATGCATGGCTCCTCACCAGCTCATTCTTTTTAGGGGCTGATGCTTTTTCCTCTGTTAGCAAATATCCTACTAGCAGAGGAGTCCAGCACTGACCTTCAGATGATGAGGTTGCCAACAAAAATCAAATCCTTCTTCCACCAATGTCTGAAAAAGTGTCATGTTAAGTACTAATTGCACACTACTAATTGCAAGTGACAGGATGGGTAGATTTTCTGCACTGATTCAGGGTTTGCTGGTATGCTTGATATAAAAAAAAAAAAAATTGGAGAATGGTTGTTCCCCCTTCCTGAATCAGGAAAAAACTTCAGAAAGTAGTAACTTCTGTTGCCAGTCTCAGTGGCATTGCCAGCTCTTTGTTGCTCTCAGCCTTCTTTTGGACAGGAAACTGAAGAGGGTCCTCACCAAACCAGGTTTGCTCTGCTGCAGAGTTTTATCTGCTGAGACCTGAGGTGGGCTGACAATGGATTCACAGCTACCCTGAGTAGTTCTGAGCATGTAACATGGAGCAGAAGGTGTCTGCCTGTATGATACACCCTCAAACCACTGAGATTTATTCTCCAATTTCTGTATAGCAATCACCCTAATTACAGAGCAAAAGGTTTTGTGAATGATGTGCAAAGTACAACCAGGATTCTTTTAAAAACCTAACAGTCAATAAAGTATTCATGCTTTCTGGAATGAAGTTGGGCCTTTATATATCATTGATCCTTTATTAATTTCATTTTAAATACCACTATCCTGATTCACTACGGAAGCATTTTCCATTTTCCATTGCTCTTCTGTTAAATATCCAAAGGCAGAATTTTCTGCTTACAGAAAAAGTAATTTCACAGATGACCACAATTGCTGAGGGCCAGATTCAAAAAATTATCATCTTCTCCTCCCTGTCTCCAAAATTTCCTGTCTTTTTTCATTAGCCATACACAGCAAGAGATGAAGCAAGCTGTATGAAACATTGTAATTGGGTGTCTCCCACTGAGGCCACATTAATATGTCATTAGACTAATATCTTTTACTGACATGCTGATATAGCTTTCAGAACAGATCTGGAAACTTGACAATCTGGATATTGTATTTTAAAAGAATAAAATTACTTATAAATGTTTTATTTAAAATTTTCCTGATTTGGAGGGTGCCTTAAAATCTGCCTGAGAGCTTCCCATGTTATCACATCACTACAGAGAGCAGGTTGCCAAAACTACCTGTGGTGCTGTGGGGCTCTCAGAAGTCCAAGCAGAAACAGTGCAAAGTCCTTGCACTCCAAGCCCTGGAAGGGAGCTCTGCATTCCCTGCAGTGGGGTGTGTGCAGCAGGAGTGCAGCACTGCGTGGGCACTGACACTGCCTTCCTTGCATGAGGGTGTGCAGCCACAAATATTTCATTTCTGCTTAAAGTCATCAGGCAGCACACACTCCTACATGAGGACATAACCCAAAATTCAATCACCTTGTGTTAGTCCATTTGCAGCCCTTCTACACAGAAAGTGGACCAGAGCTGTAGGGTGGGAACTGTGGCTGTGTTGGATTTCTTTCTAGCAGAGGAATACTTACTTTAAGTCCTACATTAGTCAGAAAGGGTCTCAGAGCAGGAACTTCAAGGTTTATGTGTGATGCTCATTTCTCACCAACAAATCTGAGTGGGAAAATAGATTTTTGTTTTTTGTTTCGGGGTTGTTTTTATATATATATATATTTTTTTTTTTAGATGAAGGGCAGATGAAGAGCCTGTGTTCCAAGGAACTCAGAACAGGAACACTGTCTTAATTATCTTGAAAAAAGAAAAAAACAGAGAGAAGTACAAAGAGAGTTTGAAGAGCCCTGTGGTCCCAAAGTGCTGCCTGCCCCTTCTTTTAGCAGCTTTCAAGGTGAGTCCTGTTTGATTTATTTTGGCATATCTTTATGCTGAAGAGCTGTGTCGCTGAGCCACATTTAGCAGAGTGTGAGCACATGGAAGCTGCCTTTGGTACTTTACATATCTGTGTCTCCTTTCATCCCAGATTCTGTTAGTTAGATAAAAGGTCCTTGTAGGAGTTGATGCAGGATTAGGGTGTATAGTAGGAATGGCACAGAGATCAGAAGCAGAGCTCTTTCAAAGCCAAATGGGCACAGCAAAGAATACAAGCTAAACAAAACACAGGGCTCGATTGAAAAACATGTCAGTGCTCTCCTTTAAGCTATGTCAGTCTTCCCTGCTGCAACTGTGGCACTGTTTAGCTTTTTCCAGGGAGAATGAGAATAAAAAAAATCTATTTAAAGTGTTTAAGGAAGTGAATTTTACATCTGAAATAAATATGTTTTCATGAGGAGTAACATAGGCTTGTTCTGAGAAGTGAATTGGGTGAACAGAAAACAGATTGAGAATGCAGATACACTCTATGTCACTCATTAAGTTTTATCCAGAGAGCTTCAGCCTGAAAATATTCACATAACTTTAAATTTCTGTTCCAGATTTTCATGAACTATAAAGAGACTATTAGGAGAATGTTAAAATATTTGATCCAGAAAGTTGGGCATTTCAGAAATCAAAATTTACTGTATGTAATATCTTTCAGACAATTATCAAATCATTAATTCCAAAGAGTTCTTTGACCTGAACTTAGTTCTACTGCATGCATTAGGATTCATTAATTATAAACTAATTGAGGAACAATTAATTGGTATTTGAAGGTATTAATTTTTTGCTGTTGTTTAAATTCAGCTATTTTGTTCTATAACATAATACATAAGAGGCAAAGATTATTGCTTTTTAATGTTTTCTACAAATAAATTACAAAATTAATTGCTGGCTGCACTGTAAATAAGGAGATGTCAATTACAAACCTTTATTTTTGGAGGGTTATAAATCAGTTATACAAGTTGTCCCCAAACACAATAAATAAATTAATTAGCAGATACTGCCTTAGCAGACAAGCGTGTTTATTTGCATCTTTAATGATCTCAGGAGTCTTAATCATTTAGCATTTTCTATGTGCCTTGAGATCCTTGAAGGATGGACTCAGAAAAGTGCAGTTTTATTAATATTATCTTTCATTCATTCATTTTAACTGTATATGCCACGAGGCTATTTCAGCCAGTTGTGTGTGCTAGATCCCACAGTGTATCTATTAGCAAATGTCTCATGGAAATTATTAAAGAGTCATTTGAGAGCAGGTGATCACTTAATTTGAGAAGCAGAAAAGGTGAAAATATCTCTTTAAGGAGAAAGATGAGCCACTGGTTCTTGGAGGACATAAAAACTGAAAGAAAGGATTTCTGTTATACACACCATAAACTTGAAAAGCCTGGTTAAAAACATATTCACATAAAGATAAATACCTGTCTTTGTAGATACCTAAGAGATAAATATGAACAACCCAGATGGAAACAACACACACACACACAAAAAAGGGTCCATAATTTCACAGTCATTTTGAATCATTGGATTAAACCACTTAAGGGAATGACAGTTCATATCCCAACTGAGCTGCTAAATGGGGCTGTTAGTCCCTTTTTCCTCTCCTCTGCCTCCATCTGTGTTCCAAGGCTTACTGTTAGCCTTGGGCTGAGCTTGACATGCTTGTTCTTGAAGTGCTATGGGCTGGTTCAGGGAGCTAAAGACAGGAATCAGTTCATTTTTGGAGGAGAAGATTCATTTTCTAGAGATTTAGACACCTGAACCATCTCGCAATGAGTCCAGACAAGCACTGGGGCAGTCAGATGAACAGGAGAGGTGTGAAAGGAGGTCAGCTTAGTTCTAAAATCAGATTTTACCATGGATTGGGAGTAGACCCTCTGCATTTGCTGGTGGGAGCCAGACCCTTCCAAAAAGTAGAATGGTCTCAGCCTGGGTGCAAGTCCCCTTCTTCACTGACTACAGAGGAAGAATAAGGTGAAAAAACTTCTTTAACACTTAATGCCTGAAGTTAGATGATTCTAATTTAGGATAAACAAAATCTTGACTAAATGAAAAGTATGTATTTCATGGGGTTTTAGGATTTAAGTTAAAGAGGAATATGGCCATCTCTCTTGGGCTTTAAAGCAAAAAAAAAAACGCCATCTAAAATGTTCATCAGGATTTCTTTGAAAGCTATTTAAACATGTGTATAAAAGGAAGATGTATTGTTATTTAGAGCTCCTTGGAAAATCTCCAAGCTTTAATTGCACTTCACTTTCATTTCAGCAAGAATGAATCTGAATGAAAGTGTCTCTGTCCTGTGGTGCTCTTTCATTCACCATCTTAGTTCCTGCAAAAATAATGTTCTGCTGAAGCCAAGCTCAGCCAGGACTATGGATTTAGACATCTCTTTTGGCTCCTGGCAGATTTTCTCTTGTTTGGAGACTAAATTAAAAGCACGTTTGAAAGTAGCAATGTCAGTTTTCCTAATTGTCTGAAACGTGGTGACTATAAATGCCACCCTATCAAACAAATAGATTCAAGAAAGTTCAGTCGATGATATGCAGACAAATTGACTTTTTACAGTGAATCCAGTGGTTTTCTCTGAGATTTTCAGGCCAGATCATGTGCACACTAGGTGCAACATGGGGTTTCTGGGTATGTTGAACTTAAATTTGTGCACATGCATAGAAAACTGACCTTGTTTCCTGAGAACTTGCTGAACATATTCTCTGGAGTCTGTGCATTCTCTGATATCCCAAAAGCCACAAGAGTCAAAGAAAAAAAAAAAGAGCTGAAAGACAAGACAGCTCTGGAGACACCCAGGTCAGGATATTTTTATGTGGGTAATGAGAGGAGGACTCTTTCTGTATCCTGTGTCTAAGCACCATTGCTGAGATCTTGTGGCAGTGCACTTTAAACTCAGCCATCAGTTTTCCCATGGAAACTTCTTAATTACATACCCCTATGTGCTGAGCTATACATGTATTTTCATACAGTATCAGGAATTCCTCATCAGCTGAGTGAGGATATTATGAGCCAGGTTGTTTAGTATCTAAAGTAGGGCACTCAAGTTTTAGCTTACATTTAAACAGACATTAGGAACTGTGGGAAGAGAGGGACTCTGGAGTAAGAGTTTGTGTACTTTGTTATATTGAATCCTAAATGTATGTAAAAATTGCAAAGCAGGAGAAAATTTGGCATATCTGTAGCTGTCATTTTTACTCAGATAAAGAAAACAAAGAAGGGTTTATAAAGAATGAGATTCTATTTTCTGAAATTAGTCTCTAATCCCAGTTACACTGCATTTGAATTTCACACACTTAAAGCATTTTAAAAGTTTTAAAATCAAATAAAGAGACTTATAAAAGAATCCATAATGGAAACTTCTGGATTTTTCAAAAGCATAATACTTTCCAGAATGGTGATAAAATCAAAATGTATTCTATATGCCTGCATTTAAAAAGGAGTAGTATAATAAGTTATTGTTAAAGTTATAGGTAGTACACATTTGTACTGTCAGTGGCCAGTCAACCAAATAGAAATGGGTCAATGCTTGTATTTCCTTTCTTCTATTCTGTCAATGTCCAGGTGACAAATCTTGCATATTTTTGCATGTTGGTGTGAGGTTGTACACCTGCATGTTTTGCATGTGTGGAAAAGGAATCTAGGGTATATTTCCCATTCCTTCTCAGGGGATATGAATGCATGGAGAGTTAGCAAGAAAACTGGGCATTTCCTTGGGATTTATCTTCATAGAGGAAGGAGCAATCTCTGTTCACTGACCTCTAATGGTTTTGTCCAGTGCTGGCTGGCTCAGCTGTTGGTTATGTTTTTGAACATCTGGACTTAATCTGCTCAGAGAAGTTTTTTGTGTGTTTCCATTGTGAGAAAGATGGAGTCTGCACCATTGACAAGCTGTGGGACTTGAGATGATCATTTTGGCGATTTTCTGCTTCTATTTTTAGTGGTATTGTTCCAGGCATTCTCACACCTGTGAGGAAGTGTTGATGCAATTGGACCTTAAATACTGTGTACAGTTCTCTGCTAACCTTCCCAGGAAAATGGTGTCTGGAATAAAGAATGGCTGCAGGGATTTGGAAGCATGACCTATGAAAGAAAGCTGAAAGCTTCCTTGGCAAAACAAAAGCTGAAATGGCTTAGACTGCTCTCCCTGAATTCTATATACACATCTTTGCATTGAGATGCTGTGAGCCTACAGACCAGATTTAGTTTATGAAACTCTTAATTTTGCAATTTGCTCATTACAGATTGAAAAAAGGTCTCTAAGATGCATTTACACTGCCAAATATTTCACAGAGATATTAGTGCATTCTTGAATTCAGAAATGTCTTCTGTATGCCTCTCAAAGTTTAAATCTAAATACATAAGCTGTCAATGTATATAGATTAAACAGATATATTTTGATTTTCTTTATGCAGTTGTTTTTCTAGGATTTTTTTCTAATTCTGCTTGCTTCAAAACCAGTACTCTCATTCTTGATTTAGCATTCCTAAACTTGATCATTGTTAAAACTTATTTATAAATGAGATGGATTTGCTGAAGTTTTACATAGAAGATATTTTTTTAACCCATGTAAAACCCAATGTTTTCATCATCTGTAAATGAAGTAAATTCATCTTTTTGCAAAATCGAAATGCAAGGCTAAAAAGCTGTGTATGACAATTCTTTTATAAGCTTTGAATGCATTGTTCAGTTCATCTACATGCAGAGCTGGTAGTGGTAGTGGTATTCAAGAAGCATATGCGTGGGCTAATTGGATTTTCCATTTTACATTGCTTCTTTGTTGAATATGTGCAAGCTTAAAAGATTCAGGGTAATAAAACCAGCATAATGCTACATGTATATGATTACCTCTGTCTTGTCAATGACTTAATCTCAGAGCTAATGTCATTTATTTTTCACATGTGAGAATGAGTCATCACCTATTGAAATATTAAACTGATTCTCACGCTACAATATTGATTGGCAGAACTGAAAGTGTCCTTAAAGTTGTTTTTTTGAGTTTGAAAATTAATGCAACAAGATCTAGTTGTGGGTAGTATATGGCTTTTTCTCCTGTGACATATTGTTGGAACAACAGGATGGGTGATGGTAGCTAGGGAGTGTTTTTAAGGGTGGTTTGGTTGTTTTTTTGGGTTTTTTTGCTAAACCTTTTGTAGGAGAACATTAACAGTAGTTTGAATTTGGGCTTTTCTTGTGAGACCACTGAGTTGCCTTATTTGTCTCTCTTAATGATGACACATTGTTAAGATGCACAGCATATGGAGAAAAAAATCCACTTAATGTAAAATAGAAAAACTGACTATGAGAATTAAGGAAGACTGGGACATTTAGGCACTTATTTTTACTGAAATTCAGTAAGTGGGGCTTGGTCATCAGAAATTAGTGGAAACCTTTGAAATTGATTCCCTCCTTTTCACTACTCCCCATTTTGAAGCTAGTGGAAGGATAAGTACTAGACACCAGCATAACAAAGAATCTGATCCAGTAGTGAAAAATGGATGGAAAAGTGTCAATATGAGAATAGAGGATAGAAACAACAATAGAGTAAAGAAGCTGGATCTGCCCTTCACATTGTCTGGAGTCTGGGAACAGGCTTGCAGGATTTTTTGCATTTCTTCTGTACCTTGTCTCCCTATTTTCATCTTGTTTTTGAAGGGGAGTCGTTTACTAGTGGCAAAATCATATCTTTGTTTTATTGTGGTAAGGCTGTCAAGTAACACAGCAGCAAAAGTCCAGAAAAATCCCCAAAAGGCCACCCCGAGCATTCGTGCAAGTAATCAACAGTGATAAATTTAGCATGGAAGATTTGGGGGTGTAAGCTGCAGATTGAGAACAATGGATTTCTCCAGCTATGATAGTAGGGACTAGCTGCCCCCCATCCACTAATTATCTATGGAAATGAGGGCTGGGACTTGCTAGCAGGATTAATTTCTTGGCAACTGCTGAAAATTATAGTGATTTTGAGAAAGTAGCAATCAAAGAAGATGTCTGTACATGTTTGTTTGCCAAAAATAGCACTGCTAATACTTGGCTGTGTTTTGAAGTCTTGAGCAAAATATACCCTCTCATTTCAGTACTGCCTGAATGCTGAACAAGCAACATGAGCACTGTGGCATCCTGAGGTAGTAAAAGCATTCAGAAGACGTTTGATGATGTCAAAGCATCTGTTTTCCCCACTAATTTTGTGCACTTGTGTTAGACAGAGGCCATGACATGGAGGTGGGCTTGTGTCTCTGCAGCTGGGGTAGTCTGCCTCTGCTCCCTGGGGATGTGCTGGGAAGGGGAACAGAGCCAAGGGGAGCTGAACACTAAAAATATTGCAGAGATTTGCTTCCCAGGACAGGTTTTCTATGACAGATGATAAAGAGGGCCCATATTCTGTTCTGACATGTGATAGAATTTTGCTAAGATTAGGGAAAGACTGGTGATTGTATTAATGGTCTCATGACTATCTAGAACAGACAATTTCCCCAGAAGATATCCAGTTTTACTAATTCAGGAAAAGGGAAATATTGTAAACAGAGTTGTTCAGGTTGTTCATGAGCCTGCTCCTCTGTGGAGGCTGCAGACTCTAGGTCACTCCTCTCAGATGGCAACTTCAGGTTTTTCTCCTGCAGGTTTATCACTGCACAATTAGTCTAACTGCTTTTAGGGAAGATTTGTGCAAAGCATACTCAGTCCTTTGTTTTATAGATAGTTGTTATTACAAACTGAAATAGCCTCAGGTACTTAGTAAAAAATATTTTTAAAAAACAATGAAACTTGAAAAAGACACAACTGCAAATATTCATAGCTCCCTTAGTGATGGTCTTGAAAGAATTTCAACAATATATCTTTACACTGTACATCCTTTGAGTTAGACATCTCCATCACATGCAGACCACAGGATATTAGACAGCACACTGAATTCTGCATTAATGGCTTTAAAATAGTCCTCACAACCCATGATATTGCTTGAGCTGTGGGAACAGTTTTCTGTGAGGCTTACTGCCAAATCTTTCACTTTTGTTATTCTTGTATGAAACTGTGGCAATTTAGCACAAGCCTGTACTAAAAGCTCACATTTTATATACTCACAAAGTGCAAAAATCAATGCATGAGCAGGCAGATAAATACTAAAATGCCTGTGATCTGAAAGCAGGGCTACCTGCAATCCTGTTTCATCAGTCTGGCTAAGTACCCAAAGTCAGGAAGCTTATCTAATCCATCCAGACTTCTTGATGATGAAAATCTCACAAAAACAAAGGATTTCTGATACTGTCATTTCAGTCATTCAGAAAATATGAGACTCACTCGTGCATCTTTCACATTTCATCTTTTGCTGTCTGCAGACAAATCAGAAAATGAAAACACTGAACAACTCCTTAAAAAAAAAAAAAAAAAAAAAAAAAAGTTACCTTTTGAGAAAATCTTTAACATTTTGGCTTGTGTCTAATGACAAAAATGAGGCAATTCTCTTCTTGCTTTTGACACAGCTGATTGATCCCTGCTGGGAGTGCATGTTCACACTTGCCTGCTTGATTAAGACATGAAAAGGATTCAGGGACCAAATTCCAGCCAGGTGTTATTCTACTCAGATTGAGGGAATTTTTTAGCCCAGAGATTTTTAGAGCTTTTCACAGTTAAACATTAAGTGACCTTTTTCATTCCACTTTACAAATGTTTTGTAATGAAAACAGAATTGGTATGAAACTTCATTATCACAGCAAAACATTTCATACTGTGACAAACCTTTCAGAATAAATGCAAAACATTGTCCAGACTGAATGGCAAAAATGCCTATTCCTGAAGGGGCTTCAGCCCTGAAGTTCTCAGCTGTAGGGTGTTTCCTGATCTGCCTACCTCCTAACAGGTCCTTTGCTTGTCAATACAAGTGTTTTGTCAACCTGTCATCATTTCACCAAGAGATATTCAGTCTTTCACAGCTTCATATATATACTGCAGTGTTTAAAATATGTGCACATTTTTCAAAATACGTGCACCAGTGAATCAAAAAATATAGCAATGACCACACTCAAAGTGTACTCCACTTGCAGGGGAGTTACTGGTTCTGACTGCTGACCATGGTAAAGGGATCTTTGAAATGTCTCTCACAAAACATCCTGGCCTGCAGTAGCAGAGAGAAGCACGAGCACATGGTATCTCCTCTGTTCTCCTCCTATCTGCCATCACAAGAACAAGTCCTTCTAGCTAACTCCTTGCTCCTTTTCAGGAGCATCCCAGACTATGAAAGATTGCTAAAAGTGCTCCATGACTCAGTTAACAGATTGTTAGCTAGAACAGTCTCCTCAATCTGAAACTCAGCTTCAAACGGAGAAAAAAGTTCCCAAATTTAAATTTTCTCTTGTGTTGACATTTGCGTGTCTCCCTGCACGGTTCTAATGGTAAAAACTTAAAAATATAAACAGCTTAATGATATTAAAATGAAAGAGTAGCTTATTAAAAAAAAAAAAACAACAAAGTCTTAATCATATTAAAATGATAGAATACCTTGTAAAAAAAAAGTTGACAGTAAGTCTTGTTACTATTTTTACTTTTCAGAGAAAGGTTCAAGCCAGATCGCAAAGAGAAAGTGCCAGAACATTTACAAAAAATGACTCATCCCAATGTGTCCTAAAATAAAGCAGCATGCACTTAATGCCTCCTGACAGAAGTGTGTCCTGCAAATTTCCCAGGCTAGATTTATACACATACCTTTAAGCCAAAGAAGCACTTGAGCTTCTATTTGCTGATCAAAACCAGGGCAGAGCTCTGTTTTCAGTTCAGCCACCTCTAATCAGTGGAAGTTTAAAGGGCTTTTGAAAGACTGCACAAAGCACATGTGGCTAAGACAGAGTGCTGTCAGCTCCAGGGAGCAATCCAGGGCTGCCAGCAGAGTCAGCCTGCTCCTCACAGCAAAGCCACTCAATTCACTGGGAATGTGGGGTCAGCCATGACCACAGCCAGGGCAATGTGATCCTCTGTGTCTGAGCTACCTGCTAGGGAGAACCTGTGCCATGCTTAGTGCTCCAGATGGCAGAGCTTCCCCTGGCACGGTGTGCTGCAAGCCCTGCACATTCATCCTGTCTCCTATTGCTGGGTCATGCATCTCCTGCAGTAATGTTTGCTTCAGCCAGGAAAAGAGACTTTCGAAATGATGCTGAAACTATTAACAAAGAAAGCAGGGATGATTATTTCCTCTGCTTAATTACATACAAATACACTGTTACCAAGAACAGATTGCAGACACAGAAACTCCAGTTGTCAGATTCTCCAGAGCCTGTGTTGCTGTCCAGCTTTAAATCTGGATCCTTCCTGCTCAGCCATATGCATTTTTATTTACTGCTGTATTTTTACCCCTGGACCCCAGCCACTCTCAGCTCAGTGACTGTAATTAGATGTTCATGGCTTTCTTCTGTCCTTGTGGCTGACTACATCTTCAGACCCTGCTCTGGAGATAAAAGCAAGAATTCTTCTATGGGCTTTTCTATAATGCAGATCAACTAGCAAATAAAATTTCAGATTAAATGATTAAAGTTTGACAGAGTAAAATCGTATTTGCAAATATGGTGTTAAAGTGTGAAACACTAGCACATAATAATAGAAGGCACTATCATTCTCACCTGTGCTAAAATTCTGACTTTGAAATCTATTTAAAGTGACCTCAGCTCTAGCCTATTCTAGTTTTGCCCCTTCCAGGATAGGTCAGCAGGTGTGTCAGAACAGCAGCAGTGTTAAGGATTGCAAGATTGTTAAAGTCTAAGGATAGCTGCAAATCAAACTGCCAACTCACACATGAAGACATCTACCAACTCATTCCTAGAGCACCTGATGAGATAAAAACGTGTGTTTTCAAATGACTTATGACTGGGAAAGTGGATGTAGAACAGAAGCATTTGTTACACCTTTAGGAAGAGTTAGGCAGATGCATCCTTTGCTGTGCAAGCTTGTGCAGTGCCATCAAAAATACAAAATTATCTGCTGTGACTGTGGTGTGATGGAAGATGCTCTAAACTTTGTCAGTAGTATGTAGAGATGTGTAAAATGGCAGCTATGAAGAAAAAAGGCATGTTTTGTGCAATGGTACATAAACAAATGGGGAGCTGTAGTGCCTGTCTGTGTCTATACAGATGAGGAATTTAATCCCTCCAGCCCAGGGAGGCTGCAGTTTAAAAGTGAGTCTTCCAAAGTCTTGCTGTTAATAGTGCAGCTTAGACAGAGCACTCTGCTCTCCTGCCTTTTTGTCTGTGCTAATTCACCTCCAGAGCAATATTATAGATCAGTCACTCTGAATCAATAATATTTGCATGCATTTATGTGTAGTTCATGCTAAGGAGAGTAAGCCAGAGCTAATTAAGCTGAAACATCATTTGTACACTTGGCAGCTCCCTGTTAACTTTGAACAGTCCAGTACATAAAAGCACAAGGATCAAAAGATCTAGAACTGAAATAGTGGGGACAGCTGGTTTAAGCAGAAAGACTGTAAAAATCAGTGTCTCATTAAAGCATCTGGATTTCTACAAAGCTAAATGACAGATCTTGCTAATACCCAAAGGCAGGCAATAAATTACCCACAATCAGATGATAGTTCTCAGATTTCTTTAACAATATCTGAACACCTCCCATGTATTTATAAGTCAAACTTATTATTTGTCAGAACTGTAGGAAGAACAGCTTGATGGATATCTATTATTTATTTGGTCACAAGTGAAGCAAAGATCAGCCTCTATGCTAATCAGGATTTCCTAGTCTGGAACAAGATAATTTTTCGGATCAGCTTGATTTATTTTATTTAAGATCCTCACATCAGGTTATGATGTGACATAAGCTGCAGCTTTGTTTCCCTGTGCTCCTCGTTTAGGACAAATTTGGGAGGAAACCTCTGAATGGGGTCCCTCTAGAAAGGGGCCTCAAGTGGTCCCTTCCCCAGCCAGTTTGGGAAAAGATTTCCTTGGAGGAAAAGTATAAATAACCTGTTTATTTAAAAAGCAAAGGATTTGCAAGCATAAAAAATGAATAATATTAAACAGCAAAACCTCTTGCTGTTCTGAAGCGATGGCAGATTCAGAGAGTCCTTGTCATGGGCTGTAGCTCAGCTCACTGTCTCCATCAGTCCCTCCTACTGGAAAATGCCACATCCCAGCCCTGGTGGGCCACAGGTGTGAGCTTCAGGTGTTTTGTGGGTTTTCAGTCCAGAGTAGGGCTGATCAGTTCCAAGAAAAAGAAAAGCCACAGTCTGGGGAACTTTTCTGCTTCAACTAGCTAAAAAAAACCTAACCAAAAAGCAAAGGAGAGCTCTCTGCTGCTGTCCATCCTGCAGACATAGTCTGGGAGCAGGACAGCTGCAGCTCCTATCTCTGTGTTTTGAAAACAGCCACCTCAGACATTCCACTGCTTCTCCTTCTTCCTCCTTCACTCTCAGATCTAGTTTGAAAGGTGCAAAACTTATTTCTGGGCTAAACAGATGAATGGGGATACAATGCAGCATCATAAAGGCACCCCAGGACACCTGTATGAAAAGTGGCAGAATCAACAGTGCTTTGAGCAAGAGCATCTCATTCATGAAGTAAAATGTATATACAATTATATAGATTCTGGATTTGGGGGAAGGGGATGTACATTCACTGTGCCTGAATTTATAAGTGGTACACTTACCTTTAAAGAACCTCTCTTTACCACTTGCAGATATTTAGAACCTATTTGTATGTAAACTATTTAACCCTTCTGAACCTCATGTAATTTGCTGCCACTCTGTAGAGAACTCATAGCTTTATCTTTCTATTTCAGACCTGTCTCGTTCTGCTCAAAATAAAATTGGTCTGTCTTCCAAGCCTTGTTGTTTGACCATCAGCTTGAACTGAACAGGGCTAAAACAGAGCTTTTAATCTTTCTCTCTGAGCTACCTCTATGTCATGTCCTTCAACACTGCAATACTGCTTAATACTTAGGCCAGTAACTGAACACCATTCTTGTCCTGTAATGTTTTCTGGTACTCACAGTCACATTATACCTGAATCCTGCAAGGTTGGTTTAGATCTTTTAAAAGAATCTTAGATCCTGCCCACACAGCTGAAATGCTCATCCAGAAACTGTTCATCTCCCATCTTGATTACTGCTGCATCCTTTTTACTGGTATTGCAAATATATTTTACTCTGTTCACATTCATGTAGAACATTGCTGCCAAGACTATTTTTAGTAGCATGTTATTTTAATCATTTTGTCACAGGACAAATGCAGACAGTGGAGTTTAATTTGGGCAACACTTTGGGCAACACATATCTCATTTACACCAAATAAATGAAGTACCTATTTTATTTGGCTTTACTTGACTTGTTTCTTCTCCTAAAACATCCAGGAGATTTGGATTCTCTTCCTGCACCTCTTTCTGCTTTCCAGAGACTGGTTCGTGGTGGTTGAGCTCTTGTACTCCTTAAAGGAGAAACCAATGTGCTTTTCTATGTTCTTCTTATACATGAGCAGCACTGTCAGAGGGATTTCACAGAGCTGCTTCCTCGTTCTGCTTGGGTACCTAAATCACCATCACCTGAACAAAAATAGATGTTGTTCATGTATGGTGCTGCCACTGATCAAACTGACAAATGCTACTTCCTGAACTTCTCTGCTCTGCCTGAGAGCATCTTGGCTCTTCCCTTAAACACAGATTGTGTGCTCTCTGGGGCAAGGGCTGTGTCTGAGACATGATTAATGGCACAGAGCACCCACTGGTGTCTACTGACAATAACCAAAAGAAATACAGTGTGCTTATTTGGTGTCCTGTGACCTTCACTAATGTTTTTAGAATAACACTTCAGCAGTTACACGCAGGAAAAATTGATCATTTTCAACATATATGCTTAGAGGAATGTGGTTACAATTCGTGTATACAGTAGCCATGAATAATAAGGTGTGTGTATGGACAGGTGGAGACAATATTTGGAAAGAGAAGAAAACCTATTTCTATTAGTATATGTTAGAGTTCTCTAAACACCTCTATGATTTTCAGTGTCAAGTACAGTGATAGCAATTATTATGAATCTCAAGAAAACATTTTTTCATTATGAAGAAGAGAGAAGAGAGACAGAAAACTCAGATCTCTTGCCAGCATTCACTACAATCTTCAACTAATCAGATCTGGGGAAAAATCCAAAATTAATACTGTCAAACTGAGCAACAGATGTTGAGAGAGAATCAGGCACTGCAAGAAAATTGATGTGCCAATGAAAATTAGACAGACAGGAAATTCTCACTAAATAAAACCCAGCAGGTTATAGGGGCTCAGAAAGAAAAGTAATTTTAGATCATTTAGCCAGTTCATCTTTGTGTAACCATATTAATAGGTTTTTTTTTTTTCACTTGTTATACACATATTTGTGTAGTAAAAAGAAATGTATATGCTGTTTTACATTTCTGCAAAACACCTTTTTTCTATTCACTCAAGACAGATTGTCTTCATCTTACTTGCAAGACTCTCTAGGTTGTGTTCCAACTTGTCAGCCCTTACTTCTCTTCAGCAGCCATTGTTTGCCTTTGTATCTGGGTGCAGACAAAGAGGCTTCAGCTGATTGTTTGCAAGAATATGAAATAAATTTACATTCATCAGAGTAATGGGTTTCCATTTCCAGAGGCTAAGCCAAGGAACAGCTGAATTTAGAAGCAGACTTGTCTGCAGGGTGGCTGCAGCAGCATCCGTCTGTAAGTGGTTATGCACAGCACAGGCACTTTTAGGGTATAGACTTTGTTATCCCTACATTGCTCAGACAAGAGCCCAAATATTGGAAGCTTGTCTGCAGATTTGGAGATTCTTTTGCCAACTACAGCTGCCAGGCCTCTCATTTAAGTCGGTAAAACAGATGTGATTAGGTCAAACATTTTTGAGCCAAAAGCTTGACAAACATAATAATTTGAAAAGCAAAAAAAAAAAAAAAAAAAAAAAAAAAAAGACTAATCTTCTGTGTCTTCTAACTCATCTCATGTTTTCTCTCAGATAGCAGCTGCTGCTTTAAGTTGCACACAGCATTATTATTTTTGTTTCCCTGGTTTGACTCATTTCTTTTGGAAAGAGATCTCTTAGCGTGTTTTTTGGCAAGCAGAATTCTGGCCTGACTGTGGATTTTTCTCCCACTCTCACTCACTCACACATGCTTTCCTTCCTTTGCTGCTTTTCCAGCTCTTTAGCTGTTCTTCCCTCTCCTGTACTTGGAACAAGCACGGGGGGTTCATGCATTAGCATTAGGAGATACCTGGAGACTGAGTGTGACCTGGTACCTGTGTGCTGCCTCTGTTCATGCTTCAACAAATAAAAGCGAGTTGAGAAATTATTTTGTTTTCAAGGATGTAAAAAGTAACTAAAACGAAGTAAAATTCACTGGTTTGGTGTGTGTGTGTGTGCATGTGTGTGTTAGAACTGGAAAGCTGGAACTGTGATGAACTGGAACAGTTACTGGCTTTGGACTGGGGAAATGCCTTTGCTGTGTGTGAGACAAGTCCCTTAGCAGATGACAGCTCTTCAGCTGGCATGGATTAGGAGAGGTAAGCAGCATTGTGCAGACTGAGTTTATGAGCTTTCCTGTCCCTGTTTAGCTGATCTCTTGTTTTCTTGGGATCTCTTTGAGTATCTGTTGTGGTGGTGCAGATTGTGGTGGGCCTTGCCAGAGATGGAGACAGGAATCCACACAGAACTGGGTACAGTTTTCCCTTGGAGGCAGAACAATGGAAGATTTCTGTCGGTGAGATAGGAGCAGGGACTGTGCCTCTGCACCAGTAATTGCTTATTAGAGCAAGGGAGCAGGGTGCTTTTCTTTTCTTAAGTCCTTGACATGGCTATTGTGCCAATAGCACCCTACTGTCTCTTCTATCTGATAATTATCTGCAAATTTCCTTCAATGTCAGAAATTAATTCCCTGGAGATTCATATATATGCCATTCTCTTCTTCCCAGAACCATCACATCATTCCATGGAATTCAGAACAACATTTAGACCAAGCTCAACATGAAAATAAAGTAAAAATCACTAAAGAGAAGCTAAACCCTGGGTTTGGAGTAAAGGACATCCTAGGAGTAAGGAAGGAGTAAGAACCAAGTCCACTGGGGTTCCAGGAAATGTTCACCAGAGGTCTTCTCAGTTCTTATCCATCCCTCTGGCTCTGGGTTGCAGCAAAAGCAAACATAGAGGGTTTTATTTAAAAGGTGACACAACTCACTGGGTCTCATAAAAATAAACAAAAAAAAATACCCTAGGAATTGTAATCTGATTTTTATAAAGTGAAGTTCCTTTAAGTTCTACTAATGCTTAAGTGTTGTGAAATTTTAGGCTTAGATCTGAGTTTTCCATTTTGATGAGCCTGGAATAGCAAGGGAAAGAGATGGATGTAAAAACAAAGAATCCTGAAGCAGCTGTAGGTGCCCAAAAGGTAAAGCAGATCAAAGTGCTCATCCCAAAGAATCTTTGCTAGACAATTGGACTCTGAAGTTGCTGTCAGGCTTGGAGAGTGGCAGGTTGAGTGGATGGTATTAATACTTTTTCTCTTCCTTTTTACCGGGTGTTTTCTTGAATTGATTGTAACCTGGTGCAGCTGCTGGGTAAGTTAATTAATTTAGTGGGGAAGGGGGAGGCACAATTTTTATGTATCCATCTTCAGATACCAAAACAGATCTGATTTTCCTAGTCTGGGATTCAGGCCACTGAAAGCAGAACAGAGCTGACTGGAAAAGCATATATTTTGCTTCAAGTGTTGCTTTGTGTTAAGGATGTACTTAACTCTCTTCCCAAACTGGTACTTTCAGGTTTTATTAGCACTCTTAGCACCCTAAATAAGATTGGAGTAAAGAAAGGAAGGAAAATTTCTTTGACGAATATGTCAGCTAAATGTCTTTCTTTTTCCCTGAAGAAGGTTGTAATGTGGTTTTTTATCTGATCTGCAGAGGAACTGAAGTGATACATGAGCACTTAGCAATAAACATTTTTAATGGAGACCCCTATCCCCAGCTTAATTTCTGCCCTCAGTCATATTCCATTAATCAATACTAGTGATGTTCCTAGTAACTCCTCTGCACCCTGTGAACAATTTTGCTGCTCAGAATTAAAGAAATGTGCCTTGGGTGCATTTTGATACTCAGATTTAATAACAGGGGATCCAATATTGATTTTAATGAGAAATGGTTTGTGTATGAGTGTGCACATCTGTGTTTTTCTGTGCACCAGTTTCCCATGCACACAGTAGTCCTGCTCCAGTCCAGCACTTCTGGCTATTATAGTGCTGAAAGATTATCAGAACTGGTACAAACCATGGCAATAGTGGTTAGAGGAAAGTGATTTAACTTGCCTAATGTGGTCTTGCTTCCCAGCAAAAGATGTACAAGTTCCCCATATGTCACATTCTGTGTTACTCACACACAAGAATTTCTACCAAGCATTCTTGGCAGCATGAATATTCACAAAATTTGGTCTGCAATACTATCTGTCAAATGATGGTGCTACTCTTTGCTTTGTTGAGTTCAGGTCTTAAATCTGGGCTTCTGAGGCCGATACTTGTATTTACTTGCAATTCCTTTTGTGAGTCAAACACCCCCCTGGGCAAATGGGGAAGGGGAACCTTAAATGTGCAGATAAATCTGTGAGCTTAGAATGGGCTTTCTGCTGGTAATATTTACAATTATTCAAAATTGTATCATTAAATTTGATTTCCAGTGAATCGTGCTATTTCACCAGCAGCCAGAAAGAGACAGATCTGCTATTCTAACCCATTTCAAGTAATTTTTGGTGGGTCTACATAAGCCATTAGGACTGCAGGGCAATTCAGTCCTGGAAAACAGCCTTTGCATGGTGTCTTGCTAAACAGAACAAAGGACTGTACATGGGTCCTAAGTTTTAACTGGGCTTCATCAAAACACAAATGAAAAGTAATTTCAAAAGCTTTCTTGAAGCTATTTTAGCAGTATATTAAGCATGTATTTAAAAGTTTTTCTCAGACCATACTAAATACTGCCACAAGACACAGAACAGAAATGTTTATGACTATGTGTACTTAGTCACTACTGTGGTTCAAGAGAGAATATCATTTAACATTCTCAGAAAATTCAGCCTGGACATTTCACAGGCTAAAGAGTTACAGTATTTAAGAAAAGCTAGAGGTTCTTTGGTTTAGAGGAAGCCAAATTAAGGAGGAAAATTAAAATGGTTGGTATACTTTAATTTTTAATTTCGTAAGTTTCCATACAACAAACACACTTTTTTTTTTTTTTTTTTTTTTTTTTTTTAATGAGATCAGATTATTCCTTTGTATGTGGGAAAGATCCCACATGTTCTAAGTAACTTTCCATTGAACAATGTAGTTTTATTGGGACACTTTCACACAGTCCTCCAAAGACCTGCTCACCAGTACCTACCAAGTCAACACAGCCTTTGAGTGGGTCAGGAAAACACCACTGCCTTTTTTCCCACTTGATGGCATGAAAGCTGACAAGGAACACTGTACTGAAGCTGGTGATCTTTCACAGGAATATGGCCTTAGACCCTCTGCTTTGTGTGTAGGTTAATAGCAACCTCTTCCTGCAGGAAACAGCCTTTTTGTGTGAGGGCATTTTTTGTTATTAGTAACAAAACCAGATATTCAACAGCTATATCTATATGAATTACTTCACACTGCTCCTATAAAAAGTACTTAAATTAAAATATAGCATGAACAAATGTTCACTTTAATAGCAATACCTTATATTTATTAAACATGTTTCCAGTTACCAAACCTTCCTGTGAGTTTTCTCAGCCATAAGCTTTCAGCAAAAAGGATATAGCCATAATTTATGTACCCCCATCATACAGATAAAGTGTTTGTGTTCAATTTAAAAACTATTTAAAAAATGATTGCACAATGAGGGTGCATAATCGTTGGAATTTGCAGTATCAAAGTACACATACATAAGATTTGTAAAGTGGTTATACTCAATATCAATAAAATTAAAGAAAGTCTTATTTAATCACAGAATCTCTACTACTATGGATATAGACTGCTGTCTTAGGCAGTATTTACAGATGCACTTTTGTATATAGACTGAGAGAATGAAATTAATCCATAGATTTTTGGATAGTACATAGCACACACTGACTTCCATGGAATCAAATTGGAAACCCATGGAAACCCAATCCTTCAGCAAAATAATTATTTGCAACTGGTGGTCATCATTTTGCTGGCCATCATTGACAAAATACTTTTGAATAGGATGAGTTTGCAGCCTTCCTACCTGCACACTGAGCATCCTCAGCATTTCATAAGCTCCAACTACCTCTAAATATTTAGGTGCATACACACAGTATTTGACTTGTAGAAATGAGCTTCTGCTACTATTGCCACTGTCTACTGAAGCAGAACAGGAAAACCCAAAGTCTGCAAAAGTAAAATTCAAGTTATTAATCTAATGGTTATGTTTCTCAGAATGAAGAGGAAGTATGAATTACAATTATTTCATTTTTTTGGTATCTGTACCCTTGGCAATTGCTGACGCATCTCTCCCAATGAGGCAAGGCTGAGATCTTTCAGGATTTCATGCAAATTAAATGACCATAATTCTCAGAGTGGTGCTATTATCTAGAATCTATTCTTTGTGTTACATACCTTTTGATTTTCCTAGCAAGTCCTTCTGTTATTTAGTGTGAACTATTTTTTCTTGCTGTAATTGGCAATGATGACTAACTTGTACCTACTCTATATGTAGATTTTGTCTCCCCTCTCTTATTTCTTGATGCCAGGGTGACTAACATGTGCCATATTTGTTAATAATTTTTTTAGAAATCTATTTTTCTTTTCAGTCCTACTCCATGCAATTCCTACGACTGTCATGGTTCCCCTCTAGATTTCCTGGTAACAAAATCAAATTAATAATTTTTCTTAATGAATAGAAAATTCAGATAGTTGAATGTTGAGGAGATCAAATTCTTACTAGTTTTGGATTGAATTCAAAGAATAGTTTGAGCCAGAAACTAATTAGCATATGGAAAAGTTGAAATGTTAAAAGAAGTATTTGGGCATTTAAAAGTTGGGTTTTAGCTGAAAAATGAGTGCAACTCAAGGTTTAAACAAAGCCTTTAATCACTGCAAAATAGTAGGGCTAATGGAACACTTCATAAGGACTGCAAACAATTCTTCCACCCACCCCAAAATGAGAGATCAGCTTGACTGGACACCATTCTGCAGGGGGAAGTTGCCATACATCAGAGCAAACCAGAAAATCTGGAGTGCTTGTCACTGCTGTTTGCCAGGGGTGGCTGGGGAGAGGCTCCCCCCTCACCCCCTCTCCATGTCTGATAGATTGTGTCTGTTAACACCCTGTTCAAAAGATACCATACTCCTTGTCAGTGGTTTTGAATGATTGAAGGCATTTACACTGGAGCAAAATCAGGATAAAATGAAACTAGGTCTGTTAAATTGGTTGGTGTTTCAGTCTTTTTCTCCAGGTAAAGATCCTTAGTGGTGTAATGTGGCTGCAACTCATTAGAGCCCAACTACACAACTATTATGTTAAAGTATATTGAAGTCATTGGAGTGATGCAGCTATGCTCTGGCACAGGATCTGCTCTGCTTTTTGCCATCATTTGCTCTGCTGAGCTGAGTAAATATGGCAATTTCTTGGATTGTCAGTAAGAAGGTCACTTTTACTCCTCAGTTCCTCCTCATCCACTCTAATTCAATCATTCAGTTCTAACTTTCAAACTTTTTCTCTTTAGTTTTGACTCTATGGTCAGTGAAGGGGAAAAAAAGGTCACCAGTACATGGAAAGCATACATGTGCCCATGGCAAACAAAGGAGCTTCTTGTTTTGTTGCCAGCAGCAAACAAGGCATGCTGCTGCCTTTGACTTCCTAGTTCAGACACCTGCAGTCCAATAAAGTGCTTCCTTTAGACCAAGACACAGCTTGCAGACAAGACCAAACCTCATGTCTCTGCATGGAGAGCTACTGTCTCTCCAAGGCTCCTTGTATGAGATTCAGTTGCCTAAATATAGGATTGCAGTGGTGTAGTGCATAGTGTAGTGCAGTGCATAGGTGCATAGGTTTGGCCTCCAGCTTCATCCCAGGAATGTGTGGATTTCCCCTGGGTCTTGTGCCATATCTGCTAGCTACATCCAGATGTTTTAAATAGTCTAGGATATTTAAATAGCACTGTTGGTTTAAGGGTCCTTTTGTCCTTGAATATTAAGTCTTCTGGTTCTGCAGGTTTTGGTGCAGGATGCCCTCAGCTGTCTGTAATAGTCCTGTGATTTTCACAAGTGCCCCTGACTTCAAAGCCCATGTGCTCTGCAGCCATCCCACTGCATTGTCACTCACATTTCCCTTTGCATTCTGTGCAGTGGCAGAGATTGCCAAACTGCAGGATGCTTGGCAATCTCCATCTGCCCAGCCCAGAGGAGGAGCAGGCAGGTTAATCCCTTTCCTCCACTCCTTATTGAGCAATTAGACCACTAAATAAGATCTTGTTTACTGATACCCGAAGAGGCTGTGATTTACTGGGTCTTGTAATAAATTTACATTCATAAGGAGATAGCCAGAGGCAAGTCTGGAGTTTTAGCAGTGGCTAATTTGTAGCTTCACTCTTGGGATGGGAACAGAATTTTAAAAGTTCCCAATAATGAAGCAATTTGTTTAAATTCCCTAGTCAGAGGAAAAAAAAAAAAAAAAAAAAAGTTGGAGTGATCCAAGGGCTGGAACAATACTGGTTTCAGTGCTGCTTCTCCTTTTCGGTAAGAATTTTGCTTTTTGCTGTGAAATGTTCTATATTCTGGGCCAGATTGATTCCTTCTCATGTGGCATCCTATAAAGACCTGGTATACCATGTAGAAACTAATGAAGGAGTTATAATTATATTTGTACTTTTTAGTGGTCATAAATATTAGTATTTTGTCATTCTGTTTTTAAAGTTTCATCTTGTAAAGCAGAGTTTTCTAGAATTATCTTGCATATATTCTAACAAATACTGACTATCTCTGCTGTGTTTTAATCCTGTGCATTTTCAGTAGAGAACCTTAAATTGATCTGTTGACTAGAAAGTGGATTTAGTGTCCGATTTGAAGCAGCTGCTTATTCAACTCTGGGACAAGAACAGTAATGACTGAAGGTTGTTATGGGTTGATTGTTAGTGAGTGCTTTAAGTGAAATGAGGTTTTGGAGGATCAGTCAATTTTCCTGTGGACTGCTTTCCATGTAGCACTTGGCACCCTTGCTGGCCCCTGCTAGTGCAGTGTTCAATGCACCGTGGAAAATCACCCTCCTGGGTCAGGGGTGAGGAATATTGGCAGGATGGGGGTGGAGAGGGGAGCTCCATTTTGTTGTTTATATTTTATTTGTTTTTCTATGCCTAAAGTCCTTTAGCAAAAACCTCAAAGCATCACTCAGAAAGACTACATTAACATAAGGTATTTACAAACCGAAGGGACTCTCCTTCCAGAGTTGTTTTAGAAGTGTTATCAATGGTGATATGTAAATAAGGAAGCAACCAGAAGAACAAGAAGCCCAGCTGATTTCAGTTTAATTGGAAGTATTACTAAAAAATGGGGATGAAGCATAGTTATTGAGAGGAGAAGGACAAAATGGGTAAAGAAATAATGGTAGTTGTAAGCAGCTGCAGCAATACAGGCTAAAGAAAATTGCTTTTATTTTTTCTTCTTTGTTTGGCTGGTTTATTGGTTTTATAATGAATTACACAGAAATACAAGTGAGAAAGCAACAGCAAAGACCTGCATTGAATTACTGTGGAGATTTATAATGCTGTGGAAATGCACAAGTGCTCAAATACATTGTCCCATTTTGATTGGAGGTTCATGGCTATAACCTGGCTTATCTCCTCACATCTCACACCAATGAATTTAAGTCTGCAGAGGATAAAAATGACTGTGCATTTTGCTCAAGCACATTTGCAATCCATCTTGTAAAATGAAAAGAAAAATAAGAAAAACCCCTCACAGCTATGGGAATACTCAACAGTCTCGTTAATTCTCAGAAGTCTCCAGTGGGACATCATTTTCTTTTATCTTCTCACAAATGGCCTATAGAATCATATGCATCTTTTGCTGGTTGGTATTGAGTGTGCTGTAGTTATATATTATTTAACATTTTGGCCAAGTTTTGGTTTCATTAACAATTTATCTTCTGCTGTGCATTTCTGCCCTTGTGATTAATGAAGGTTACCAGCCTATGATTGCAAAGTGCCCTAGGTTCTCTCTCCTACCTAATCCTCTTTAAGTGCATTTTGGTCTAATTTTTTTCTATTCCTTCCTTTGAGCTAATAATTCTCTTCACAGGTGCTGAATAATGTCTTCATGCTGCATATTGCTCTGCTAGTGTCCATAGGGAAGCTACAAAGCTCATTGATGCTGTCATGCTCTGTATTTATTGTCAGGAATTCTGGTAATGCAAAGTGCCTGGGGTCAAAGGGGCTATGGCTTTTAGTTTATATTTACAGAGATTCTACAGCTTTTCTGATTTATTGACTTTTGTGATCAGTTTGACAAATGAAGACATACTGAAACCACATAAGAAATAATATTTTTTTTCAGTCTCATTGTGAACCTTTGCTAGTGTAGGGTGTTGTATAATAGTTGTATAGTGTTATTCAGCTATTCCACAGTTTCCACAGGAGAAAATAATTAGTGTTTTAAGACTAACCTCCTTAGGCCCTTTTTTAATGGACTATGAAAAGTATATTTGCCTTACTTTCACAGCTCAGATATTTCAAAGGATTAATCAGAACAAAACAGCATCTACAATGAGTATTTTATAACCTGTGAAGAATGATCCTAACGTGAGGCTCTTTGTTTTTCCAAGTGCAGAAGTGGTTTTTAGCACGTTCTTGGTTGTGGTATAGGTGGGTTTTTCTCCCCCTTTGATAGAGTTCCTCTGTTACCTCTGTCCCAGTATGTTTGCAGCTGCATAGGGGATTTCCATGAGATTCTTGGGTAAGTTTCTCCCAGAATGAAATACCAAGCTGAGGCTTAACTGTAAAATTAGTGTGTAAGCCAATTCAGCTGGGGCTTATTGGTTAAATGGTAGGGGAGAAACCTCCAGCTTGTATTTCCATGGAGTGAGCTTCTGCATCTCCCTTAAAGTGGATGAAAGCACACTGGAGTGTGCAGACTGAGCTGGCCTGTGCTTGGACTCAGCTGCAGGGATTCACCTGGGCTTGGCAGAGTCCTGGGCTGGTGGGGCCCTGGGTGCATTGCCCACAGCACTGACCATGGGCAGTGCAGCATTGCCTCTGCGTGGTTTGGCTTTGCAATTTTTGCTGTTCTGTCACCTCGTGCACGTGGCACACCCCACGCACTCGTGAGCACGTGCAGCGTGGGTCTGCTCCATGAGGCTGCAGGAAAATGACTCAGTTGTGGTTTGAAAGTAGGTGGAAATCCATGCATCTGCACAAACATCTGTCAGGCAGGTGTGGGAGTTGCAGCCTTTTCGTAAGTAAATTATTCTCTCACTTTTTGGAACAGCTTAATAAAAAAGAATTCTCATTGCACTGAGTGAGAAGATGTTCAGAGCAGCTCAGAGTTCTAATGGCTGATTTCAATAATAAAGACAACAGGGGACTAAAAGGTGCAGCACGGGAAGCTGGGAAACACATTCCTTTCCCCAGAGGGTGTACTTAGCTCTGTGCCTTTGATCACTTGAGAAGTATCATTAGAGCACAAAATGGCAGGCACTAGGGAACATTATGGCAATTATAATGTGAGAGTTTAAAAAAAAAATCAAAAGAAGTTTGAACTTATTTAGGAGTTTACTCCCATGAAGGTGTGATCACAGCTGAAGGATAAAATGCTCTAATAGATAAAATATAAGAGCTCCAGTGGGACTGTTCTTTGGATATTGACTCCCAAGTTAGCTCTGGTACAGAACAGGTTTTATTTACAGGTTCATGAAATCTAATCTGTGTACACACTTCACCATGACTTTCCATTTGTACTGCAGTAGCACTGGCAAGCCCTTGTTACTCAACTAGATCCCATTGTACTAAGGACTGTAAAAATAAGGAAGAAAAATACCACAGGCCATGGGGCAAAAAAAGGCTCAGAAAGCCTTTAGACCATGAGGCTGCAACATAGTAGCTAGCACTTGGAAAATCAAAGTATTTGTCTTAATACCTTGCAAATCACTGTACAAATATTTCTGTAGCTTATTATGGCATAATGTTATGGAGTGGGTTTGTGCTCTGATTTCTTCGCTCTAGAGAGCAGAGGAATTTAGATGACAGTGCTTATTCAGAAGGGGGATTTTTGTGGTGCCTTGGCAGTACAAAACCAGATTTTGCTTCACTGTGGCCTCGAATAAACCATGTTTTCAGACAGAAGAGCTGCTCTAGGTTGGGGCAGCAGACCAGAGGAGTTAACATTTGTATACACTCCTGCAGTGTCCCAGGACTAAAGCTGACAGAAAAGGCCATACCCACTTTCTCCTTCCGTGGTGAAACATGCCTGTTCCAGCAACCAGGGGTTTGTGTGTTTGTAGGTGTGAATAGGAACAGGAGCTAGGGATTTTCACACAACTTCAAACTTCAAGTAGAAAGTCTAGGTCACTAATAGAGCAAAAGGCAAGATTAGTATAAAACAAGACAACTACAGACTCAGAGGGGCCTTGTGCTTTACCTATATGACGTATAGAGAAACCTGGCACAAGCACCAAGCTAATGCAGCACTCTCGTGTCACCTGTGTTCTCCTTGTCTGTACTGCACAAAATCCAATAATAAGCCCAGCTTTTAAATGTGCCTTTTACTGCCTCGGCACAAGCTGCATTGATTGTGCTCACATGCAACATCCTTAGCATAAAATACAGCAGAGATAAAATGAGAGAAATAACCCAATTTGCTTCTGCAGACGGTGAGTGGGGGGTGCTAAAGTTCCCATTGGGCACATATGGAACAAATCTTGTTGTAACATAGCAAAAGAAAGCATTTCAAAGAAACCATCTTATCATCATCATCAACCAAAACAGGCAGCCCACACAGCTTTGGCATTTCAATTTTCTGCTCATTTTCTTTTGTTTGTATCAGATGTGTTGCCTGTTTTCCCCAGTTCATAGATGTCTCACTGTGATAGGAGCTTGGAGAGAAGCAAGCACAGCCCATTTTCAGAAATCTTCAGAGTTAGAATTGTTTCTCCTTTTACTGGTCCTCTACCCTCCTCCTTTCTTTCTGCACCCACTCAAAGATTGTGGAGTTGGTGGCATATACAACTACATAATGATCATCTTGTGGCTTACTCACTTGACTGAGAAGACTTCCTGCTGGAGAAACAGTTAGCATTTCATAGGGAATGGCTGGAATGTGTTTGGATACTGGTACTCCATTTGCCAGAACTAGTTTCACCTCATTTTCTTGCAACATCTAGATGGCAAATACATGCAGTTGGTTGGTATATAAGAAATGTTAGAGAAAAGTTAATTAGTTATAGAGATATCACACACATCAGCCCTGATAAAGCAGCAGGAGACTGTTTTTTTCCAAAACAAGTCTCTCCAAACCTTCACTGAAATGATGAGTCACTTGATTCTCTTGGCTTTGCTTCTGCTTTCTGTGAATGGGATATTATTTCTTTCTTTGCTTTTGGTGGTGGGAACCTATGTGTACCCTAGTGTCTCTTACTTATTAATGTATTTGTTCCCATTACCCACAGCTTTTGGATTTTTGCCTTTTATGCATGAGTGGTCTGAGATCTGCAGCACCACTTCACACTGAGCTCCTGTTTTGGTGTCTAACCTACCATATGTTCCACTGGGGAATTAATTGCTGCTGTATCTTTTTGTGCCTGCTACTGACTGATTTGCCAAAGAGACACTGGAAAGTACAGCAAGCTATTTCTCCAAGCACTTATCTCCTAAATGAAGGACTGGATCACACTTCACCACTCACAGTATTATAATAAGTCTTAATTCATTAATGTTTTTGAAAGATCTTGTAAACCTCTTAGAAGCAGATCTGTGAGAGTACAAAATGCTATTTTATTCATGAACTTCTAAAACCTTTTGTACTTCAAATTTATTAAAAAAAAAACCCAAGTGAGACAAAGAATGTAATAGAAGACAAAGTTGGACATTTGCAATCTCAAGATTCCAATGTAATTAGGGAATGAAAGAAGGTACTGGGAACACAGAGTCATTAATGTGACAGGGTAACAGTGAAAACAGACTGAGCAAAAATGGTAAGGATGCTGCAGTGCTTACACAAATCCAGGTTATTTCTGCCTGAAGTATTTTCATGTTAATTCTTTTTCCCTTACCAGGTTTTAGGGCCATGAGAGCAAAGGCCAAAGCAGTCAGGTAGTTTCCTTCTATCCAGAAAACATAGCCTTTGCTATTAGCACTTTCTGCATTGGAATAATTGAAAGGAAAATGTATTGGAGCTCAGAACTGCTTGTTTCAGAGGACCAGAAAAGGGAAAAAATAAAGATCATGGAAAAAGTCTGCAAAAACAGAGCTTATAGAAAAACAGGAGCCAATAGTCCAATATCTTTGGAAGCTGGAGAGGGCATAGTCCTAAGTCTTGGGAAATGTTCTTCATCAGCATTTCCTACATGAATATAGTTGCTATAAGCTGCAGTTTGAAAACAGTTTCTGTCTCTCAAAAAACCCCAAACTTCAGGATGCTTTCTGTAAAACAAAAGGGAACAACAACAGACCAGGATATAGTGAGCTGATGCCCTTCCTGAGCCATGGCAGGCTACAAGTTTAAGAAATTTCTGGAAAAAATCATAAATGCAATTGGTGGTACCTTGATTTTTTGAGAGACATTCTTTCTTTAAACCTAATGGGCTACTCTTCAGTCTATGGAACTGTATGTAGCAGGCTGCTGCAAATTCTCATTTGGTGTACATCAGTACAGCCTGATTTCATGCTGGAATGCTCATTTGCAATAACTGCAGATAGGGACTTCACTGTGCTGAGATAAAATTGTGGGATTAAATTCAATCCTGGAGTAATATTTTTCAATGGGAGCCATCAAAAGAGTGAACAATCATGAAGTGAAAGGCCGATTAAAAAAGCTTTTGTTCGGGTGTGAATGTCCCCACCTCACACCCTGGCATTGGCTCACTCCTAGCTAAGGAAAATACTGACTTCAAGGTCACTTCAGCACACAAAGACTCCAGAAAATAATGTTGGATGAGTTTCAGGCAGATTGGTACATTCTCCAGTCTGCCAATTGTGCCTTGTCCTTTTCCAAGGTTGGTATCTCTGAGAAGCATTCAGTCTCATTTATCAAAGGCTTTGAAATGCATCAGTTTGCATTTCACTTTTAAAGTACTAGCACCTGCCTGGAGTGATCTTTATGTCCATGCTTTCCTCTTGGCTTCATTTATGTCAGCCAAGTTGAACTTAATGTTGTCAGCATCATCAGAAAATGAAAAGTAATGACAACATTCATTTGTTCTGCTTTATAATTTTAACTTTGATGTCTACTACTCCCTGCATCACTCATCATAGAACAAAAATATGCTCCTGGTATCATATGTGAGTAATGGCTGCTTTGACTAATAGCCATAATGGCAGAATGAATTTTCACTGTGAAATGAGGTGCCTGTGGTGGGAGCTCTGCCAACACACCAAATCGAGCTGAGGGCTGAGTGCAGTGCAAACGGGGGTTCCATATGCTCGAGAGACTTTTGGAACCAGCCCAGCCTGCATATGCTTCTGTTGGCAAGCTCTTGAATAGGAAGGAAGATATTGTCCTCACCCTACCTAACATACCTCCCACTCATTTGAAATGCTCATTTGCAAATGGAGAGCATGCAAATCTGAGAATGATAACAGCATAATCCAGTCTTGCTACAGCTGGATAGGAGGGAAAAAAGTAAAAAATCATTGAGTAGATTTTTAAGCAGAAAATGTATTGATGTAAAACATGATAAAAAAGCATTTGAGATGTTCTCCTATCCATAGAATAAATTTTAGCATTGCATTAAGGTGCACACACTTCATTAGCTAGTCCAGGGAACTGCAGTTGGCTGGAAGATGCTTTGATGAACAAAACACTTGAAACAATAACATCTTCTCCTGCTTTCCTGTGATTGCAGTGAAAAAGCTATAGTAGAAAATGGTCCAAATTAAGGTGAGGAAGAGGATAAAAATTACAGAGAAGGGATTTTAAGCATATTGCAGAGAGGAAATGGAAGAGGCAGAATCCCTGGATAGAGGGATAAGCAGAGTGGTGGGTAGAGGAAGGGGTGATGGAGCAAGCTTATTAAGTAAACAGGTTTTCCACCAGGATGCCATAGTTTGTCATGTGTGTCATGAACCAGGTGTAACTGTTCCATCTTCCTCCCTTTTGAAGTTGTCTCATGGCTCCCAACATCATCTTTTTTTTTTTCTTCCTTTTTCTTCTTCAGTATACCTGTCCTCATCTTTTTGAGTTCTGTGAATGCCAGGCATGCACAGATGTGTGTTCTGACCTTACTCTGAAAGTCCCCACTTTTCCCTTCATATGGAGAAAGTGATTTTGTGAAAGAGCTGTGGGGACAATAGTGGGTAGAACTTCAGTGAATAAAGCTATCCTGACCAAGAACATGATCATTTCTCCTCCTCCTCTTCTGCCTTGCTGCCTTGTTCACTGTGTGCAGTGGGATGGCAGGAAGCTTTTCCAGTACTGATTTGCAGCACAAGTCTTTCTGCTCTTACAGGTGTGTTCTCTGAAGCTTTTCCATGCTGACCTCAAGGCATGGAATGCAGTTATTTTTCCCAGGTTCAGGAGTGGTGTTCCCTGCTGCTGAAAACTTCCATTCTATGTTCTCTCACCCTGCTTATTCCTGTGCCTTGTACCCATGACAAAGCCCCTTTCCCCTGCCTTATTTACAGGAGTGTAATTTCCATTTACTAGGAGCTTGACAGAGTCCTGGGTTCTGTCTGGTAATCCTTCTCAAACCTTTAATTTATCCACCTCTTCTTTGCTGCAGGTCTTTGTAACTGCTTGGTAGTTAAATAGCAGGAGTGGGAAGAATATTACCACAAAGCCTATGCTGCAATTTCACATCCTTCAGTCTTTTGATGGTAATTCTGGGTGAATTTAAAAGAACCCCTCAATTTCTCTGAAAAGAACATCAAAATACATAATTTACTAAAAATATAATAATCTGGTGTTTTAACGGATATTTTGAGAAAATCTTTTAGCAGAAAATTTGATTAAGATATGAGGAGAACTCCTACAGAGGGCAATTCCAATTATGAAAGGGCTTCAAACACTGTTGTTATTGCAGGTTTAGTGAAACTTGAGTCTTTGATATATCTTCAAAACTCCGTAATATTTATAGCATAAGTGACAATGTAGGGCACGAAAAGATCAAGGGAGAGGTTTGTAAATCAGGTGAGTTTGCTTTAGATTTTGTTGGTGTGGGGAACAAAGTGATCTTCCAGTCACCCTGTGAACCTTTGCAGATATAAATAGTGTGATTCAGAGTAATTCCATTAAATGTGTATGTATGTGTTTATGCCACTGGGCCTCATGCCAGAAATGCTCCGGGAGGGTTGTGCATTGTGTAAACCACCTTCAAAAACACTTACATTTTCCTTTAACAACTGTAATGAAAGGACCAAAGATGCATTTTTTTGAAACAACTCAAAAATAGTTGTTTAACTGTTTTCATGGAAAAAAATTGCTGTTCATTTTTCTATGAAGACTCTTTTTTTTTTTATTCCTTGCAATCCATTGGATTGTAATAGAAACAATAAAAGTTGGTTCAACTAAAAATGCTCTGAGAAAGCAAAGAGCTACTTCTGTGAGTTTACTGTAATCAGCAGTGATTCTGGCTTTGAACTATGTCTAGTCCAATTGCTTTTGCTTTGTTTGGGTTTTTTATTTTTCTTTTATTCATACCTCTGTAACATTTAAGAGGTGAAGAAATCTTGGGTTCCTGAGACTGGCCTCCTGTCCATAGCTGGGAGAGTGTGTGTGTGTATATATATGTATATATGCATATATATATATATGCATATGTATGCATGCATAAAGTCCTCCTACTCACCACTGCCTCTTCCCTCTATACTTTGCCCTTGTTTATCCTTTTCTTCAGAAACACAAAAATGAAACCACTTGGAGCTTTGTAACTCTTTCACTCCAAAACAGAAGGCTCTGGCCTGCTGTTCCTCCTCCCACCCAGTGCCTGAGCCTTCCCCATTCTGGGAGTGAGACGTCCAAACATATGTCACACAAGGCAGCACAAATACCTTACTCAAACACATGCTTCTCTGTGGGTGGCAAGTACAACACCCAGCTTCTGGCAGCAAAACCCACTGCCTTAGTCCTCTGGAAAATGCTAAGAAAAATTGAACCAGGTGAGGGTAGCACCCAATAAAATGCAGCTCTGCCAGTTTTGCCTTCTGAGCAGGACTGAGGGATTCTTGTTGAATTTGGGGGTTTTCAAACCTCCTGAACCATTAGCAAATCTCACAGGATCTGCAAAACCAGTTCCAATCTGTGCTGTGTTTTTCTTCCTCTTTCCCTGAACTTATGAACTCTTATGGTTTCCAAGGACAATTCAATATAAAAGGAAAAGAAAACTAGCCATTGGGGGAGTTTGGTTGAATTGGGATGGAAGGCAAAACCAAAGAAAAAAAAATGGCTGGCATGAGTTTATGGCCTATGTATACATGGGATTTATACTGACAAGCAGACTTGTCCCTGCTGGCATGAATCCCAGAAACTACAGTGGCTGGCAGGTCTGCCCAGAAATGTATTGCACCAACAGTGTGAAATGCCTGTTCCCCCTTCTCCTGGGGAGAGCTCCAAACACGATAACTGCAGAGTAATGGGATTTGGCGGAAGAAATTAAAAATTACGCCCTCTCAAGGGAGAGTATGGGAGATATTTGCAGGAGAAGATTCAAGCTGTCAAATCTTTTTCCTAATTTGAAAGTTTTCTTTACTTTTTCTCACCATCTTTCTATGCTGTCTATCAGCAATTTTCATCCTATATGCTCATTGCTAATCTGTTTTCACACTTTACATCTGTTTTTTTCCAGGTCCCTTCCAGGCGCCCAAAGTCTCCTTACCCTGACAACAAACCTGCTAGGAGTTAGCTTTTAGGCTATTACATCAGCAGGTTTAAAATGGATTTATGTTGACAGGAATAGAAGACTTTTATCATAAGAATTTTCAGAGTATTTTTTTTTCCCCTGCATATCCAAAGGTATCATCTGGGTTTATAGCTTCAAATTGCATGTGGATTTCTCATGGTGTCATGTTAAAAAACCAAAAATATCTCACTACTGTACTAAGCACTGTACAGGTTGCTAACTCTTTCTCTTTTTTTAAAATTCTCTTTTCAATTAAATTAAGAGAAAAGTCTCTTTAGAGATAAAAATCTGAAAAATTATCATTTCATTAATAATAATAAAGTTAGAATAAATTTGTGCCTTCAATTAATATAGTGTCAGTAGTCATACTAAGAGGCAACATCAAGCAGCCCCCTCCAGTACCCCAGTGCTGATTTGCTCACGTGAAATGCAGGGATCTTGTGCAGTTTCTCTGTGGCTTTGGAATCACAGGCTCACTGTTGTCATGTACAGGCTCAGTGCTGTCACCCTGCACCCCAGCTTGGCTCTCCCTTTGAGTGCTCCCTGAAACTCAGCAACACCAAAGGTCTGGTGCTCTGGCAAGGAGGCAGCACTGGCATCCTTCCCCTCAGCACTGGGTAGGAGTTTGCTCAGGCTCTCATTCTGTCACCATCTTTCTGTAAAAGTGAGGTGACTACACCATCTCCTTATCACAGCTGAATTTTGCAGCTGGCCCTCATCTACAGGAACTGAGGATCAAGCTGCTTAGGTGTGTGACTATGGGCTTTGAAGATTCTAGCAGAGGAGAAAATTCAGTTGTGGGCTCTAACATTTTTCTTTCTGCTTCCCACACGCTCTTCCCACCACTACAGGTGTAGCATTTCAAGTAATTTTTCAATAAATGATGTGTTGCTCTTTCTTCTGTTTAGACTGAAGAAAAATAGTGTGAGGTCTCTTGTTTTTGCTAGATTTTCAGTTCTCAGTGATATTTCCAAAGTTCAGTAGGTAACAAGAAGGCAGAATTAATTTTTTCAGGACTTGGACACTTGGAAAACTCTTACTGTCCTCCGTCAAGCTTGGCATTGTGTGTTCTGTCTTTCTTGCTGCCTTCTGTCTCAGACCTACCACAGCTGCCTCTGCAACCATGTGAAGCAGCTGAGAGTTGGAAATTGAACAGGTGACAGTCATCTTCATTTACAGGCTTCAAATCAGAGCACAGATGATGTTTCTTTGTAGGATATTAAAAAAGATCTCAGAATTGGACTAGGACATGAAGAGTAAGTCAGTCTCATTTCAAATGCATAAAGGGACCTTGCTAATCAAGAGGTGGTCCATGGATTGAAATATGTTACACAGGGAAAAAAAAAAAAACCTAACAAAAAACCAAGCTGTTAACACTATCAAAGCTGAGCTCCAGGCTCTGTTCCTTTCACAAGGTTGATACTCACAGGCCTTTGAGCAGCATTATGATTGAATCTTAAATATGTGGTCTAGTCCTATGTACTTGGAAAATGCCAGGGTTTTGTTTATTCTCACCTGCCTGCTCTCTTGGTACTTGTTGAACTTGCCTGTTGCTACAAGAAAATAAATTATTTATTTATGAGCTTTGTATATGCTGTAGTGAAAGGAATCTACATGCAGAAACCGTCTGAAAACAAATATTTGCTGGAGAGATAAAGCATTTGTATCAGTCAGTTGAGGCCATTCTTGATCTCATTTTAGGTGATAAAGGAGCCCTTTAACCATGGTGAGAAATGCCTGCTTCCTACAAGGATTCATTTTACTCACAAGCTTTTACAATAAGGAGTGAGTAAAAGGAATTGGAGAGCTCTGCTATTCCCCTGTTATTTCTGTCCTAGATTTTTTATATATTGTTGTAAGTTTTTATTGTTTTTAATTTCCAAGCTGATCTGCATTTTATATTTATTTTCACCTTTTAACTTATTTTCCTAAATGATGTGCATTTAATAACTGCCTTAGTCACTTTCTTTTGCCTGAATTGAATGCCTTTTGGCTCTTCAAATTTCAAACATGATTGAAAATTCGATTCCAAGGACCTCTGTCCTAAAGTGCTTGTAATGGTGAATTTTTAAGCAAGCAAAGGTATTCAGCTCAACTAAAGAAAAGAATATTCAGTCAATTTATCTGTTTATTAATTTCTCATATGGGAGATTCTTTCCTCTTTAGTAATGCTGTCAGGAGATATCTGGAAGAGCTTGGTGTCCTAACTGGATGTTCCAAAGCTGCTGATTCACTTAGAACTGTGAAAATACTGGAGGGAAGCGTTTCCATCTTCTATTAGATTTTCTTTAAATTTTCAGGTGCTCTTATGCCCTTTTTCCTTATGTCTTATTAAAAAAAAATCCCATTTTTCTAGATTTTTTTTCCCTAGTTCCAAAGTTGTTCTATCACAGGAATGAGGTCCAAGTCATGTTTGCTGTTTGTCATGAATGAGTGATTTAGGTCACTCAATCACTGTCAAAGGTATTAGCAAAAATGTTTTTAATGGGAATTTGTAAAAGTGTGACTAAGTTGGATGAAAAGATTCCCTCTGTTCTTTGCTTCTCTGTTGCTTCAAAGGATTCCTAATCCAAACTCAGGGCAATCTGTGGTCAGATTTCTACATGTTACCTTTTGTGATGAGTCAGACACACTTTTCCAACAGATCTTACCTATTTTCAGCTATGTTTGCTTTTCAATAATGTTCTTTCTCTTTTTTCCTTCCCTCTTGTTTTTCCATACTTGTTTCTACATCCATGTTGTTTCAACTGCTGTTCTCTTTTGCTTTCAAAGAAGTTTTGTTTGTTTTTTTGTTGGTTTTTTTTTTTTTTTCCCGGGAATTATTATTTAGCTCTTTGTGTATCTGAAAGAAAATAAATTGTGAATCCATTCTTACTCAGATCCAAAAGCAATTTATATGAATGTGTACAATGTTTGAAAACTTCTGAAATTTAGATACAGATCAGTGTAGTTTGAATACACTCTACACATTTGAAAAAATGGCAGATTTGGTGCCTTCTTTTGCTTTCTTGAATTCAGTGGTAGATTTACCATTGTTCTAAAGGAGCATGAGCAAGAATTGTAATGCAATAAGATGGAATATAAAACAGAGGACAGGAATTATATTAATTCATTGCTCAGCCTGATTTTCCAATGGGAAAATATCTCAGACAAGCTCACATAATTCTTAAATAATTATGATTTTTGTTGTTGTTTGGAAAAATTTTATGGTTTGGTTTTTTTGTTGTTTTGCATTTTGTGGGGTTTAATTTTTGGTTTTGTTTTGCCTTTTTTTTTCTTTTTAATAAAGATCCTTGTGATTAAACCTGGTCTATCAGCTCATTATTGCATCTCCTGGCACCACTGAGCAAATAGGCTGACACAGCACAGCTCCCTGCTGACCTCCCAGCAACGGCTGATTGACTTTGCAAGGATTTTTCATTTCAGAAACATTTGCAATTTCCTGAAATGACTCCAAAGAATCACATCATTTTATTTCATATTTGTGTTTGCTTGCATCAGTTATTTTGGGGGTAGGAGAGGAAGGGATGAAATTGTTTTATATAAATAAGTTGAATGTATTTCATAGCAGGCAATGTTCTGACCCTGGCACTGTTGCCTTTCTACCATTCTATATTGAAATAGGATTTCATTGTGTTTCCCAGAATCCCACCTATTTCATTTGTTTTGCTATGAAGAAGTATCATTATAGCTCACTTTATGCCTTTTGTTAAGAATGAGCACTCCTGAGAAACAAAAATGAAGATGTGAATGTTCATACAATTAAATAATTGCAGGTATTAACAATGAGTTGTCCACCCACAGGCTCAGTAGATGCTGGAGCAATCAGCTGGGAAATGGAGTATTTCTGGTACACAGCCAACAGATATTTTGGCTGCTTATTTTCATTACAATCTTGTTCACAAAAGAAATATAGTAAAAAGACTTTGAGCCCAGCTGGTTGAAATCTGTGAAGGACCTTAGAATTTCCCAAATCATTACTAATTTGATGTACAGTCTTCCTCTTTTTCAGGGAAAAAATTTGTACAGAACCCTGAAAAACACTTTATAATCTGCAGTGGGCTTGGACACAGAAGTGTCCAGTTCATGTCACAGCTGTTTCTTCCTAAGTGACAGCTTTCAGAGGGAGATCTGAAGCACATGTAAATGCATGTGTGATTTTTTTTTTTCTTTTTTCTTTACAGGGCAAACTCTTCTCTGTTCAACTTCTGTCCTCTCTGTTGATTCCATTTATTTTCCAAGTTGTGATTCTGCCTCATACTATGGCTGTAATCTCAAACACTGGTCAGTTTGATTAAGGTACACTGGATGTAAACCCAACATCAGTGGTTTAGGGAGTATGAGACTGAAATAGAAGTTGGTTTCTCCTTCTGCCTCAGATAGTGATCTCTGTTTTCCCTCTCCTCAGTAGTGCCACAAACAATATACTGGGAAAATTTAATGAATTTATATACATCAGATGGAAAATAACATGAGAATACGTGATTAGGAAGGAATTTTTCTCTTCTTGCCTGTGGCTTAAAATTGAGACATCCTTGGCCATGTTTTTTCCAGTTCATCACTACAGGCAGTGAATCTTTTTTTCTGATCTGATTATCTTTCTTTGGGTGACAAATGGCCTGCCAATATGAAGGTGCATTTTCTAACTAGATGGACCTGTCATCAGACTAGAATTTCTTGTGTTGGATATGGCCTTTCAACCTGAATTTCTGAGCTGAAATAATAGATGTGTTGTAGTTATGAAATATGGTTGGAACTGCTCAGTTTCTGTAGATGTGAGTGCTACTGATAGCTTGGATTTAAGTGTTTCTTGTTGAAGAATTCTAGAGGCCTAAAAAGAATTATTCACTCCTTCATTTGTAGATCTGACAATTCCTTGATGCCATATCCCATAAAATTCCATGTAAAGCACTTGCCCTTTGCAAACCTGACAGCAAGCTGGGCCCTGGCAGTAAGGACATCAGAATGTCCATGGTGATGGACTTGGCCAAGAATGAAAAAGGTCACACAGCAGACCAGAAGCAGAAAAGAGTGTCAGTCTGAGGTTGGAATAAGAATTACTGCCTAGAGAGAAAATTAATGAGGACTTAACTGAGTTCAGGTAAAGAAACATGACTGTTTATTGGTGCAGAGCCCAGCACAAGAGTCTGGCTGTGTACTCTCCTTGCATCTATGGCACATTATAATTCAGGCACTATGAAAACCCAGATGACAGTAAAACTTTCTCTTGCAATATTCAAACCAAGGAAGTTATCTATGGCCATTATAATTGTACTGTATATTATACATATTGCCAGAAGTTATATAAGGTATTTTAATATTCTGGAGCCAGCAAGAGCACTAGAAGAAAAGGCATTTTCCATTTATGATATTAAATCCTTGTGTATTCAGAGTCTATTAAATTACATGGAATGAGTGAAGAGGAATCCTGCTGCTCTTTATGACAAAGCTCAGATCGTTTGGTAGCACCAGGATTTCAGAAAAACAGCCTCTAAGTATTCCACTGGTTACTAGCAGTAGGGCTGAAGTAACTTTATTCAGGTTGGTTTGATTTTGTTTTGTTTTTTAACTCATAACCTCTTTTACAAGGTTAATCTTGTTGATCTTGTCCTTCTTAGGACAAATGCAAAAACATCAGTAAGCACAGCAAAAAACTATGCAGCATGTTTTAAGATTATTTTTTTGAATAATATTGTGTCCAAAATCAATGTGTCATTGTGCAAACAAATGTGTTGGTTTTGTTTGGGGTTTTTTTGGGTTTTTTAATGTGCTATATTGAGGGTCTCAAAAACAACAGAATGATCTAAACCAGGAGTGTTGACTCTGTTTTACTGAAATGCAGGGAGTGGATAAAAGACTGAAAACTTAATGGTAATGGCAGAAGTACTGAATTAATAGCTAGAACATGAGAGCTGCCTGCCAGGATACATATAAAATTTGGGGTCAGAGGATGAGTAAAAAGAGAATATGGGAGAAAAACATTGAAATGTTAGCAATAAAACAGCTTTGCTGGACAGGAGTAGAAATGCAGAGTGTGTTGGAATCAGCTCGATCCTGTGTGTTCCAACTGCTCAAGTTCCAAATGAGTAATAATTTCTAATTCTAAATACTTTATCAACCCTGCACACATATTCACAGTGGAGATCCAAGCAAGCAGAAGCACCATTTCCTCTCAGCAACACTCCAGAGGAGTTGGCATCTTGTAGTGCTTCAGGAAGGGGTTTTGGGGTATCTTCCCCTACATGACTGGCAAAAGGACTGGTGTATAGGGGAAGTAATACACAGAAGGAGAATACACTCCACTGGTTATTCAGATTTTATGACATTTGGCCAGGATGGAGTGTAAAGAACTGAGGAGGGTCTCTGAAACTACTGAGAAGCAAAAGCGAGAGCGTGTCCTCCCCACTTGGATAGAGACAGTCTGGAGTCCTTCAGGGTGAAACCATGGGCTGGCAAGGGCTCTAACCACAGTGCCACTGAATGGAGAAGGAAATTCTGTCAGGAATTCTGCTCTGGATTCACTGCACAGAGGGGCTGCACTCATCACCCAGCTCAGACCTTGGTGTCACACCACGGTGTGGGCACATAAAGCTCTTGGGTATTGCCTTGGCTGAAGTCTGACCCAGCTTTGGGATGCAGGTGTTCCTGCACTTGAAAAGCTCTATCTCAGAACCACAAATACTGGTCACAGCAAGAAGGTCTGATCCGAAAGAAATAAATTAGCCAGTAATTATTTATAGAGAAAGGCCAGCTGAATATTAATTGGAATCAATGGCAATTACTGTGCTAGGAAGAAACAACTTAAGATTAAATCAATTAAAGGTAATGCCTTGAAGGAAGGACAGTGATATTTAATTTAAATTGTTTTAAAGGGTATTTCACACTCCTAAATTGTTATTTCCATTGGGTTATTTTAAACATTTTATACTGAAAATTGAATTGAATTTTCCCTTCAAAGGCAGAGAGTAAAAGGCATATTGCTAGCTTATTCCACAATATAGAAATTACAGAACCCACACTTTATTTTACAGTTCTTTGCACATTAAAAAGAATATTTGTGGCAATGTCTAAATGGTAAATAATGTACATGGGTTAAAGGAATATATTTTATGTTCTGACACTTTTTTTTCTTTCCTTAAATTAGTATTCCCTGAAAAAAAATCCTCAAAGGCCTGTTTGTGCTTTGGTGGCAGGGTGATGTTGGGTTTTTTTCCCACTCATGGATGAACTCTTTAGATCCAGTATCTACCAAAGTCTACGTGGTCCCTTAATTTGTAATTCTTTGTATTTAGAGAAGGAGTTTCTAAAGTTACATGTTTGTTGTCGTTTAGTTTCTAAACGTGGAAACCTGGAATACTTGCATACAAAAATAGTTCTTTGCTTGCCTTTTTTTTTTTTAAAGGGGAAATGGTGGAGGGAGCAATGTCCTGAAAGAGACCCATGTTCTATAAATGGTCTTGGTTTTGACCAGTTCCAGACTGGTTTTCAGCATGTGGAAAAAAAAGGAGGGGATATTTTCAAAATGTGTTAACTACTGCCATCCCATGGTCCCTTTGAAGAGATTTTACCAGTACTTGCATAAGCAACATAGCATATTTCATATAGAGTGTCTTGATGCAAATTATGATCTTTCTTGAGCTTCCTGTTTGTACTGATGGAAGGAATGGACTTGTAGTAATAATTTCAATGGAAATGTTTCCTGAATGGTGTGGTGTGAGTGTTGCTTAATATCTTGTGTTCCTTCACTTTTAATGACAAACCTCTGCCCTCATTCTCTGCATGGCTAAAAACATCTTGACACCCGTGTGCACACAGCAGTACTTTCTCCAGCCCTGTGCTGAGACTGAAGACATTGTTTGGAACAATCTAATAGTGGCTGCCTTAGCAGAAACTGTACTGGAGTGGTTTGGCATTGCCTGAAATTCTGATGTGGGAAGGGAGGAAGGAAGCTCCATGCAGACCTTAGTTCAGGATTTGCAGCAGCTCAGCCTCCTCTATGGATTAATGTGAGTACAGTTGGTAGGAGGGCATCACAGGGTGTCCAGGGCTTTGTCAGGGACAGTATTATATGGAGAAAGTTGGAAAACATCATCCCAGAGCATACCAAGTGCATCTTTTTCAGACATTCTGCATAGCATATCAATGTTCAGTAAAGTAGTCACAGCAAAACTGGAATTGCAGGTACCCTTTTCCTGAAGCTTTGCCCCTTCCCTGGATGATGCTCATTTTGAACATGCCAGCCCACCTGCATGGGGGATCCCAGCAGCTCAAGCTGCTCAATGGCTTGAATTACTTGTAGTTGTTGTTTAGACTTTTGGTACTTGGTGTCAGTCTCACACTACAGAGGTTTAAAGTTGGCTTTGAAGCATATGCTGTATTCCTGACATTTCTGCCTTTGCCAGCAAGGTGAGGTAGGAGGTAAGGAACCTCTCCTTAAACCCAGAGAGCCTTCAGCCAAGTACAACTGCAGGGCCCCAGGAGCTCTGTGCACCATTAGCCAGCAGCTGCTTTGCCTACAGCAGACAAACTGGTGTTTGGGCTCTGATCATCTGCAGGGCATGCACTGTGCACACTAGTGCTCTGTAATTACTTGTTTACAGCAGTGCAGCAGCACTGTGTTGGTTTTGGCTGAATTCAAGGAAACAATTTTCTTTTTTATTTGAGAAGGGAGGCAATAAAGGCTTTTCAGCTTTTTTCAGTTTTTTACCTTCCTCCTTTTTAGATAAGCTTTAAAAAGATACTATTAATTTACTCTCCATACAAAGTTTCCATCATATTTGTTAACACGTGAAGAAACTAGTTTTAACAGTTTAAAGGCTTCTTAACTTATTTAATAGAAATGTCATTTGGAATACATTTGGAAAAGTGCCTCTTTGGTTGTGATTTGAGGTAAAATCTGTATAATACCCAGATAAACAATTTAGACTTCAAGAAATTCTGAAGGCTACTTCTGGAGCTCAGAGGAGATTTTGTACTGGTGTAACCTCTAAGAACTGAGTTCTTCTGTTGTAAATCTGGTCTTTTTGTAACATCACACAATTGGAGGTTTTCTGTTTCACTTAAAATAGTTTTTTCTGGGATGGTAGGTGCCTAAATTTCATTGTTATTGCTGATTTAAACATTGCTTAAATGCAAGCATAGTGTGGTATAGAGTGTATGTGAAAATTGCAATGACCTTTCTTTTAATAGGTTCAGCAAGGTGTTTATCAAACTTTCTCAGTAAACAGCAATTAGGTAACAAACCATTTCACAGAATAATATGTCATAAAACTCTTATTGCTATAAGTTTTGAAGATTTCCCCACACATTTGGTGCAACATTTGTAATAGGTCTGCATGGGGTTTGCATTTACTGTGTGTAAGAAAAGTGATGTTTACTGCCTGCACAAGCCTCCAGAGGAACATTCTGTATAGCTCTAATTCAAACTACACCAGCTGGGGAGATAAATCATGATGTAAAAATACATCATTTCTATTAGAATATTTTGAAGAAATGAACAAAACTAGGTATGCTTCCTTTCATGAAATTCCCCTAAAAATGTTGAATTTAGTATAATTAGTTTTGTTCTCTACAGAAACCGTCATTTAGTAGTAACACTATTAAACAAGTGAAACACAAATTACAAGTGACATTTATATAATCATAATCACTCCTTTCTGGCTGCCAGTAATATTTTTTTCAGTAAGGAACCTGCATTTTTGCAGATGGCATGAAAAAAGAAAAAAAAAAGAAGCTTGCAGCACACACCATTATTCCTGCGAGGCCGTCAGTTCGTTAGTTGAAGCAGCCAAGTCTTGACGAGCTGCAACAGATCAGCAAATGGGAAATGAGCAGGAGTATAAATTCCCAGCAAACTGAATCATTAACATTTGCTGCCTGCATCCTGGAAACACAGTAAATCAAAAGTGTCATGATATATCAAGACAAAATATCATTACTAATTGGGATTAATTTCCTGCTGTGGGATTGCTGACCTTTGCTGAAAGGGAAAAAAACACCTGCTCGTTAACTCCTGTTACTTAATTTCTTTTTTCTTTTTCTTTTTCTTTGAGGTTATAGTGAGATTTTACGATACAAGCTCTACTAAAGAGTACCCTTCTTGTTGCATTTTTTGTTTTTGATGGACAAAGATGATGTTTTTATTTAAGAAATAACCTTTTTATGGATATGACAGTGCAGAGGAAGTATTGGATAACAAAGATGAGATTTTGTATGACCTTAAGCAATGTTGATGGACATTATTTCTTTCACTCATGAAGTGGAGGAAGATCCACTGTAAGCTTCATTGAGCAATTGCTAGTGTTTCCCAAAATGCTCATTGATATTTCCAAAAGTTTCAGAAGTGCTCTCATCTGAAAATGTGCTGCAGCTGCAAGCCAGCTCTCATCTCTCTGACTGGAGCAGGAGTGCCATGGGGATGCTGGAAGGGCAGCTGGAACCCACTGCAGTCCTGCCCTGTGTTTTGGGGACACAGCCACAGCCTGAGGGAAGCAGGAGGGTAGAACAGGCTCCCAAAAACGTCACTCCTCTGTCCCCCCTCTACCCCTACTGATGCACTGGGGTAAGGTATCATGACTTGGGGTTGTTTTTAACTCCTTTGTGCTTAAACAAGACAGAGGACATAAGAGAGAAGCTGGACCTTGAAGGGGAAAGATGGGGCTAGGCCAGGCTGATTTAGGTTGTGGAAGCACATTACTGCTCTGGAAAGATGGATGGTGTCTGGGGAGGGCAGATGTGGTAAATGTATATGGACAAGGGGTTAGGCTGCCCAGAATGTCCCAATTGCTTAGGAATATTGTTTGGGTCAAAAATTGGCCCAACACAAGTGACCTTGTCTCTTTTGTGCACTCCATCCCTGTTTATGGTCAGACATCAGGGGTAGTACAGGGAGGAAAGTGTGGCAAGAGACAGAAGAGCATACCTGAGAATGGAGATCTCCTACCCCATCCACTGCCCCCACTGCACTCCAGATCCCATTTCCTCTAACTGTCAACTCTGCCCACCTGCAGAAGAGAAATATGGAACTGCCACAGGCTTGACTATTCAGTTTTCCCACATCCCATTTTCAATCCTTATGCTCATCTGTACTGCTCTGGTGTAGTCCCTAAAGCTGTTCTTGTGCTGGTTCTTTCTGATAGTGCATAGTCAGTTAAACTGGAAAAAAAAATCCTCTTGCTCTTAATGCCATTAGGCATTTTGGTGCTTGTTTCAGTGCACAGTCACCATATGCCTGAATCCTTTCCTGCTGATGAGTTGCTCCCAAGTCTCTCTTAATATGTCCCCAAGCTCTCACCAAATTGTAGTTAAACATCTATTTATTCTGTCAGTTTTATGCATGTTCTTCATTAATTTCTGATGCTTGCTCCTTTGTAGTGATTTCTTGATTCTCCAACACAGACTAATCATGATGTCTCTGTAAATACAGGACAATATGAAGATATTATAGAGCTCCATGACTGTAATGGAAGTAGAGAATGGCAAAGTTGTAATGTTTTTCTCATGTGATTTAGGTTTCTAATATTGTAACCCTCTTCTTCACTGTCTACTAAACAATAGCAACACAAAAGACTTTTGCCATTTTCTTCCATTCCTTTTAGTCTAGGGTCATTACTCTGCATTTATGTCCAAGAAAGAGGATGTGTTTTCTCAGTATGAGTAAACCTTCTGCCCTTCCCCTCACACCCTTTTTTTTTTTCTTTATAATGGTGGGAGAAGCTGCACTGGATGCAGAAATCAAACAAGCACACAATAAACTGATATCCCCAGGTTTCTGCATCGCTCTGAGACAACATTTCTAGAACTGTTATATCGACTACAATAATCCAAACATCCACACTGACACTAGAAAGGGAAAAAGGGACAATGATCTATAAATAATTAAGAGAAAAAAAATCATTTGTTCTCTGTTAAATGCCCAGAGATAAGCTCCCATTTCAGTTGTAGACCTGTTACTGCCAAAACTGATAGGCCAAGGTCAGTGGGAGTTTTGCACAGGGGTCTCCTTGAAGTAATAATCTCTTGTTCAGAGAAAAGGAGTAAGACCAACTTTAGGATAAAGGTAAAGCCATAACATGGAGGCTTGTTTTAGCTGATGCACCTGTGAGCTCTGCTGTGAATTTCTGTGGATCTGTCTCATGTCCTTACTTAGGGGAGTCCACAGTGGTTATTGCAGGAAATAAGAGTTCAGAAGTCAGATTGCACCACTGCACATTCAGTTTTCCCACAGTTTCTTGGAAGCCCTGTGGAATGGGGGATGCTGGCTAAAAATGGAAAGACATATCAGAAATATGAGAGGGTACTATTACAATTTTAGGTCATTTGTAGAATTGGCCTGTTCAGCTTTGCCTTCAAAGGATGCAAAAAAGTTCTTACTGATATGGGGTCTTTTTCAAGACTTCTCAAGTTGAGGAAGGCTGTACTTATGCAAGTGGTATGTTCAAATGGGGGAAGGAAATTTATGAGGAAAACAGAAGTCCTCAAATTAAGTAGCATGCCAGGAAAACAACAGCATTTGCTGACATTGACTGTGTGTTTTGCTGTGGTGTGAAAGATGTGGTGTGTGGCTCTGTGACATTGCTGTTCACACAGATTAGTGAGCTTATCAAAATAGAAGATAAATATCAAGAAATCCTGTTTTTCTATCAATGATTAAATGAAGACAAAACAAAAAAAACATCCTCACATTATGAAGTGCTGCATTATACTTATGTGACTCATCCATTTTATGTGTATATAGGATGGCTTCACATGCATGATAAACAACTAGCTTGCCTATTGAGCTCAAGCTGACTTCATTACCATCAGCAGTACAAGTACATACTCAGTACTACATGAATTTAAAATAACAGAGCTGCTTTAGTTCCTGTAACTCAGTTTAAAGTCCCCATTGCTTAGCTCCAGGTTCAGTCACCTGTGGCATCACCATGTATCGAGGACTGCACAGTGGCTCACTCCAGACACACAGGCAAACCCTCCAGAGAGCTCTGCTTTGGTTCAGATATGTGTAAATAGACAGCTATGGATTGAAAGACTTTCTCAAGTCACCTCAATAACATTTTAACTGAGCTGGCAGTACTCCATTGTGTGTAACACAGATTGCTGCAGTGGGTGCATTATGACTTCTGGTTCTTCCAGTGGATCACTTCAAATCTATGCACATACATGCATATGAATACATTCACATTATTAAAATGCAGACAGCTATTTAAAATCCTTGTCTGTTATGGATTTGTTTCCTTTCACCCACGCACAGCTGTTGACACAAATAATTGCTTTTTCAACTGATTTCTGCTGTATCAAACAGTGGCAGATGACAGCAGGTGAACACTGCTATTGGCTGGGGAGAGTTCTGGTTTAGCAGAGCCTTATCTATCTGCTCTCATTTTGCCATATTTCGACTTTCCAAAGCTCCTGCTGAAGAATAAATCTGTCCATTTTGAATGGAGTCACCTGCCTGCTTGTCCTGTTGCACCTCATGTGCTAAGATGAGCCTTGTTCACAGAGCAGTTCTACCTTGATCCTTTCAGTCCGTGTAATACCCAGATATTCTGGTCTTCAGATTCTGCCTTTTGCATCTTCTTTCCTGTTGAACCTCATTGGCCTTTTGCAACTTCTGTGTTATTGCCAGCCTGAGTTGGTTTAAGTCAGTCAGGAATTAATAACTTATGGAAAAATCATTTTCATGTGTTGATTTAATGTATCTTCCTTTTCTAACTTGACAGTTTAAAGTTTCACATGGGCATCATTCTTGAAAGCTTCATCTCTTGAGATGACCTGTTTGGTTTTTCATAAATGGATCAGGATGTAATAAATCCATAAATAGGTCAGGAAGTACAGACCATGTGGAGTGTTTCATGCAGAAAAACCTGGCCTCTTTTAATCAGGAGTAGCAACCACTGAGAGATGCCATGTAAAAGTGCTGGAGAGTCACAGAGATGAACTTGAGCTTTTAACCAGCTAGGAAATATGTCTCTTTATATTTTCCATAAATGAAAAAAACCTCTACTTTTACATTATGACCTCTGTTATTAAGGAAAAAGACCCTATGAAAAAATTTGAATTCAGCTGAATGAATTGGAAAGTAGCAATGAAAATGCAAGTATTGATGACTGTAAAAATGAAACAGAAAGATAGAAACTGTGTTATTTTTCTGTTTTCCCTTGTCCTTTGTTAACAAATGTCCATATTTTTACCTGAGGGTGCTGAGGGCCTGGTACAGAGAGGTCGTGGCTGCCCCTGTATCCCAGGAATCTTCAAGGCCAGGTTGGTTGGGGCTTGGAGCAGCCTGGTCTGGTGGAAGATGTCCCTGTCCACAGCAGGGGTTTGGGACTGGATGGTCTTTAAGGTTCCTTCCAACCCAAGCAATTCCATGATTCTATAAGAAGCATTGATAATTAGTTTTACCAACAAAATGTAAAGATGTTTTAGTCATTGCTCTTTTAACAAAATGGCCAATCTAAGAAAGTACAAATGGATTTTTTTCTGGGATGACTGTGTGCTGCAGTGCAGTGTGCAGGCAGCAGCCTCCTACAAATTGAATGAATTCACATTTAGGACTCAACATATAACTATGAATGATTATGTGGTTCTCTGTGGTAAAAATTAGCTGGTGCCACATGCAGCATGCATCTTGTCTTCTTGCAAAAAGGGAAAACTTTTTTTTTTTCTCCATGACATGCTGCAGAGAAAAACATGTAAAATTTCAAGAGTTCTCCTGAGCACTGAGTTCCCCAGCTTGCTTTAAGGTGATGAAATAATTAGCTAAATACAGAGAAAAACCACCAATAATTACATTCACTGAGCAGTCAGCATCAATTAATCTTGATTTTCTTGGAATGTTTTCTGGAAAATCTCTTTGAAAAGAAAAAAAAATTAAATCCTGTGCCTAAGATTCTTTCATTTTTTGTGTGGGTTTTGTGTATTTGTTTTGTTGCTGTAGTTTTTCTGTTTTGGGGTGGTTTTTTTGTGCAGCTGAAGAAATGTCTGCTTTCTTAAGAAGGCTGGGGTTTGCCTTGCCCTCTCTTACAGGGTTGCATATGGCTCCCTTTGTAAATTGTATTCAAAGGAAGAATTCTCCTGGCAAGCATTTTGCACCTCCAGCTGTCACCACAAATACTGTGGAGTCATTCATAAAACAGTTCATGAATGAATATAGGGGAATATCTTCTATCCTCACATTCACAGCAGATAAGCACCAGGAAATGGAAGCAGGTTCATCTACTGAAACTTCCCAAAGGTTCCCCATGGTGGCACATTCTCTCTATTAAAAGGAAGTTGGTTTTTTTTCTCGATTCTCTTTAGGTATATAAAATTTAGTCAATTCATAGAGAATATGAAGTCAGGGACAAAATGGGCATCTAAGTCTCAGAGTTGATCATGTTTGTAAGTAAATAATTTTTAATGTATTCCAATTACTTTTAAGACTACTTCTGAACACAAGATTGTCTTGTTGCACTCAGAAAGCCCCATCTGAAAAATACTGACTGCAGATGTAAACTATAAACACAGGTACTGAGTATTTGTCAGATTAGGCTCCCACATCCAGTGTTACACTATTGCACTGGATTTTTGGACATTCTTAGCCAAAAAACATGGCTTGATATTTCTAAGAGCATTTTCTTTCATCTTCTCCATACATACACACACACACACAAACACACATTCCCCAGTACTTTTATACTTGTGTGCATGTATATATGTACATACAGATGTGTACATGTGTATGTGTACAGCTGTGCATTTATCCACAGCATGTATCCGTATCTAAGTCAGTTGTTACATTATTTTATTTGCAGTGTATCCTCACACTCTTAAGAAATGTTCCACTGAACTCACTGAAACACACCAAACCTCGATTTCTTTCTTTGAAAATGCAAAGCTGTCATTCATTTTTGAAATTGCTTTAGGTCAAAGCTACAATAAAGGGAAAGAGCAGGTATTAACAAGAGGGGATGTGCTACAGAGCAAGTTGGTTTTTTGGGGGTTTTTTTAGTATCTTGTGACAATGCTTTTGACAGTGCTTTTGTTTCAAGCACAAAGCTTTGCCAGGGAGATGCAAGAGATCTGATGATACGTTTGTGGCAGCCCTTTTGTTTCTGCAGCTGGATTCCACTTAGAGCATTTAAACATTATGACCTGAAGTAAAAATATTCATTTTATCTCAAGTAATGAGAGTTAATTTTTGTATCACTATCTACTTAAGGAGTGAGCTAACTTGAAGATGTATTAGTAATCCCTGGCCTTTAAAGGAAACTTCTAAATTTTTGTCAATAGATTGATATTGCAAGGGTTTTCACAAGTAGCTGATTGATTTCATCAAAGCAGTTTATGTAATGCAAACAATGTTTTCTATTCAGAATTAAATACATGCTGAAATGGCTAGAAATATATTCTTCTTCACTGGTTATAGGGAAACATGGTGGGGAAAAATGATGAGGTTGTTTGAAGGGGGTTTGGGTTGATGTTTTGTTTTGGAGATTTCTTGGGGTTTTGGGGGTGTGTGTTTATTTAGAATAACCAAAGTCATTCCAGATGTTTGAAAAAATGAAATTATGATTCAGCCTAAACATCAAAAGCATTTCAGGTCCACATCTTCCTGACTTTGAGTAGCAGTTGGTAGAGGGGCTGAATTACTTTGCTGATGTTTTGTCTATAAGATATTAGATTTTTCTGCAATTTGAAAGCTTTGCCCGGAATTTACATTCACAAATCCTATTGCAGAAGGGGTTTGACAGCAAGTTTCCATTACATTCTGTGGTAACCATGTGGCAGAGCTTTCCACAATTGGGTGCAAGTTTATACATTTGTCAATACTGATCTCTGACTTTTCTAATGAATTGTTTGCTGCAATAAAGTGCAGTCATTCTGGTCTGTAGAAAGTACTCTGTTTCCAAAAGGAAAAGCTGAGGAATGGTGTGTTGTTAATGGAGCTCCAGCATCTCTCAGTGCTGTGGCTTTCACTGGTAAAGTGAAATTGCTTGTTTAGGACCTGCTGCTGCTTTTGCTCTGGGGCTTCCATTTGTTTTTAAAGTTTCTCTGTCACATCACATACAGTGGTGAATGGCAGGCTTCAGCAACTTCTTATCCTTGGGAAGCTGAAGAGTCACTCCTGGCTTAGTAAATTGGAAGCACAGAAGAATGTCCCTTTTGTTTTTACAAATGAAAATGAACCAAAAAGTAAGAAAGGAAGATTAGGTAATGTACCTGTTGCTGCTGGAGAGCATGAAAATCTTTATGGTGAAAGCACATTTTGAAATAATAGATGTCACCTTTGCAGAAGACTCTCCTTCTCTTCAGGAAGTGCAGTGTAGAGCCATCCTTTTGTCATTTGTTCTATATTGTCCTTATATCAGCTCCAATTATTGTTCTTGCCTTCAAATGAGGCATAATTTCATACACTATAGGAAACAGTAAATGATGGTTTTCTCCAGGTTTTGAGATATTCATAATGCATTTTTTTTACTAATCATGGCTTATTTGAGGGACGCATTATTTTTGCAAATATATTTAACATTTAATATTTAGTAAGAATTTACCTTTATTACTCTCATGCATATATTTGTTCATTCTTTCAAATATACAAGCATGCATTTTAAAGAAGGCAGGGTTCATAAAATAATTGCCTGCTTTTGCCACACTATTTAATGGACTTTGGTTGAAGTTTGGCTATGGTAGTTAACAAGAAATTAATTAAGATGATTATCCAAGTTTTGAGGTTGAATGTCTTAGCTCAACTGCTTGAGTATCTTCACAGGAGCAGAATATATTAAGTTATTGTTGCTAAACAAAAAAACTCTTTGGAGAACTTTTAGGTAAGGCAACAATATCAAGAATGGAACAAATACAGCCACATCCACCACTGGCTTGTGTCTGTGTAGTAAGTGGCTCATGTGGGGAATGCAAGGGAAGGGAATTTGGGGGGGGAAGAACTAGAGAATTATCACTGATTTCTGCAGAAACAAGACATAAAAGGAGAAAACTTAACAAAGTTATTTTACATTTCCTAGAGTGCTGTTAATGCAGAAGAGGTCTATTCTTCAGTCTCTAGAGCAGATAAATGGTGTATTATTGATAAAAGGGATGCATTTTTAATTTGTTGTAAGAGTTTTTTGTGCCCTGGTGTGCTTTTCATTGAGCATGTTAATTTTTCATTATCACTATATGTGTAGCTCTTGTGGTACCAAGGGGGAGTATTTTCTACTTTGATTTCTGAGCAAATGAGAATGGAGAGTGATGCTCCAAATAGTCAATGAGATGTGAAGGATCTGGGTTCCCCAAAGGCAACCTCATTAATAGTGAATCCAAAATGGATGGAAAAGTGACTTCAAATCCAGCCCTTCAAGAGGTGACCACTTGTGGTGATGCTGCTGCACTGGTTGTGCTGTGGTTCCAGACACTCCTGTCTGATGTGAATAAATCTCCCTCTACTCCCACAGCCCCAGCAGTGTGGGCTGTTAGATATTTATAAGTGTTTTACATTTTCCTAGTTAAATACTCATAATCCAGTATGTTAAAATAGTGTTCCTTTCTAAAATCCTAAAACTGTTTCATTTTAATATCTGCCTCCTCACAGGGAAGCCAATATCCTGTTGTACTCAATTTATCATATTGGTAAGGTGGTTCCTTTATCTTCCCTGTTCTCTGAGATAAGAGAAGGTCAACATTTTAAAATACTCACCATTCTGGTCATTGGCTTGACTCAAGGCATGAAAAATTTCTGATTTCCTGGGAGTCAGATTACAATCTCAGAACTTTATACAAACTCACAGATCAGCTTAATATTTTGGCATACATTTGAGTATACTTTTAAGGTTTTGGGGAAAAGTATTTGGAAGATGACCATTCTCTGAAGCCTACCAAGGAATGCAGCTGATGCTAAACCACGTGTCTGTAACAACCAACTCTGTAGAAACATTTTTCACTATATCCTTTGTTTTCTTTTGTGTGGTGTGTGTGTGAAAAATGTACCAGGGACCGAAATGGAACCCACACTGAGCAGTTATAATCAGTGGCCCTGCAGTTAAACTGAAAATTGCTGTGGAGAACTCTAAATGTTTTTAATGGAACTGTCTTGCTATGAATTTAAAATTTGCATTTAGCTCCTATAATTCCCAGAGCTCAAATTTTCTAATGAACTAACACTTAATGTAAAGATAAATTCTCATCACAAAACACAGCTCATAACTGGTTAAGTTCAGTTTATGGTGTGTTGATTGGCTAAAGCCAAGTTAATTGAAAGTAATTATAAACAGACAATTTGCAAACTGCGGAAAAGAAAATCACAGTGAAAAATGAAGCCTCTATGGTACAATTCAGTGAGTCTTATGGTTGGAGAAAAGAAACTGTAATGCAAACGTAAATCCTCAATTGCAATGTTTTTCCCACTGTTATTATTTGAAAAATAGATGTTAGCAGATACAAGACTTTCTACTGAACAGCTGGTCCTATTGCCACTAAATCTCTCTTTCTTTCTTTCTAGACTTGTCCTAAATGTGATCCCACACTCTGCACCCAAAACTTCTAATGGAAAAGGGCAGATCTTTTAAAAAGGTCTATGTGTTTGCATTAATATCACCTTGGGCTCATGGCTTTGTTTATTTAAGGAAGCTTTTTGGGATTGCTGATTAGAAAAGATGATGAGCATTTATCTCATGGTGCAAACAAGTTCAGGGTTGTTTATCCATTATAGGTTTGGGCTGTTCAGAGGGAACCAAGCAGGATGAGAAATGTGTCTTGGCATTGTTTGTGTGCACAGCCTGGGAGACAGCAGGGTCTGGTGGTTATAGAGTGACACTGGAAATCAGGGGTTGTGTGGTCTGATATGAGCCCAGGATAAGAACTTTGGCAGATTGCATAATTTCTCACCTTAGCTTAACCTGTAAGCTCTAAATTTTAGGTTCTTCATTAATGGGATTGTCTCTGTCTGTTGCTATGCTGGTCTGACACCCATGACTTGGATTAGGCTGGAGTCTCTGGGAATTTTATAAAGTAAATAATGCTACTGAAGAACTGTAAAGGAAGACTCTTGTAATCTTTTAGAAGTTTATAAAACTCCAGACATAGCCTCAGTGTGATAAAAAAATAAATATATATATATGTTATGGGGCAAGTAATCCAATGGCATAAGGGCCTATGTAAACTCTAATAGTTTCATTATGTATATAGTTACTCTACAAAGTGGTTTTAAATGAGCTTTCTACCAACTCCCCTTTTATGTTGACTATTAAAACATTAATGTGAACTTTAACTGCTTAAGACTTACATGAAATCTCATGAGCACTTGTCTTACTCTCTTATCTTACTCCTTTCATCAAAAGTCATCATAACTAAAGAAAAACTTTATTAACAGGGACCAACTGCTTGGATGTCTACATCACTGCACAGTGTTATCCTTTTCATAAGAGAAGGACACTTTCCAATTTCACCTGTTGGCTTTGCTACCACACAGGTCCTGAAGCACTGGGCTCTTTCTATGCCATTCCCAGGAACATTCCTGATTCAAAAAGAAGCAATATTATTCTACAATAGTAATAAAAAAAAAATCTAGGAGCAGCCCTTTAACTGCTAACCTATCATTCTGACATTAAAGAAAACAACTTTACATTTGGAAGAGCTCCCTCAGTGGGCTCTGCATGTCTGGGATTGATAGAGATAGAAAGAAAATGGATGGATTTTGCAGGCTATAAAACAGTGGCTTTTACAGATGCATTTGGCTTATATCAGCAGTGAGCCCAGAGTCAGAGATATTCTGTAGGTTAGATCAGACCTCTAATTGCAACTGCAGAGTGCTAATGGAGAGCTTTGGGAAGATTTGCAACCCATCCTGAGTTCATCTGAAAGTCTTATTTATAGATTTCCACAACTGAGGCTCTGCATTGCCCTTCCCTTTGCGAGCTTTATTCACTCTATTGCTGCCACACTACCTTCCCCTGCTGTCCTCATATGCAAACAAAATTGAACTCCCAAGAAAAAGAATTTTGGGCTTTATAGACTCTAATTCAAACCACACTGTATAAATCAGTAAGTTGTATGTACAGATCTAGAATTTAATTTCTTTTCATTTTACTTCCTTCTTGCAGCCACTGGGGGGTTTGTACAGCCCTCCTGTCAACCAGGCATTTAAAGGCAAAAATCCAAACACTGCACTTCTGAATATTTCAAAAGCTTTGTATTGCAGACTTTCTAAAAAATGAGTCTTACAAGTAAATTGCACAGTATGAGGAAATAAAGTAATTTCTGGAGTGTACCAAGACTGATTTTCAAAGATGCAGATAAAAATAGAGAACTGGATCTGCCTAGATGTGCTTGACCTCATTAACCTGGGAGCTATTGCTGGCAAACCTAGTGTGTCCAAGAATACACAGCTTATTTCTAATTTAAAATCAGATGATCATCAAACTCAGAGTATTTATATAAGTAAAAGTAAAAAGACCTGAAGGAATCTCTCATAGGTGATCATTTCTCCAATATGTTTACCATCTTTCCCTCTTTATGTGATAACTGCTGTATGTTGTTTCAATCATGCTGGTAGAACTTATCTGTTTCATCAAATCTAGGCTGTTTTTTGTTTGCTGGGAAATATTGCAGCAATTTTCTCTTTAACACACTTCCCTTGAGCAGCTGAAGTTCATGATAAATGGGGAGCTTTAAACTACTGATGTTTGTTAATGCATAGCATAGGCAATCATTAGATGTAGAGCTGGTCAAGTTAATTTTGGATTGAAGATAAATTTCCTGCAAAATGTAAAATTTGCAAGTTGGGGCTTTTTTAGGTAGGACAGGGGGTGCTATTAGTAATAATTTTTCCTGAAAATGATATTTCACTAAGAGCACATTCCCATTTCCTGTCTTACTTTAGGACACTTTGGCATTGAAATCCAGGTGTGTGTGACATCTGAAGGCAGATGTGGTTTGTGTAGCTCATTCTGGGTTCCCTGCTAGTTTTGTTCTTCCAGCCCATCCCAGGCTACCAAGAGACACAGGTCAGGGGCCTCTGAGCATTGTTTAAGGTTTGCTGTGCTGAACATTCACATAACAAACACTCTTGAGCACAGTGACCCAGGACCTGAGCATGGAAGAAATAAATTGAAATTAAAAAAAAAAAAAAAAAAAAATTGGAAGCTGGAGCAGTTCTTTAGTATTCTGGGGGAAAGGATTATCTGAATCACAGTCATTATTGCAGCATGCTAGAAAATGCAATTTAACTGTAGTCTAATTTGAAAGGAAATACCATGCAGTTCTAGCCTAGCAATCAGTGTTTTGGTATAGCTTTTTTATTTTTCTACTTGGTCCTCAAACCTTCTACCTTCCCCCTTCTACCAGCCCCTCCCCCTCAAAAACAGTAGATAATAAGAGCATTTTACCCAATACAAAAATAAAACAGTACTAGAATATATACTATATAGTAATAGAAAATACCATAATGCAAAATTTTATTGTTTCATCAAGCTCTGTGACAAGCATGTTGAAAATAAATGTTGTTGGGCAAGATATCTGGCTACCTTTGGTATTAGTTTGCCTCACCAAAACACACACGTTTCAAGCAAGAGCCATTGTTGTTATGACTTTGGCTTTGAGGAAAGTTGAGTGATGTACATTAAAGGATGGTAAGAGGCATTTTACACCATCTAGAAATTAAAAGTGTGAGTTTAAAGCATCAATCTGCAAATAAAGCCATCTAATAGCAAGTAAAATGAGAAAGGTGATAAGAGTGTCATGATTCATGGCATGAGCCAACTGCATTATGAATGATCAATGAACATTATCACCAGAACAATGTCATAGTCTCACAATTATGGAGCATCGTAAATGCAAATATAATTGCATGTATGTAATGAAATACAAAAGCCACATTTAAATAATAATGGTAAGGTTGTGATCCAAACTGGCAAAACCTTGAATAGTCAGCTAAGATGACATGATCTCATCTTAACCTTTTCACTGCTGTCAGAGCAGAAATGGGGTTGGAGAAAGTGTGTTTATGAAACATCAGGATTTGCTGATGATATTGGAAAGGCCTGTTTGTTCTAAGTAGATGGGAGGCTAAAGCAAATAGATATAATTTCTTCTCCTCTATTTTGAGGTCATCTTATTGATTTTGCAGTTCCTTCTGTGTGACTGAGAGGTGAGCCAAGTTACAGTACAGTTGATTATAGTAGTGGGGGGGAAGAAGCTGCAAGAATTACAGAGCAGTAACAGAAAGAATAGTAAAAGAAATGGTAGCAGATGCCAGAAATTGCTGTGTACATTCACTAAAATTTTATTTAATTCATCATTCCAGTGCAGACGTCATACTGCTAGAAACTGATAAAGTGATGTTTTAATCTGTCTCCCATTTACTCCAGAGGTGCACTCCTGTACAGGATATGCACCCTCCATAATCCAGCTGCTCTGGCATGGTACTTCAGTGGGGAAAGAGTGGGGCTGTGTTTTCATACCACTGCTTTCAAAAGCCACTGCACATGTTTCTAATACTAGCTTTAAATAACCCCAGCTTGGAGAGGGAGGCACAATCAGCTGAGGCATACTCCATTCCTTTTGTTTGAGGAGCAAAAAGGAGCAAGGGACACAGCGCAGGTGAAATCTTGGCACCAGCCAAGCTGATTTTCAGAGGGTCAGGATTTCATCTCAGCAATCCTTTCTGAATGATTCTCTTTTGTGCTGGTGTCACAATGTAACTTTGCAAACATTCATAGTGTGATTTTTAGCATTCCTTAAGTTACTGAGCATCCCTCTTCCCTTGTTTAGCCTGGTATTTTGATATAGGCATAAAGTAATATTCCATTTGAAGGTAGAAGTACATTTTTTTAGCTCTGAATGTTATCATGGCTTACAGTGCCCTGATTTCTTGATGCAGTATGTTATTAAAAAAGGTCAGGATGCTTCATCTGGTTGGGGACTGACAACTGCTACATCCATACCATTCAGGAGGAAAATAATGATGTCATACTTCAGAAGATGTATTTTGATAGATTGTCCAGAGCTGTGACATTACAAAATGCTCATCTGCCATAAATCACTCCACATACATAAATATCATAGTTAGTGTCTACACATTGCTATGAGTTCTAATAGGAATATTTTATCAATTTATGTGTAAATATTTACAAACCTAGTGAAGGGCCAAAACACTAATTTTATCAGGATTTCTTATTAATATTCTGCCCACAGGGATCTTTAAAAATGCACAAGGTCTATGATCACCTGATGCCATAAAAGGAGATATCAGTGTGATTTTCCTGTGCATTCAATTCTGCATGAAAACACTTGACCCTTTATTATTATCAAAAGTTACTGGATTTTCAGCAAGTCAGTGGCCAAACTGGAAACAGCAGTTAAGTTAGAATAAGGCCTTGCATGAAGATAATACCTCTATCTATAAAGTACAAGGAAATTAAGACTGCATATGGTAATGAAGTGCTTGACCCCTCCTGTCCTACAGTTTCCCTAAGTTTATAATGCTAACATTAGTAAAAATATGGTCATTACCAGGAATATGTTATTTCTAGACAACTTTGGTTTAGAATGTATTCATAAAATATTAGCTTTCCTTGCTATAAATGTACTCTAATCATGTAATTTACACATCTCCTAATATGCAATTCCTGTTAATAACACTTCCTTAAATTGGCAAGGTGTGATTCAAAGTTAGTTGTCTGTGACAGGGGTCTTGTAACAAATAGAGATGAAAATTCCATTAATGTTTTTGCTAAAAATGTTTTTGCTAAAAAGATTTTGGGCTGAAATTGGTAGGTATTTAAAAAACAGTCGTGGGTTAGGATTGTTTTATGGGACAATGGCTCCAGTTTCTTCATCAGAGCATTCTAGAATGATCAGATTCTTCTCAGGTGATACTGCTGAGAGACATAGACATGAGCGTCAAGGCTGGAGTTACACTTAGAGACTTAACCTACAGATGATACTGTCATGGTGTCCATAAAAAACAATTACTGCTGATCAATGAAAAATAAGAAGTCTCAGAATATTGATTCATCAGATCAGCAAAATTCAAAGCATGGGACTAGAAAGATCTCCTGCATTTTCAGGTTCTGCCTACTGGTCAGTTATGAAATCCATATTTGTATTAAGACCTGTCTGACAGCTAAGGAGGTTTTGCATCATCCTGTTATTGGATTGCTCAGCTGTGGGGCTGTCACATCTCTGATACTGCCTTCTAATTTCTAAGTTACATGTTTGCAAGCAGTTTAAATCTACCTACGGTTCTAGTAGAATTTCCTTCTCAGATCAAACAGTTCTACTTCTTTAGCAGTTTCATTCTCTAGTGTATTAACAGAATATTATTATTATTTCCTTATCTTTCTAATTTGCTAGGATCTCATTAAGACCATGTAACCTATTGGAGGCAGCTGTAGAACCAGAAACAGAATAATTCCAGGAGTGTGAAGCCCCAGTTATTACTGCTCTGCTGCTTTCAGTGCCCAGGCTGGCACAGTGTTGTGCCCTGATAGGTGATGTGTATGACATGATGACCCCATGTGTAAGAGTGCATCTTTGGAAAACTTCATGTGACATGGGTATTATTTATGTCATGGTCATGTTATAATGCAGCTCAGATGTGGAGAAGTTTCAGGCATTCAGGAACTCTTGTCCAGGATACTCACAGTCAATTTACTGATCCTCAGTAAAATGAAAAATTTTGTTTCCTAGTGCTGCCTGATTCCTGCAGGAACCCAGGAGGACACAGATTTTCACCCTGGCAATATGCACTGAAGGGCAGATGCATAGAAAGCCTGGGGCATTAGCAACAGAAGCAAAAATAGCCAAAGAAATTATGCACAAATGAACTCAATCTTCTTTCAGTTTTTGAAAGAGACTTTTGAGAGGGTGATTGCATAAAAAAATAATTTCCGATAAGAGGAAGAGGAAATAAAGCAGAAAGAATGATTGTGTTAGAATTATATTCAGCTTTTCATAAGTTATATGACTAAATGAAAACTAAAGTTCTTCATTCCTGCATCATATACATCACCTGCATCTCTCACTCCTAATTGGTAGCAGACAGATGTGTGTCTGCACATACTGGTTTTGATTAGTTCTGATGCACAGTGGCTGAACTGTAGACCCCAGTCAAGCAATATCTGTTCATTTTTTTTTGTCAACACCTGTTTCTTTCTACCATCTCTTGCCTTCTAAGATGAAAACTTACATGAAAAATAGAAGTTAAGGAAGATAGAATTCAATCAACACAGTAATTCCCAGTAGCAATAAAGCATTTTGTGGTTGCTCTCTCTCTCTGATATATAACTCTCATTAACAAAGATTTTTTTTTTTTTTTGCATGGAAGTTTTCTTATCTTTAATAAAGGAGATGAAAATGCAGACTTGGTTTTCAGTGGCTCCCAGGGATGAGCTTTGTGCAGCTCCCTGGCCTCACAAGAAAAGGCTAGGATCCCATGAAACCACAAGACTCAAGGAGTCTGGGACTACAGTCTAAGTGAAAGCTCTAGGAGGTGCATTTCTCTTACTCCTGTGAGTCTGTAGCTTGTGGCCAAAAGCCCCATATTTCTGCATGGTTTAGAAACACATCTGAAATCCATTTGGAAGATCTGTAAGCATTTCACTATACCAAACTTCTCTAAACACTGGAGAGTTATCTACAGTTTGCCTTGATTTTCATGTCATGATATTTGTATGATGTGGAATTGATCCTTGCTGCATTTATCTGGGAAGAGTTTCTGGGATAGCACTCTCTTTTTCCTTTAACACCACCACAAAGGAAGTATGAGTCAGTAGTTTGGTTCCTAGAAAATCCATGGCTAACAAGGAAACATGTTGGCTGAGTTTAGCATGTGCATCTTGGGAACACAAAGCAATTTGCAAAGACTAGAAATGAGCTTGTATTTAGGATGTAGCTTCTGGGGATGCATCCAAGTGCAAGCTTAGATCAACTACTCAACATCCCTTTTCCCTGCTTCAAACCATGCTGAGCACCAAGCATGTCTGTCTGCCACCTTCTCACCCACCACAGAGAAACAGATATTTTAATCCATATTTGTGGTCAAGTTTTTTCATGTTTTGCTCACATACTTTATGTGTATCATATGATTTACAGTCTGACCTGATGCTTGACTATGGAAGCATCACTGCAGAAAGCTTTTAAATTACATATGAACTGGAAAATTGGTCTGTATAGGAAAAAAGTGTATGTAAGTACACAAAGGCAAATATTCACCATTGACTTCACAAAGCTTAAGCTTATTTTTGGTGGGGGTGGTTTCTTTCAGGGGATGTGAGGGGATGTGGGCTTTTTTTTTTACCCTGAAAACCCATTGCTCCCAGAAAACTCTTTTCAAGCTGTTTTCCTTGAAGGAACAACCTGTTAATGCTTTTTCAGGAAAATGCACGTTTCTCCTATCATAAGCTATCCCCATTCTTTCTTGCTGCTTTTTCAACTTTGTCAGGATGACTTGGCTAGAATCAAAGTAAGTTAGCTATCTTTGGGGCTGGAGAACCCAACTGTAAAGTGCTATGATTTGGGATGGTTTTTTTTACATAGTTCTTGCTGCTTAAATCCTAGTTTAAATCTTTCAAGAAGCATTGGGATGTTCTTACTCAACAGTTGTTCCAGAACTGGAAATGTCCTTTCTCCCCAGGGCTGGAGAAAAAGGTTTTGGTGCTCACAGTGCTGGTGTGTGGAGGTACCTGGAGAAGTAAAAGGGCTGCTCCTCAGTGTCAAATCCTAAGGAGTAAAAAGGGTTTTAACCATTTCAAGTTCCCTATAACAGAAGCACTGCTGCACTTCTACAAGAACCTGTGATTCAGATCATAAATCTGTAGCACCACTTTATAAATCATTCACAAAATATGCACCGTGATTCATTCCTTTCCTTATGGAGAGTATTATGAGAGAATATGAAATAAATGCATTTTTAATAGGGTCTGAAAGCAGAGCATTGTCTCTTTGGGAGAGGCCAATGTACCAAAGTAAAACTCTGCTTGCCTGTGTGTTAATTAAACTTGGCCCACCTCCTTTGTCTCTACTTCCCTTTTACCTGTTCATGGATAATTGACTTCTGGGAGTAGAAAATTAAATTGGAAGCTAGTGAATATTGTGAAGGATAGAAAAAAAAAAAAGTGTTCACACATATGGAAGTGGGAGGAGAGATGCCATCTTCATATGTATTTATATCGTTTCTTGTGGTTTTTTTTCCTTTCCTTTTCTTTGTTACTGTTCCATGGAACAGACAGACTATTCTTCTGGTGTTCTGGGTTCTGTTGTAGTCAAGAATTTTCACAAAGAAGCCAGATTTTTAGCCTAGAGAGATTAAGGTGGCTTAAGTAAAACTGATCTAAAAGTATTTAGAAGATTTTTATCTAACTCAGCCTATAAATCTCTCCAGTTTTCACCTCTTGCCTCCCACACTCTGATTTGTGAGCTTCTGAATGGCCTATCTCCTGCTTCATTTGCCTTTGGGATTCATTATCCTAAAGGTTTTGTGGATAGTGGATATCCTAATAGTTTTGTGGATATGCTTTGGTCATCTAAATGTAATAAGTTGTACCCACTGCTGTTTATGCTCAAAGATTCCCTGGTTTCAGAAATTCAGGCCCAAACCTGAGTCAGAGTCTAAATTACTCTGTTTATGATCCTACAACCCCTTGAGTATGATTGTTCTTTAAACTGAGATAAGTTTCAGGTCATGGCTCTATACAGTTGTTCCATGACAGAGTGAGGGACTCTTCTTCCTTGGCACTGCTGTACATCAGACACAGCAGTTGTATCTAAAAAGCCATTATTTTGTATACTAGACCTACAGCCACTAAAGAAATGAATTATCAGAGCCTCTGCCTCTGAAAACCAGCTGGTTCTGACAGGTGTCTAGCCATGCAGAAGTTTTAGCTATCTCTGAATTCTATCTCTTTATTATTTCAACAAACATCTATATTACTCTGTCAGATTGCTATGTGTCTTACTCTGGCATTGTATGCTATTATTATTATTTTCTTTCAAGGTAACTTCCATGAAAAGAAATATTTAATTCTATCATAATGATATGTAATTTGTGAATTACATTTTGCATTAAACAGCATTTTGTATCCTAACATAGTCCCAGATCTGTATTTTTAGTGCCTGATCTAAAGCCATTTCAAACCCATGAAAGTCTCCATGGAACTGGGATTCACATAAGGCCTTTAATGCTGCTGAAAGATACTGCCTGATTGAAGATGTCTGTGAGCAGTAATTACAGAGGAGGAATTGTGGCTGAGGGCTGGGCAGAACACCTGGGGTTCATCTGGAGCTACAGGAACATTTGTCTCTTATTGTGGAGAAGGTCTGTCCTCCCCAAGATACAGGTAGACAGACTCCAGTGTTTGATGCAGTCTTTGAAATTGTGTAGCAGATTTTTGTAAATGCATGAAGTTCTGAATTAAAGGAGCAAGAGTTTCCTGCACTTGGCACAGTGTCTGCTGGGCTCGTTTGTGAGCTGCTAAATAGAATTGGTTTTATCTGTCCCCATTTTTGATGCTGCCAGTTTGGGCATTTGCAAACAATTTTTCTGTTACATAAGCTGCTGAGGAGAGATCAGTGAGGGGGGAGGGTGGTATCTGAGGGGATGCTGAATGTTCATGAGACTCTAAGCAAGCACACAGGCCACAGCATCAGTAATACCATCAGCACTGGAACAGTTAACACTGTGGGGATGGGGGACCTGAGAGCTTCAGTTAACAAATATTTAGAAAAACAGTCTATTTTCTGCTTCCCATGGCTACCATCTCAAGCAGGCTGTGGAGAAGAAAGCTGAGTGAGTTTACATGTATTTACATGTTTTTGAGTTTGCTCTTAGCTCTTGAGCTGCAGGATCTGGAATATGCCTAAAATAAATCAGTAGTTTTATAGAAACATTTGTGGCAAGGAATGAACTTTGTCCACAAGTTCCAGTGAATAGAATGAAACAATACAACTCTCTTAATCCTGGTTTCATTCACAGTGTCACTTCCATGGGCCTGGGATTATGCCACAATGAGTACAAAAGGTGCTCTTCCACGGTGCTGATTTTTCCTTGTAACTGGAAGGTGCCAGCTTGTATTGTCCTGTACTCTGTGGCTCATGAAATAACTCAAGGGAACAGCTACATAAACATTGCAATCAGAGACTGGGAATGAAGGAATAGCCTTTCAACCCTCTGAGAAGGATTTACAGGGTGAGGAACCTTTAGGAACTTGGGCTGGAGGGGAGCTCAGCTTGTCCAGTCACCTTCACTGCAACAAGGGCAAGTGCTGCTAGACCTTCGCTGGGGAAGGTTTAGGGAGCAAACATTCACTCCTGTCAGGCTGCAAGAGTGAGCCAAGCATTGGAATAACAGAAACCTGCCTTTAGGATGCTATCCACGTCCCTCACTCCTTGTATAAAGTCAGTATTTTACAGGGGTATCTGGAATTTGTGTCATCGACTTTGCAGAATCTGAATCATCTGAGTTTTTCCTAATTCTGAGTAGATCCATTTTTAAAGGCAAAGTCTAAGTAGTACGTAATGCAAGTAAAATAAGTACAAAATAATAAATTAATTCTAAAATGTATGGAAATCCATCAGAATTCTCTGACTGCTATAGACATTGCCCCCTGTCTTTGCAGTGCAAGAGTTTCTTTACCTGACTGGAAAACCTGTACTTGGTTTGATCCTAATGAATTGTAAAACAAATTATAAGAAGCAGGCAAAAGGCCTGTAAAACTAGTTTTACTTCCAAAATAGGGCAAGAGCTATTCATTAAACTCTATTAGCAAACTGATGAAGCAGCTACATTGCACACCAGCAGGAATGAGTAAGTTGAGAAGACAGATGGTATAGGAGAAAATAGTTATTTTATTCCTGAAATTTATTTACCCAAAGCATTCAGGATAACTGAATGTTTTTTAGTTTCAACAAACTAAAAAATCACTAGGAAGCAGCACTGATTCTATTTTACAGAAATTATGTCAAGAAGGAGCTAAAGAATTGGACTGTTCTGTCAGTAAATAAAATCAGCTTGCAGTTGAGTTTAAGAGGATCTGTTTTACAGATACTGATTTAATTCCTCAAAGTTATTCCTTACTGATAAATATATATAGAGATAGATGTAGAAGGGCTGGGGGAAGTCTAGTTTGCTTGTTTTATTATAGCTGACTATTTTAAGTGATTAATTTCTTTTTTGGGGGTGGATTTTTTTGTGTAGGTGGGCATTTTTTTTTCCACAGATGGTCTCCTTTTTTTTTTTTTTTTAAGAGGTTTTGTATGTTCTTAAACACTGTCTTTCTATATCACTGAGATGTAAATGAAAAAAAAATTATTTTCCTTTTTAAGCACTTCTGTTTTGCATCTTTGCATAAAAGCAAAAGCAAAGACAATAAAATCAGAATAGAGGCATGTTCTACCCAGCCTACCCTGATGCAATTAATAATCAAGAACAAATGGCTTGTAAAATACCTACTGGTATGATTAAAATGCTAGGAAAAGGTTGCTGTAAGAATAATTGCTTTTTATTTAATGTAACCAAAAAACAAATCCATGGTTCAATATCTTTTGTGTTGTATGTTTTCTCTTTTTAAAATTAATGTGACATAAGGCATTCTTTATGCTAATGTTATAGCTCCTTGGACGAGTTTAACACCATTATCTTCTTTAATGAATAATTCATTCCCTGTTGAAAACTTAACTATATCATTTTTACAGTGTGTAAATGAAACTTTGAAGTGCAATTTAACTTTAAAGAACTTCAGATTGTAGAGAATTCTCGTAAACCACCAAAAAGTGCTGTGCAAGGAATACTGTCTTGTACTGAAGTGTAAGCATGTTGTGATGAGCATGTTTGCAATTTTTAATTTTGTTGCTTGTTTTAAAATGTTTTGGAAAAGATTCCTGGTTGGTTTTACTTTATTGACATTTTATACACTTTTAGTTATGTTTTCTTTTTGAAAATAAAAATGCTATCTGTAAGCATAGCAAAGCTCAAACCCTCATTGTTCCTAATAATTCAGGAAGAACCTCTGGGGGATGGTTGGAGCAATACTCTTATTTCCCACACCAGATTCAAATCTCTGACAGTCTCAGTTCTTGGTGCAAGTGAAAGCAAAGATGGATCCTAGGAACTTATAATTTTTTTGTTTCCAATATTCTCCACTGCCTAAATAGGCAGGAGCTGAAATTTCATGTGAGGTTGTTTCTCTGTAGTGATCCATTCATGTTAACTGGAATATTAGGTATGAGATCACTGTTTTCTGATTAATGTGAGTATGGGGTAAGCAAAATGGGGCATGATAATGCTGAAGAATCAATTAATCACAATATTATGTTGGTCCTGTATCTTGGTCACAGTACCTGATAATTGATTTCAATTTCACGAGAAATATTCAATTAATAAGTGAGTCCCATACTGTCTTCTTAATGCTGGAATGTGCATGTTTATGTATGTGCATCACTCTTGAATTTAATTGCAGGTTTTGTATAAGTACATTCATATAAATTTAAGAATTCTGGTGTCTGATGGAGAATTTTACTGGGTCGTTGAGGTTGTTAGAGTACTGTATCCAAGGAAAGGCAGTTAACTGGGATATGGATTTATATCCATGTAACAGGGCCTTGTTTCCTGATGCTCATTGAGTGTCACCTGTAGTGAGACAGGATTGATTGCTGTTCTCTGTTAATAACGTGGCTGAGTGGGGCACTGCAGGGCTGGGGGATCAGACAGGAGTCCTTCTGGGGGAGAAGGTAAATGATATTACAGAGCACTGTTTCAAGAGAGGCATTTTCTGTGCACTAATTTCATCCTAAGCCAGGTCTATTTTGAAAGTTTTCTGATATCTCTAAATCAAATCTAGGGATGCATCTCACTGTGTAAGTTGTTTTTTTCTCAGTGCAATACTGCCTTCTGGGTACTGGGGAGCAACATGTGCTCCTTATTCCTAGGGGAGCACATTATCAGCTTTATTTTTATTATGTCCTTGCAGAAGATTTTCATTTTAGACATTTTAAGACTGAGAGCTGCAATATTTTATAAAACTCTCCTTAGCAAGCACATTGCTGGTTTTCAGTTTGTTGGGGTTTTTTACCTCTCTCTACCCTCCCCTTCCTTTTTCCAAGGTGTCAGTGCTTGTGGTTCAAAGGACTCCAAGGAGGAATATGTCATATGTCAGGGAGCAGAAGGGAAACAGGTAGATAATTTATTTATTTGTTTGTGTTTACATTTTCTGTATCTTTAAGTGGTGATGTCCTCAGACAGGTACCTGTCCAGATTTGTGTTATTTTACTGCCTTGCATGCACTCCTGAGGCAGAAAGTTCCTCAGACACTCCTTGTGGCACTCTTGTTCCTGGCTAAAGATAAATCATTTGTCAGGGACATTATCCACAGAGCAGAGCGAGGCTGGGGCAGGAGGAGGTATGAATCATAGCACTTTGTGTAATATGCTATCCCTCTGAACAGATCTGGCTCTGGACACAAAACAGTATTTCTTCAAATGAAAAATAAATCCTGTAGTATTATAGGCGCCTAACAATGGCAATTCAGCAGGCTTGGCTTGACATCCGGATTTGTGGTATTTTTGTTTTATTTCCATGAGCTATCATTACTGAAAGCTTTGCACTTGTCCATCTGCACATTAGGAAATGTGAGCATTTTCTTTTTCCTCTCAAGTCAATCGTTTAATATAAGAAATACTTTATGTTTTTCTAACAACTTGGATTGTACAAAACATTGAAATAATCAGAGTTTATCCTCCTTTTCAATCCAGAGTTCATGCTCCTGTCTCCTCCTTTATGTTGCTTTCTCTTTCTCTTAGTCCAATAGAATCCTTTGAAGTTGAGCACATAGAAAAATTCATTTTTACCTTGAATAGCACAAGCACTCATCATCATCAACTGTTACATTGGAGATTAGCTTTGTCATCAAGAGGAATAATCCCCATAATACTCCTATTCATCAGGTAGCAGTTAAATGAAGAAAATGTGTGCAATTTAGTCCATGGTCTTGGCAGCTGTTATTAGAACATTATGTAAAACTTGGGTAGGCTGAGTGAAAAAATAATTAGCACACCTTTTTCTATTTGACATTATGCAGCTTAAGATGCTCAAATGTAATATACAATGTCTCTACAATAGCTGCATTTTCCATACCATTATTGGGCTTTTGCTGGTCTCTGAGTTGTATTTGGCTTTCTCTGTTGAGAGGATTTACTGATCCGTGACATGTCTCACTATTTTCTTCAAATATAAGCTGAGGCAGTACAAATTTGTGATTGTAGAAGATAATTCTTTCTCTTCTGTTATTGTTTTGATGCCAAAAATGTGCATTCACTTGAAAATAGAGGTGTCACTTCCTTTGTGCCAAAGAACACTGCTTTAATGAGATGGGCTGTATAACCTCCTCCTGCAAATTCCAGGAGAGTGGTGGTTTTCAGGGAGTTGAGGTAAATGCATGTTGATGAAGCACAAGCACAGGAGACAGGTTAATGTGAGCTGCAGCAGCCAAACAGCAAGACTGTGCATAAATTGTTAGAACAAGATGTGGCTTGAGGCATGGTGTAGTCTGGAGGGGAATGGGATTTTTGTGTGCAAGCACTCATGTGTGCCTGATAACTTCTGAATTCACTGGTCAGTTTGGAGCAGCGCTGGAGGAAGAGCTGAGGTCTCAAAGGCCATTCTGTTCTCAGGCTGGTCCTGGAAATCAGCAGCAGACAGAGGAGGGACACACCAAGGGCAGCTCCTCCACCCATGCCTGGCCTCCTGCACTGCCAGGACAGGGCAGGAGCCTTGGCAGGGGAGATGCTGTGCACAGCACAGTGGGAGCTGCAGGGGAAGAGGAGTGTGAGTGTGGGATACAAATCCACCAGGAATACCAGTATTGATGCTGATTTGTTTTATTGTACAGGCTGCACATTAAGTATGGGCAAAAATCTTGACCAAGCTTGAACCCAGAGCTGAACAGTAGCAAAACTGTGAGTGTAGGGCTGTACACTGCACATGAGCAATCTGGGATGTCACCAGGAGTTTCACCAGGTTAAATCCTCCTGGATTTGCAGTTACCTGTGAAAGAATTACATGTAAGGAAGACTTGCAAAACTAGCAGCCCTTGTAACTGGAAAGGAAGCTGGCTGAATCAAAACTCAGCCCTGTTGACTGAGAAATAAGAGGGTTCTTTATAACATATTAATTCAAGACCAATCTAAAAAACATAGGGGAGAGATGATGTCATTTCACAAACGCAGCTAAATTAAAGTTGAAGAGATGTGTATTTCAACCCCCTGTAGAGCAGTGATCATCATGAAGGAGGAAGGGCAGGGAGGAGGAGCCATTACTAAAATTGAACTTGGTCTTGGGACTTAGAGAGTACAAGTTTCATATCTGGTAAGCAGTAGGGAAAGAAAAAAAGGTGTTAGTTTTCTCATTTTCTTTTTTCTTTTTTTTTTTTGCCTCACGGCTGCTGATGCTATATTGCTGTTTGACTGAATACATTCTAGCTGAAAAGTAATCTTTCACTGCTGATTTATAAGAAGAATTTAATTGAAAAAAAGTTGGCAAGGTGACTCAGTGGATGGAGACAGATTCATCTGTTATGCTCTGATGCAAGTCCTGGCAGAACTAGTTATGTTATCATTATCTTTCTGGTGTCAAACAGCCAATGTTCAAATTTTCTGACCTTACTGATATTTTTTTTTATTTTTAGAGAGTTATGTGTGGCTTGTTGATTGAGTTCAACAGCAGGGAAGGCAGCAGTGATCAGTTTTGCCCTAACTGAGAATCATTGCAGTCAATGGGAATTTCTGTAAGAGGTTTCCAGGGACAATCTGCCAGCCAAAAGGCAAAGGCAGAACTAAATTATCATAGAAAATTGCAGCAAACCTAATTAAGCTAGGTTTGTGGAGAGAAATATTGGTTTTAACCACATGAATATCTATTATCTGCAGTCACTAAAGATGGTTACAGCACAGCCGACTCCAGAAATCAGGCAGGATTGTAGCTAAAATCTGAAAGAACTCTCTCTGTGCCTCTGTGTGGTAAAAGGTGTTCAATAGTAATCCTCAAGATGGTGAGATCTTGTGACATTGGAAAAAGGCTCCCATGTGCTCATGGGGAGGGCCAGTGTGGCTACAAAAGGCCTGTGCAGTGGGTGACACAGCAATCTGCCCCCTCCAATGGTGCTTTGCAGCACAGGAGAGAAAGACTGGGGAGGTATTTCCTAAGCAAATGCACAATGCAAAATATTGTTCCTTCAGGAACTGGTATGTAACACACTGAGAATCACATACACCATCTACCACGGGCTCTCTCTGCTAGAGAAGCAGGACACTAAAATCCCATTGTAATATTTTCATGGAGGTGCATGCCATGGGAGGCAATGTGACCTTATGTTAATCAGAGGAGGCTCTATCAGTGTTGCACAGTCTCAACCAAACTCTTCACTGAGTGAAGAATTGATTCTCCTCTTTTTCTCTTCTCCATTTTCCTTTTCCCTGTGGCTAGGATTAGCATCACTATTGATTAATGATCATTATGAAAACACTGTCCAGAGACCCCTGTGAAGATCAGAGCTCCATTGCTAAGGGCTTTTATGTCTCATGGATTTTATAGATGGTGTAAAATTGTCTTCATTCTTATTACAAGCTGCTCTATATTCTGTTGTGCTCAGTCATGAGTCTTCCAAAGACTGGTTGTCAGCCATTCTTGTGGTGTTTTTCCTAATATATTTATCCTGATCTAGAGAATTGCAATCTTATAGCATCTTCCAAGACTCTAATGTACTGATAGAGGAATACAGATAATAGAAAGATCAGTTGGGAAACTCTGCTACAGCCTAAATAAACCAAAGATGGAACACCTGAAGGTAATCTATGATTCTATAAAACCTAAACTCCTGCTATTTATTAATTTCTTGCTTAGAACATTTGGAAAAGGGGAGGAAGGAGAGCTGGAAAAGATCAATTGACATCCCTCTGACTTCCTGATGTTTTGTTTTTCACAAGCCTGTGTATTAATGGCTCTGAGAGCCATCACCCTGTCTGGGATTCCCTAGAGGACAACAGAGTCTGGTTTGGTTCTGAGTTTGTAAAGCTGAGAGCTGGGAAGGAGGGGCAGTAAACTTAGTGCTGATATGCTTTTCACAAGTTTTACAGGAGGATGTCTTAGGCTGTTCTCATTAAGATTTTTTTGAATGATCATTTTCTCCTCTTTTTTTTTTTAATGCTACATATGTATTTCAGAGATGAGACTGTCATTCCCAGAGCTATTACTCTTGGCCAAAAAAAAAAAGCTACAAAATGTAGTGGACCTAGACTCAATGAAAATATTTACAAAATGGTAATTGCAGCCACATGTTGAAGGAGTTGAAGTTACCATTGTGTCCCACAATGAAGATCTTTCTGTCCCTTGTATCTGTGCAAAGCAGAGTTAATAAGTCAGCACAGCCCTGTCAAAGCTTCTAGTGTCTTGAATGGTCACAGTTTGGGTCAAAATGCTGCTATAATAAAATACACACACTGTGCTGACCAAAGAAAATATCTACATTGTCTACCCCCTCCCACATTCATTCTTGTTTCATTGTAAGGATTGCAACCATAACTTCATTCTTCTTTGAATTCAGACATTAATTGCTATTAGAGACTCTCATAATCTTACCAAGCATTTATTCTTGCAGTATAGCCTTGAACTTACAATGCACCTAAAAAATTATATAATTCTGACTACTTAGAGGGGTTTTTTTTGTAAAATGGATGGTTACATGAAAATATCTTAGCCCGTTAATATAAAACAAACAGATACATATGTGAATGTGGCCACTTAAATACTAGATGTTGTATCTGCAGAGAAATTTATTTGTCCAGAAGCAGAACTAGAGGCCTTTTCATGGTCTGGCTCCTAAAAATATGTTAATACAGATCATACTTAAAATAATTCAAGTGCCCTAGAGTGATCTTTTAGTCCAACTGCCTTACCACTCCATGACTGACCCAAAGTTAAAGTGTATTATTTAGTGCAAATACCTCTTGAGCACTGACAGGCTCGGGGAATGGATAACCTGCCTAGGAAGCCTGTTTGAGCATCCTTTTGCTAAAGTAATGTTTCTAATATCCAGTCTAAAGCTCCTCTGGTGCAGATTTGAACCATTCCTTTGTGGCCTGTCACAGCAGGGAGAAGAGCTCAGCCCCTCTCTCTCCCTTCTGCTCCTCAGGAAGCTGCAGAGAACAGCGAGGTCACCCTTCAGCTTCCTTTTCTCCAAACTACACAAAACAAAAGACAAAGCTTGCAGGGGATTCCAGAAAAAAGCTTCTATATGGCAGCTTATGTTTAATAAATGCAATTAGTTCTTTAAACATTGGAGGGGGGAAAAGACAGCTCAGGAGATCCCACAGTGAGAGGCCCATGACAAGAATAACTAAAGGTCTGTTACACTTGCTGCTGAGGGCAAATCTGCTGTAGTGCTCAAGCTGACTGATGAGATAAGGTGATTTTAGCTTCCTGAAGGGTTTTATCTCAACTGAAATCCACCATCTCTATCAGGACTTTGTCTTAAATACAAGGCTAGTATAAACACACTGCCACATTGAACACAATAGCTGTTAAAAGGGAATCAAACTTATTTTTAAAGGACCTCAAGTCATTATATCTGTATTTGCTGAGTAGGAGACTTGACAGTACAAGCAACTTAAGAGAAAACATGTAAAAGGCAGTAATTATAGTTCAGTTTGCTGAAGGCTACCAGGAAAATACACGAAGTGGATGGCAGTCATAATGTTACTAAATATTAGGGGCTTTTTTCATAAGGCTTCTCTACTTAAAAAAGACCACACACACAAAAAAAAAAAAAAAAAAAAAAAACCCAAAAACAAAAAAAAAAAAAAAAAACAACAACAACAACAACAACAAAATACTCACAAAAACCCTCAACAAAAAAAACCCCAAAAAATCCCAACAAAAAATCCCCCAAAAGCCCAACCTCTAAAAAAGGCTAAAATGCAAGAGAGAGAAAGTGATGACCTTTGAGAAGTATACAGAACTCCAAAGAGATTTGAAAGTGTAGATGCTACAAGATGATTTGAGTTTATGTCAAGCACATGAACAAGAGGCATGAGCTAAAGCCAAGAAAGGGTCAAATCCTAAAGGAATGCTAGTGCAGGGTGTCTGTGCACAGTGTAGCCATGCTGCATTAAAAATAAGGCAATCATATGAATAGTCATTGCAAGAAATAGGCAAATGTCTAGGTAAACAACATAATTGTGGGATGTAGCAATTAGCTCCAGACAATACAGTGATGCTAAGAGGATCTGATGGCTGCTTCTGATTTCATAATTGCCTTGCAGTTTGTATATTTAGATTAACTGCATTTCTGTTAAGCAAAAACTGCTCTTCCTGGTAGGAGACACTGCCCTGTGTGCAGCACTGGAAGCAGCAATAGTGTGTGTTTGTGCTGTTTAATAAAACCCCAGCCTTCATCCATGTGCTGCTGTTGGGTAGAACTTGTGCATTGGCACACTCTCTTTGCAGAATGTACTGCTCCTCCAATGCAGCCATTGCTGCACCAGACTTCTTTATTGCAGCTTCTTTAACTGAGGTTAAAAGCCCCCTGCAAATTCTGTACCCCACCCATGTTATGCTGGATGTAGGAGAGAAAACAGGGTAACTCCCTAGGTGACCTGGGAGCTTTTGGGAGGAACTCATTTCCAGTAGACTCCCAGTGACCTCAGAGTTCCCTTCACTTACAATAGGATGTCTGTCTCCAGTGTCTCTCCCACTTCCTTCCTCAGTATCACAGGGCACCCCAGAGTCCAGTGGAACTTTGTGCCATTTGTATGACATTAGAGATCCCTTCTCCGTGTATTTTTGGGATATGCAAGGACAAGTTGACAGACTACAGTCCCATTGAGGACTTTTTGGATTGCTACCTTTCTAACAAATTAAAATCAAACTAATTATGAAGATCTTTCAAGAAACATGATAATTTCCAAAGACTGACTGTGCTAGTAAAAACACCCTGCAAAACAAATCACTTTTCAGGATATAGACTGCCCAGTTTAATGATTAATTTGCACTAAGCATCTTATTAATAGCACAGATTGTTTTGCCAATGCTTCTGAACAAATATAATTGGAAAATTTATCAAAAATTCCTTAATGTATTTAGTGCTGCAAAAGACAAAATAGAGAACTTAATAGCAAAATCTAATGAATTATTTGCATATTATGGTGTACTCTTTTGTGGCTGGGATCTGAGCTCTAGATCTGTATAGCTTGCCAGTTCCAGCAGTGAGTCTTCTCCTAGGAGTGTTTTGTTCTACCCACTGTCCTGTGTAAGAGTCTTAAACTCAGTCTTAGAACTGGAAGAAGTTGGTAGAACTCCCATTATCTCAAGGAATGCATAAGTAGGCTGAGCCAGAGAACTACTTAGTGCCCAAAGCAGAGCCCTGCTCCTCTTGTGATGTAGCTCAGGAATCCAGCTCTCACTGGGGCAGCTGTCTGAGCCACACCTCTTGCCTTGAAACATGAATTGAGGAGCATCACAGCCCCTGGAGTGCCACAGAGCTGGGCACTGGGGTGTGATGGGGGTGCTCACCTGGCATCAGAAGTGCTGGGGGTACCTGTGCTCTGTGTTGAGTTACACACCACAGATGTGCCCCTAAAAGTTGTTTCAAATCCTGCTGTTCCTGCAAAAAACCCTGTGGCCTTCAGAAGTGTCTCATTTCTGTTTGCCTTGGTTTCATATCAGCAAATAGGGCTCAATGTTTGATGGCTTTCCTGGTTTATGTGGTTTCAGTTCTGTGGGATAGGGATGGTCTCTGGGGACAGAATGTACAGAGCTCCACAGGAAACCATCCAATTTGAGGTCACTGGCTGCTATAGCAGGATGCATAATTTTACTCAATAATATACTTAATAGAAGAAAAGTAGTATTAAGACTTTTGTGGATTGTAACTTTTGGGAATTGTTCTAAAAATAATGCAACAGTGACTACACCAGTTAATCAAGTTGACCTGATATTTTACAGAGCTGAAGATACACTTCATTATGCCAGAGAACTAATATTAACAACCTATGTGTTAGTGCAGCCAGCTGAAAGTTCACAGAGATTCCAATTCTGAAGTGACAGCAGTGGGATTCAGCAGTGCACATCCAGAAGTGCACTGTAAATAGAGGTGGGTGCTTTGGGCTTACATTTTTTAACTGTGGTTATTAACTCAGAGGTAGATAATGAGATTCATGCACCTTCCTTCTGGAGATCTCTAGGATCAGACATTAATCTTCAGATGATATAAGATAGTCAAAATGGTATTTTCTCTTTTTGATCAGTATTAGAAATTTAGGAGATACCTGAGCTACTATTAAATCTCTACATCTGTAGCTGGACAGAGGAATAGGATCTCAGCTGGTTTATGAGGTTAACTGCTACAGAGAGCTTTACCAGTTACAAACATATTATTCTATACTCCCATTTGGCAGCTAGTGCATCTATGCAATTTTCATATCTTATTCTCTTGCTGAAGAGCATTTCACACTGTACTTTACCTGCTAGCCAGAGACATCATGGGAGTCTCTTATATGTTCAGCACCACAGCTTAGATGTAGGAAAGGAGGATTCTAAATTGATAGCAATGTCTGCAGCTGCTTTAAAATCAATGGCCTGTCTAAGCTGATGTACATCAGTTCAATTTCTAGCCTTGATGCATTTTCTGACATGGTTTTGACATGTTGTCATTGGAAAAATTTTCCCAGTAATTATGTTTTACAGCAGTGGCAGTTGTGCCACAAAGATGCTGATGATTTTATAAAGTAACTTTGGAAGTTCAGGCATCATCAGAGCACTACTTGAATGGTTTTGGCAAATTTATTGTGGTTTATGAACAAGCCAGCTTGTGGTGCTCCTCTTTGTCTAGACCTTAGAGATCTATGAGACCTTATATTTTGTGTTATAGAAAGATATTTTATCATTAGATCTGCTTCTCACAAGAGCAGATGATTCCATATTTGTGGATGGTATATGACCAACTAACCTGTGTCAGGTTAGGAGCCAGAGGCCATCTGATTGGAATGCCACAGTGGAAAACCATAACTTAGGTAGGATCCTCAATTGTGAACTTGGGAACAGAAGTCACAGGTAAAATAATATGTCTTGAAAGCAGCCACCTGTCCAACACCTGTCCAGACTGGAGCACAGTATGAGGTCAGCAGGCATCCCTTTTTTCCTCAACAAAAGCAAGCAAAAGAACAGAGAGGCTTCTATTTGCATGAAAATTCATTAAATGCTGGACATCATTTAACAAAGACTTGTCCACAAAGTATGTTTGTCACTCAGTGTGCTGAACAAATAATAGTTAATAACAATTAGCTCTTCTCATTGCTATTTCTATAAAGCAATATCAGAATAAAAACACAAAACCTCGTCTCTTGAAAATCATAAATACACAAAAGAAAACCATTTCCTCTAAACTGGAGAGAGATTTTTCAGCCTTATCTTTGTTGGACTTTCTCCAAGTCCTTCAAATGATTGGTCCCTCTTTGCAAAAACAATAACCTAAAGGGTTTTGTATAAAAGCTGGAAAGACACTTTTATGTAATTAGAAAAGAGGGAATATTTTTCCCCAAAAAGGGCCAGGAGTATTGGTTTTCTTTCATTTCATTTTGCCACCTTCCATGCCTTGATTCTGCTCATTATAAAGATGAGACTGGAAGAGGAATTCAGTGCTGATATTTTGCAGTTGGACTCTGGTTCTGCTCTTGCAGTCAAGCTGTTTTTGCAAGGGTGAAATTTAATTTGCCATGCATTTTCTAACACTATAGGAAAAGTAGCATGAATTCCATATTTTTAAAATAGAGGATCTTGAACTTAATTGAAATGTAGTGCAACAGGGATTGGCTAGATTTTCCTCCAGCTTTTGATGCTGTTACTGCAGATTTTGCACATGGTTAAATTTTCACACATGGATTGCAAGGTGAGTGGTGCTTCCAGGAGGAGTGGATGGCACTGTAGACCCTATCAATGGTGTCCAGTGAAATGCATGTTGTGCCACCTTTCTCTGGAGAATTGTGCTGATGCCCTCCTTCATTATAGCAGCTACAGTGACCCCAGCTGTCTGTGGTTGTTTCCAGATGTTGATCTCAAAATATAGGAAATGAAACAAACATACTTAATGTTATACCTTTGCTTAAACATGGCAGTGCAACAAAATTTTCTCATCAATGGCTTTATTGGAGGGGAAAAGAGGAAGATTTTGTACATCATTTAGACCTACAAGTTCGAATTTAGGCTTTACAGAGGCTCTGCATAATTATTCCTTTTGTTATATTTATCTGTCTGGAAGTGTCTTTTTTCCAGTTGACCGATCTGCACTTTCCATATCCATCCTTCTTCCTTCTTCTTTTAATGAAATGTATTTATTAAATCTTTACTCCAGGTGATTCTTTAAACTTATAGCATGAGGGGAAAGAGAGAATATTTCACAGTGATATTTTATTGCACTTGTTCCTTAAAATGTTCAAGCCTGTTATATTGCTCAACCCCCAGGTGTAGAACATGAACTCCTGAGGTTGAATAGAATGATTCACTTGTTTCACTATGAATTCAAAGTGGATATGAAGCATAAATCCCCCTTTTCCCTCTGTAATATAGTAGCCATGAATCACAATGTCACGCTGAGTCGATCATAATCTTAACACTTCACGCCTCAGACAACAACTTGATTTGTCAAGAGAACAGCCCTGCAAGCTGCCAATAGCATTGATTCCCATTGGAAAAGACAGGATAATTAAGTCCTCAGTGAGCAAATTTCTTCTCTTTTATAAAAATAATGGTTACTTCTAATTTTTAAGTAAAGAGAAATTAAGAAATCCTACATATGTATAAAATCAGTTAAGTATTTGCTTTCCCTAAATAACTAATATGAGTTTTTGTTCTATTTCCATCTAATAAAAAGTTCTTGGGATCATTTTATTTCGCCATACAGTAGCACATTGTGCTACATCTCAATTAGGCATACTGAAGCTAAAATTAATCACATGCAATCTGCATGCCTGCAACAGGATGCCACCATAGCTGGGATACAAGTGTGAAGCTGTCTACCTCTGAGCTTGATGATGGGCATGAATAATCCTTGTGTTTTGTTGGAATTCTAGTCTTTTCCAGTGGGGTAATGAACAAAATGTGCTTTGAGTCTTAAATATGGCTCATGAGTCCTATACATGCATGAAGGTCACCACACATATTTTTGATATACTGTGATATGTTTCCCATATGGAGACATGGTCCATTAATAGATCGATCTGTTGCAAGCAAAAATTCCTGTTGTTTCTTGAGAAGGGAAGATACTTTTATTTCCACTGCTTGTGAATTTGGCCAACAAGTGGAGGCCTCTTTTTGGTGCAGGTGAAAAACTTATACAAATAAATATCATACTGGCATGCAGATATTATTTGATTATGCCTATGAATATTTACATTAAAATGAGATTTGGTTCTAGCATTTGTATCTCCAAGGTGCTTGGGAATTTATGAAACACATAATAGTTCATGCACAGTCTGGATAAACTCCTTGATCAGACTGTAATAGATCCTTCAAATATTTTTCCTTTTCATTGTAGAAGAGAATTGCCAGTTTTCATCCATCAGGGCCAAATCACTCCATCCTTCTTACTTGCTAAGTTTCCTGTTTGGCAGCACAACAGAAAAAGAAAAGCACAGACTTCCCAGACATAAGGTTGGAAGGTTCAATGTAGTCATCGAGTCTAATTTCCTATAATCATAAGCAATACTACAGAAGACTGCTAGATTACCAGAGTCCCTGGTTGCTGTAGCCATAAAGCACTCCCCAGCATCCTGGAACAAACTGCTCCCAAAATAAATGCTCAGAGTAGCTGTCAAGATGGAAAATGTTCTCTGAACTTCAGTAATACAGAGCAATCTGCATCTCCTTCTTCCATGGCTCATATGTGTTGTAGCTGGAATACTCTCTGTTACATAATTTTATGATTTTTTCAGGGATGGGCATTTCCTCCTCTGTGTCAGAGACAAGGAACAGTTTGTATTTTTGTCATCTCTGGGTATCATACAGTCCCAAGAGAAGTGAGGAAAGTGGTCTTTGTACTTCTCCCAGCTCCTCTCCTAGCAGCTGAAAGTACAAACCAAGAAAGCACCTCATTTGCAGGCTGACAGCAGAGCCCATTTCTTGGTCCAGCATGGTTATTAAAAGAATTCTGGTGATTTAGGACTTAATCCTTTGCATCCTTCTGCACTGAAATTGGATATGAGTTATGGTATCATGCAAATGAATAAGCTTTTGTCCTTCTAGTCATTTCCTCTTTCTTCCTACAGCTCTATCTGCTAACAACCACTACCTGGTTTTCCTATTACACATTCTGTAGTTGCTGGGATACATACCATTCATAAGTCTCCTGGAACAAACTCGAGTTTTTTGGCATTTATCAAGCGTAATGTGGTCCAATTGTACTTGCCTTTTTTTCAAGTATTTGCTTGGGTTGCATTGCTAAGATACCCTGTCTTCTTGCCCTCTTTTCTGCTCCTCTGGAACAGTATGCAAACAGATTCTTTGAATATGGCTGCTTTCCCACTAATATATAATCTGTATTTGTTTTGTTGTTTCTTCCTTTAAAGCTAAAAATTTTCCTCAGCAACCCAGGTGCTATTCAAATTAAGCTGCATACAAATCATGCTTGGATAGGGAATTTAAGTGGAAATTTATTTTGACATCTGTTTAAATTTTCTCGAATTTTGTTTGTGGCTAAAAACATTTAAGAATCTGTCAAAAAAAAAAAAAAAAAAAAAAAGACAACTCTACGCTTCTGTAGCTCTGTGGAAAAGTAATATAAGGTAAACTGTAAGTTAAACAGAATTGATGAACTGTGACCACCATGCATTTGATTGGTGTTAGGAAGCTATAAAGTGTATTTGTAAATGCTATCTACCTGTTTTCAAGTCAGGATCACTTTATTCTTACATAGCAAATTATTTCTAGCAATGTGTTCTTACTCTTTCTGCCCATCTGTGTGATGAGTGTGCTCTTTTGGGGAGGGTAGCCTCTTAAATACATTCTTATATAGCACCTAAGGCAGTTTGCCTCTGGTTTCTGAGTGGTCCTCAAAGCATAAGTGCATGTATTATGTATGGATTGTCCAGCACAGGAGCTTAGTTCCCTGCTAGAAGTGGTTAGATGATTTTATATTACTAATAAATAGTAATATGGGATTGAATAGCTTCTCTCAGTCATCTACATAGAACATGCAGTACCTGCATCACTCATAGACATCTGCCATTATTAGAGGGATGTATAACATTAACTACAGATGACATACAGCAGAGAATGGGAGGAGAAACACAAGTTAAAATCCAAACATCTTAATTATTCCCAATTCTATTAAATCTCCCTGTTAACCTCAGATTTACTCCTGTCTTCTAACAGTCCCTGTAAGATCTTTGCAGTTCCTTCAGCAACTGCAGACATTAACTTTACTATAACATTTGCAATTTTCTCCAGATTGTTTCATTACTGCTGTAACTGAATAAAAGCTTATGTAAAAATTCCATTTGCCTCAGTGATGCCACCCTGACTGAGCTTTTGGGCTGAGTAGCCCAAAATACATTAGAAAAATTACATTTGAGACCTGCTTTTCCTTTTGGGTCACTTTACAAAGGATATGAACATTGTGGTGGAAAATCTGACCCTTAGGAACTTTTGGGAGATATTTCAAGCAATATGTACCAAGTCTTTTGTGTAAAAGACATCTTTTATTTATTAGTTGACAACTGCAAATGTTGTTTTTTGTTTTTCATTTAATGTCTCTGAATTTTAACTAAGGGAGAGATCAAAACATGAGTACTCCATCACTCTAGCTAAAAAGCACTTAATAATAATCAAGTTCACGTCTTGTATAAAGATATTTTTTCCCATAGTTCATCATCTCTCTATGGAAAATAACAGGACCTTGAAGACAGATATGTTTGAATTGGGGGCACAGGATTTTCATCTGAAGTTTTAACTTGTTGTTTGTGTAATATCACAGACATTTTTAGGTTTTGTCTTCTGGGAAAAAGCTATATAAGTTTATTCAGTGCAAAAGTTCAATGAACATTAGTATGCAAGAACACATCTGAATTACATGGAAGCTACTCTTCAGTATCTTTGCTTGTCTAATGTGATTTTGGACTATGAAAATATCCACATTTGCTCAAAGTATAATTTTAACTAAGATGATATTTCTTCATTTTCCCCCCAACAAGAACCAGTCACTTAGGCAAAGGACATCGTGGAATTCTACCACACAACATAACAGTATATTTCACATCAATAACACTATATTGACTGCCTTGACATGTATTTATAGCATTAGTTTTACTTATTTTCACCTGGGAAAACTGCTTTTGACTGATAGAAGGAACTCTCAATAGATGACATGACAACAAACGTGTAAAACTTAAATATATTAGAAACCCAAATATGATATTTTAAATAATAAGCTGCTTTGCAGCTTGTATGAGCTGGAGGTGTGTGGAGTCACCAAAGAATGCAAAAGGGGATTGAGTACTGCAAATCCCTTCAGTTCAACTCTTCCTGAGTTTTCCCCTGGTCAGGCAAATACTTTAGCAGGTAACTAAGTGGAATTGTCTGAAAAGTCTGAAAGATCATGGAAGTACAGTACCCCCAACTATCATGCTCACTTGGATTATGGCATTCTTTGGCTTTGAATATCCTATCTTTGGATGGGTTCCAGAGATGAAAGAATAATGGGCCAGAGAAGAATACACTCCTGAAAATACAGGAAAATCTATTTAAAGCTGAGCATTCATGATGAGATACCTAGTTTCCAGGATTTTTTACTATTTTGTTTGCATTTGACTATTGGTTTATGGGACCTCAGGTAGATACTGGAATATCAGTGAAAAGAACTTCACAGAAAGCCCAAAAGCTGGGGAAATTAGGCTTTGGATTGAAGGAGTTCCATATCAGAGCTGTTCAAACAGCTCTCTCCAGTCAGGGTACAGTATGAGCACAGAATTCCCAGGTAATCCTTCAGGAGGGTCCATTGGCAGTGTCTTCATGGTGTTTAGTTTTATTTACCCAGAGCAGGCTGCTTTTGTCCTTTCACATGCCACTGTTCCTTCTCTGCAGGTCAGTGTGACTTCAGAGGGAGCTTTAGCTCAATGAAATCCACAAATGCCATTTCTGAACCCCTGCAGTACTTCCTGATCTTCTCATGCAGAACAAATGAAGTTGCTTTGTCTAACTACCATATGTCAACATTAATAAATACATAGCAGAGGAGGCAAAGATGCCACAGCAAGCCACCCCTAGACATGAAAATCAGAATTCCACCTTTGAGAGCAGGGACTGATCTTTAATGAGACGTCCTCACAGAGCTTATCCATGCCAGGATTATGGCCCTCACAGAGTGATGCATGGACATTAAAATTCCACCAGCCATCTACACTCCTGAGCACTACTGAGACTCTATAGAATACAATTTCCTGGCATGTTTTCAAGGTATTAATACCATAGAGTCAGCATCTCTGAAAATAAGTATTGTGGTCCTCTTTTCCCATAAAAATAGTCAAGATGATTTAACGATGTTCAAAGTTCTGCTGAGGACAAGGAAGATATAAAAGTCATACATGGCCCATTTCCTAAACTTTGGAGTAGAACATAAATTCAGACAGGTAAAAATGGTCCCAGGTCCTCTTTTAAATTTCAGGTTATTCTGTACATTCTGCTAAGTGAGTTGGCATTTGCATTGGTGCAATTGACAACAGAGTATAAAATGCAGGTGAAAGGACACAAAAAAAGGTGTGTGAAAGGTGGTTTTTAAGCTTATTTTAAAAGGTTTCTAATGGAAGTGACTTTGACTGAATTCTTTTGAGCATATTTTGTCACTGGAGTAAAGCTCTAGTTTGGTTCAGACTGATTCTGGAAGTTAAAAATCACTTTAGTCTGTCAGTTCCTGTTTATCTGACTGGTCTGTACTTATGCAACATGTGGACATTTTTAGCTGTTTGGATTGCTCAAACAGAGGCACCAGATGTAGATTCTTATATTTGTGAGAGAATCTTTACAGCCAGAAAAGTCAATTGCAGTTTTTTATCTCTGTAATAAGATAGATAAGCATTGGTAGTAAGCAAGGGTATAGTTCAGTATCAAAGCATGAAGAGGCTCTTCATTCTGAGCAAGGTGAATTACAGTATTAATTCAATTAAAAGAACATTATGAACAGCATTTGACAATTCTCCCTCTATCTCTATTAAATATGCTTGAATGATAAGCCAGATTGTGCTCTCAATCCAGATTTCTACCTGAGTAACTCCATTGACATCCGTGAAATTGCTCCTAATTTGAATCAGAGCCAGCAAGATCAAACGAAGATTAAAAGCTTTCTTACTATCAGTTTTGTCCTGTATTTGGTGAGTTTATTGTTTTACTGTGGCTCTATTAGAGTAAGCTCATTATCTATTTTTCACTAGTTTTAGTTTGTGCACTCCAGAGCCAGGGCTGCCTTGTGCTTCTCTCTCTCAGAGTAACACCAGCACTGTCTGCATCACCCACTCCTGAAAGCGAATTAGCCAGGTGAATTATTGCCCTCAGAGTCAGAACAAACACTGCAGATGATTGTTCTGCAAAGTAGATGTGGTGAGAAATTTCTTCATGGCTTGTGTTTGCACAGGACCTGCTGCAGTAGCTCTCTTTGTACAAATGGGTGTCCCAAAATTTCTTATTGTCTCTGTAATGACTGCTAATTGGCTAAAGAGAAATTACTCAAATGTCAAAAAACACCATCTTTTCTAGACTGCATTAGGGCTCTTGGAATCTCCAAACATGCTGAATTTTGAATCAGGGCAAAAGGCAAGTTTCCCATGAAACTAATTTTGAAAGAAATCTATTTCATGTCTGTGTTACGCAAAATTTTTCTCGCTTTTTCTACAAGAACAGTCACCAGCCTTTATTTTCACCTGAAAAATTTTTATGAAGATATACCTGAGTCTTGATGTCCTCTGAGTCTGGAGGAGAGCAAGTGCAGCAAGGGTAGCTTTTCCCAATAAAAACTTTTCTTAATCAAGTCAGTTTAAATGATATATGTACAGAACAATCTGAGTGAGGATGTTTAAATATTCCTGATGATGGACAAGTGTCTGAAATGGAATGACAGTTTATTTCATAATGAATGACTGCAAAGTTTTTATGGGTTTAACTAAAAGGGCAGCTTATATTCTGATAGTTTGATAGAACTCACTGACTCGTGAGTTCTTGTAGTGCCATTATTTTTGTCGGACTATTTTCTGCCTTGATGAAATGAATGATTACCTTCAAAAGTTCATTCATGAAAATACATGGGTGCTTTTCACAGCTAAATGTATTAGACTATTTTCTTCAGACCAGGCACTTCCTTTAATCACATTTTACAACTGTATTTAAACCAGACCATCCATATTTGTGTTATGCCAACAGACATGAAAAGAAGCTCATCCAATTATCCTACTTTGATTATAACAGTGAGGTATTAGAGGCTACATATTGTCCTTCTGTTTTTCTAGACAGCATAAAGAATGGAGCAAAAATATAAAAATTATTTGGAGGAGTGAAAAAAACAGAAATTTTTAATTTGTTTTCTTTTGAGAACTACATATAGTCAGACCTAGAAAGTGTTTGAAAAGGAAACAGCTTGAAGGGGAGAGAAAATGCAGCCAGGCTTGTCTGAGGGAAGCAGTTATTCATCTGTTTGAGAAACTCAGAGAGTTATAAGTGGCAGCCTGGACAAAATCTTGGGCAGAATGAGACAAGTATCTGAGTTAAAAAAATGAGCGAAGAAGAATGAAATTGTAAAAATAATTGCACCTTTTTTCCTAGATGACAAAATAGAAAAGTTACTGTTTTCATTGGAACACAGACCTCTGCTTGTTGGGTGTAATGTGCTTGTATCAGCTTACCCAAATCTTTCAAAAATACAATGCAGTTTTATTTAGTATTTGTGTGGCAGCCAAAATAATTTTTTGTATTTTTTTCTCTATCACGCATAACACTTCACTGAATAGAATAATCCTAAGAGCTATCACTGAAATAAATCAAGTCCTTTGATTTAATGCTAAAGTTCAAAATCATCTAGTTCCAGTCTCTACTTCCAGACACCATTGCCATCCATTCAAGTGAAGCAATGTGATTTAGAGATGATGCTGCCACCTTCTCAGTACATCATCTCGTTTGGAGCAGGTCCTTGAGGTTACACTGCTGTTGATGTGGCATTTTCACCGACGTCTAATCTAATAGAAAAATCCATCCTAGCATGTGGGGTTTTATTGAAGCTGTAGCCGGTGCCTGCACAGTGTCATATTCATGGTAGGGACTCATGGATCTGAAAGACTACTTGAAATTAAAATTCACTTGTACATCTCTCCAGGACCATGAGGAAAAAACAAAACAAAAAAAAATCTATGTAAAATGAGATGATTAAAAAAAAAAAAAAAAAAAAAAAGCTGATTTCAGCAGCAAAATTATGTTGACCTCAAGTCTGTGAATTGTGCCATCAATTTTACATTGGTGGAAGAGGGCTCAGAACCAAGTCCCAGTACGTAATAGTGACAGACTCATTTATGTAAGTTAAAGTTGGGTCTTTGCTAAAATTGTCACAGGATCAAACTGAATAAGGAAGAACCTGGGGATATATTTCTTTGATAAGATGTCAAAATCTAAATTCTTCATCATTGATATCAGAATTGGAGGGGAACAAAAAATTCCTTTTTCTTGTCTGCCATCCACCCTGAGGCAGGAGCGTTCTAGTCCATTGTCTGCAATAAGGAGAAATCAGGCTCTGCACATAGTTAACTTGATGATGTTTTGATTGTCTAAAGGAAATAGCTTGTTTTGGAAACAGCCTCCAAGAGGCTATTAGCATTTTTAATTACACAGATTCTGTTTAATGCCACCCTATTTCCACTTCCCATTCTTCTCATCCTCTTTATTCCCGTGTGTGGAAATAGCATCTTCTTCCGCTCAGATGCCTTGTTTGTGCACTGTTAACTCTACTACTACTGCCCAAAATTAGTCTCTGTCCTTGGTCTTTCTGCCAGTTTTGTTACAAAAATACAAGTCTGTGCAGTGTTTTCATCAAAATTATCTCAAAATGCAGCCATGGACATATAGGTGCACTTAATTTCACTTTCCTCACCACTGTCATCTGCTCTCCAACTAATGTGTTCTCTTGGGAATGAAAATAAAACTCTTGGTTCACTTGTTTCATTCCAAATGTTTGGGTGTGCAGTTTGTGATGGTTCTCCACTTTCTAACTCAGTGTAGGCTACCATTAATGTCTTGTCATTGTGACACCTCATTAGAATTCTCTTTTTCAAGCATTGCAATGATGTTGGAAACCAGAGAACAAGGAAGAGTCATTCAGCTGATGTGGTTGATAAACCTGCATTATTGGTGTCATTCACTGACAACTTACTGAATCAATCTAATAAACAGGGTAAAAGATTAGGGGGGAAATGGTATGGGCTTCACCTGCTCAGCTTTCTTCATGTCAGTGGGGATATCTGAGATGTTTGCTCTTGTGCAGATATGTTGTAAAGAGGGATATACCAAATGCTGCTGTAACTGGTAGGAAGGGAGTCAGAATCCCACAGGGCACATGTAGCAGTTCTGGGAATGGAGCAGGCAGCTGTGTGGTTGTGAACATGTCCCATGAGAACAGAATTTCCTTTCTCCATTTTCTCTTCTGACATATTCCCTTCCAACAGATCACTGGTGCATTACTTGCAGTGCATCCAAAAGAAGTACAGGATTCCTGGGTGCTGAGTAGAGCTTTTTTTCTCTCCACTGTTGTTATCCTGTCTCTGTTGGGATAAATCCTTAGTTGCATAAGTCATTTTTGGGCATGAAAAGAGTTGGCTCTTGCCCCAGTATTTAAGATCCCGGCATGATGACAGGCATTTTAGGAAGGCGAATAATAATAAAAAAGATTAAAACAGATCTGAGTGGTTAGAAATCAAGAGAAAGACAACCTGTGACCAGTGATGTTAAGACTATACTGGGACACAGGTTTATAGAAGCCTCTAGGCATTTGCAAACTTATCCTTGGGAATCAGCAGTTTCAATACCCCAACTCTTAATTCTACAATGAATTCTCTCAACACTGGGGAGGAGGTAATTTTCTCAGGATAATTTTTTTCATTTTGTGGGATGTTCCTGCTCTCAGAGTTTTCTACAAAAGTGCCTGTGCTTTCAGTTCCTCAGTCTGAAGCTGTAAGAAGGTAAATTCAACTGGGTAAATAGGCAGATGCAACTTAAACTGCCTTTCCTGTGACAGCCCTGTCAGACTTCCCTTTCCAGCTATTGCACAGAAGTACACCCCAGTGCACCATGAGCCTGTGTGTTAATAACAGTCAAAGGAGAAGCCTTTGGTAGTGCCATAACTGGAAACAGATGTTAACTGCAGACAGACACTGAAGAAAATGAACAAGAAGTGCTCTGCAAGCTGATAATTTGAAGGCTTAGTTTGCTATGGGCATTCATCTGTGCATCAGTGGTGATCATCGATTCTGGTCCAATGTTTTACTCAATTCCTGATAGTGCAAGAAGAATACATCAGCATCTGAAAGTGCTTCCAAGCAGTCCTCCAGATGTGGGAATAAATTACTATTAAAATGGTCTGTTTTTATGCTGCACAAAGCACCTCAAGCCATCTTGCATTTCATGAAGATTATTCATCCCAAGTTTGGTAATGGAGGCAGTGAGTAAAGAAAAAAAAAAATGAGGCAATCCTGTGAAATACTGAGGATAATGGAACTAGATACCTGTAGTCACATCTAAAAGAAAACATGTAAATGAGTGCCAGCCTTCAGGAGTCTATTGTTTACAGTGTGTGCCTTATATTTAAAAGGTTGGTTTAGATTCAGTAATTGGCCTGTTTTCTGGGTCTGTCTCAAGATGGCAGAGTAAGAGTAATTACTCACTGCAAGAAAAAAAATGCTATGCAAAAGATTTCTAGAAGAATAATAGAAACAGCAGTTTGCCAGGATAAAAACAAACTTGTTCATCTGTGTCTAATAAGATTGGTTTAAAATGATACTGTTTCAAATTATAAAGAACTCAAGTGAATATGTGCATACATCTGTTTTCTTTAAGGGGAAATTGTGATTTAAAATATTCAAAATGAATTCCAAATCTGGGTCCCAGGAGCCACTGGCACAATGCACAAAGCATTAGGAAATGGGCAAAACCTGGAAGGCTTTTAGTTGGGTTCCAGTTCAGATAAGCCTGCAAAAGTCTTGAGGCCTGCAGTTGATGCTGTTAAAAAGTTTGCATTTGGAAAATCTCTGATTCAGCAAAACACCGTATTCAGCAAAATATTTCAAGTTAAGCACAATTTTATTGTTTTGCCTAAAAAGAAAGAGGCTTAATCAGGTGCTTATGAGTTTTTGTCTACAAGTGCCCAGGTTGCTATGTAATGCAATCACAATGTGCAATCTCAGTTTCCCCTCATCTAAATCAGGAAATAAATGTAGTTACATAAAATTAATTTTGAGTTTTGTGAGTTCTTTATGAAAAAATAAATTGCATTCTGGGTTGAATTTTGAAACCAACTTTTACAATGATGGTGCTTTGTAGTGTTGTAAGGGACGTCTCAAATATCTGGATTGAAGAATCTGGTTCAGTGTTTTCTTTCAGTATGGCTCTTATTTTTATTGATGTATTCATCAATCTCCTCTCAAATCTGCCTACTTCATTATGCAGTTTTAGTGTAGTGAGTCAGGGTGCTACTGGGATATGCTGTGTTCTTTGTTGTTCTCAGTCTTTTTGAAGAAACCCAATGGTAACTGTGGTTCTAATATACTTGACAAGGTGGTAAAATTGTGCCCCTAAGTATCCTGCATTTACAAACTCAAAAATAAAACTGCCAGTCACATCACTGGGATTTTTTTTTTTCTCTAAGACTTGAATTTTCCCCTTTTCCTATGTTTTTAATGTTGAGTATCTTTAGTTAACCTTGAGACTTCAACTTGCCCTTTCAGATCTTGCTCTCTTTTCTTTTTCCTTTCTGATTAATGTTTTCAATACAGAGTCATCCAACGTTTGTGTCGCAACAATTATGTCTTCTTACTTATCATCTCTCTTTAAAAATGTTGCTGCATGTGGATGAAATTTAGCTCAATAAGCAAATAATTTCTTAAGCCTTCAAAGTGACTTAGTTAATGACTTAGAGAGCACAAAGTATTTCCAGCATTTCTGCCACCGTAGTTTTTAAAAAACTTGATGATCAGGAGATATCTCTCTCTGGAGGAATCAATGCACTTTTGTTTTAAATGCAAAATCTATTAATCGTCCTTTCTTTAATAGTAAATATTTTTAAAAAATTCTTTATTGAGTATCATTTCCTATGGTTTTCTTTCTGACACTAAAGAATGGCTATTACTGTAATGTATTTATTAAAATGTTTATATATTTAATACATTATTCATCAGCATAATAACTACTATTTTAATTCATGTGCATCATTAGCAGAAAAAATACTTCATTCTACTGGAAAATGCTATACACCCACAGGAACTAGATCTACTTAATTACTAAAGAATAAGCTCCACCTGGAAGATCTGTCTTCCCAGTTCATTTTAAAATAAGTCTCCAGATAATCTGTGAAACAGTCTACTTAAACACACTAAAGTTTCTGTGGTTATTAGTAGTAATTGTGTTGCAAAACCAGGGGAATTTTATTTAGCGGTGGAGGAAGCGATGTCATTATTAGTTGATTAGTGTGAACAGTCTTTGACAATATGTAGTACCAGCTATGGTTTCAACCACTGACACCTCATTATTCTGATTGCAGTTTGATTTGCAATGTTAAGAGGCAACAGGAAAAAAGCAATCATCCAAATCTACCTCTATCAGCTGAGAACAATGGAGGGAGTGTGTGTGCTTCATGGTATTCTAGAAATTTCCTTCCCACAAGAAAATAAAACCCGTTAATTGACAAATGACTGACACTGTTTACTAATTAGCAGGCAGGCTGCCACGTTTCTAGCACACCCTATTGTGTGCGTGCTGTGCTGTGTCAGGATTTGGTAACGAGATTACAAGTGTGCTATTGTGTATGTTGTATTCTCCTCAAGTAGAGCAAAGGTTGCAGGTCTCAAGGGGTTACAAATCACTCATTCCTTGATTTGGATATAGCATTAAATGAAAGATAAAATCCTTTAGGCCACACGGGAATGTGCGTGGTGTGACCCTGGACTGTCCCTGTGTCCTGGGGCACGGCAGTGGCAGCAATGATCTGTGAGCCTGTGCAAACGGAGGGTGTTTCATTTCACTGCTATTCCCACTGGTACACTGCCAGGGAGAGTGGCAGGTTATCGTCTCTATTAGCAGGATGAGATCAAAAAGCTGCTGTGCTGCTCTGAGGAGGGAATGTCTCAGTGAAAGGCGCTGGGCTTTGGCCATGGGTTCCTGCAGGAGGATCAGCAGGGTCAGGGCCATGCAAACACCATCTCGTGCTTCTTGGTTGGTTGGGGCAAGGCTTTCATCCTGTCACATTTACATGTTTGATGTAGCCATGCTGTATGGCACCAGTGTATTCCATGGTGGTGTTCTAAATGTATGACATGTTGTTGGCTCTTTGCAAGTATTGGGATAAATGCTATATGTAGAATGTTAAAATAGCATTTCTATATGGATATAGTCTTTATTAATAGTAAAAGACATAAGTTTTTTAGAGATAGTATGCTTAAACTACCTGCCTAGTCAAAATAACAGCCCGTGAACAAGAGATAAAAACCCCTGCAGCTGACACAACAGTTATCAACGCTCAACCAACTGCAAAAGGTCTGGACCACCACCCAAATTAAAAACAATAAAGAGAAAAATAAAACCACAAGTCAAGAAACATGCTCTAAAAAGGCAGACCCAAGGAGTGGCCATGCTAAACTGTTCTCACAAACAATTGACTATGCATGAAGGTCTGTGAATATGTAACAAATAAATAGATTGTAAAGCGTATTTAAAGGGGTATTCCCGAAGCAGAGGTGTGCTGCTGGCAGCATGCCAAGCACCCGGCCGTTTTAACCCTTTGCTTTATGTTTTGTCTCCTATTGTCTTTTTATTAAACCTTTTAATTCTCCCAAGACAGTGAACCGTGTTTTTCACAGTGGCATTTGTAAAAAAAGTAAACCGGTTTACATTGGATGCTTCTGTGTGTACTTATGTGTCAGCCCACGGGGCAGGGAGATCTATGTTTTCCTTGGGTCATTACAGTCAATGCTTCTCACATTAGCTTTTCCCTTAAAAGTCCCCTGGGCTCTAGGGGATGTAAACAGACCTGTTTAGAGCTCAATGCTCTAAAAGCTGTTCTGAGTTGTTTTTTTAACTCAGGAGGACATTTTTGCAAAATGAAATTCTCGAAAGTCATGCTAATTTGGATACTAATTTAGTGATTAATAAATGCCTCCATTGCTTGTCTTTCCCTCTTCAAAAAGCACTGATTTAAATGCTGTTTAATACTTGTTTAATGTGTTTGCCATCACTGAAACAAGTAATTAGAGCACGTGGTACAATCAGTAGCCAAGCAATAGACTCTTTATTAGTAATCTTGGGGGAAAAGGGGAATGAGGACATGGTGCTTGTATTACTCTCTGTACTAATTTGGACTTAGGAAAATCAGCATCTGTTCAACCTGTACATATTGGCAGGAGCTAAAACTGAGCTCAGAAACAGTGGTAGCTTAGCATTAGATATTCTGGATCTTTGACTTTCAGTAAGGACAAGGAGACTGTTAAAAGTTGTGATGTTAAAATGACAAACCATGCCTCTCAGCTTTGAAAACTGTTTATTGGGGTAAATTCCCCTCTGTGGTGTAGCAGGATTGTCAATGTACTCTATTAAATTAAAGAGACTCCCTCTGCCCTGAGCTGCCAAAAAACAGCAAGAGCATCTTTTGGACACATCTCTAAATCAGATAGACCTAAGGCCCTGTTTTCACAAGTGCCTCCTGGATTCATAGGATACCTGTAGGCTGGGGCTGCACTTTCAATTAAATATCAAATGCAAATTTTCAAGTACACCTAGTTCTCACAGTGGAATTGGACTGTTGGTAGTAATAGCTGCAAATACAAGGATTTAGATAATCAGCTATGTTAGTTATTCTGAATTCTATTGATTAGAAGGTACTTGAGATAAAAAGAAATTGAAGATATTGAAGTACATACAGTGTGATTCAGACAGTGCTAGCCTGATTGTCATAGCCAACACTGGAAAATGAATGCTTATTATTTTGACCATTGATCAAATAAGTTGCACAAGGAATTATCTTTAGAATTTAGAGATGAAATGGGAAGAGCTGTGTTGTTTAATTTGCTGCATATGATGCAGAAGGCCACCAAAGCTGTGGAAGCAGCTGCCTGCCAATGGCCTGTGCTGCACACACAGGGGCTGGGGTTTCTCTGACAGCACAGGCACTCTGTCACCTTTCATGTCAAGCCAAGCTGGGTCCTGGCTGAAAACTCCTGATGTTTTTGCATATCTGTTGTTCTTGTAGGACTGTAATGGGCAAAGGAGAAGGACAGGAGCTGAACTATCTATTCCTGATGGTCAGTGACAGTGCAGAAACACGGAGAGTCTGCTCTCCTCCCAGCCCTACCACCACTCTGGGCTGTTTCTCCAGCTCCAGGGTGATTAAATGACATTTGGGTCAATGCTACACTGTGTGGCTGCTTTATTAATAAAGTAGTTTGAGCTCCATTGACAAACTTTGCACAATGATCTCATAATTATTCAGACTTACTTTTATGCTGTGAGAAGTACTTTAGAGTAACAATTCTGGCTGACTGACAGTGACATTCTACCCTTATCAAATGTTCTCTGTGTCTTGTATTTATCATCATGAATTCTGGTTTAGAGGAAGATTTACCACTCTGTGCATTTCTACAGGAGTACTGCAATTCTCAGTTGGTGGAGTGCTCTGGTTTCCAAATTCCCATGGCATAATGACACCTTAAGATAAATACAGTGTATGGAATTAAAATAATGTAGAAAACAAAACCTGAGTGTGGCTGGGTTCATGCACATAATGCATTTTACTGGTGAAAATTGATCCAGTGCACTCATATGATGGCCCTCAAAAGGCAGCAGGAAGAGGCTTGCATCAATCTGAAGGCAGGAAGAAGGAAATGTGGCAGTGTCTGCACTGCTGCCCTGCTGAGGGGAGTGCAGACACACAGTGAGGTCTGAGTGACTCCCTGGGACAGCCAGGAGCCCTTGGAGCCCCAGGTACTGAACTCTGGAGGGTGAGAGTCTTGTAACAATCCTGGTTCTTTTTATTACATCTGAAAAAATAGAAGTAGAGATTTATTTTATTTTCTTTTTTTCAAATGACATTGAATCTACTTGGGGTCCCACATCCCTTTTTACAAAAAATATTTTTCTTTAGTCTGTGCAGCTTTGCTAACATTTTGGGGTTTTTACAATATCATGGGCTTTAGGGGCTCTGGGATTTTGCCAGTGCATACTGCTAGCTGCTGCAAGACAAGAGGGGTTTTCAGAAAGGGTTTGTTTTGGCAGCTCAGGCCAGTGGAGAGACTTGAAGTGATTAAGCTCATTGAAACTGAGGACTGTAACACCTGGAGTAGTACAGTGACTATGTTTAAAGACAAAGAAAAAAACCAAACACTGCCACACAGCCCTCAAAAAACCCCACCAACAGAAAAAAACAAAAACAAAAACAAAACCAAAACCCTACCAAAAAAAAAAAAAAAAAAAAAAAAAACCCAAAAAACAAAGTGCTCAGTCAAATTTCAGGTTAACCTGAGTTAATTTATTGGTTTGAGTGGACCTGGAAGCTTGGCAAGGTCTTTGGTTTGGGTTGAAACTAAGCCAAACTTCAGGTTTTACTGTGCAGTAACTCTGGCAATCACAAAATATACACAGGGAGACAAACCCCCTGTTGTGAGGCCACACAGACCTGCTCCTGAAAGGCTGGATCTGGCTAAAGGCAGGAGCATGGCTTGCCATAATTCCTCCTTTTCCCCAGCCCCTTTCTTGGTGCATTTGGGCCTGTAGGAGTTTTGCTCTCCATCTTTCTGCACAGCCTGTGCTGGCAGCCAGGCTTATTTCTAGGAAATTCCTAGAAAATCAAGCTATTCCCACCTGGGAAGTACTTCCAGTGCTTCTGCTAGTGCCAGCACCAGTGGAGAAACTGTAAGGGAATGTCACAGACCTCCATCCTGTTTGTCCTTAGGTAGCCCCAGTCAGGGTCCAGGGAGCACCCCCTGATTCAGCCCTGAGGCTGAGCAGGATTCAGGGGGGGCACAGAGTTGTGCTGACTTTGAACAAGAGTCAGATTTGCCTGTGAGGTCAGTTTTTGTGGCTTTGATATGTCTTTTTCAGACTTTTTATTCTGTACCTACTTTATTGCTATAACAGAAGTCTGAGCATGTAGTTGTATTTTTTGCTGGATCTGGGCATGTGCTCCCAGAAACCTGGTAATTAAGGCAGCATGGATTTTGGAATGCAGAACATCAGAACTACCAAACATGCCCTGGAACAGAGAATCACTAAGATATTGTTACATGTACTATTGGACTTTTTTTTTTTTTTTTTTTTTTTTTTTAAATAAACTGATTTTTTTGGTTGAGCTATATAGTACTTAATCAAATTCAGGGCAAAAGGTGAAGCATTGATCACACATTACTGATCATGTCATCTGCTGATGTTTCCTGAGATTTCACTTCTGCATAGTAATAAAGCCCACTTGGAATTAGCATGCTCAAGAGGATGTGAAATAGGTTCAGCATACTCATGTTTGGAAAGAATAACAAAATGTCTTATTGTCAGGAAAGCCCACACAGTGGAGCAGGAGTCAGAGGTTGCCACGTTTGCTATTCTGTATGTGTAATAAGTAGCTGGTTAGGTATGTTGCTGCTGAAATGTGAAGTGCCAGTTTTTATTAATGAAAGAGTGCAGGAGAAGTGATGAAGAGTGGCTGGGCTGCTGCTGTGGGTGCTGCTCCTCAGAACAGGAGTCCAACTGAGGGATGTGCACTGGCTGCAGAATTTGTAATTTGGAGGGGGAAGGGGAAATGCACCATGAAACCTTGTGATAAAGAGAGGGAGAACATTAAAAGAGTTCTTAAGTCCGAATAAAGGATATAATTCACAGCCCATTGAAATCAGTGGGCATTATCTCATCTCAGTGGGCACTGTAGGCCTCAAAAGGGTTGAAGCAGCACAGTGTTAGTTCAAGCAAATTTCCATTAGTAGCAGGGTATGAGAGCTGTGGTGCTCCAAAGGAGAGTGTTTTGGAGTGAGCCAAAGCACAGCCACAGCCACATGATCTTGGTCAGAGCCTCCTTCAGTTCATCTCAGCTTGCTCAGGGTTCACAACAAACCGTGCCAGTTCTGACCCAGCATGGACAGAGCATGGAGGGGGTCCTACCCAACTGCTTCTTGGAACTGAGAATGCCCAAAAGGATTCTTAGGCTTTAAAGCTGAAAATTATTAGAAAACCAGTGATACATGGCAACAGGGAAATGCTTTCAGCAGAGAAAATTCAGATGTGCCTGGTGAGAGATTCAATGAAATGCTTGCAGGTAAAGCTTACCCTGAGCCTGCTCTTGTTCTTTTGTTTCTGAACACTTATTTTCCAGATTGCAAAAATTCCAACATCTCTTTAGAGAGACGTCTGTAGACCTTTGGAGGCCTCAGGATGTTTCTATCAGTGAATTTTCTAGGCACTTCTGGGGCTGTGTCTAGCAGTCCCATCAGAGTTTCCTAGGTGCAGTCTTAGTCTTTCTTGTGCTCAAAGTTTCTTGTATATTGGTTCTTTTCCTTTCACAGCCTAGCCTGCTCTGTACTGCAGAAAGATTTCCAAATTGTATTCCTAATTTCTCTTCAGTAAGATTTTCTGTCATCTTCTCCTCCAGGTAGCTTCTGCTGACCCAGACAGCAGCAAGGAGCAGTAATTAGTTTGGGCTTTTTGTCCCAACCAATCTTTTTAGCAGAATTAGGTTTGCAGAGTGACAAACTCCCTTGTGAAGAAGGAGGTCAGAGGTAAGGCTCAGACTGGGCTGTCCAGTCAATACACAAGTGAAGTCTGTTTGGGGGGCACACAGGATGTGTGACAGGCAGTGGAGAAATAGAACACTGTGTACACTCCTTGGCAGGACACACCTCGTCAGCACAGGCATGTGTGTAGAGACCTTTGCCAGTAGAACCCTGGGATGTGCTTTTCCTGTATTACAAATTACCTTGGTATGGTGATTGGAAGTGTAGAGCCATTCCCAGGTCAGTGATAATCCCTGTGGTGATTCTGTTTCTGTGTTGCAAGTGCCAATAGATCTCACACCCAGCTGTGCCATTACTGGGTGTCATCTGCAGGCAAGTGTTGTGCCACAGGTGATAGACATTGTTGATCCTAATGTCTTCCAAATGTTGAAGCTACAGAAATGGAGTATCTATGAGAAATGATCTGTGCTGAATTTCATTTGTTACAAGCAAGATTGTTTCTTTTCCTGCTCTGGGCAAGTTTATGATGGTTGCCATGTGTCTTTAATGCACACTGTGTGTAGCAGCATCTATACAGCACTGATGCTGACCAGCACAACAGTGCTATGAGCAATGAAAAGCAATTTCTCTTAGCTCTGTTAAGTAGTGTCTATGCCAGATGTGCCTGCAGGAGTGGCCTGCAGCCAGCTGCCATCCCAGAGTAATGTGTGCAGCACCGTGTAGCACTGTCCTTGGAGCTCACAGAGCAGCCTGACACTGCCTCTCACTGCTCTCATTTCAAAGGCACTGCTTTTGCAATTGGTGCAGAGATAACAAAATACAATTGCTTGCTGATCTCAGGTCAGCATTCTTGGAAGACTTGCTGTGATGAGTCAGCAATCTGAGGGCTGATAGCATCCTTGGATCAGAGACCAGGCCAGGCCATGGAGTAATGCAGTAATCCTAATTGCAATCTGCGCCGCTTTCTGATGAGTTACAAAGTTGTCTGTTCTTGAATATGTCATCATATAGAGCATGTAGGACTCACAGCTAAGGTATTAAACACAGTATGCATGTATAGCTAGCCCTGAAAGTACAATTTGCTTGTGTGAACTTGTAGATTTGCTTCCAGATCAGATAAAAGCAAATGAGCAATGACCTTTTGAGGATGTAGAGAGGGAGGAAAGGGTCTCGCTAGGCTGCATCACTTTCTAAGAGAAAGGAAATCATGACCTTAATGAAATGAATTATTTTTTACAACTGTCCTGGAGTAAGTATGCAGAGGGAGTGCACAGAGTTGGAGCTCCAGCACTGCCAGTGCTCTGACAGCTAATATGACTAAATGAGATCAGCTCCCACCTAACAGAACAGCAGAAAGGGTTCAGGGATTGCTTAAGACAAAACGAATGGCAAAGAAATTAGGTGCAGGAGCTTCCTTCTTCTGAGCTATGCTAGGCACAGAAATCCCATTATTTTCTAACAGCATTTTACAACTTTCCCTCACCATTTTGAAACTCATTTGTACTGTTCATATAGTTCAAAAATGCCCTTTTTGGTTGTCTTGGGTGGGACGTCCATCTGATTTACTTTGCTGAATGCAAGTTAGTCAAAAGAACAGGACAGATGGCTCATGGTATTTTCAGCAGATATTTAGTTTCTTCTTTGTACCTGCTGTTATATTTCTTTTGAAGGAGATAGTTAAAAAGGAAAAAAAAAAATGTTTCCACTCTACAAGTCTGGGTACCCCTGTCTTTAATCATTCAGCATACTCATTAATATTTCACTGAAAAATAGGGAGAGATTAACTTTTTCACAAATGGGTTCAAGTGCATGTTAAGTATTCAAGAGCTTTCAGATGAGATCTAACACATCTAAATGCAATTTCATCTATGTCTTTCTAGTCTGCACTGAACAGCACGTTGCCCTGTTCTTTATTTGGCCTTGTAGTTGAATTAGGAGCCACAGGACAAATTCATATGAAAAGGTGAAATGATTAGATCCTATTCAAGTAGCATGAGTTGTATTTCAGTAAGTTTCATAGGTTGCCTCATGCATAGAAACTTTCAGTTGTGTTTCTTCATGTATTTTTAGTCCTTGAAAATCCTTTGGTTACAGCTCAAATTTCTCTTTAAGTAGCAAGATGAGTGCAGTCATTCTGGTTGCCTGTCTCCTTTCTTGGAGGACATGTCCTTGTCCTATAACTCATCTCTGCTTGCCAGGCCTAGACAAGGTGGCTCTGCTGAAAAGCTGTCACTACAGATTGTCACTGACTTCAGCAGAAAGATGATTTTTCCCCCTTTGTCATTTCCACAATGGGATTACAAAGATGCACAGAGTTGCAGTGTTCCAGGAGACCAGATAGCTGGACAGAGTCAGGGCCCTCCATGGGTATGCTGTGAGCTTTGTTTTAATAACTGCCATAGTATTTTTAATTAGGATAGAGCACCATATCCCTGTGAAACCATAGAAAACACCTTGAGAGTGTAATGGGTTTCAGCTGATGTCTGGTGGTTATTCAAATCCTTCCAGACTGGGAAGGAAAATTTGTGGATGACTGTGGTACCTGTAGTTTTAATTGGCTAGAACATCTGTATGCAAGAAATTAATTATTTGAGTTACTTAGTAAGAGTTACTTAACACCATTTCTTTTAATTTTCTTTTGGCAAGGAAAAGTATAAGCAATCCACAGACCAAACTTAGGGGCTGCTAATGCTGCTGGGTGTGGGTAGGAACAGAAATGTGTAGAGATAGCACATCCACTGTTTGGTTTGTTCTGCTGATTCTTTTAGGGTTCTTTAACTGTTTTGCAGAGAAAAGGTCCTTGTGACAAAAAAGCCTTTAGCTGTCAAATAAAAAGCCTGGCATAGGAACTGGTGAACTGGATGCTTCTCTGAGAGGGCCAGGGCCCCCCAGGAGTGAAGGTGTAAGTCAGCCTTCTTCCCCCAGGGTGACAGCAGCACACCAGCTGAGAGCAGCATGTCACCAGTGCTGTGGGGGGACAAACCCTTTTCCCTTTGCTCCCCCACTGCAGCACAGCTCAAGGCCCACATGGCCCCAGGGACATGCCCCTTTTACTTTTAGTAATCTGCTCTGAACCTCTTTTCAAAGCTGTCCTAAACTCTGAGGGCTACAGCACTGCCTGTTTTGGGGACACAGTGCAGAAATCATGTGTTTTGAATTACATGAATACCATCACAGAGACAAGGGGCATGGCTAGCTCAGAGATGTGAGGTGACATATTTGTTCAACTGAGCTTTTGAGGGAAAAGCAGCCACTATGGTGCATGTCTGACACACTTGGACTGTCTAGATCTACCCTGTACTAGAGAGGTCAGCATCAACTACAGGATAAAATGGTGTGCTTAGGACAGAAAACCTACACCTATAGGGCAGGACAGAACAAGAAAGAATCTGAAAGCAGTGGAAGGGCACCCCTTGTCCCACAACACACACACACATGTGCTGCATGTCATAGCAGGAGATGAGTTATCTCAGCAAAAATAAAACACATAAGCATTGCCAGTTCCATGCCAGCAGCCTTTCAGAGGTGCCTCTTTGCTATCTGCACTCATTGCACTTGGTCTGAACATGGCAGAGCTGTCAAAAGTCTCAGAGAAACTTTATCAGCATCCTACCAGTGTTGTCTCAGGATTTCAGTGTGATCAGATTTTAGTAAAGCAGCATCTCCTGCATTTGTTTTCCTAAATGTTTTACTGCCCAAAGTAATAAACACAGATGGATGCTCTGGACTCTCTTGTAAAGAGCAACAACAAAAAAAAACCTGTACAATAGAAGTCCACCTTTTAAATAGAGAAACTGTAAAAGAACTCTACTTCCCCAGTATTATTTAATGGAAATGAAGAGAGCCTAAGATGAGCTGTATTGGAAAAGCAATAACAGCTGAGTTGCTGTACATGACACCTAATTCTGTATCAATTGATTTACCTGTTATTGATATATTATGGTGTTTATATACCATGTCCCCAAAACTGAAACATTAGGAATGGCAGATTGCTCCTCCTTGCTGAACACCAGTGTCATTAGAGCCTCTGCTCTTGTTTGATTGCTAATGGTACCTTGCTAATGGTGTAGTCTAAGCTGAATTTTTTACCCTTCATTTGGGAGTATCTGCAAAAAATAGGGTCACCTGTATAGCTGGCTAATAAACCAGGTAGCACGTGGCAGTAGCTTTGTGGAGAAGCTGTGATAAATCTTGTATTGTTTGAGGGGACTGTGTTTCAGTCTGTGTGTGCATTTGGCCCTTCTCTCCCTGAAGCTGCTGAAAGCTGTTAGGTCACCACTGAATACAACTGCTACACATCTCTCACCTTCTCCTGTAAATGGAGAACAGGGAACTGCAGGGCTATGGGGAGTTTTGGTACTGGGTCACTGGTGAAAATGTGGCTCAGGTCCTTCAGAACAAGTCATTGCTGTGCAACAGCTTTCCAGCTTTTCCTTGGTCTCATTCTGGTATCTACTGGACAAAGAAATCCTGCCAAGTGCTCCCAGACTGGTTCTCCTCTCAGAGCAGAGAAGCAGAGGTTGTCAAGGAGTGAATGATCATGAGGCTTAAATCTCTGTGTGTGCTGGGTTAGGTGAAGGTGAAGCTCAGGCACATTGCTGGGCAGCAGGAGGGCAGCCTGGCTTGCTGCAGATTCTGCTTTGTAAATAACCAGTGACATCTACTTATCCCAGTGTCCCACTGCTACCCCTCACACGTACCAGGGTCACTCGCTGTTTAAGTGTAAGAAATTTTGATTTTGTGTTCTCTCACATATTCCCACCTGTGCTACAAGAGTACTCAAAGTCATTTCTCCTAGGAGTTGAAGTTGCACGCCCACAGCAGAGGCAGATGCAGTTCTGGTTAAATGCACAGCCTGTGCAGTCAGGGAACTTTGACCATATCACCACTGTGCACATCACAGCACTTCACAGAACTGTACATTTCAGAAACTTACTTTTTGCTAATCCAAACTTAAGGCTGCAGTAACACAGGCTTCATTACAAAAGCACAGGGAGATTTTAGCACTGCCTACACTGTTCAGCAGCTTTCTCTCCCTGGGAAACTACAGACTGTTGTGTTTAGGTGTGTAGATGCTGTGCAATGTTTCAGAGCTTACTAAGGATTATTTTTTTTCAGTTCAGGAGAGCAAATAGCTTACATTGGCTTGTTCTATCAAATTCAAGCTGACAGAGTCACTCTAAAGAAACATCCATATTTTCTATATATTTATGGGCAAATGTTTCAGCCACCACAACCAGAACATGTAAAATAATTCATTTAAAAGACAACAAAACTGGAAGGTGTTCCAGCTCTGTGCTGGCAGAAGTTACTGGAGATTATGTATGGACATGCACAGCTAGCAGTGCTGGTGTGCTAACAAAGGGAAAAGAAAGGGCCTTTAAATAGCCTGCAATACTTGGATAAGCTAAAAAGCTGAAAAGCAGCAAACAAACAAACAAACCCAAACAATTTTTATTTTTTTTTTTTTTTTTTTTTTTTTAGAAAAACAATGGATTGAAAATATCAGAATGAAACATGTCACCAGTCCTGTGGAGAGGCCAAGATTTAATGCAAGGAACACAAAGCAGCTTTTAGAGCAGCACTCAAATTTTCTCATGCAGATTTTTTTCCTTCACCAGTGTAAAAATTGCAGATGCTGTCTGCTGTCCCCCTACATTTGTACATCCTTCATTTCCTTGCAGGCACCAGGCACACCTCACTGTGCCTTTAGAACACCTTTCCCACTCAGTGCTGCACTGAATTTCTCCCTCTGTATCTTCATTAGGTGTGTTGACAAATATCAATAATGTACAAATATCTTCTTAAAAAGACAGGACTTACCAAAGCTGATTTGAACAATGTTAAACCATTCCAGCTGTCTCTTAATTAGGGCTGTGTTTCTAACAGAATAGCTACTTTAATACACTACTTAGTGGAGGTTCAGTTGTATTAGCATGAATTTAATCTTTACCCTACAGGAGTAAGAAACACTTCTATTTTTTTTTTTTTTTTTTTTTTTTTTTTAATATACCGATAGAGGGAGATACATAGCTCTGATTGTATGGATATATTGAGGTTGCCCAGGAGGTGTGTTTCTGTAAGGTTGAGATCCAAAAAGGCAACTAAATATCAAAGATTTCAATAGAAGCACAGTGTCTAAAAGCTGTGGTAGCATCACTGTAAAATCCACTGTAAATGCTTCTGATCTTCTGCAGTACCCAAAAAATTGTGAAAACCACCACAAGCAAGGAACAATTGAGGTTTTGATGGTTTCATGAAATTGTTACAAAGACACTTTATATATCCTTTTGCTATCAACAGCACACATGCTTTGTGCTCTGCAGTATGTCATCAAATGCTTCAGTTAATTACTCACTAATTATAACACTGTTGAATGGCTACACTGTGGCAACCATATAATTATGGTGCATAAAGTACTGAGCAGTTGCAAGGCTGAGCATATTGACTGATTACAATAAATCCCCTGCTTATTGTTGGTATTTGTCACCTGCTTAACAATTGTAATGTTTGCCTATCATACCCTCAAACTCAGAGCAGTATATGAAGTGTTAGTAGCAGAAGTTAATTAAAGTAGAAAGCAGGAAAGCTGTACTAAAATGGCAGTGTATGATGATAAATGTGTGCTGAAACACAAAACCTGGAAATGGCCCTTCACAGCTGCCAGGGCACAGCATTCCTCTCACACCCATTATGCAACTCCCTCACCCAAAGAGGGAAAAGGAGAAAAGAGGTCACTGATGTTTGAAAAATACAGTGAGGTGAGTCAGAATCTCAGGGCTGCTCACAGAGATGGAGAGGGAGTTCAGCTTGCATATTCTTCCAGGCTTCCAGCATCACCAGGGGAAGAGGCCACTGAAGGAGCTGCTGGCAGTGTTGCCAGCTAATGAGCCCTGCAGGGATCCCCTGGCAGCTGGGGCTGGCTGAGCACTGCTGCCCCTGCAGCACCAGAGGGTTCCCAGCTGGGGCTGGCTGAGCACTGCTGCCCCTGCAGCACCAGTGAGTTCCCAGCTGGGCTGGCTGAGCACTGCTGCCCCTGTAGCACCAGTGGGTTCCCAGCTGGGCTGGCTGTGCAGTGCTGCCCCTGCAGCACCAGAGAGTTCCCAGCTGGGGCTGGCTGAGCACTGCTGCCCCTGCAGCACCAGAGAGTTCCCAGCTGGGCTGGCTGAGCACTGCTGACCCTGCAGCACCAGAGAGTTCCCAGCTGGGCTGGCTGAGCACTGCTGCCCTGCAGCACCAGTGAGTTCCCAGCTGGGCTGGCTGTGCAGTGCTGCCCCTGCAGCACCAGAGGGTTCCCAGCTGGGCTGGCTGAGCACTGCTGCCCCTGCAGCACCAGTGAGTTCCCAGCTGGGGCTGGCTGAGCACTGCTGCCCCTGCAGCACCAGTGAGTTCCCAGCTGGGCTGGCTGAGCACTGCTGCCCCTGCAGCACCAGAGAGTTCCCAGCTGGGCTGGCTGAGCACTGCTGCCCCTGCAGCACCAGTGAGTTCCCAGCTGGGCTGGCTGAGCACTGCTGACCCTGCAGCACCAGAGGGTTCCCAGCTGGGCTGGCTGAGCACTGCTGCCCCTGCAGCACCAGTGAGTTCCCAGCTGGGCTGGCTGAGCACTGCTGCCCCTGCAGCACCAGTGAGTTCCCAGCTGGGGCTGGCTGAGCACTGCTGCCCCTGCAGCACCAGTGAGTTCCCAGCTGGGCTGGCTGAGCACTGCTGCCCCTGCAGCACCAGTGGGTTCCCAGCTGGGCTGGCTGAGCACTGCTGCCCCTGCAGCACCAGAGAGTTCCCAGCTGGGGCTGGCTGAGCACTGCTGCCCCTGCAGCACCAGAGGGTTCCCAGCTGGGCTGGCTGAGCACTGCTGCCCCTGCAGCACCAGAGCGTTCCCAGCTGGGCTGGTAGGGAGCAGATGATGCACAGCTGGCTCAGGTTATACTTCCCAAACAGACTCTGACATCACAGGAAATGTCAAGTAACCATCTTAGGTAGTTGCCTGGGCTGCTTTGTGCTTGCTAGTATGAAGTGTAACTAAAGTCTTCATCTGCCCTTTTTATGTTTAAGGGAAGACACGAACACACACAAAAATCCAGCCCTGGGATTAAGTATTTTTCTTCTTGTGCTTTCCACAAATAATTTTTTCTGTCCCCTCAAAATACATTGATATTCAGGATCTGGAGAAGTGTGTACTAAGCTGTCCCCTGCCATTCATATCTTGCACTAGAGCCAAGAACAAGGTACAAAGCTGTTCAGCAAAAGATGCTAATTCATTAAAACTCAATGCAAGCCTTGCTTGCTCATGCTGCTACAAGTAGTTCTTGCTGTGTTCTCAGAATGGAATGGCAAAGCAGGAAATGTTTGATCAAAGAGTTTTCCACTTCATATTTGGGAAAGTGAGTCACTCCACACTGCTGTGGTTCTTGTTCCCTCCCAGTGCCACCTGCTGTACAAATGTGCACTCAGAGGAAGTCTCAGTGATTGTCATCTGCAGAGCATTGAAATGCTACAGAGCCAACTTTTCACTTGCAAGTGAACAAGAAGTTCTTTACACAAAGACAAACCTTTCTTAAAACATGCTGCTAGTAGTTCTTTCCCTGTGAATAGAGGATGACTCTTGAGGCAGCCTTGCCTTTCTCTAGAATTAAGGGCTCTGAAAGTTGACAAGAAGCCTAAAGGATCTGTGTGAGCTTTTAGCATAAAGGACTCACAGTACACTTTGGAACTTCTGCATTTGTTGTTGGTGTTGACTGCCACAAAGAATAAAATGTTTTAGCAAAATGTGATAAATTAATGCCATATGGAAACTTGCAACAATTGCTGAGTCTGGATTTGGACTACATTAGGAAGAAGATAATTGCTGGTGTAGTTATACACAGCTCCAGACAATGGTGTGTCTGACCCATGGTCATTTTTATGCCCATACCAAAATGTCAATAATATCCTGCAATAGAATGTCACCCTGTTCTCCTCCCCAGATCCTCTCAGCATTGTTACAGCTGATAATGCATCTGCAGTCTGCACATTTTTCTCAGAGTGTTTGTTTTGGAAATGTTCCATTCCTCAACCATCATATAAACTTTGGCTTAAGTGATAGCCTGGAACTGGAAAAGTTTCAGAACACAACAAGGGAGGGCGTTTACTGATTTTCAATGCCTGTTGAGAGTGATAGACTGGCAAGCTCTTCTGTGGGTGATACATGTAAAGTGTGTGGCTATTTGCCAGTATATTCAGTATATATATAAAAGCAAATTACTAAAAAGGGGCTTCAGAGAGACAGCAAGACTGTTCATACTTTTCCCTGCCATAGTCCTGGTCTCTCCTTTTTCTTCTTATTGTTTCTGAATTCAGTGAAGTCTGTTGTATTGCAACTGGGCTTAATTGTGACCAATCTGTCATGAATTCTCTGAGATATTGGTGTGTCTTTGAGCTTTTTTACTCATTCAAGGCAGTATTTCCTTTGAAATTTCAAAATAATTTGTCCTCAGGATAATCTTATTGGATTTTTTTGACATCCAAAGGGTCTCACCAGAGAAAGGGTTGTCTCTGTTCTCTTTCGTGTGTCTCTTAGGGAAATATGAGTCATGGCTTTTAAAACTCCTTTTGTTTCCTGAAGACATTACTTTTAGAATATTGTCAAGATGAGCCCAGGTTACCAGCTGGGAACAAGAAAGGATGAACAAGTCTCCCTTTACCATGCTTGTCCTTTCAGATTTTGAGCATTTTAGAAAGATTGATATGAATCTTGCTTCTCCTCCCTCCCAACTCTTTTTGATCCTTAGAAGCTCTTGCAAACAAGTTCCCAGACAATTTCTCTAGTTTCAGGAGCAAGGATTTGTAGGCAAAAATCATTCATGCTTTGATTTTGCAGACTGGGAGATGTGTTTGAGATCATGGGACACAGTGGAAATGGCAGCATTGCAACCCTGCACAGACCCATGTGGAGTGCTGGAGACAGGGGCTCCATTGAGTATGAGGTCAAGTCACACTTGGAAAATACCACAAAATTGCATGGGGTCTGCAGCAAATATGCTTTGTGGTTTATTCCTATAAAGTGCAGAAGCAAAAGAACACTGCACCAAAACACTGCTTCTGGGTCCCCTTCCATGAAATGTGAGTTTCAGTCAGGTGTTGTTATGAGCTGTGAAAGGCTCAATAGTCTCAACTTTTACTAATTGTTGAATTCAGAGAAGAAGAGCCAGAGGTGTATGTGGTATAAATCTGCTGTTCCCCTGATTTCAGGACAACTCAACAGGCTTGTGCTGCATATAGAAATCTGATGGGAAATAATCAACAAATTATATTAATCAGTTTAACCCCTAAGAAGCTATATCAGCATGAAAGACTCACAGTGAAACCTCTGCAGACCAGAAGCACATAGCTTTGAAGGAATGGCTGAGGTTAACTGTGAAAATTAATCCTTAAGCATTAGAGGGGTGGTGGGTGGATCTGCTGTGGGTGCTGAAAGTTCACCAGGGCCCTGCTCCTCACTCAGGCCCCTTTTGCACTTCTGGGGAACAAGAGGAGCTAGACCAGAGGAATGAGTTCTTTTCAGGTCAGGAGAGAACTGATTTTCTTTGTAAAGACCTTTTCCTTTCACTGTGCCAAGGATCAGTTGCTAATTTAAAAGAACATTTCCCTCTTTGAAAGGGAACAAACAGCAGCTCTGTTTGATCTCTTCAAGTGTGGTGGTGTGCAGGGGTACAGGTGACAAACAGGCAGCCTGTGCCTGAGCAGCCCTGTGGTTACAGGGATCTGAGCCTGTGTCAGAGCTGCAGAGAGCAATGTTTGCTGCACATGCTCTGCTAGTCCCATTATCAGCTTCATGATGAGCAAGAGAAAAGGAGCTGCTTTGTGGCAGAGCTGCTAACTCTAACTCACAGTGTCATTCACTTAGGAAATTTAATCTCCCGTTTGCAATTTGATCCAGACTTACCCATTAATCATGTTTTCCTGCACTGAGTGTGGCTGCAGGCTCTGGGCTGGTTTTGGGCAGAGGGAGTGCTGGCAGGGGCTGGGCTGAGCCCAGAGCTGCTCTGAGCCAGCCAATGCCTCAGTCCTGCTGAGCTCTGGCAAACAGGCTGATAGTGCTGCAGGAGAGCAGGGCTCCCCTGAGTCTGTAGCAAAGAGGAGTTAGCTCACAGCCTTCCCCCAGCCACTGCTCCTGGGAGAGGCACTGGCACCAGGCAGGGGCTCCCCATCCAGGCAGAGGTGTTTCTTCAGGGCAGGGCAGGTAAAAGTGCTCAGGAAAGCAAGCAGGGGTTGGATCTCCATTATTGCAGGGGATGATTGATCCCTGACCTCACAAGCTCAGCAGCACTGGCACAGGACACATTTCTCTCCAAACGTGGCTGGGGTTACCTGGCCAGGGTGGAGCAAGTCTGGTGTGGAAATCCCAGCCAGCTTCACCTGCTGGGAGCTGTGTGCAGCCTGGAGGGTCTTCCCAGCTTTTCCCCTCTTGGAAGTGGCTGACTGAGGGGGTATAATGTTACAGCAGTGTGTATTTTCTTTAATTTTAGCAATGTACAGAATATCTAAGGTCTAAAAATAAACCTGGGACAAGATGAGTAATTTTTTTAAAGGTCATGATTTTTTTTTCCAAGAACACCTTTTCACCTTTCTTTATTAGTGAAACACTTTCTGCAGTAACACAAACCTCTGTTAACAAAAGAATAAGTAAACTGGCTGGGTTAACTGAAATAAATATTAATTTTTTACCTCAAACAAAATGTTGGGTTTTTTTAAATTTACCTGGAGTCTTACATTTTTTCATAGAAAAAAGGCCTAAAATGAAATCTGAAATTGTTTTGAACTGGTTGAATTTTCTCAGCTTTTTCTTTCTCTTTTCTTAGTTTTTTGTTCACATGCTTTCCTCTTTAGTGACTCTTTCCTTAAGTTCTCTCCATGTTTATATTAGGTTTTTGCCTAGAGTTGGCACAGAGCAAGCAGAGCTAGTTCTCTGACCTGCACAGAGACTTTTGATGCCACAGGTATTCTTTAATGAGACTTATGTCTGCCCCGTGACCCATCTGTGCTCTGACTGAGCTGCTACAACATGGCCTTAGGGCAGTGATGAAATAGGCATAGGATGCTAATCCACATCCTCTGCCACCTTTCACCATGTGTATTGCAGATAAAATCCAAGCCCTGCTTATTTCTACCCTGGAATTCAAATAAAACAGCTATGCTGCTATTGTATGGTTCTGTTTTCATGTTTTCCTTCCTAACAAAGCAGGAATGGGAGATAGACTTGCCTTTAAACCTGTTCTCAGTTTGACACTTAAAATACTGTTTAGTACCTTATGATAAAAGCTGTGGATTTGGTTCTTTCAGGATTTAAATTACTAATGACCAAACAAACACTAGAGAAATTGCTGTCATTGTCTGCAGTTTTCCTTTTGTTCTTTACATTTGGAAAATTGTTTTTCAAATTTCTGCCAATGAAAACAATATCAATCTAGTTGACACATCTGTGTGGAGGGCAGAGCCTCTTAAAATGGGAAAGGGGGGAAAACATAATAGATGACTGGGCTGCCTTCTTTCATTTCTTGACCTTTAATTGAAAGATTGAAGATAAGTAGTTCCTGGGAGAAAGCAAAAGGCTGATTCACTTACCCTGTAGCTTTGAGTGGAAAAGCTTCCTGGAAGCCTTACTATATATTATGAATCATCCTCTTGTCATTCCAAGAAGTTCATAGACAAGTAAAATGTTAGAAATGGATTGGAAGTGGAGTGATGGGCAGTAAGGCCTAAGTGAAAGGTTAAAGGTCTCAAGATAATACATTCAGGCATCCCTCAGGACATTTTTGTAAAACTGATGTTTCTGACCTCAGGAATCCTTGTCTCCATGTATTAGGATCTACTGCTCTCTTAGAATAATGTCGTTTTGAAAAGTTCACTTGCTTTATATGAAGTTTTAAAAATGAAGGCTGAGTTTTCTTTCAAGGAAATCAGATGGAGTCATCACTGCTTCATGCTTATGGGACTGTAGAGCACGTGGGGTTGACTGACTGCCATTTCAAACCCTGTAACATAAATGAAATCAGATATAAAACAGATCTGATGACAGTAAGCGCAGAGGAATCAATTATTAAATCCTCAAGGGTGTCACAGTGTATACTATAGGTGGAAGAGAATAAGCTTTGCATTTCAGGAGACAGAATGGGGTAGGAAGAGAAGCAAATCCTCTGCTTGGGGTGGGAAACAAGTGTTCCACAGTATGGCAAGTGTTCAGTCGACCTTAAAAATATGTGAGCCCCTTATTCTTTTCAGAACCACATCCTCTCAGGATGCTTATTAGGACACCTAATCCTCACTGTTGACATAAGAGTTTGTTACATATTCTTTCTAAAATGTAACTTTTAAGATATGTTTTTAATCAAGGAGATAAATCAGTGACCATTTCTTAAGCTAAGTAACAAAAACTTGTGTGCCAGGGAACCAATGTTCCTATGTTCAACCTTTTTCTGGCCTCGTATGGGTGCAAATTGAGGAATGCTGTGTGTTCTGTAGCTGTTCACTTTTAACCAGAGGTGATGGGATGAACACACCTTTTTCTCTGCTGTAATCTGTTCCATCATACACATTTGACCAATGTGCAGTGCTTCCAAATCTCTGTGTGGCCAGTGCCACTAGCCCTAGTGCTCTGCAATGGGGGATGAGGAAGAACTACTCTGCAGGCAAAAGTATCCAGATGTTCTAATGCCTTTCTTAAAGGCTGGGTATTTAGGACTGGCACAATGGTTCAGCTTCACTGACATGTTCCCAATTTACATGGGAGCTGAAACAGACTGTGAGATGTGTCTTAGGCTGAATGTCCTGGTTTCAGCAGGCATAGAGTTCCTTCTGTTCTCAGCAGCTGGTACAGGTCTGACTTAGGGATGCAGTCTGGGGATGTTGGTGATGTTTTGCTGCTGCTGGGCAGTGTTTACTCTGAGCCCTGGATGCTCTGGTGTCTCCTGCTCTGCCCATGCAGGACTGTGCAATAAATGGGGAGGGAGCACAGCCAGGACAGCTGACCCACACTGGCCAAGGGGGTGTTTCCATGCTGGGAATAAAAGCTGGGAGGGCTGCTTGGCAATGGGATGGGCATTGGTCAAGGGGTGGAGAGCAACTGTAGTCCATCACTTGTTTTTCTTGGGGTTTATTTTTCTCTCTGTCTTGTTCATTGCAGTTATTGCTATTGTTACCGTTATTTTAGGATTATTTATTAGTATTGTTAGGATTATTGTATTTTACTTCTTTTCAATTATTTAACTGTTCTTACCTCAACCCATGAGTTCTGTTTTTTAGTTCCTCGGATTCTCTCCCCCACCCCACTGCAGGGGGGAGCCAGACAGTGGCTCTGTGATACTTCATTGCCATGTGGGGCTAAACCACGACCCTGAGCAGCAGCATTTAAAATTATTGCAGCTTGGATTTAAAATATACACTTCACTGGGGTGAATACAGTGCTGAAGAGTGAATGCTTCTGTGCCTTTTTCTGCTGATATTGTTTAGCTGGAGACAGCTTTCTGCAAGACTGGATTACCAGGGCAAGAGTGCATTGATTTACATTCTGAAGGTTATCTTTCTAGTGGGAAAAGGCACAACAGTGTGTGTGTGTGTCTGTTTTTATAACTGTAGATTTTGAGGAGAAATATATGCTAAAATAAAACAAGGGTTGAAGAGGAATAGTACTGTGTGGATTTCTAAATAGTGAACTTTAATACTGGAGGAGAGAGGGTTTTGTATTCTGGTTGACTTTTCAGTGTTCCTGCTCACGTGCTGGCATGCATCACAATATTGTATTTTCACCCTTGCATTTTGCTTTAGCTATTGACTCATTGACTTGTTTGTTGATAGAAGACAGACATCTGAGCGAATCCCGGGAGGGGGTGAGCAGATTTTTGATCACTAATGGTGCAGTACCTCAGACTCCTCTCTAAGGAATGCCATTTGATTTGATTTGTATAGTGAAGAGTTAATATTATATTATCTAAAGTGCTTTTTAGGATTGATTTATATACTCCTACTTTCACATTAATTGGGAAGTATCTATTGTTATCTCTCTAAAGGTCAGCTTCTCCTCTGCTTACTCACACGAGTAATGTAATTGATGGCAGTGCATCTGCTCAGGAGAATAAGGAGATTTGATGCCATGTTGAATGGAAATAACTCCAGTAACTCTGAATGTAGATGCTGAAGAATAATATAACCTTCAGAGAAATATATCTTATCTCTTGCATATCTCAGTGTAGTTTTCTTTCTTGTTTTGTCTGACTAGAATACCATTAAGAGTAAATTTGAGCTCTTTTACAAGTTTACTTGTAAGGAGATAATCCTTACAGGCTCAAATCCTTCACCAAATGTTCTGTTCTAGTTATCATCTGCTCTGAGCAGGGCTGGACAAGCAGTTGCTTGGGGGTTATTCCAGCTCTGGATTCCTCCTTTGCTGTGCCATTTGTACAATCACAGTAAAGTAACTTGGAAATAGCATTTCTACATCACTCAGCATTATTCATGTTTTGTTGTTCAATAGAGAAGGAAAATTAGGCTGGGAATTTTAGAAGTACATATAAAAAGAAGGATGTAAATGGATTGCTTATTGGAACTTACATTAGGTCTTGCCCTGTACCCACACTTCTGAAAATCCCTCCTATCACTCTGCCTCCCTGTTATTCTTCTGAAGTGACTGATGACCATATGCTTCTTTTTGTTCAATTATTTTTGACAGTGTTTATTTCTGACACATTAACCAATGCTTTTAGTCACAATTATCTCAGAGGACTTGGAATTAACATTTTAATAAGATATAATCTGCTTCCATTCATAACTTTTGGCTTCTAAATTATAACACACGCAATACTTTACTGCTGAATGATTTGAGGGATTCTACAAAATGTAGATAATTGAAATGAGGATTTAAACTTGGATTATTGAAAGGAGGATTAAATTCAATCTGTGAACAGCTTGAAATGTTTTATGTTAATACAATCACAAAAATTCTGTCAGATTTAGAGTGTAGAGCTCACAGCTCATTCAGAAGGAAGAAATATATACTTTTTCCTCTAGATTTGAAATATATTTAAACTGTAAAGGGAGAAAGGGAGGCTATTCAAAAATGTGGAACTACAGAAGGAAAAGGTTCAGAGGTTTAGGAAATCTTGTACTCATCAACAGAGTTTCTTCAATTACAGCAAAATAAGGCTAAAAATTACCTCGATTCATCTTTTAGTTGGTCTTGGTGCTCCACAGCAGGATGTGCAGGATACTTCTGCCAGTCCTTGGAGATGTTTATCTATCTAACTTCATGCTCTGGATTTCCAAAACTAGGGCCCTTGTGGTTCCCCCAGCCAAGCTTTTTCCAAGCTTTATTATCTTTCATAACAAGAAAAATAAAATCTTCCTTTTTAAAATTACCCACAATTACACACCCTCTTTATCAGGACCCAAACTTTGGTTTGTGTTCTTCCTGGCAGCTGTCACCTGTGTTCTTCCAGACTGTTCTCTGTGTCACACACCCTCTCCCCTCATAGTTTCTGTCTGTGGCTTTGCCCTCCCAAACTCCCTGTTGTAGGTAATGCTCCCTGTGTGGGTTTCTGGGTAGCAGTCGCTTTTTATTTTTTTTGCTGCATGATACAGCTCACTCATGCTCATTTTTTAATCTGGTATCTCATTATTTTGCTCTCTGCATACCTGCATTTCTCCCTCTATTTCTGCATAAGCAAGAACAAGTCCTTATCTTTGCCCTTAATTAGTTTTATCTCTTTTTTTTCCACACCAATGCTTCAGTTAGGCAAAATAATTTTCATTTCCGTTCCTGTTCTCTAGCATGCCTGCAGGCCTTCCTGCTTAGGTGTCATCTGTACCAGAAAGCATTTCTCCCTGAAAAAACCTTGAATAGAGCCAGACCAGGGATAGAGCTTAACTTTTTCCCTTCTTCCTGTCATTGAAGAAAACAGACAATTTTTTAAAACAATTTATTCTTGCAAAATCTGTGCCATGTTACCTACCTTATTGTTATCTTTCAGATACTTACAAATAATTTTATACATTCCTTTTTTTTTTTTTTTTCCCAGGAGCTGGAGTTAAGCTATCTGTCTATCCAATAAAATTTTCAAGCTACTCTTTTCATCCATTAGGACTGGATTTATCATTCTAGTAAACCCTTCTCTCTCCAAGTTCCCATAACCAGTTCTGAGATTTGTTCAGCTTGTTCTCTGCATGTTTTATGATTATCAGGTCTAGACTGTTTGAATCACCTTAGTTATGCAGTCTGGGCAATTCTGTTTTCTTTGAGGGACACCCACGTGCCTCAGTATAAAAGCAGAATTTTTAATGCAGTTATGTTGCATTGTTGTGGTTTCCTCCTGTAACACACCTCGTTAGCTTGTGGTCTGTTTATTGACCCCAGAATCATGGCTAGTGGGGACATGGAGAGGCATCCTAACCAAACCCCTCTGCAGGTTTACAGAAGTAAAAATTGAACTGCTTCTGACAGATTTTTGCCTTATCTGTTCTTAAAAACTCTGCAACACTCCTAAGTAGTTCTTTCAGTGTCCTGGTAGCTGGGAAGGGTTTGCCTGTGGGCTCTAAATTATTCTTGTTGCATTATAAGCTGTTTATTTTCTGTCCTGTCCTGTGCTAGTGGAAAAGCTGAGAAGTTCATTATCTTTCTCTCTGTGGAAATTGTGAATGCAGTGGCAGATTGCTGTCTCATGTCCAGGCAAGGTGTTCTTCAATATTTACACCATTTCCCTTGAAATGTGTTTTAAAGATGTTGGGGACAGAGAACAGCTTGTTCAATTTTGGAGCTGACAGAATGTGAAATCATCTATTGATTCTGTTATTAACCTAAAATGTGTTTGATCAGCTTTTCTCACTTTTCACTGCACAATCCTCCATAATGCTACACTTTATTTTATATTACGTTTTGATATTGTCACAAGCACAAGTTTAAACTGGATAAAAACAGAACCTATGGAAGAATCAAATATCAAAGCAAGTATTTGATTTTTGTGTAGTTTCCAGAATACAAAATTAGCCCCCAGTGTGAGCAGACACAATTCTTTGGAATTAGTGGGGATATGCAGAGTTATGATGAGTCTGAGCTGGCTTTTCACTGCAGTATTGGTTCTGCATGTGCAGCAGTCATGAATCTCCTGCCAGTAATATTCAGGGAAAATATAAAGCATATTTAAGGACACATATATGTGGTTCCATGTTAATGTTGTCATAATAGAACCTAAGCTGAGGCTCTTAGAGGTATCAGATTTCTGTTTGCAGGATTAATCAAGCAAACATATAGCCATAAACCAATTTGTTGAGCATCAGCACTGCAGGATTCTCCAGAATGTGGGGTAGATAAACAGTTTCATGTTTAACAAGACACATGTGAAATCTTCAAGCTGTGACTGCAACCCACAAGGTCAACCTAAAGGGAAAAATATTGGGATAAACAGAATTACATCTCAAAATTTATAGATTGGTGGGGTGACAAGAAGAATAATAGCAAACAAGAACATAATTCAGCAGAAATCAGGATGAACATTTCTTTTATCAAAGATCAGATACTGATCCTTCACCCAGCAAGGGTGAAACCTGAGGCTGGAGGGCTCAGCCAGTGGAGCTGATATTTGCATGTGGTTTCATCATCCCACAGTTATAAGTCTGAGCACTCTCAGTGGTATGAATGCCTTGCAGAAAACCATGCCTCTGAGAAAGAAAGAGGAGGGACAGATAACAAAGGAGATGAAGGTGGAACAGGCAACATCAGCACCAGATTTGCAAAGCTGTTGCATTTCACCTGGCATTAATTCTGTATTGAGGCTAAATTCACTCAGATTAAGATCCTTCTCTCCCAAAAGGCAGAGTGGACACATAATTTATGCTTGCATAATATCCATGAAAGTTTAGTTTTTATTATATTTGACTTTTCATGGCAACCTGGATGTAGCACTGCACACCTGTGCAGAGCTCCTTGTCAGGTCCTGCCTGGGCACAGCCCCTGAGGTGGCTTCTAATAAAAATCCACAACTCTCTGTATCAAGTGCTGTGTGAAGTCACACACATTCCAACTTGTTAAGGCTTAGCAGTAATATTGGAATTAAAAATGAAAGGTATAAAAAATGTAATTCTTGTATATAATTAGAGTGAAACTGGAACTTATTTAAATAGTTTTGTCAAGTGTCAGCTTTTGACTTTTGGCAAGATATATGTCTTTATGGAGTGAATGGAAAATCTGTACCTTCTTGTTTTGAGTTTTCTTTCCTGTTGTTTTTTTCCTCTGAGTAATATCAATCAGACTAGAAGATGTGATCAGGGGCTGCTGTTAGTACATAACATCTCAAGCACATGCAAAAGGTGCCACAAAAGGTCTCAGCAATAATTATCACATGTTAACTCTGCTGGGCATCCATAGCAGGAAAAAACTTTTTGAGATACTGTGCATATAAGAGCATCCCCATAAACTTGCACATGGAAGAAGATCTTTGTGGGGGAAAAAGACATAGCCATTGGCATATTTGAGATAATTGGAATCAATGACCAAAGGCTTTTTAAAAGTTAGTTATTAATATTTATGCTGAGATTTTCAAAGGAGCCTAAGGGAAATGTGTGTTCCTGACTCATTGAAATTCACCAGGAGCTGAGTGCCTAACTCCCTTAGGTCCTGTTGAAAATCCCAGCCTTATTCTCTGTGTGACAATCTGATTTTGATGTTTTACAAACCATACTACCAATAATAAGGATATGCTGAGGAAGCTGAGAAGATGTTGTGAGTGCTTGTATTTAGTGCCTTTGTTTTGACATAATTGTTTAAAGGGCTTTAGATGAAAATTTGTGAAGTGAAGCAATTTCCAACTGAAAGCCTCATGGCATAGGCTTCAGTCTGTATTAGTGATGTGAACACATGCATTAAACTTTGTAATAGATCTTATGAAACTTAATGAGCAAATTTTTATTGTGCTGTAATACCATGTTGAAACTATCCTTGTTTCTTTGTTTTTCTTTGCCTACAGCTAGAAATAAATTTGACATGCCATATTATTACATTGTCCTAGTTCACTGTAAGTTTATAACATTACCCAAAACTAGAGCCTTTATTTGAAATTGCTGGCAAAAGTGATATTCTCTCATGCCTTCCACTCAGAATGATACATAAAATGTGCCCGATCATTTTAAAAATAAGTTGATGGCACATTTTTAATCTTATTTATTTCTAATGTGGTTGCAACTGTGAATCTCCAACTAAGACAGGCCAGTCAGCTCAGTTCTTCAAAGATTCACAGTAACACTGTGAGCAAATAGTAACAGGTATTGGTAAGGTATCAAAGGCTGCTTTTGTTCAAACACCCCACGATCTGTGTGACTATGAAAATTCACATTATACTCCTGCACTTCTCCTGGCATCGAGCTGATTGCAGGAGTAGAGCCAAGGAAAAAAGCTTCATTCATACTGGTATTTCTGACTCCATAATCTCAAACTACTTTATTTATAAGGTACCCAAGGGTAGAAATAACTTAATATTTCAGCATGTGTTTCAACTAAGTGTCTTCCCAAAAATGGGGTAACCCACAAAGCCCAGTTCTTTTTACATAACTGGAAATTTTACCAGTCTTTACTGTTGAAACAGGTGAAGAATTCCTCAAGGTACCAGAAACCTCCCCACCTTTAGTAACTTGGCTTCTTCCACATCACTGTTCCTGTAAACTATCAGCTTAAACCACAGGTCAAGTGTCCTTATAGACTCATAAAAATGTCCTGTAAAAAAGAAACTGATTGCTAATCAGTGAACTATTGTAGTTAAGCTACACTGTGTTATAATACTGGAGTAGGATCATTTCCATCTTTCAAATGACAGTATTTTCACTGGAATGATTCTTTCAAATGAAAGATGAATTTTTAACCTCAAGAGCTGTAGAAAAGCCAAGACAAAATATGTACAATTCCCATTAGCAACTTGTTAATGTTTAGAAGCATAAATGGGAAGGTGACTGGGTAGATGTAAACACTGCACCGTGAGGGATGAACCTTTCCATCACTATTGTATGTGCTGAACAACAGGGCTGAACTCAGCCCCACAGACTCATGGACAGTTTGGCCCCAGTGCCATGTATGTGGTAAATCATATTGGGAATACTCAGCATTTTCACACTTCAGTGTCCTGCTGAAACCAGAGGATTCCTTGCTTTCTTAAAGAAATATTTACTGAAATAGACATTAGTGTTCTTCTTCCTGTATTATTGAGGGGTTCAGTTCTTGTCCCCTGGTGTTCTTTGAGATTGTATTCACTGAAGGCAAGCTGTTACTGGCATAGCTGAAGATCCACTTGGCTCAGTTAGCTGAAGGATTTTAGTATTCTTGTCTGGTAACAAGCAGAGCTGGTTGAACTTCTTTCCATGAATGTAGGAAAATATAGGAAAAAATAATCAAACTGAAGAAAATTGTCAACTATTTTTGTCAGTGCTTCTCCCCCACCCTCTTTAATTAATTATGATACTCTTGTTTTCCAAATTTGAAAGTTTAAAGAAAAAAACCAAACAAAACAAAATTTTATATTATTCCGTTCTACTGTGATTTCAGTTACTCTGCCCAAGGCATGAGAACCCAAGATTCAATAGAGACCACAAATGATATCATTGGTTAGCTGGGCTTCAGGAGCTTCTTTCAGCTTCTCCTACTAAGAGAAAATCTCTGGCACTCACAGATCCCACTGCTGCCCTTGCTGGTAGCAGAGTTTACCAATCCTTTTTTATGATAAATATGCCCCAAAGCTGTATACATGCACGTTTTCTTTACAAACTTTTAAAAGCTGACTATTCAACATGCCATTATCCAAGGTGGGAAGAGCCTGGTGAGCATTGCCAATCCTGTTAGCACCATTGTGAGGAACACGTGGGCAGCAGGAGTCATCTGACAACAGGCAAAGGAGAAAACCCTCCTAAGCAATTCACCAAAGTGTCATCTTTGGTTTGCAAGTGCAATGGCACCTTTGTCTCCAGAACCCTGTCAAGTGTCACTGCCTGAAACATCAAGCTGAGCCTGATTGTGCAGATTGTGCAGTACTAATCTACAGGCTTTGGAACTGCTTCCCTTGCTAAATCCAGTTGAAGGCTGAAAAGTGCTTGATAAATCCTTAGGGTGTTTAACTTTGAAGAATTATTTTGCAAGCGAGACAAACAGGATTAGTAAGTGTGGCCTTCCATAAGGGAGCTCTGGGTCTCCCTTTCACTGACAGAGCATCCCTTGCTGGTTTTTTCTCCCATTGATACCTCTTGATCAGAAAGATAAAAAGATCAATAGATTTGTAACAACATATTTTTAGCCATAATAAAATACCTTTTAAATTCTGTATTACAAGACTGTGATTCAGAGCTTTCTAATTTAGCTATAAAGTATGTTCTGGGCAACATTTTCTGATAGGAAAGTGTGCTGTAGTCAGTGGAATGCTTTCTAATAATTTCCAGAGGCTCTGGATCAGAGTCTAAAATTCTGTTTGTTGTTTTTTTTTTTTTATGGTAGTATGGTTCTAGCTGCATCACTAAATATGTTCTACTATTAAAAAAAATTACCAATAAACCAAAGCTTACATGATCACTGTAATTAAGGGTTTAGAGATTGTTTGGTTCTCACAAATGCTTTAAATTACTATTTTCAAAATGAAATCTTGCAAACTGCTAAAGGCTAAGCAGTTTGTGGTCCTTTGGCAGGTATTTCCACCTATGTGCATAAGTGGCTTTTATTCTGCATTTTCTGAGAGTACTGGCAAACACCTGCCCTTATATTCAGAGGAGAAGCAGGCTCTACTCTGGCATCTGAGAGGTGTAAGCAGGATGAAAAATCAAGGCCTTTTACTCACCATGCTTTCCAAACCTAAATGTGTTGTGACCCAGTTTGCAAAAGCAATGGAAAGCCATCCTGGATGCTGTACATTGTCTGCAAAGCTGAGAGGGATTGTGCTGCCAGGGAAAATGCCTGGCAGGTTACAGTGCCTGGAAAGTTAGCTCATTCTTTTTGGAAGTGTTTTAAGTCCATCAAAAAGAATTCTGTGCTAGGACATGGAAACACAAGTGAGTGAATCACAAAAAAAAAAAAAAAAAAAAAAAAAGCCCTGCTCAGCCTCTTCAGTGGCTGGGGAGCCCTGGCCCCTTTTGAAAGGCAGTCTGTCCATTTGGGTTGAGCTGAGCACTTGCCTCCCCCTGCAGCCAGTCTGGAAAGACACACAAGGTTTCCAAAATGAAGATGTGAGCAGAACACATGAGCACACACTGACAAGCTCAGGTGAGATCCATTGCTGAGCTCTGATATTGGTATGGCTGCTCCCAATCCTCATGTAAAGCATTGTTCTAGGAAGTGTGGCACTGCTTCCCGTGCCCTTTTCAAGCTGGAGAAGATCAAAGCTCATTGCTAAAGGAAACACTGTCAGAACCCACACCTGGGCTCTCTCCAAAGCTAAGGTGCCCTTCACCCTTAGGTGAGGTCTGGGCACAGACACCTTTAATAGGATTAGGCCCAGAGGAAGCAGAGGTAAATAACAGGTGTATGTGAGCAGAGCACTCACCCTGCTGAGGGCAGCTCAGGTACCAAGAGCAGCACAGCAGTGGTGCTTCTCAGCACTGCAGTTCATTGCAGCTGGGCTTGGGTGGCCCTTTCTCATTCCATGGAATTGATACTCATAGAGAAAAGCAAGGCTGCAAAAACAATTTTCTATTTAGCAAACACTATTCCCTCCCTTAGGTGTCCTGCACCTCACTTTCCTGTCTCCAGGGAATTCCCTTTGTGCCCATGATTAGGGAATTCTGCTGCCAGGGTTGACTGCCTCTGGGCCTGACTCTTCTGTGTGGTCTCTGGCAAACTGTGCTTTGTGAATAACAGCAAATGCTTTGGCTTGCAACGTTTTTCAAATCATGTTTAGCACAGAGGAAAAGCATCTTTGACAGCTCTGCAAACTCAGTATTGAGATACAATAGACTTTTACATGGCTGCAGTTTAAAAAGTTAATAGCATAGGGTTTAGAACCTGCCTACCTAGATAGTAACATGACAGATTTTAAGCAGCTTTAAGCCTCCCTAAAGTAAACATTACTAATACTAAAAAAACTGTTATTTCAAGTTCTTTCCTTATTTTTTTTTTCTTTTTTGTAAAGGGAAACCCTGCAAACATGGCAAATGTGTATCTTTGCTGTCACTTCATAGAAAAGCAGCAAAACATACAAAAGAAAAGCCTTTCACTCTGGCTGATTTCCCAAATGCACTTTGAGTTACCAACCACATTTAAGAGGCTGCTGGAGCTTCTTTGTACAGTGAGAAAGTGCTGAAACAGAAAAAGCATTGAGCAGAATATGCAATGACTTTGTCACAATTATGGGCATCAAACACAGGGTTTTCAGACACAATCCTTTATCCTGCAGATGTTTCAGCTCAGTGTGTTGATCAGCACATTGCCCCAGGAAATTGCCTTGCTGATCAAAAAGTGTCTGTCTGTGCTCCCCTTGCACATATGTAGCTTAGTCTTTTCAGGACAGCCTCTAGCTTCAATATTCAGGAGATAGCAAAATTGTAGACAAACAGCTGAAACCTTCCACTGCTGCACCTTGACTCATTAGAAATGCTGCATCTGTAGTAAGCAAAAATATTCTCCATCACAACTAAGATTCAGGACTTAGGATGTGTGTAGGAACATAACCTTTGCCTCTTTGTTTAATGCTCTCATTTGGGAAACAAATGCCTTTTGAGATATCAGTAAATGCAAGCTCAGTCATGGTAACATTTAGTTTTCCTTTCAACCTGCTGTGTATAAAATCTGCCAGTGAGTGGGAATTTTCTTGGTACAGTAGACATGAGGTGAAATCCTTTCCTGTTATTATCTATTTTGCTTAGTTGACGTCACATCAGAAGAAAATTTAATTTTATCTTTCTCTTGTCTTTTTTTTTTGCTAGTACTGTGGCCACTGCATAAAGTTGGCCAAGAGTTATTTGCTTCTGTGCCAGAAATAACTTTTCTTCTTCACAAAGCTGATCAGTGGATTTGTGCCTTTTCTTTAGCAGGTTCTCACCTTGTGCCACTTTGCAACTGGATTTTGAAGATGCCAAGGGCCAGGACACTCCTGTGAACTTCACTGACAGCTGGATGGACCTGGCAGAGAGAGCTCACCTGGTGGGTAAGCACTCAGAAATGGAGTTTCCATGTGTCCTGATAGTGCCAAGACTCCAAACCACAGGCTGTTCCCCATCAGTTTAATGATTAAGGGCTGAACATTTGGATCTGGGCTCACCCACTTAACACTCTGGGCGTTTACTGGAGCTGTCAAGTTGATTGTTCAGCAGGTCACAGCTCTAGGGAAGGTGAGTGTGGCAGGCAGGATTGTCAATCACAAGTACCTCTCTCCCCCATTCCCTTTCCTCCTCCTAATTAGTGCCTAGAATTAATGAGAAAACTCCACATTCACAGTGTGTCAGGGAAACCAGAGAGGAGCACAGGTTAGACCATCTCTCGTGGGCAGGGGAGCTGGGAGTCTGTACTTGCCTCTTCAGCAGAGAAGAACAAGACAGGATTGTATCCTTCTCTTCAGTGTCCTCACTGAATGTCCTTCCAACCCAGCTGAGCCAAACCAGGGAAAATTAAAGAAGTCAAAAATTCTGTGCCTTGCAAAAGGGAAGGGAAGAGCAAAGTGTAATTCTTCAACCTGCTGTTTCACAGAGAAGCAACATGTGTCCATAATTTAATCTAGTGCTCCCTCATTAGCTCTACAAAGCATTTGAACTTTCATTCAGAAATTTGATTTGGTAGATCTGATGGGTTCTACCGTGGACCAGAAGGGAAGTTTATTAGAAAAATTGCAAGGCTGAGTCCTTTTTACCTCAGAACAAGCTTTTGGATTTTGCTAATCAGGTACATTTGTCATTTACATTGATGATAAACATTTAACAAGTAATCTGCTCTGGGAGGAATGTGATTTACTGCTGCAGTCTGGGTTTGTGTTATTAATAACAATAATAATGTTTGGAACCAGTTTAGCTGGTACAGTTTAAGCAAAGGATAGAACAGATTTCCCAGGCTCTAGCTCAGTGTGGTTTTCCATGTCCTGATAAGAAGAATTTGCCAAAAACAGGCTTGTTGGGATCAAAAGAAAAGAAGGAGCAGAGTCTTGTGCAAGTTTGTAATTTTGTTTGAGAATTAATGGTGGGCTTTGATAGGATTTCTTCCATTTTATTTTTCTCAGATGGATTTAATTTAAGACAGATTTTGAGTGTAGTGCTATGAAAATATTTCAGGTTTGAAGTTAAATTTGGGTAAGATTCTGAATAAATTGTGTTGAAAGTCTTATCTTCAACATTTTCATGAAGTAAATTAAGGTTATGGTTCTTTTGGCATTATTTATTTTTTGTCATAGAAGGTGTTTGTTTCCCTTCAAAAGTAAAGATTTATTTTTGTTACAACAATGAAAACTGTAAACTTAAAATATTTAGTTTGGTTGTAAAATTCCCCCAACTCCCTTAATAAACAAAATTTAGTTGTTCAAACTTACAGTATTTTCAGGGAGATAGGGAGGAAGATGCAAGAAAGGAATTTCCAGAAACCTCTGGTGTCTGTGCATGTTTCAAGCAAGTCTCCCTGACTGGGATCTGTGCATGTTTTCCTCTATTGCAAAACTGTCTTTGGGTCAGATATATTCCTATTTACAGTGAAAATAATTCCTGCCAGGTCCGTGTCTGCACTTCTGGGTCGCTGTTCACTTTTTCTGCAGTTGGGACACAAAGAATCAGTAACTTCTTCTCTTCCTCAGTTACTGCAGAGTCTGGACAAAACTGGGAGCTGTTTGACTGACAGCAGAGCAACTTTGCCATTAAACAAATGTGAATCCTTCATGTACATGAGCACCCTGCTCCCACCGAGGAGGAGCAGCCACACAGAGCCTTGTGACTGGTGCAGTGTTTCCTTTCTATGGCTGATTGCTTAAATAGTGCAGCTGAGACCTGTGTGGCCCTGCTGGCACAACGTGAGAGGTCTCAGAGGGCAGCAAAGGTGAGGTGCCATTTTGATGATTTTATTCCGTTTGATTCCCAGCTCTTCAAAGCTGCAGCCTAGCCCTTTGCTGAAATCTTTCTGAGAGCTGTGTCATCACAAAGAACTGTCCCCAACATTTTATTCATATATTTACTTCTTTGTTGAAGAATTGTTTTTTCTTTCAGATGTGCCTGTTTGGAATGAAACTACCATTTCTGTAATTACTTGAGCGTTTTTCATTTTGGGCGAATACGAAATTCAGACTCTTTTCATCCTTTCTGTTGCAATCTCTGTAATATATTTGATTGATAGATTTTATTACTATGGTTACTCCAATTTTACACAGCAGATTTTATTTGTGAGAGTAGCATCCTGATCTGCCCTCATTCAGCCTACTTTGTTTATTGTTGTTTACTGGGGGAAGGAAGGGGAAGATGTTCTGCTGCTTTCCTTGAAGACAAGCTTGGCTCAAATAAGGAGCTTCTCACATCTGTAAATCCACTGTATTCTGCACTGCTACCTTACAGAGAGAAGAATATTCCATACTGAAGTACAAAGAAATTGTGCTGTCCACAAGAGTTCAGAAATCACAATCACACAGAGAGCTTCCATCTTATTGCATGGAGCTTTTCCTTTCTTTCTTTTCTCTTAATTCTTATAAAAAAGGAGAAAGATTTTGCAGTACAAGTCACAGTGATTTACTTGCATGCTTCAGGCTGATTTAGAATGCTTATTCAATCAGTCTGCTTCTAATGACACTAGAAATACCATAATGGATGGAACATTCCTGTCTGCTCTAAATTGGATTAGATGGTTTACTAATGTAATACTGGCAAGCCAAATCAGCCTGTGAAGCCATGGGGATTAATCTATAGGGAATACTTGATCTCTAATGCCCATGTGCTAGTTGAAGTGCAGTCATAACTTTTGATTTAATAAACCATTTTTATATTTCCCAACAGTATATGTGTATTTGAGCAGGATGAGCTAATTGGTAGAATTAGCCTTTTTAAATGAAACTTCATAACTTGCTGCTAAATGGAAGAATACTAAGTACTTCAGTCTTAAAAGATTTGGCTGCTGTTTATGCAATTTCTTTAGAATAACTTAAATGCTAGGGACCACAGGATATAGTGTGCTCTGTTAAGAGACAAAACTGAAAATGCTGATATATCTTGGAAAATACTCTTTTATTACTGAACTGAGCAGTCACAAAATGTACATATCCCTGTAAGTCCAATATATTAGATCTGCTTTTATTCTCATCATCACATGCTTTGTTTAAAAGTTAAACCTTGATATACAAACATTTACAGATTGACATTCACATAAATTATGACAAAATAGGTTGATGAACAAAGAAAAATTACACAGTGTCATGTTTTTGGTGTCACCTGCTGGTCCTGTAGTGTTTGCTAAGGAGATCACTGAGATCTGTCTAAGCTTTGGCTGGCAGATAGCTTGTGCAGGGAGCAGAGAGGCACAGGGAAGGACAGAGAACTGCAGAATTACAAAGCAAAAAGTTTCCTCCCTGTTTAGGTGTATGCAACTTCGTGCACCTGTACAAACTGATAGCTTTTACCAAAGTGAATGTGAAGTGTCTGCATTATCCCCAAGTGACTTTGCTGTTAAATAAGTCATCCTACACCAAATTAATTCTACTGTTAAGTTGTGATTGATTTTGAAGGCAGAGAGGAAGTCTTTTGGTTAAATTAATAAATTAATGCATAGATGTATTATACATATGTGTTTCACAGGTATAATTGCCTTAATTCAATTAGCCATGACATAATGTATAGAGATCTGGAACAAAATCTTTCCCCTTAAGCCCTCTGACTTAGCTGCTTCCATGGCTAATATTTCAGACTTCCATACAAATGATATAATCATGAAACAGTACCTACCATGACATGAAAATACATAATTTCCCCACCAAATTATGCATGACACACATCTAAGACAGACACATCTTTCCCTTTTCTAGAAGTGTGACAGATCCTAAATTGAATATCCTGACTAGCACCTGGATTTGACACACTTCCTATATTCATAACACAGCTGGGATTACAGGATTTCTGGTTATATATTTTGAAGTATGTGCCATGTAGAAGCATGTGTTTCTAATCTTGGCTATTCACAAAATATCAGACCCTAAAATAATTACATGCTAACAAACAAGAAAATATTTCAGATATTTTTAATGGTTTAAAAAATTGTTATTACCAATATCTTTGCACAGTAAATAAGCAAACCTGTTTGAAATGTGTTGTGGCAAACAGTGCTACGAAAGCAATAAAGTTGCTACAGCATTTTCTGAAAACATTTTTCAAGAACCAGCATAAACAGAAATCATGAGACTATTTGCTATTCTGTATCAGATGTTTTGGACAAGTTATGCAATCTCTGTGTAACTAGATATCAAAATATCAGTCTGTGCAATCACCAGTGCATCATTCTGCATTAGAGATTGTCTGTTCATTCACTGCATCACTGGTAATTAGAGTGGGCTTTCAGGCCTGTTGCTTCCCATGATGATTTACCAGATATATCAGACAACATCAGAGCATATGTTTAGCTTCCCAGCTGTTTTAGGTGGATGTTTGATCCTTTGACTGCCACTGAAATTTGTCCTTCTAAAGACATCTGCAAACATTAGTGTATCAGCTGAAATATTTCTGCAGGCTGGAGTTGCCTTATCCTTCATTAGACCAGTTCTCTTCAGCTGACCTCTTTAAAATAGAATATTTCTCACTGGTACTGAGTCATCCTGAGTCATGTACCTCATCCCTTTAGGTGCAAGTCTGGTCCCACTATATCATTCTGTATCCCTCTTTCTCACTTTGTCTTGCTGTGTTCCCACAATGTCCTAGTCTGGGTGTATGAGGAGGCATAACAATAAGTAAATACTTTTAGAGGTTATTTCCCATGGCTCAATGGATCAATTATTATTTTTTTTCCAGCAGAGAGATTTCTGATTGATATGGGCAGCTGGTTTTTGGCTTAGGCTACTAGCTATAAAACATTTCTAGCAAAGGGAAGACACTTGTGGTGATAAATCAAGTTTAGGATAATAGGCATGTGTGATTTGGTGTGTTTGTGTGCTACTGACATGAAGAGACACCTTTTCAAATACCATGGCTTGAACTGCACACATGTATTTCAGGGTAGGAACAAAGACTGAGCTTCATGTTTAAGCAGAGCTTTGCATTTGTTTGTGCATGAACACTTGCTGGCTGCCCTGTGTTGAGGAGGTGCATCTGAGATGTTGCTACACTGGAAATCTGACACTGAAGGATATCCATATGTGATGTATGAGTGTTGATGTTATGCTGTAAATTTTAGCAGAGTCAGTCAGTGTAGAAGAGTGGAGTTAGAAATAAAGTTATTGATTAAAATTTACTAAACATGACAGATGCAAGCATTAATATGTTTGACTTGACTTTTGAGTAATGAAAAATAGTCTAAGCAAAAGAAATAGAGTGATGTTATGTATTGGAGCATCTAAGTATGTTTTTGCCTATTGGCATAATCTCTGCACTGTGCAAACATTCCTGGGCACATAACCTTTGTAGCATAACTGTATCTAGCCCCAGGAGTCTGACTGATTCTCAGTACTTAAAAACTGCTGAAGACAATTCCAAAACCTACCCATGTAATTATCTATCCCATGTACAGTGATTACATACATCAAAGGAATGCATTTATTCAAGATGTCATGTACTGATTTGCAAGTAATAATGACTTAGAATGGAACTGAAAATAACAGAGAAGTGCTAGAGTAGTTCCAAGTGCCCAACAACATTAAGACCTCATTGGTTCAGTGACTGGAATACTTTGGTCTGTATCTAGTCACTCCAAAAAGCTATTATTCTGAGGCCATTTTTAGCAATTTTGACTTCTGATCATCCAGAATATGTCAAGCTCAAAATGAAAGATCAGCAGATTTTGAACAGTGTTAGAAACTTCTTACATTTCTGGTTTGAAACAATACTAACAGCAGTAGAAATAAAGACATAGTCATTACACAGTAATATATATATATATATATATATATATATAGAAAGCATTTATTTTGAATTCAGGATTCATTTTCCTGGGTACTGTCCTAGACAGTTTAAGCATTTTAAAGACCATACCATAAATCTATCCCTGGTATTTTCCACAACTGTTTAAAGTTACAAGAAAACAGGCTCTGGAAGCTTTGCTCACCCATGTATGCACATAAATCTCTTCTGGCTTTCCTCGCTGTCAGGCAATTATAACTTGTAACTGCTTCCAAAGACACCTGACTTTCCTGATGAAGAGCTATAATAATAAATTGTTCCAATAAACATGATGACACTCAGAGCCACATAAAGGTAGAGTCAATTAAGAGCAACAAACAAGCAGTGCTTCAGTGTCACTGTAATCCAGCATGTGCCACCTCTGCTATGTTGTGTTTTGTTGTGTGCACAGCACACAGTGCCTTGTGCAAGAGGAGGAGAACTGTAGGATGATGGTGATGGCTTGGAAGAGCACAGGAATAATGTTCTGGGTTTGTGTTCCACCACTTTGTGCTCCTCGACTTTCAGAAGCGACCATTTCATAAAAGTCGTATTTGCTTTCCTTTGATTTACAATTATTGAAATTTTAATAAGGATTGTGCAGCGACTCCAGACATCACATATTGTCAGTGAGAAATTATAACTTTATTGCAGCACACACTGACAGCCAACTCATAAAAATGAATGACATTCTATATCATAACATCTCGTAGGCTGTTCAGAATGTTAATAGCTCACTTCATCTTTCTTTAGCATAATGAGGCAGACAGTGTACCAATATTCAACGTGAAAATGAAGATTAAGAAAATTTGAATTGAAGCAAGAAAGTAGCATTTAGCAAAGGTTCAGGCAACATTCAGATAAAAAGTTTCAATTAAAGTACTCTTAGGGAATCTTTTATCACTTGGAGCAAGGCTTTGTTACCAAATACCAACACTTACTAAATATAATTTGAAAATGGCTTTTGAAATGCTGCTTCTAAACAGGTCTATAGTCTTTCTCTTCTCCCATACAGTTCTCTATTTTTCTGCAGACTCAATTGTATGGGGTTGAATTGTTTTAGAATAATCTATTTTTCCACAGTAGATCAAGCTAAAAATGGAAGCAATATTTATGAGAGATATTTTTACTACTTTTATTAGCATTTTCAAATGTACCTACTCAAACATGGGCAAAACTGCCCAATTATTTATCCAAATCTGCCAGTATTGTTAATCAAAAACTCTGCAGTCACTGGGAGCCCTGGTTAAGATACCTGCAGACTCACTATATCAACTATGAACACATTTCTTCATAGTATGAACCTAAATCAGCCAGCTACTCATGAGTCAAATTATCCAGTATAATAATGCACCTGAAGTTGCTGCTACTGGCTTTAATTTTGTTGTTGATCAAATAAAAACTCTTACTTTAGCCTTTTAAGGGCTCCTTCTTTATCTCTAAGTATATCAAAACTAAAGAAATTTAAAGTTTTGGAAAATTCCTTAACCAAAATATTTTCTTTTCTTTTCTTTTTCAAAATGCATGCACTTTTGAAACAGTCTTATGGATCTGCATTCTTAGTGCAGCAGCTGAGGCAAATGCAGCTCCTTGGATGTGGAAATAGAACTGCATCTGTTGGGAGGGGATTCATCCCATGGTGTGGATAGAGCACAGTGGATTGATATTCCTTCTAGGAACAAGATGGCAGATTTGCTCCTTAATCACTCAGGAGGCATTTTTCTGTGGAGTGTGAAAAATGTCAGATCTGTGCAATGTTTCATCCATCTCAGTGATATTTGTGATTATCAGCTTACTTTGGGGGTGCACATCACTGGCAGTGCAGGTTGTTGGTGCTCAAGGGCACCAGCCCCAGCCAGCCTGGGGCTGCCACAGAGAGCCCTCTGCTGTTGGAAGTGCCCATGGGTCCAGGACAAACTGTATTTTAGTAATATCTCAGTGATAAAGAGGATAACTTAATCTTCAGGATTGTTTTTTTACCCTTATTCAAACCAAAAAGTAATTTCTTTGGAGCATTCCCCTGTGTCTGACACCTGCAATGTTGTCACTGAAGTACATGAAATAACAGAAACATCCTGGAAGCACTACTAAAGCCACATCCAATTTTCAGCCAATTTAATTGAATTTTCTCTCCCCGTTCCAAGTACAAAGAAATTAGCACTGTATGTTCCAGCTGAAAGAGACACTCCTGGTGATGTATGCTCTCCGTGGAGATCTGTCTGCTCAAATTTAATGCTCCTCCTCTGTTTGTCTGAACTGCTTTGGCTACTGCTTTTTTCACCCTTTTGATTTTAAACTGTTACTCCTTTGGCATACTTTTCAGCTCATGCCCTCTGGGTTTTCATCCCAAGCAACTATTCCTTCTGATTTGTTACTGAATGGCCTAAGCTGATTCCTAATTTGATTCTTCAATCATTAATGCTTTTTATTATGAGTGATTCTGAAATTTATTCTGATGCTTTGAAATATCCACTCTTACAAAGGTTTAATGATTTGTTGAATCTCCTCAGTTTATCACATTATGTTAATTTTCCTTTCTGCAGAATGGGCCATACACTAGAATTGGGTTGGTTCCTTAATCCTCATGACTGTAATATACTATTCCTTTTTCCTTTGTATTTGTTTCCTCATTGTGAAACTGAAGATTTCTCTCCCTTTCCTTGCTTGACCTCTGGTATTTGCCAGCTGTCCAGGGCTCAGGGGTACGTTTAAATCAATGATCCTGCACTAAGACAGCTCTCAGAGCCAGCCAGAGACCCCTCTCAGGCCCTTCTTTCTCCCCTCTGGTTGTCTCCTCAGTGTCTCCTCCTTCCCTCAGCAGTATGGGATTCCTGCTCAAATTTCCTTTCCCTTAATTCATTTGGTTCGATACACTGTCAAGCACACGGTGCTTATATTGATATTTATTGCTTTTTTTCCCCCTCCCTCCACAAAGTTAAGATTTACTTATTTGTGTTTCTGTAAATAAAAAAAAAGGTTAGACTACTTTGCTGTCTTTTGGTGATTTGCCTCGTTTTCAGTACACTGTATCCATTCCTGAGGCTATCAACCTCTGCTGAATATTCCTTGCACTCAAGGTCAGTTCCCAGCTTGCTACAACATATCTGCAATTACATTTGGAATTAAGAAAGCTTGGCTAGTCTGGTTAAACACAGCGATTCTTAATCCAATCTATACCATTCCTTTTATTTCACTGGCAGTTGAGAAGGTGGTAGTGAAATAGCTTTTGCAGCCACTTCATATATTTGATTTTATCAGTAAGTCTTAGTTCCCACATCTGATTGCTCATTGGAAAAGCTCAGAAGTAATTCTCTAAATCTAGTGAGTTTAATTTATCCCTATGTCATAAGTCCAGCTTGGCACTGGAGGTCTGGTGTAGATAATGCTACTTTAAAGGTTATCTGGCTTTCTGCAGGATTTTGGAAGCTCAGCTGCAGTGGAAAGTAACCAGAATGCAGCCATTGTCTGGCAATGTCATGGGCACCAACAGATTTATTGGAGGAATACAGAGGGAGCCATGTACATCACTGATGACAGGTGGGGATTGTCCCCCAGCTGATGGAATCACATCTCACACCTGCAGTATGGATTTACTGCACCTGCTGGCAGGCAGGGACTGCTCTGGCTTGATGGAATCGGCTCTCTCTCTGGCCATACAAATATACAGTAAAACAGGAGTTGGTTGGGCAAAAACTTATGTGGTAAGGTGTGTACACATGTGGCTGGTTACTTTGTTTGATTGTCTTGAATTCATGAGAGTTCAATTGTGTAAATCTGGTGCAGGCTGGGTAAAATTTTATGGATTGTCTCATTTTGCACCAACTCACAGAGTAGCTGGTAGTGGGCAGCCAAACAATCACTCTACCTGATGTATCTGTTTTCCCATTTACCAAACTTCTTTTTTCATGATTCAGGCATCTGTGGTCTTTTCCTCCTCACTTGGGAGTTGGACTGGTTTATCAAATTTTGATTTTCTGTCTTCTGTTAATATTTAGCTCATGCAATTTCTCTGAGAAATTATTACTGCAACTGCTGAATGCCATTTGTGGTCAAAACACCATAGCAACATTATTCATATACATCATTTGTGGTGTCACTGGCATGCAGAAAATACATAAATATGCTTTCCAGGCTTCACAGTCTTGAAAAATAATTGATGCTTTGCACAATTATCTGATAGATACTTGCAGATAGATGGCCTCATATTCTTTTACACCCTCTAATTTCTATAGTCTGTTCATGATCACTTAGATTTAGCACATACTGAAGCCCTGCTTCCCAGAAAGTGGCTGGACATTGCCTGTTGGTGGGAAGTAAAGAATAAATCTTTTGTTTTCATTTGCTTCCACACATGACCTTTGCTTTTGCTTTATTAAACTGCCTTTATCTTGACTCACAAGGGGTTTTTTTCCATATTATTTTCTCCCCCCCAGTCCTGCTGAGGAGGGGAATGATAGAGTGGCTTGTGGGTACCTGGCATAGAGCCAAGGTCAGCCCACCAAGCAAGCATATATTTCTAACTCTTATTTTAGACACATAGTACTGTGCTGTTATCCTCAAAAGCATTGACTAAAACTTCAGTTGTGCTCCTTACCACTGCCTTGTCTCTTCCCTCCCCTCTTCAGCGAGGTTCAAAGCTCTCCATGTTTCCATTAAAAAGAACATTTAAGAGGGAAAAGGATCTTCTAGTGATTTTAAAGATAAAATTTTCTTTAGAGAAAAAATCCCAGAAACATTTGGCATGGGTATATGCTGATCAAATATGTCTGTGCTTGAATACAGCATATCAACAAGCAAAATGGGAATTGCAGGATAATTGCATAAAATTAGTAATAAATATCCATACAGAATATGCTGTCTGGAAGAACTTCATGATAACTTTTTTGATTTTTAAACAGCTTGAACAAAACTGAGACCAACTCAAGGAATGTCTTTGTCCATGTCTGTTTGCTCATGTGTAAACAGGAATAAGAATATTTTCTTCCTCAATATGATGTTACAAATCTCAATTAGCATGCTTTCATTGTCTCAGCAATAAAATGTTTTGTCCTCTTGGTCTAAATGCAGTGTAAAAGCTACACATGGGCAACAGCAGAATTAGACTCTATAGTATTGTTAGAAGCCTAATAATCATTACTCAAATCATAGTTAATTTTAATTAGGGGTTAAATTTATAAAATAAAAATATGGAGCCACTGTTGTCCATAATTTGAGAAGGGATGATGGGAGAAATGTGAGATTAAACAGTTGCTGAATTATTATCAACTAACAAATGCAAACCCTGTCATACCAACAAAGCATTAGGTAGCCTGGAACTATTGAATTACAGTCTTCAAAATGTTTTCTAGATAGGAAAAAAAAAAAAAAAAGCATTTCTGGGTTACTGCAAAGGAACCTGTGTCACTCTTTTAAAGATAGACCTAGTGAGAAAACACGCTGATCTTAGGTCTGCAGACGTGAGTGTTGTTATAACTCCAGTGTTGTAAAATATGTGCTTGTGATTCATGACACATATTCAGTGGTTCTTCCATTTAGTTCTGGGGTTAATTTGATTTAAAACACTATTATCTGAATGGAACATGTCCTAAAAAGCAGAACATAATGGCTGTTAAATATTGACTTTTCAATTGGAAGGATATATTCATTATACAACTGGAGTTAGCCTATCTTAAATGTTCATAAAAAAAAGAGAATCAAAAAGCTATAGAATCAGTCTTGAAACGTACCCTTTTTTATATCAGCAATGATCTTCTTACTCTGCTTTTTATTACTTCTACTGCTGTCAACTATCTGATGTTAGAAGCTCTCTTTCCTTTATGGCTTAAATAATCTTAGAGACTCATTTAAAATTGTTGTGCACAATAAACTGCTCTGATAACTGCTGTTATAGGTTTTTCTGTAGGTGGCCTCACATTTTCTAATTTTCTGATAACCAAAAAGTGGCCTTGAAATATTTTTCCTCTCTCTTTATTTAAAACTTTCTAGATCATATGGAACTTGCATTACTTAGCAATCAAATTCTTCTTTTCTTCTTTTTTAAATCCAGTTTCCACATAGGATATTTTCAAAACTTGTTAGGCTAGTTATTTATATTTATTAAATTCCACTTGGCTTAACAGGTAGAGTAGCAAAGGAAGGTGTAACCCAGTGTTACAACTCCTCCCATCCCAAGTTCTCTGCAGAGCAGAGCAGGACAGAGCACTCAGCCCTCATTTCCAGTTACAGCAGTAGCCAGTGTGGAGACCTCTCTGCACATCTGTTTGCAGATGGGGAATCCAACTCTCCTGTTTTGCCTTCACTGGCCTTTCTGTGTTTCTGTCAGAAACTGGCTGTTTCTGTGTTGCAGTGCACATGGGACTCAACCAAGACCAGGTGTTATGTCCATTCTGTATATCTGCACTGTCAAACCTATACAGGTTTTACTTTTGCTCCAGTTCAGGTCATTCTTTGGCTGTGGTGATCACAGTTCGCATTTAGATCTGATTGGAGAAAAAAAAATACTGTCTGAGAGAGTTTTATTTGATTCCCAGACTTACTTCTGCTCTAACCACCACCTATTCTTTCCATCCTGTTTCTGTCCATCCTTCTTTTTCTGAACTAATAAATATTTATAAAGTGAAAGGTTGGCAACTGTCCCACGTGGCTGATTAGGGTACTTACCTGGAATATTATCCTTACTCCACATAATCCAAAGCAGAGGTGTGGTCTGGGTCTCATGTAAATGCCTCAGCCACAGAGCTATTTATTACTTGGGTCTTTTTCTGCTCTTTTTTTCCAGGGCACACATTCCCCACCAAACTTCAGAAATTGTTCTAGTGAAAATATAACCTAGCAAATGTCCTTGACCAGGTTTAAGCTTCAGCCACAACAGTGCCTGGATACTCAGGAACCCTTCTACCACTGCAAACAGGCATGTCTTGCATGATGAGAGTAATTGCAACCCCTGATAAATCCCTGCAGAAGTGCTTTTCCTACAGTCATTATTTCTATCCTACCTTCAGTGGGCCTGAGGCCATGACCTGCTGTTCAGAGTCTTTTCTGGAAGAAATTAGAGATCGAAAAAATTGAGGTTTGATTAAAAGATGTAGAGCTAAGTTACTTCAGCAGACTGATAACACTCTAGCAGTCACTATTCTTGGCATCATGTCCAGCTTAAGTCAGGGTGGGGAGAGGTGAAAGAACCCTTTGGGAGGGTGAGTTTTTTAGTTATGTGAACCAGCAGCTTTATTTCTGATGTCTTAGATACCAATTTTCAGCTTAGTGGAGCTGAAAGTTTTTATTTTTACAGCTTTCCACTCTACTTAGCTCCTTGCCAAGTCATAAAATCTAAGGTACTGCAATATTTAGTCTATTCATGTCCATATAGAGAGCTTACATTTGCAATATCCAAAATAAAGGTGGCTTTGCATGACTCCCATTTAAGCAGAGGCTTGAGGATCCCTGTAATAAGGGAGTACAAGAAGAATCATCCATTGTGTAAGTGCTTCAGAAGGTATAATGCATTTCTTTCCTACATCCAGGCATCTTTAAATTCTGATTATTCCTGACTGCCAGTATGGCCTGTAGTAGCCACAGGTATTGGATATAATTGAGAACATCCATCAGATATCTCTCAATTCTAGCACAGTACTACACCTGATCAAGATTAAAGCTGGGTGAAAAAAAGGAAAGTTGTGATGCAGCATTTTATCACTGCAAAATTTTATTGGATTTAAGTTTATTGGAGCATTTCAGAGTAATCTATTTGCTTTATCAGTAATTGGAATCATAATAGAAAAATTTAGCTTTAAAAACAACATTCATTTCATTGAGATGAACTGTTTCTACAAAATAGTAGAAATAATTTGACATTTCTCTAAAACATTCTCATACATTTCTTTAATTCATGGGAAGTTCAAAAATTTGTTGCCTTTTTCAGATTCAGGAAGAAAGGAAATTTCACAATATTGATATATCCGTTTTAGGAGTTGTACAGTTGAAATTCTCTGGTGAAGAACTTTGTTAACATATTGTGGATGACAGTGAAAATTGTGGCAGAGATATCACAGAAAGAATGAAGCTGTTCAGCACAGTTTGTGATTTGTATGAGAGGGCCTGCTCTGGGACCTGGCACTTTCTGTAGAGATTTAACAGCTCTGAGGAATGATATTCTGTTGGACACAGGAATCACAGGACTAAGCCAGAGGCAAAAGCAGGAACCAGGAGGCATAGGCTGAACAGACAGGAGTGGCAACACCTTTGATGTCTGAAAAGAAAGGAACAAGTTCCTTATCCAGTAGAAATGGAAATACAGTTAAATAATACTATAGCAAATAGAAATTGTTAAAAAAAAAAGTCCTATAAGGTCACGAGCACAAAAAAACCCCACTCTCCTTTTAAACCCCAAACATTTGTGTGTAGTAAATCTGCTAAAAGTTATGCTTTCCTTTTCAAAAAAAAAAAAAAAAAAAAGCAAGGAACTACAAAAATGAATGGTTCAAAATAACTGCATCTTTACAGTTACTTGTAAAACAGTAAAGAATAATCTCAAGACTATTCATTTTGATGGGGTTTGCCTCTTGGGTAGACTCAGGTGGTTTAAACAAGCCCAGGAAAAGGCAACCATTATTATAAACTCCTTGTGGTGTTTGGTATTTCTCCCTAAGTGCTTGTGTACTATTGCTAAACAAACTGTGTTTTAAGGATATTACTGATCCCTGCTCCACATTTAAAATGTAACTTTGTAATCCAGGACATATCTACATAACCTGGGATATTCAACCTGGTTTTATTTTACTGTTTTTACTGGCTAAAATAGACACTTCCAGCAAAATAGCCAGGAGACCAAAAGTTTAACATAATTTGGGGGGAAATAAATCTAAACAGCTTGAAAAGGGAAACACAATCCCATCCTGGGAGAGACTGTGGGATAAGAATTGATTCTTCAGGGACAGTGGAGAGAGGATGAGAATTATGCAGTGGCTGTGGAAATTATCTTTTTTTTTTTTTTTTAACAACAGTGCTGTATTTTAGTTTTTGTAAAGCAGATGACTTTTTCTCAAAGTAGTTGCTGAAACTTTAATCTTGATTTGATTGTGTCTGGGTTTCTTTTATTTGTGAATATTCCAACATCCAGCCTTTGATGTTACCTTTGAGCAGAGCCTTATCAGGTCCTGAAAATAGCTTCACAGATGAAAATTTTTTCTATTGTATTAGCCTGGTTTGAAAAGAACCTAATTGACCTGCTATAATAAAAGATTTGACTTTAAAGTTTGATCCCAGCTTACAAGGGTTTGCATCTCTTGGTTCTGCCTTTTGAAGACTTAAACAAGAGACATTTTTCAGCTTCTAAAAGGCTTTTAGCTCATCCACATGTATGGACAGTACCTAATGGACCCTACCCATTTATTCATTGGCCTCCACAGCTGTGAAATGTGATTCTTTTTACGTCTTACAACTTCAAAATGCTTTCTATTTTTAGGTCAAAATGAAAAATCCATTTGTCTTATTTAGCTTTTAAATATTTATTTAATGGTATTTTACATTCTTTCTGCTTTTGCCCTGGGCATTTCTTCAAAACTAATTTTAAAATGTGCACATGATTGATTTGGTTTTTGAGATAGGCAACAGGAGCCAGGTTTCACTTCCTCTGAAACTGCAGAAAAGTGATGGGGCCTTATTAGAGAAAGGGACTATTGCATTTGCCTTGTAAGGAAGAAGAAGAGCTGTTGCAAAAAGAATTATCATGATGGAACTTGAAAAAGAATAGGCTGAATTATTTTTTGGATGTGCTAGCTCTACCAGGTGAGAATCCAGCCCAAGAATTTTTCTGTAGTCTGTAACTTGAGGGAGGCATGAAAAGTCAAGCCAACAACATTTTATTGTCCGTAGATCTTATCACTGCAATGGAGAAATTCGATGATTTCTTTTTGAGCAGCAGAAATAGATTCTATATTTGCAATGTCTCTCCTATTTCCACTCCGTAGGTGTGCATAATCGAACGTGTCAGGTCAAAGGATGGAAAATTTTCTTTCTGGAGGAAGGCCCTGATTGAAGTGCTGAAGGCTGATTCTGCAGGCTGTGCTCAGGTGCAGAGGTTCCTGCTCACTCACACAGACCTATTGATGAGAACTGGAGCTCTGCACTTTACAGATGCTGGGCTGGGATTGAACAACCCGGCTCCGTGTTTGTGCAGTCAAAATTCTCACATCAGTTAATGGGAATTGTGTGAGAACAAGAATTTAGTAAAAAGGGAGAATGGCAGGATTTGGAGCTGTACCAAATGCTTAGGAAAGGCTGTGCTTCCTGCCCTCTCAGTTAGAAGTTGGGTGTTGTGAAACAGTCAGTAATGCCAAGACAGTTGGCAAGTGAGCAAAACCGAAATAATAGAATTAAAGGAGAGAAGGACTTTTTGCAATTAAAATTGCATGTACTGGCATTTCTAGTATGTGGCAGAGATCCTGCACATTTTACTCCTGAGTAACAAAGAACAGAGCTGTGTATGTCACCATGGAAATGTAAATGGAGCTCCTTTGACAAACAGAGAAATGTATGCCGTTCCTTTATGCTCAGATGAACTGCTCATAGTGGGATGCAAGAGAAGAATGGGATGTCTGTTACAGAAAAGATATGAACATGCAATTGTACTACCTTGTTCTCCATTCTGTTAGATTTTCATTAGGAGCTTAAAACATGCAAGGAGAAAAAGAGAGAGTGACTTTTTTTCCTAGCTAATTATTTAATACAGTATTTACAGCAGCAGTAAAAAATAATAGTGATCAAACTCATGGCAAAGAGCACAGAGGTAAAAGTGTAGATTTGTACACTATGCTGCTTCTGCCTGGGATGTCAATCTGCTTATTGTTCCTTAAAAAAAGGATGGATATTTATGAATGAATGGAAATTCCAAAAGGAGTGGGAAGCCCCTTTATGAATCTGATTGAAGGGATTTTATTATTTTTTTGGTTTGTTTAGTTTTTATGATTGACAGGTGTTTGGGAATTTTTGTTCTAATTCTACCTGCATCATTCTTTCCTTGCTTGGGGCATGAGAATGTGTAGAGTGCAAGTTAAACAATAAAAACGACCTATACTGGGAACTCAAGTGTTCATAACTTTTCCAATATTCTGAAGGCATCAGTTTATAATTTTGCTCTGTTCCAAATGGAACAGAGAGCTAGGTAAATAATATAAGATAATTTCTGAATTTTCTGTTGATGTTTTAACATATGTTTGTGCTTGATTTCACCAAATACTTCTGAGTTCAACTCCACAATGAGTCTGAGGACTCAGTGTCTGGCTCGTATGTTTGGACATTTGAACTAGAAATGTCTTTGGAGATCAGCAGAGGGAGATGGAGTTGCCAAGCCAGTTGCTCTAAAGTAAAACCATAAAGGCAAGGAAAACAGAGAAGGATTTAAATCCAAACTCTATATTTACCTTTTTTACTCCTTTTGGAGTTATGTTTCATGACTATCATAAGGTGAAGTAACTTTAAAATCTTCAGCTAGCCAATAAACTTTCCAGTATCCTGTTTTCCTCCTAGGAATAAGGATGAGGTTTCTGCAACTCAGGAAAAATTGTAATGTCATCTGTTGTTTTTGCTTATTTTAATTTATTTCACAGTCACTTCTTTAACTCATCTTCCTGATTTAAATCAATCATTCAGAGCTGCAATGACGTTTTACCCAGTCTCCATATTCCATTGGCTATGGAATCTTGAATAGTCTCAAGGAAATTTGTCATGTAGACATAGAGTGTTCTTTGTAAGTTACAGAAGATATTTTTTGGGTAAAGCTAATAGAAAAAATTAATGGAAATAATGAGGAATCTGAAGATTTTCTAATAACAGAAAAGGTCAGTAAATTAGTAATTGCCTCTGAAATATAATCATAATACTGCCTAGTGACTAAATTGGCTTTTTAAAATATGCTCAGGAGTGACTATTAGAATATTCTTTATGCATTATGAATTAAGTATCTTTTTTTTTTTAATTTGGAAGAAATTCACATTTAGGGAAATTAGGAAAATGCAGTGTATTCAAAGATAATAATAATAATATAATTTCTCAGATATTGTGGGGAGTGGGGAAGTAAGCTAAGGTGATGCTCTTGGTTTCCTTGGTACTAAAATGCAACTGATTTTGAAATTAAAGTGATGCCAGGCAGCAACTCTTGACAGTCACTTGGGACTGAAAATACCCAGCTGAGCATGCAGGATTGCTGTAGGGAGGCAGAATATTGGGTAGTCAGGGTGAAAAAAACACCAGAGAAAGGTTTGTAGTAAATGTGGCTTCATTCTCACAAGGTATCTATTTTTCCCTGAAAAGTTAATGTTTCTTTAAAAGTTGATACTCCCCACCTAGGCTAACAATCCTTCAGGATCACTTTAAGGTACTTGTTTCCCAAATACCTTCTGAAGGATCTTTGCCACTTTCTCCTTTCTGACCACCATGTCTCTTAGCCTGGATCTCACCTTGATTCCTGCTGAATAACAGAATTCTGATGGCTGCAGCTTCCTCCAACCCCACCACATCTATGTACACAGAGAAATATTGTACTCCTTGCTTTTATCCTTTGGGCTTGTTTCAAGGGAGAAGTTACCTGAAACTGGTTTGTTACATCTTCATGCAATGTTTGACTATGGAGGAAGTACAGTGCTCTCTTCTTACTTTGCCTCCAGTGACTTGTTTGCCAATCAGTGCAAAGCCCTGGCCCGAGCCTGGTGCTCTGGGCAATATCTCATTGCACAGCTTTTTCTGCTCCATATTCTGTTTGCAGGGATGTGTGAGCTGGGGGGTGGTTACAGCAGGAGAAGGAAGAACAAGTAAGTCAATTTGAGGAGATACATTTGCAGGCCTTTATATGGAGCAGTTGTTTTAAAGCACACCCCAGTTATGCTGGCATCCCAGGGGAGCTGCTTTGCCTTGCATTGTGCACCCCCCCCCCCCAAAAAAAAAAAAGAAAGCTCTTTATCTCAAGTTCTTTTTTTATGACATCTACAGTTCAGCACAAAGCACCATACAAAATTTATAGTATTCTGTACAAATGGTTCTCAACCCAAGGGGTTCAGACAGCCCTGCATGCCCATAGCACCTTAAAGTCTCCATGCTGTTTGAATTGTCTCAGGAGCCTGATTTGAGCTACTCAGTTCATAAACCTCATCTTAAGCCAAAACTGGCTGAATAAAGGAAACTGATAGTTTTAACATTGCTTTTCCTCTCTCTGTGGCTGCAATGGACATATTTGCTTTGTAATATAGTTGAATTTTGCAGCCATCTGCCCCACCTTGTGCTCTGTTTAACGGTGGGAAGATGAAGAGAGCTGGTGGTAGGAAGAGGGGAACAGGCTTGGGAAAAAGCTTAAGGGGGATGTGTGAGCAACAAGTGTGCCCCCTGCTTTTAGGATTTGTTACTGCAAGGACATAAAACTCCCAGCATTAGGTTTATGGTATTTTGATTCTGTAGTGAGTGACTTGGGAATAAGAGGATTAAAAGACAACAGGCAGTAGCAGACTTGTAGATTTTAACTCTTCCCAAAATGGTAATGAAGAGCTGGATACAGAAAAACAAGATTTAAATTCTTCCTTGTGCAGTTTTTGAGATAATGCCATTATATTATATTTAATAATAGATCTACTTCTGTTGTATAGATTTTTACTTAGGGATTTGGTAACTCTGTAAATCAACTTTACCATACAATTTTTTACTGTCTGCAGACAGAGGCTGTGATCCAGGCCACAGGTACCACAGGAACAGGCCAGGGCCTCATGGATCCTGGCCATGCCTTCCAGCAGGGAGGCAGCAGGAGCAGGTAGGAAACAGTCACACATTTAGTTCATTGCTAACAGGACACACTAAAAGTTCATAATGCCTCTTTCTATGACCTGGTGAAGGAAGTTTTAACACAGGTTCTCTTGTTTTCAGTGACTTTCCCCCCACCTTCCCCTCCAAGTTTTTCCTGGGACACTCTTGTCATATCATAAAAATTAATGGAATTTATTTATACTAGTTGCATTTCAGCTGTCAGCTTCATCAGGGAAATAGTGATTTGCAAACTGAAGCAGTGCTTGGTCTGGACTGGAGAGTGCTCCTGACCCAGCGTGGGCTCAGGCCGTGGGTCCCTAAGGGAAATCTCACACTGCAAACTTTGACTGCAAGTTTGGTGTCTGTGTACAGAAAAATGGAGCTTTTGGGGCTGTCAGTCAGGCACCATTCAAAGGAAAGACTTCATTTCAGAAAGGGAAAAAGGAATTGCGGGTTACTTTGTGTCGGTGAACGGCTTCCAGGACAAACTCAGGCACTCTGTATAAGCTAGTTACTAAGTTGCGGTTTATTATTAGGTGTGGGTGAAGAGAGTCCTGCCGAGAGCCGCCAGCCACGGCTCTTAAGCAGGACAGAAAGAGAGTGGGGAGAGGGGAATGAAGAGAGCTAAGAGGGGAAGAGGAGAGGGAAGAGAAGAAAGCTAAGAGAGCTAAGAAGAAGGGGATGAAGAGAGAGATTTCCCATTTACAATACAATAAATCTTCTCCTATGTTGCATATTCTAATTTCCAGTAACCAATCTAACACAAGATACAAATTCTATAGCATTTACATAAAGCCTATAGGAATCATTCTATTACCATACTGTGTTACACTTTAAAAACTACTCTTTGGACCCCAGGAGGGTCTTCTGTGACCTTCGGACTTGCTTCTCCAGGACCAGGTATTGTTCAATCACGAGGGGATTATCCTCTGCCGGCCATCCTATTGTCTTTTGGTTATTTAGTAACTGAGGTTTGGTATCTCAAAGACGGCTTTCATTTCAACCTCGCTTATAGTTTCTATATTCTCAGAATCTAAGCTTTTATACTTGTAAGATTTTCCAGATTCATCCTTCCTTACAAGGAACCTGCCCAGATCAGTCTGGTTTGGAAGGACAAAGAGAAGAACCAGTTTTGTGCATTGTCTGCTAGGCAAGGTTACACTGAATGAATCAATGGCTTGGCTTTCTGTTAATTCTGAGGAAGGCAGCATTATCACATGAGTCTTATAGCAAGTTTGGCATGGATTCTTTTGTATTAAATATGAATCCCAGTAGCATTGTATTCAAAAGAAATAGCAAGACAGCCTGTATTTCAAAACACTATTTTCAGCTAAAATCTCACTCTAGGAAGAGTAAAAGAAAGGATTCAGTAATGAAGAGGAAATTACAGAGATGGACGAACTCAAGCTATCTCAAAAACCTTCTCTCAAAAGATTCAACTTATGAAAGCTGTCTGTATCAGTTTTGATAACTTGGCTCTCAAGGACATCTAAAGTTTCATGAAATATATGAGGGTCCAGAACAGAAATGTTCAAGACAAAAGCTAGAGCAGATTTCTCTAGGAAGCACAAAAGAAAAATTCTAACATAATCTTTTTAATTTTCTAAAGAAAAGTTTTAGCTGTCTTGATAAAATGGACAGCCATGCTTGTAGGAAACCTGCTGTGTATAGAATTGTTGCTATTACTATTAATATTGGTAATAATATTATTACTGTGGATAATAGTACGTACCAGAAAATCAGGTATAGATCTGAATTAATATTGATGAAGCTAGACATGAGCTATACTACTGAGAATAACCTTTTACCCAATATTTTCTAGAACATCAGAAAAAGATCGTGAATCAAAGAAAGACTTTAAATTTCAAAACACAATGTTACTTCAGAAATAGAGCCCAGGCAATTCTCTCCTTGCTGTGTTCTCTGAATGGGAATTCCCTGCATTTGCAGGCTGCCCATCAACCGGGTAAGATGCAGCACAAGCACACAGCTCATTTCCCAGCCTGTTCTTACCCAGTATCAGAAATATCACGTTCAGCACTGGCTTTGCTGGTGCAGACAGGTCTGTGAATGACAATTCAGGAAGCCAGAAAATCTTCAGTGAAGTAGACAGCTGGAGAGCTTGTCACAGAAAAATTACATTAAAGATTCCAATTCACCAAGTCTTTTTTCCCCATATGCTTCAACATCTGGAATACAGGAGAGCTTTCTACATGTATGTATGTAGCCAGACAAAATGTTGTGCTGACTTCTACCTACTAGAAATTGGTACATCATTTGTTGTTTTTAGATGCCCAAGGGACACACTACAGTCAGGAGCTGACAGGTACCAAGGATCTATGAAGATTTATAAAGAAGAGTTTAAAAAATTCTTGAAAAGTATGAACAAAGAATGAATAATATATAATAAACTGATTCTATTCTGATTTACATTTGTATACATCAGAGGTAATTTATGGCAATCATAGCAGAATTCTAGATTTGCATTTTGACTAAGTTTGATTAATGCAGCAGACACTGATCTTGCTATAAAGTTCTAAACCTTCCTTTTACAAGTTATTAAAAAAACCCAAGAATTCTATGTATTATTCACCAACAGATGCTAATGTTGTTACCTTTCACAGGTTTTTAAACTAATTTTCCAATTAAAAGTACTGATTCATGGAGAATCACTAATAAAATTGAAAATACAGCACATTATTATTTTTTTATTTATAATATTCTTTTATGGTGCCAGCACTGCCTAGCATTGCTCTTCACAAAAAAAGTATTCTTGGCTGATAAAAGATTCCACAACTAAATTCATTCATAAAATTAGGATTAAACAATTTTCTTATCTCTCTTCTACTTTCTGGAGGGGTCATGACTGCACTAATGAAGGTTAAATAGACTGAAAAATGATTGGTAGACTATCTGTGGGAGACCTCAGAAACATGTAGCTTATGGAAAAAGCATTATAGCACCTACCACATCATCTGTCATATCAGGTGAAAAAAAAATCTTCCTTCAATTCCCCAGGCATTTCAAAGATAATTACTCTAAATACAATGGGTGAAGAATCCTATTACTTACGAGTCAAGTGTTCAAGCTCTTTTTTTCCCCTCCTTCTGTTTTATAATGTTTGGCTGGGTTTTCACCATCACTTTTTAAAATGTACGACTTTGTTGAGTCCCATATTGAAATTATAGTTCTAACTGAAGCCCCAGGAACATGTAAGCCATGCAGTGCCCTGGGTCAGTTTGCTATGCACGAGCAGGACAGCAGGCAAGGAGCCTTCTCTGCCAGAGGCTGATCCAGCCCCAGTCTGCATCCTCTGATGTCTGTTTACTGTCTGTAAAGATCAGTGCTAGGACTCCCTGGGCAGACAATGGAAAGTATAAAGCTTTGATGTGCCCTTATATTTGTTAAGGACAGATATAAGGACACATTACAGACTTGTCCAGACATGAATTGAGGAAGGACATGCTGTGTATTGTGAAAATATTTCAGCAGATAGGGAGTCGTCCTGTGAGAATTGGAGACTGGGCATGTTGACTGTGTGCAGATTACAGTTAGCTTAGTAGTGAGATGTCTGCATCTGAAGGAAAAGAATAACCCATGATTGCCATCTCTTTGCAAAGCCGAGTTAAAGGTTAATGCCAAAACTACAAATTTTTCTGTTTTTGCTGTGGCTGTGAACCAAACAAAACTTGCTTTGTGTTAATGGAAAATCCCATGACAGACTAACAAAAGACTTGACTGTGGCTAGAGACAATTGATTTCTTGAGAAAAAATGTCTATCAGGGAACCAAACTAAAACATGAGGTTTGCTCATGAAGAAGGGGTCCTTGTCTATGTTGTCATGAAGCTGGTGAGGTGTAAGTACACAGGGTGGGCACAGGAAATGCTCATCAGTCCTGGGAACCTGGGATTACATTAGCAGTATTTTCACTGCTAATGTATATGGTGATTTCTTGTTTAAATTGTTTTTCTGGCCAGTATACATATCTCCCAAATGGGAGAATGTTCAGGTGAACACAGTGCATAGTTGTATGCAGGGTTCAACAGTTTCTCAGCAGTTTTGATGTTTCTTCTTAAAAGAAACAGCTGGCAGGAGTGAGATCTGAAATCTCAGAAAGGAAGCATGTCTAGCTAACTGCATATCCTTAGCAGTCTCTTTGTGGCCTCTCTGCAGTGTGTGTTCAGACTCCAGCCTGAGTGCATATCTTCAAGTCCTAAATTCTGTTACACCTGAGATTTTCATCAGATTAAAGAAAACCCAATGTTTCTCTTGCCCAGAGCAATTGTTGGCCTAAACTTTTATGAGAGACTGACTGATTATGATTCTTTTCTCTGTTGGTAGGAAAATCATGGGCATTAAACCACTATCAACCTTTAGGTCAATTTGTGAGGGAAGATATACAAAATCAGTCAAAAAGGGCAGTTGAGCAGCTTGGAATCGCTGATGCCAAATCAAAATCCTTCAAGCTCAGATGTCAGGCAAAACAGTCACATTAGAAGTCAACATGCCTTAGCAGTCATACTAGTAACAAAGAATTCAAGAGGAATCATATTTAAAAATAGGAAATATATTTGTAGCAGAAAATAGAAATGTAACAAATTATGAAAAAGTGGAAGATATACAGCAGTACAAGAGTGAGAGTTTTAAACTCCAGTGCAGTCTTGGTGCTAACATATTGCTGGAGAGCTAGAGCTACTCAAAATGTAAAATCAGACACCCTAGAGACTAAATGTCTAGAAGAGATTCTGATTCTCGGTAAATATACCTTTAATCAACATGAAGAGATGAGAAATCAAAATCACCAGCCAGCAGCATGTCTCCATCAGTATGAAGAGCACACTTGGTGGATGCCAGGACACAGACAGTCCCCCAGAGCTGTCAGACCCAGACTGGCCAGTGCCACAAGAAGGGGCCATGCAAGAAAGCCCTTGGAAAACCCTTCAGCAAGCAGAAGGCATTAGCAAGGCAGTCACAGCTCTGTGGGGCACTTGGACACTGCAGCAAATGGCAGGAGGAGAAAACACTGTTCTCTGACCCATTCACTTACATTGGCAAAGGGAACAGCCATTAGAAGTTACCATATCCTTAGGTCAAAATAGCTGATTTCTTGATGAACTCAAGCAAGCAGAATCTTCTACTAAAACTTTGAAGTCTCTGGCACTTGCAGCTAATCAAATCTACCTAATAACATCTGCATCATTTGTATTATTATTTTTGACAGAGAACAGAATTTGTCAGAAACCTTGAATGTTTTAATTGTATAAAGGAGACTAGCAGGGAAGGGTTCAGTGTGTCCCAGTTTACTTGCTATGAATATTTCAAAGTGCATTTCTCCTCATGGCTTTGAGACAGCAGCAATCTATAGGAAAAACACAAAATATTGCCTTGCCCTTTCACTGTTTTGAAAGTTGGAGGGATAAGAGGAGCTGTTGGGGAGGCTGTGGCAAGGGGTGGTGCAGAGGAAAGATCATTTTTTTCAGCAGGATGGATGTTACACACTTGCTAACGGTTTGGACACCTGGTCCCAGGTTACAGAGAGAACACAGAGGCTGCAATCACAAAAGAGAGCACTTTCTTTGAATTTGAGTGCCCTTCATCTCTGTTATCCAACATATTTTCAGTTTCTTCATTAGATGTACATAAAGCTATTAGTGAAAGGCTCAGTTGCTTTTAAAAGCTTTGCTAAGCAATTCTGCTTTGGAAAAAAAACAACCTGTGAAGTAAATAAATAAATAAACCTGACAAACGTGTTTTTCCATAACTCTGCAGAGCTGCACATCACCTGCTGGCACTTCTGAATTCAGTCTGCTGCATATCTAATTGTTTTTGCTCTCCTGTATTTTGCTTCCCTTTCAAAAGCTTTTGCTGCTTCAATTGGTAAAACATCTTGTGGGCAATTCCTCTGCTTGCAGCCTTGCCTAGCACATTGTTTTCCTTTCACAAATATTATAAGGAAATAGAGAATGACTGTCTGGGATGATATAGGTTCTTTTGTTGCTATTACATGGGGAGAGGCTTGTGTTGTAAACCAGCTACCACCTGTTTTCATCTGAAAATGAAAAAGCAATTTCTTGTTTCTTATAAAATGCATGAAACATCTAATTAATTTTGCTTGTATACACTCATTTACATAATAAATCCTTATAGAACCACACACTGAAATCTTCACCAAAATCCTCAGTAACCCATTAAGACTTTTTTGTGTATTTAATAGTAGTATTTTCATGATTGGAAAGGGAGGGGGTGCATAGTGTCACACCTCCAACTCTGCAAAATCAGTGGGATCTGTTGTAGAAGGTTTAAAGGATTGTTGATAAATTTTGAAATCTGGAGTGTTCACTCTTCACTCTTTCATTCTCAGTCTCTCAACAATGCACAAATCATGTTTTAAAAATGTTGCTGCCTTCTGCTCCATCCAGATACTGCAAACTCTTTCTATACTGTTTCAGCAAAGTATTTGTCATATTAAGAGCTAGAAGACATTTGTGCCTCAAACACCATTCTGCCTTGATCGAGAAGGTATCAACAATTTAGTTAACAATCAGTCACAAACACAGAAAAAAATATGGGAGAAAAGCAGTGTGGCACTCAAGGCCGAGCACAGATAGATGGAGTTTAATCATCTCTGGAGCCTCTCTGGGGACTGTGAAGGATTTTAGAGAAGGCCATATGTGACTGTTAAATTGGCTTCAACAAATCAAAATTATCTGTAGCAGAATTTGATTTTTAAATCTATTTTTTAATCCAAAGCACTCAAATTTCAAATAAAACAAGTGGAAAATTAACTGTCATTTTTAGGACAGAAAGCTGTTTTTAAATAGAAAGTAACTGCTTCCTACGTGTTTTTCTGAAACTGTTACTCTCCAATTAAAAAGATTGTCAATAATGAAACATAATCTAACAGTTATGCCAAATTCTCTTGTTCATTTAAATTCTGAGGTGATGCAGTATTGTGCTGACCAGGTCTGAGCCTCAAACCTCTTCAAAAAACCACTTTAAAAGGAAAGATGAGTTTGTTTCATGTCAAGTGACTAGATTTCATCAATTCTTTCTCCTTGGGGATAAAAGGCCCTGTGGTTTTTTAGCTTTTTTATCTCCAGTGGCTATTTCTCTGAGTTCACCCCCTGCTCTCTCTGTGAGTTTCCATGTCTCAGTGGTCACTGCAGTGAATGAGGAGGGGCTGAGGGAGCTGGGGGGGCTCAGCCCAGGAGGCTCAGGGGAGACCTTTTCACTCTGTACACCCACCTGAGAGGTGGGGTCTCTCTCTTTTCACAAGGAACAAGTGACAGGGTGAGAGGAAATGACCTAAAGTTGCACCAGGAGAGGTTTAGATGGCACATTAGGGAAAAGATTCTTCCCTCAAAGGGTTGTCAAGCATTTGAACAGGCTGTCCAGGCAAGTGGGGGAGTTACCATCCCTGAAGGTGTAAAAACGTCTTGTGGCACTTAGGGACATGGTTCAGGTGTGGACTTGGCAGTGCTGAGTTAATGGATGGATTCAGTGATCTCAGAGGTCTTTTCCAACATAAACAATTCTATGATTCTGTGATTCCACCCCAAATTAATTCCAACAAGGTAACCGGTCAATTATGTATTTCTAACCAAACACTTGTGCAATTTTGAAGGAGTATTTTTCCCAGGGTGGTCATAATTTTCAAAGATAGTTAGCACTAGGCAATTACCATTTTGAAGAATAGATGCTGACACCATTAAAAGTGGGTACTTAGAACATATAGTAGCAGTGTCACATTCATCACAGCATCTAAGAGACAGGATGCTTAAATGCAGTGAGAAGGCTGTTAATGCAGAAATGTTTTAAAACTGCCATCAGATCTCTTGTAGTCAATACTTGTACTTTACATAAAAATTGCCTGCACTGATGATAAGGTAACTTGTCTGAGTTCAAATCATTGGAGAACAATCAAATATGATAAATGATTGCCAGCTGCTGCCATTTTCAAAGTAGAGACAAAGGGCTGAGAGAATACAGCTAAGACAATTCACAGGAACTTCAAAGGAGTAACCCCTTCAAGTATTGTGTCATCCCTGACACTCAGTCAATGTAAATGATACCTGATTTTATAGGCAGTAACAGGTTTATTTTCAATCCATCCAAAACCTTCTCTCTATATTTAGTAGACTCCGTCTATACTGAAAAACAGCATTATACATCTAACTTGTCCATAATTATTATTATTTAGAACACCTATTATAGAGACTGCCATAAAATATTATCAGACCACCTGTAGTGAGCAATTGAGTTGTTGGTGGCTGTGTTCATGGTCAAGGGTGCATAGCACTGTTACAAAATGATGCCTGACTGAACTTCAAATTCAATGCATTATCAAAGCAGGTACATAAACCAAAGGATAATTTTTATTTTATAAAAAAAATTTGTCATAAATATGCTTTTATATTCAGAAAATTTCCATGAGCTTACATGCAGCAGGGCAAAAATATATCTAATTTTTTTGGGAAGAAAGGAAACACCTGTTTGGGGACCAATTAAGAATTTCATAAACTATCAGTCCTAATTACTAAATAGCTACAGGATTCTCATTTAAGCAAAATCAACCATACTTGAAAACTAAACTTGGAATGTAAATGATGCAATCATTCATAATTCATTCTGCCAAGCACACAAAAGCAGAGCCTGCAGTAGGCTGTTTTAAAATCTTTTGTGCAGATTAATCCAGCCAATACTAGATTTTTAAAAAGCTGCTAAGGAGAAACAGATCTTCTAAGCATACTATTTTTTTAATCCAACATTTTTTACCAATCTGAAAGTTGAATACATCTACTTTAGAAGAAAGACTTAGCAGAAGAGGTAGAGTCATAAGCAGTCTCTGTTTGAGAATAATAATCTGCTCAACATTTCCTGCTCAACAGAAATATTAGCTGCTCGTTAGGAATGTTGTATGGTCATTTGCAAGACTCATACTTGCTTGTAACTGTTCAGTTAAATCTTAAATCTGGCAGTAGATAATGTCTACTGCCCATACATTAGTGGAATCAATGGTCCAAGGCAATCCAAGATAATTTCTCAGGCAAGCTAACTGAGGGCAGGACCTCCAGATCTCGAGTACAGCTACAGCTCCCCTGGGGACAAAGAGAAGACTTTTAAATATCAATCCTTGATTTGCAGGTCTCAGGCCTTTTGCAGGCTAGAACGACCACACAAATTAGTTGTCCAACCTCAGGTTGCTGTTGCTGTTACCCTTATCAATGGAAACTCACTAGAAGAGATGAATATCAGCTCATCTTGCATGGCATTTTTATGTGAAATCACTTTCTGCACACAAATAAGTACCACCCTATGCACACATAAATATTATCCCCACAGGAAGTTAGTTACTTAGTACAACACATTCCAAAGCAACAATTTATAGTTGTTTAGACAATAACAGTAATAATAAATAAAACCTATAGATTTATAGTGTTATTCACTTATCAAAGTGCAAATTTTAGCTGAAGCTGAGAAATTCAGTCTATGGTGTTTCTGTGTACCTGTAGTAAATACTTTGTAAGGTACTATTAATACTATGAGTAGCTTGGGAAAGAATTTGCAGTATAAATTATATTTATAAAATTTAGCTTGCAATTGCTTGAACCAATTGTGAGATCCTCTTTGCCATCACTTATTCTTTATCAGTTACTGTGGAGAGAAAAACTGAACCAACTCATTAATCACAAATTCTTTGCTGATGTTGTAAATATATATAATGTATTCCTGTACCTATAATAATTTTATATTCCATATCTATGATCTATCACTTCAGAAAATATTATTAAATTCCCTATGTCTTAACCTTTCTTTGACAAAAAAGTACTACATTCCTTCAAAATCACTTTCCACAGCCATTCCTATCAATCAAACACTATACAATATAACCTCTCCCTAATTTGTGTCTTACTCTACAGGATATACAATGTAATGGAGCCAATAAAATTCCTGTGAATTCTGCACTGTCCAACCAGGAGTCGATGGGATCCATGCTGGGCTGGCGGTCTCAGTGATCCATATGAGTGTAGCACTCACAGGGATGGCTGGGTACATATCCTGAAAAACCTCTTCACCATTAAAGCTGATTTAGGACCTTCTGTTAACCCTGGTTTACTCCTGATTGTTCAGCTTCAGTCTGGTAATATCATGTGTTGCTTCCCTCTTTTTATTTGCACTGGTAAATCATATTAAATGGGGCTTTCTGCAGATGGTCACTGTGTGAGTACATCTTTTGGTTGAAGACAGATGGTAAGATAGGAAGTTTGAAATTGCAGCAAACCATGGATTCTGGTCCCTCCTGTCATACTGAATATCTATATATTCACTCAGGCTTTTACTTGAATTGGGGTTTTTGAAGAGTTGAATTCCCTAGAGAGTGTGCTGAGATTTTTAATTTAACGCTCATTACTTCAACAAACACAATGCATTTGCATTTGCAGGGCAGGAAAATAAATGTTTAAATGGAACTTAATCCCATATTTTGAAAATCTGCAATTTATTTGAACTCTCTTACTGTTCACTTTGGATTTCATTAAAGAATGATGGCATAAAAAAATAGGAAGCTGCAGCATTCTTTCCTAATTTGAAAATATAACATTACAGGTAATCGAATATAATTGCCCAGAGATTTAAGGAAGTGTTCCCACAGAAAATAATTTATCTAACAAGAAAGAAAACCCCATTGTCCACTTAGAAGGGTTAAAGGTGAGGAAGTGGGTATATAAGTTATGCTATGCATTCAAACTCTTGACATAATTGCATTTGTCTTTGTGTTTTGTGTGCAAAAACCACATTAAAACATGTTCTGAGAGTAGTATTTACTTTAAAGACATCTTTCTGCACGTGTATTAGGAAACATGAAAGAAACTATGTAAAAGTTCAAGCCTTCAGCATGTTTAACCATTTATGAGTAGTTTATGAATATTTTATTAACTATTGCTTGAAAGAACAACAAAAGTGCTGCTTGCCAACTCAGAGAAAGTAAGTGATCTTTAGTTTAATGATTTAACACATATAAGCTTTATGAAATGTGCTTGTTGCTATGGCAGACATGCAGTTCTCTGACAGAATAGATGGGAAGGTAACAGGATGCACATGGAATTCTTTTGCGTGAAGAATATCATCCCTTTTGGATCATTTTGACTCTGTCTGACTTTTTTCTTCTACAGGCTTAGTTTACTGCCTTGAAGAGTATTCTTTGCTCTTGGAAAAAAATGCATCCAGCAATTGAATCACCCCCTTTCTGAAAGTGAACAACCTTGTGATGCGCTTTTTGAAAGTATCTGTTGCCTTTACAGTAGTTGAACTGTGACATATTTTGAAAGATTCTGAAAAAAATATTGCAATTTCTGCCAGTGGAAGTGTTTCATGAATGCAAGAGTTGTGCTGAAAACTGAGCTCAAATTCCTACTATATAGGGTATTTTTTACCTCTTTGTATATCAAACACTATATAATATAATCTCTCCCTAATTTCTATCTTACTATACAGGATATACACTTTCATGAACCATTCATAATAATAGTAACTGTGAAATAGTGGTTGTTATTTTGACTATGATTGTTTTAAAATGTCAGGGAACAGAATGTGTTGTTTGTGTAGATTCTGAAACAAATTCTCAGTAAAGGAGGCACAACTGAAACATCAAATCATTTGTATAATTAACACTAGAATCTGATTGGAATCAGAGATATCATGTTATAGGAGATATATGATATAAGAGATATAATGTTGATAGGAAGCCATCAGAGAGGATGACATGTAATAGGATATTTAAATGTAGAGACAACACAGAAGAGAAAAAGCTGGGGATATAATGACGAATGTGTTAGCTAGGACATGGAATTACAAAGAATGATATTTACTACACTGAAATGGCAAGTGTAGCTAGAAAGTTCAAGAGACTGTGTCTGTTTCCTGATGCCAATAAGGAAAAGTAATGAGGGAATACATATTTAAATTACAGGCCTAAGAAATCTGCCATTCCCACTCCAAGTATGGAGTTCCTAAGAGTTTCTACTTTGAGATTAAATTGTCTGTGGGACAATCTGTTTCCTGGTTAAAGCAGAGGAAGTTTTGGTTGGTTTGGACTACAATAAAGACAAAAACATAGGCAGTGCAAAAACAAGGGCAGCTAAATTTTGCAGGAAAAAGATCACATAAAAAACAACACACAATATAAAGCAATTACAGTGCCACTGATAGAAGTGCAGGTAGGAGGACTGGGACAGAGACATGAAGATTAATTCAGTGCATCTCCAGTCGAGAGAAAGAAAATAAAAATGCCTATTGGAGATGAGTCATGAGGCAAAACTAAGGACTTCATATTCCACTGCAATAGCTGTCAAAAACAAAAACAAAAACAAAAACAAAAACAAAAACAAAAACAAAACAAAACAAAAAAAACCCAAACCCTGAGAATCTCAAGGAATAAGAGGATATCTGCCATATGACTTGAATTGCTTCACAAGCTCTTGATTTAAATGCTCTGCAGGAAAAAAGTCTGCTATATTTGCAATTGAGTTATTAGATCACAAACCAATTCAATTTCAGCTGAATCATGGGACCAGATGCAATATGAGCCTCAGAAATATTGATAATATTACAAATATTACACTAGAGAAATGTAGCTGAGAGCTGGTGATACTCAGTATATGTACTGTGAGTCCTGTAAGCAAAAATAAGCTGTTAATAAGAAATCTGTGAAACAAGCAACATTATCTCGCAGTGTCTGTAACAGCTGACAGGCAGAAATACCTTGCTACAACAGTGTAGCATAAAGAGCAATTTGCCCAACAAGTGCCATCAAAAGTACTTCAAACTGAAATAGGGCGGACAGCAGCATTGATAGGGATCATCCTCTTCCAGCAGCCCTAGGAAAACAATTGAAAAAACCCAGGCATATCTCCAAAGGGGTTGTTACATGTCAGAGCAGCACAGTATGGATCTGCCTCCAAACAGTGCTGACAAGGTCTTTTGGTAAACTAGACATTGGCATTGGCTCAGAAACCCCTCATAGTGAAGAACAGCATTTCTCACAAACAGCCTCTGAGGGTTCTTGCCTGCTTTGCCAACATTCAGGAGTGACTGTGTTGTGTTAAATTATACAAGCTCTCCTGTCACCTGACAAAGTCTTCTTCATCCTGTGGTAAGTACCTCCAAAGCCAGGTAACTTTGGATGCTTCCAGGAAGCATTCTAGTTTCCACTGAACTTGGTGTAAACTGAATGAGGCATTAAGATCAGAACAGATAATATTGAAAATTGAATAGGAAAATGAAAGGGCAAGGAGAAAGTAATGCAGTACTATGACATCAAATCACAGTGACTGCTAAGTAAGAAGAGGGAGAACACAAGGCTGAGTGGAAAAAAGCTGGTAATAAGCTTCCCTACTTTGGACAATTTATTTGCCATCCAAACCTTAAGAAAGCTTCCAGGAGAAGTATCACCACAAGAGTCAAAAGCACCTTAACCCTTTGGGCTTAGTTCCCTTTCTTGTTAGTGATTCACATCCACATTCCCATATCTGGGACCAGTGTCCACCAGGCTGCAAAGGGTTCCTCCTGCCTCTCTTGCTGGAGCACTGTTGGAGTCCATGTGGAAATAAATGTTGGATGAGAAGTATGAGCAGGACTTTAGTCTCCTGGTCCTTTACCTGAGAGGAAACTCTGATCTAATTCCTGCTTTAGTTAATGTTATTTGTACTTATTGAAAAAGTATTGGCAGGAAAATAATCTTCTTTTCTCTTTCCTTGCACCTCCAAATAACAACTTAGTAGATGACAATGATGAGTTCAAATTCACTCAGGCAGAGAACAGAATGAGACCTGAATCTCCTTCATGCTGCAAAATTTACCTAGCATCTAAGATACTAGAAAACAGAAGATTGATGAAAATGACACATTTGTGAATCTTTTCCTGAAAAGACAGCAAAAAAACTATTCACCAAAGATTATCCAAATCTGTTAAGTATTTGAGGGGTCTAAGTGAAACTGCAATTCATCTTTGTTGAATTTAGTGCACGGGGGGAAAAAAAATTGACCCACCATTTATCTACAATTTTGTGTAAAGGGAACTAAGCATAAATTCCAGGCAATTTAATAACCGATTTTTTAAGACAGATACATGCTCAGAACTTGAAGTGGATATTGTCAAGAAGAAGTGCGAGAGAGGGAGCATTCTCTTTTCCAGTAATGAATGTTCAACTGAGACCATGTGTGGGACAGAAAGGGAAGTGCAAAGAGTGCAGTGATTGACAGTGAATAGAGATTTCTGCCCCATGTGGTCACAGTGTAAATGTACAAAGGAGACTGTAGGATACAAATACACAGGCTGACCTGGCTCCAGGACATTCACACAAGTATTGTAATCAGAAAACTGAAAGGTGCTACTGTCTGCCAAAGTGCCCTGTTCCGACAGCGTTGCACTGCAGTGAAATGGGAGGATTTCCTGCCAAACGGGCATTTCAGCAGAGGAAATGTGACCGCTGTACCCTCAATGCCTTCTGCAGAGTCAGTGGGAAAGGCAGCCAAGAGCTGGGCGGTGATGGCAGCAGGGACAGACAGGGAGCCCGTGGCAGGGCTGGACCGTCACAGCACAGTTTGTAACAGGCCGGAGCTGCTGCGCTCCCAGCAGGACCGTCCCCTCTCCAACGCCACGGCCCCGCCAGCACACCGGGACAGTCATCGCTGTCCTCCTCCGCAGGGCAGGGGACACTGCGAGGGGGAAATGTCATGGATCGAGATAAAACCAACAACATCACTTACCAGTTACCGCCACAGGCAAAACTTCATTAGGGAAAAATTAATTAATTTATTGCCGATTTGAAATAGAGTCGGAAACAAAAAGAACTCCTTCGTGCCCCCTTTCCCCTCGGCGGAGCCTTCACTGCCTCACCCTGATCCTTGTACCTGCTCCTGCCCTGAGCTTCTGTGAGGGGCTCAGCCCTGCCCTGGGGGGACACTGGGACCAGCCGGGACGGGACGGGCCGGGTCCAGCCGGGCTTGACTGAATCCAGCCGGGATTGACTGAGTTCAGCCGGGACGGGCCGGGTCCAGCCGGGATTGACTGAATCCAGCCGGGATTGACTGAGTTCAGCCGGGACGGGCCGGGTCCAGCCGGGATTGACTGAATCCAGCCGGGACGGGCCGGGTTCAACCGGGATTGACTGAGTCCAGCCGGGCTTGACTGGCCAGCCGGGTCCAGCCGGGCTTGACTGAGTTCAGCCGGGACGGGCCGGGTCCAGCCGGGATTGACTGAGTTCAGCCGGGATTGACTGAGTTCAGCCGGGATTGACTGAGTTCAGCCGGGTCCAGCCGGGACAGCCCCGCTCGGCTCAGAGGCCGCCCCGCAGCTGGAGGGGGACACCCGGGCCGGAGCAAGGTGCGCAGGACAGCCGGACAAGGTAAGCACAGCCGGGGCAGGGCCGAGAGGTGCCAGGGCTCCTTCCCACCCGAGCACTGCCACCAGGTCAGTCCTTCTGGCTGGGTCTGGCTCATGGTCACAGCTACAAATAATGGCCGACAGGGAGTCCACTCCCAAAACCAAAGAACAGGGATCCTGAGTGCTTCAGCTCGTTCGGAAAAGTAGGAAGAAATGGGGTTTGGGAACCTGAAAAATGCCCCCAAGAATTAAAACAGCAAAAATACTAAAGGCAAATCCCCCCTACAAGTAATCGCCCAGTGTCAGACTGCCGCAGCGCACGGGTTTCATGGCACAGTGAGGACAGGCTCAGAAGGGCTGCGGGACGGGCTGTCCCTCAGGTGGGCTCCAGCCCGGCGGGCAGGGCTCAGCAGAACAAATGACAAAGGCTGTGGCACTGAACCTGCACCTGCCACCGACAGAAAAGGAAGGAAGGAGAATTTCAGAGAAGGTATCAAAGTCAGCTCCCTTGCTTATCGCTGTAAGCCAAGCTGCTGTTGCAGAATCTGAAAAACAAAATTTGCACTACAGGACTCTGAGCAAAAAAAACCCCAAAAGATGCAGTGTCCTTCATCCCCACACAAGCATCACTCTCCATTGTAGCAAACCTATTCCTTATTTGTATAGGAACCTGTACCTGGAGAAGGGTGTGATGCGTTCCTTAATGGATTATGCTTAAACTTCAAAATAGTTTCCCATCTATATGTTTTAGTTTCCATTATTTTCCAGAGAGAATATCTGGTTTCTGAACTCAGGACTAACCAAATTATTTTTATTTTTCAGTAAAAATGAGATTAGACATCAGGTTGCAACTCCACGAATGCTGGTCTTTAATAAACAATAGAAAAAAAAAAAAAAAACAAAAAACAAAAAACCCAAATAAACCCAGAAAACAACAACAACCTGAGGCTGCAAAGAAATGAGCTTAATTTTTTTTTTTTTATTTTTTTCCTCAAACACAAAGCCAGCTCTCTCTGGTGTTGGCTGAGGGAGTGTTCTGAAAAGTTAGCGGTGCAAAATCTGCAACGACACAGACCCAAACCTAAAAGAACTATTTCCGTTCCATAAGAAAGTTAAAAACGGGGGCTTTTGTTAGAGATCTTGGAGCCCATCGGGAGTGACCCTGAGCTGTCTGCTGTTAACGAGGGGCGGAGGCACTTTCCCAGCAGCGATTCCTCGCCCAGACGGGACCTGGCCAGTCCCCGTGAGCCAGGTGAGCGCAGGGAACCAGCCCGTGTGCCACGGGAAAGTTCTCCGGGCTCAAAGCAGGAAAAGCGAAAGAGTTGCTGTGCAGAGAGCAGTGTCTGCCTGCCGCCTTTCCCCGCAGCTGAGCCGAATGGCTTGTGCAGGGATGGCTGAGGAGCACCGGCAGCGCAGCCGGGCCGGGCGGGAGGCGGCCGGGGCAGCTGCGGGCTCCCTCCCGGGGCACGGGAGAGCGGCCGGGGCCGCGGGCACAGCGCGGGCAGGTGCGGGCGGACAATGCGGGGCGGGGGCGGGCGCAGGTGCGGGGCGGGGCGGCGGGCGGGGTGCGGAGCGGGGCGGGGCGGGCCGGGCCGGGTCCAGCCGCGCCGCCGAGCCCGGAGCCGCCAGCCGCGCCCGGAGCCGCGCAGTCCCCGCCGGCGCTGCCGCACCCGCGTAAGTCCGTCCCTCTGTCCCTCCGTCCTCCGTGCCCCAGCCCGGGGCGCGGCCCCGGCCGTGCTGCCCGCGGGGCGCTGCCCGGCCCCGAGCGCGGTGCCGCGGATGCCGGGCGGGTCTCGCCCATTGTCTGCGGCGCCCCGAGCCTGGGGGCGAGGTGGGGCCGAGCTGGGCCGGGGCTGAGCTGGGGCGGCTGGGAGCCTCTGCCGGGGTGATTCGTGGGTGTTTTCGCGAGCCCTGAGCCGGGGGCTGCCGCCCGGGGTCCGTGTGTCTGTCCGCCCGGCACTTGGGGCGATTGTGAGCTCGGCGCTGCCGGGGCTGCGTTCCCGTTAATTCTACTCAGGTGTTTCTTCTTTCCAGTTTTGCTCCCAGCTGGAGCCTCAAACCTTTTTACTCGTTGAGTGAGGATTGGTCGTTGAGTGAGGAAAGGTTTATTTATTTTAGATGATGTTGCCTCTTCTCGGTTGTCTTGGAGGAGAAGCGGCCGTGCTGTTACAGGTCTCTCTCCGCAGCATTCATGAATCCCCTTTGCCATCATAAGACATGTGCATCTCGAGTAATCAGTGAGATGTATGAGGCGAATGAATACTGTCTGACAGGGACTCGCCGAGCACAGGCACCTGCGAGCATCCTTTCCTCGTACAAGTCTGTGTCCTGATCACTTTGCTGCACCCACAAAGGTGTATTTCTTTAGCTGTGCAAGGTAGCAATGATTCAAAATATCTCATGTGAGAAGTGATACAACTCATGACGCCAAACTGCTTGTGAGCTTCAAGTGGTGCTGGGTGCTAATCTCAGTGGACCGACCGAATGAATGTACGTGCCTGCCTTGAATGCTTTTTGTTTGCTGATCCTTGGTGGACTTGCTTAGTGCATTAGTCTGTTGAGGCTTGGAGTTTTCTAGCCCCCGGGAGCAACACATTCTGTGAACACCTCTGTCTAACGTGGAGTTTGATTTCAAAGGGAAGCCCACGATGTGGGACCAGTGTTGTGATTATGGAAACTTACTGTATATTCTCCTTAAAGAAAGAAGAAACGTTATAGAAGTTTTTAAAATGAAATACAAGGTTTTTGCAGGAATACAATGCTTGTATTATCCCTCAATATAGCCATTTACTCCCTTTCTACAACAGTAGCAATTTGTTTTAATTTTGTTTTTATTTCTCTTTCTGTAATGATTTTCTCTTGATTCAATTTCTTTTCTGTCACTGTAGATGTTGGTCCCTGATCTAATTCTTAACAGCATTTGTAACTACAATTCAGTTTATGCCCTCATCTCAATGAAAAGAAAAAAACCCAATCTTACAAGTAGCGCCCCTAATAATTTCACAAGTTTCAATCTGTAAGATTTTCTTTGTTTGTTTGTGTTCTCTTTCAAATGTTAATATAACTTGTCCCGTTCCAGCTAGGTCTTGATTGAGAAGGTGATATAAAAATACACTGGCTCCCTTTAATGATCATTTTGATTGCTGTCATTGTGTGTTCTCCAGTTACAGTGTGATGTGAGTTGCAAGTCTCTACATCTCTTCTCCCCTTGTATTATTCCTCTTCACCAATATATTTTAGCCACCGGCAAGCCAATTTTTCACATAAATCAAATTTGGTTAAATATGGTGCTAAAATACACAGAACTGCTATGATGTTTTTCTTTCCCTAAGAAAACCAAGAAAGAAATTAGGATATGTATAAGGAGAGGTTTAACAGAGTGGAGAACTAGAGATTTCTTTTGGAAAAGAACCCTTACCAATCTTTATTGAATTTGCTCGTCTGCATGAAGAAAAGAACTGTTGTTGTGTTATCTAGCAGCTGTAGGAAGATTGACAGCTACAAATTGCAAATCTATGAAGGATCTGCCCATGACACAATTTTTAGTTCATTTAGATTGTTATCCTCCACATCTTGTCATTTGCAAAATTATATAAACAAGACCAGTAAGTTTGTGGAGAAGATGTAAATGCAGTGAATATACTGTAAAGATTTTGAAGCTCTTTGGGATAATTAGCAGAGGCTTGCCTGAAACATGACATTACTACAGTTAATTTAATTCAAATAGGAACACACCACTAAAAACATTATATTGTAGAGAAGAATTACATTTTAAAACATGCTAACTTTGTCAGAAGAACATTAAGTGTAGTAGTCTTTTTTGTTAAGATAAAGAGAACATCACTGTTGTTGTGGTGTGCTTTGCATTTCTAAACAGAATCTAATGAATTACAAACATTCATTATGCTACAAGCAATTGCTGAAACTTCTGAGGACTCCAAAATAGAGATTTATTTATATGCTCATATTTGCATGTTTTCTGATTATGTTGTCTTTGTAAAAATAGAAATAAATAAAAAAAGCTATTGTTCAGAAAGGAGTTCTCTCCTAGCTCCAGATCTTTGGTTGGTCTTTGTCTGTTTTGGAAATTTATGTTTAAATACCTCAGTGTGTTCAGGTTATGGAACTTTCTGTTGGGTAGTGTGGGAAAGCTACAGAAGGGGTCTGGGAGCATTTTTTGTTGGATCCTGTCAGAGTTAAGGGCACATAATCTGCAGCAGAAGGTCAGGTTTACCAAATGTCTGTGAAAGAAGGTAGCTGAAATTTTCAAAGATCAAAAAGAGCAATGTGCTAATTTTAAAGCACATCTTGCATACATATTACTTTTCTTAACATGTTAAAATGTGGAAAAAATATTTCTGCGGTCTGTGTATTTATCTAAATGTTTAACAACTCAGTCTTTATTAAACATGGTATTTATAAGCAGTTACTGTTTTTCTAGTGCTGTTTCCTTCTCTGTGGACTCAAGAATGAGCCATTGGAAAGGGTCTGTATTTATAGGCCCAAACCAATTTACAGCTTTTGAATGCCTCAGTTCATGGCTATACTTGGCACTGTACACTGTGGACTGTTGGACTGTCACTTTCCAAAAATGGATGTCTTTGAAACATGTGGGTCTCTGGAGTTCAGTTTCATCCTGCCTCCTCCTGGGTCTGGTGAGAGCACAGCAGAGGTGCTGGTCACAGCCAGGGACAGGTGGGACGGAGCCCCTCATGTGTCCTGCTGTGCTCTGGCACTGGGGCTGCTGTGCTCAGGGTCCAGACAAAACTGGGAGGTTCCTTTGGGGATGTGGATGGAGTGGGAGGATCACATCCTCTGCTGCTCACCAAGGAGAGGTACTGAAAATTTATTATTGAATTCTGCTGCTCTTTACAACTGGTTTTAATTTATTTTTAAATAGTGTCTCTTAAACCTTTATCATGGGAATTAATTCCTGCCTTGGCACTATATTTTTAAATTAACTCAAACCCAAGCAGATTCAAAATGCAGGAGACCCTTTTATAAGTGACAGTCTTAATGGAAGATGATAAAACATGGGCTGAAGAATACATTCCAATTCATCTGTTGGTTTTCTGTGCCCTACTACAGCTACATTGATTATTCCTGATACTCCAGATGATTCTCCTTGAACACGTTGTGGTGAAACAGAAAATTGCAAAGTGCACATCTGTGGGAACTGTAGGTCATAAAGGCAGTCCTAGGTTTGATCTGAAGTAAGCAAGTATTGTTGGTCCCTCAAGGAAGTGCTTAATGTCTCTTTTCCAGACAAGGAAACAGTCAGTAAGCATGGCAGGAAGTTTTAAGGGAGAAAAGTCTGTATCTCAAATTATGGTGATATTGTGGGTACTTTAATTGTGAACTAATGTAAATGGTGTCTAGAAAACCAGACAAATCTTCAACATAATTGTTAATCAAAGTGAGAAGGGAAAAGAAAGATGAAGCATTTTTGAAGGCTGATACTGGGCAGTGTCTCACAGCTAGAAATGAACGTTATTCAATCAGAGAATGAAGGAGGGGTTTTGGGGGAGTATTTTTTTTTTATGGTATAAAACAACTATTTCTTCCCTTGTAAGCTGAGGATCACTTGACTTTTTCATACAATTCAGATGTTTGAGCCAAGCCTTTTTTGGCAAGTAAGAGTCATTGTATTTCTCAGTGTGTTCTGCTCCTGTGGCAGGCCTGCAAACGCTGTAAGTGCTTATGCTGCTCTTAGCCAAGGGTCTGCTTCTTTAGCTTAAGTAGGAAAGATCTCCACTTGGAAGAGAAGCTTTTGAGTCCTTTCTTCCAGAGCAGGAGGAGTTCCTATCAGTTTTGCAGTAGTACTTTTAAGCAGCTTCAATTACATATTCTTAACTTTGTTTCACTAGCGGGAGCTCCCCTTTCAGTATCTCTGACCTTTTTCAGTGAGGTTAGCTTCTGCTGAATCCACCCTGCCTGTTCTGCTAGATTGTAATTCCCTTTACAAGGTCCACTTTTACCTTTATTTTGTGACTTCTGGTTTTGATCATATTCCTTCAGTTCTGAGAAATATTTCAAATTCCTTAATCCTTATGTTTCCTGCTGATACACCACTTCTATCTCTTTTAGTCTATCCAAAGAACCCAATTCCTTGTACTCCAACTGTTTGGTTTGCTCACTACCTCTAAGATCTCTTTTACACCTACAACTTTTTCTCCCACTTCAAAGCTAGTCAGACAATGTGACAGCTCATATTTTCTGTATCCAGCTGTAGCATGTATCTGTAACTGGTATTATGTTTCTGAACCTGAATTTTCATGCCACTAACACTGCACATGAAGTTTTCTTTGTGAACTGGGTTCACCCTGGCAGTGTTACTATGAAAGCAGGTGATACATCCATGTTCTTGGAAGTAGCAGAATTGGATCCTGTGGGTGAGAGCAGAACCATTGCACAGAATGGATGAGGCTATGTGATCCTAATTTTCTTTGTTTAAAAGGTAACTGACAAACTGCTGATGAATTGCATTTGCTTCTAAACCAAAAAGAGCCATCTTCTTGAGTCAACAGCCTTGCCCCTTTTCCTTGCTAGTCTTCTAAGGCTCAAAACTTTGAGATCTATTCCCTTCTACAGAGCTTAGTTTTGGTCTACAGTACGTGTTACAAGTCTTTTTGGGAGAGGATGAAGTACAGATTTTGGCTTTTTTTGTAGTTTCTCTAAAAAGGAGTAGTCCTGCCCTGCATTTCTTTGTGACTAATAGTGTCTTGCTAGTTCATAATGGGAAATATTATTACAATTCCAATACTGACCAAATTTTTTAAATCTGCTTTAAGAATGCTTTAACCTCATTTGTCTGTTGGTGTGTGGTAAGGAAAAGAGTGAGTTCTTCACATATAATGAAAATGAATAGTAGAGAGCCAGACATAGCCAAGCTGAAAATGTCAGATCATAAAGTTCAGCATCTTTGAATTGGGGTTGAGGGAGGGAGGCCCACTTACACTTTGTCATTTCAAGCAAGTATTACTTTTTTCACTTTCTCATAATTCAAAGAGCAGGTGAATGAACCTGTCTGAGGCTGTAAAATTAAAAAGAAAAATTGCCTTCAGAAGGAATGGAAATCAACCATTTATTTCACAAAGCAGATCAAGACGAGATTTTTCAGCTATAAATGAGAAATTACATAAACATTATTAGCATGAAAATGGGTTTTTATAGTGAAAATTCTAATGCAGTAATAAGTTGAATTTTTTGTTTCATAAAATAGCATAAATAGTGTAAAATCCCAGTATATGAAAGGAAGTCAAAAAGTCAAGTGTCCAAATCCAAATATTTTGTAAATTAAACTTAATTCTTTCTAGACAGTCTCCTTAGATCTCTCACTCCTGTTCTGGCCATGAGTTAAATATTTTTTTTCCTTTGAAAATGGACAAAACTCCACTTTTTTTCCAAACTGCTTGAGGAAAGAAGCTTTTCCTACTCATTGCCTGGATAGCTCCACCAAATTTAAAAAAATACTCAAACAAATAAATCTGGGGAGGGTTTTTCCATGTCCCTGAATATGTAAGATAAAATCTGTTGAACACATGCTGAATTTCCTGAGAAAACAGCTGTTTAACTCTAAATTTAATGGAGAATTTCCCACACTTATAAAGTAGCAAATTTTCCTTCTTCCATGTGAAGCATTAGTCTCTGTCATGAGGACACATTAAAAATTATTTTGTTTTGATCAAATGTCAAGTCTTTTCACCAATACAGGAAAGCCTTCAGATTTTCCCAGAAAACATCACTTGTCTCTGTTAAAGCCTTCCCATTTCCTCTTAGCAAATTACATAGAGCAAACTAAAGCCCTTGCTTTATCATACATCACTGATGAATAATTTATTTTAAAAGAGCAAGAAAGGGAAAGAAAAAGCCTTTATGTAAAATGTCAGTGTAATGACACTTGCAATGTAACAGGGAATGTTGGGCAGCTCTGGGCGGGCACAGAGCTCCAGTCCTGCCCTGGGCACACCAGGGGCAGCCTGGAATATTCTGTGTGCAGATCCCCTGGCCTGCAGGGATGTGTCTGTGCTTGAAAGCCACTGAAGTAAGAGAAGCAGTGTGAATTAACACAACTGGAGCACTCCACTGCTGCGAGGAGTCCTGCATGGGGAGCAGTCTGAGATTTCCCATGTTACACTCTGTAGAGTGTCCCTGGGAGTGACTTTGTCTCTCAGGGTGGAGCTGTACCCTGCAGAGCCATCACTGTGGGCACAGGGTGGCATCTCTGCAGGTGTATGGGTGAGGGGGAGAAATTACCTGATAATGATGGCAGCAGAGACTTCATTGCCATCCAGCCTGGGATGGCTGCATTACTCACAATGGAGATGGATGGGTGCAGAGAGTGGAAGAGATTGGTACATGTGTAGGTATTTACCAGCTTGAGAATAAGCTGGAGTGAAGATAAAATGCAGTTAAATCTGAGAGCACTGCAGTCTGGGAAGTAACACCGGTCTGCAGTCACTCTACCTTGTAGAGATGTTCACACACATGCTTCAGCTCATGATCTGTGAGTATGGAATTTCTGAAGATGGGAAATTATTTGCAAAAGGGGGATTTACCTTCTTAGGCTTTCAGTTGTTTAAAAGAGTTTTATAGTTTCAATTTTGGATGTGATAAGAGGAAATACATAATTTTCATGGGGCTTTTTGCTTTATTGAAACTGTAAATGTAGAACTCTTTTTCCTTGTGCATTATTTCAGTGTGTCTCTACCAGACACACTCATTGAGAAATTTTCGAAAATGTTTTCACCACTTTGCTTTCTGGCAGACAGTTGTAATCCAGTTTGTCAAATGAATTTTCTTGATTGCCTTGCAGCATATGCAAACTACTTAGAATTGTTGTAATTGCCTCTGAAGAGTTGGGGTGGGGGGAGAAAACAACACAAAAGAAAACAAGCAAAAATTCCACTTTCCATTTTGCTGCAAGTATAACAAAAATTGTACTGTATAAAGGCAGCACAAAAATTACAACAGGGATAATATAATGACAGCAATCAAATCCACCAGAATTCTGTATAGTGATTGGTCAGGGCAGATTACTGTGTAAAACATTCAACAAGCTAAACTTAGACTATCAAACACATTTACTGTCTGACTTTCACTTGAACATAAATATTTGAGTTGTCAGTCCTGCAGGACTCTTCAGTGTGGGGATCTTGTGAAGATTCAGGGGTGTCCCCCTTCCTCCAAGTCCACTGTTCCAAGCTTCTATAATCAATTTCATTTCCACTACAATGATATTTAATGTATATACTATCATCTCTTTCTGCAGAATTTACAACTTACACTGACTTTGTTGCCTGTACCCAAGAAGGGAGAAATGTTTTTTCTGCATATTATGATGTTTGGGTTACAGGTAGTCTTAAGCTATTTTTTTTTCTTCTATGTTAACTTACATTCTTCTTACCAAAATCATGCTTGCAATATTTGTCAGGAGTCCTTGGAGGGCAGAGGTATAAACTCTTAGCAAACAGACAGGGCTTCACAGTGAAGTGAGAAAACCCTTTGCAAGATTCATGGTATGAATTAAGCTGCTGGCTGATTAGCTTTTGCAGCAATTTTTCCAACAGCTCAAGAAAGGCCAAAGCGTGGTACAATAAATCCAGAGAACTTAGAGCTGATATTCCTGTATCTTAGCCTCTCACTTTGTAAAATGTCAGCAGTCCTTGTAAATCAGGAGGTTCTGCTTGGTGTTCTGGGCAGTGTGCCTCTGGAGCCGGGCTGGAGGGAGCACCATGGTTGGTGCCTTTTGGCTGAAACCCTCCAGAGTTTTCTGGAGAAACCACACAGTGTGGGAAAAGACCACCTCGATTTGTTGCCAGGAGGTGTCACTACAGCTCAGGAGTAGCTATTTCATCCCCTGAGACCCGTTTTTAGGGTGTCAGGGTCTCCTCTAAGTGCTGGTGTTGTGGGTGCAGTTAGGCATGGCTGGAGGGGGAGCACTGAAACTGTGCAGGTTATTCATTAGTGTATAGACAGCTAAAGAGAAGATGATAGTGTGGGCTGAGTGTGTTGATAGTGTGTGTTGATAGTGTGTGCTGAGTGTGTTGATAGCATGTGCTGAGTGTGTTGCTCCCCAAAAAGGCCCTTTCTGCATCTCTAGTGAATATGCACATGCTGTGGGAATTTGCCTTTGGGAATTTGTGAGTACACGGGGTACCTGGGCAGCTGTTTGTGCTGCCTTGGTGCCATTCCCCTCTCAGGGTTGTAGCAGAACCTCAGCAGTCACTGATCAAATGTATCCTGCTGGAATGAGCATGGCAAGATACCTGGTGAAAACATCAGGCTGAAGAAGCTGGAGCCATGAGTAGGTTTGGGAATCATATCCTTGAATGCTACTGATAGCAATCTTTCAAAACAATTTAAATAATTTATTTTAATGCATGAGGAGCTTTTTATTCTCAATCAGTTTTGCACAGCATATTATATGTATTTTATACAGCCTGCTAATGAGCTGAAGACTTGTTAATTATATGTGTGTGGAATGGCATAGCTGCTGAATTATGCACATTATTTTTCTTTACAACGAAGCCTTCCTCTTAACTGTGTCTGTACTGGTTGGAATGTGCACCTCTGGCTGATACACACTCCTCTACTGTCACTTGATTATTGCAAATCTTTGAGTTTTGGTGATGTGAAGGATTTAGTGTGAAAGGTGGAAGAGTTAGGTAACAAAGCAATATACTGTTTAAATGCAGCTTCCTGTGCTGCATAAAACAGCTGTTGGGAATTTTTTATCCCCTGAAATAAAAGAAAAACATTTGATAGAGGAGTACAAAATCTGAAATGGCTCACTTAATTTTCTTTCTTCATCTGTCTGGGCTGCAATTCATTACAGTTTTCCTATTCAATATTGTCCTCTTGATGTCAAAAAACAAAAAACTCCAGAAAAAACTCAACAACAAAAACTGAAATTATATGTGATATTTCCAGCAAAGTATTTTATCAGACCAGATCAGTGTTGTGAGAATTGGAGCATACAAAGAGATAGGTGCCCTGTTTCCTGTAAATTTATGTTTACAAAATTTATAAAATGCAGTGGCAAAACTGATCAACTCACATCTAGCTCAGTCTGAATGAGGAATGTTTCACTTACATGTGTTGGAGGTCACGGTTGTAGATCTTGGGGACCCTGGAACCTTTGCCTTTGCTTTAATCTCCACTGGTATTTTCACTGCTGTCAAAGTCTGGCTGCTCTTCAGTGTGGGGGTGTCCTGGAAGCTTCCACCATGAAAGGTGTGCAAAGAAAGTGAGACCTGGGTGGAAAACTTGTAAAATGTTGGGAGCTGGATGGTGGGCACCTCTGTCGTTTGTTAGTCTTCTCAGGGTGCTTCCAGGTTTCACTCTGACATTCAGTGTGGTGGTTTGGATTTAGCAGCCTTGAGCTGATGGAGATCAGGATGTGTTGGCAGCTTTTCCAAGTCAGTGTTGGACTACCCAAATTACTGGGCTGTGGGCTCTGTGGGCTGCTGAGGAAACACTCCTGCATTTGTGCAGGTGCTGCTGGGAAGCAGAGGGAGTCTGAGTTGGGATTTCTGTCATGTTGAAAATCCTGAGCTTTAACAATGTTGTGATTGCAGCAGGATGGGTGGGCTGAAAGTCTGAATTGCTTTTCAGTGGCAAACACTGATTGGCATTTTTGTTTGTTTTGGAAGAAACACCCAACACAACAAACAAAAAAACCTACAACACCCCCCCCCTTAAAAACCCAAACAAAAAATACCCAACAAAAACCTCTCAGTTTTCAGTTTAGAAAAAGTTAGACTACTTTTTTTTTTTTTTCCTCCTTTACTAATTGTGTAGTAAAAACCCAGATTTGTGTTTGTGCAAGTGGGTAGGAAAAAAGTAATTTTGCTGAAGACTTCTGAAACTTTGTGGAGGATGGATAAGGGAGGAAAAGCAAGGCTATAAAAGTAATATTGTATGTTTAATGAATGGAAATACAGCTAAATGTATTGTCCTACATTTTTGAGTTTTTCAGTTTAGGTGAGGAAGTTGTATATGCCTAAAATAAGCTGAAGAAAGTCAGCAATCCCTCTTGATCATAGGCCCAGGCCACATCAAAATCAGTATTTCCTTCAACAACAAAATATTTGTAAAACTTTCACCTGAGGAACTGGTAAGAAGCTGTTTGTGAGAGCAGCATTTGTGAACTGGAGATTGAGCATTTTCTACATTTTTCTCTGGTTAGGGGGGTATTTTTGTGGTTCACAAGCTGCATTCTGAGCAGGTCCATCTTGGACATGTACTCTTGGGGAGAGGAACAGGTGCAAAGAAAAAAAATCCTAAATTAGCCTGAAGGTTTCTTCTGTCTTTGCTATTGTTTATGCAGAGTGTTCAGGAGATTTCATTTGTTGTGCTAATGTCAGCTTGTTTCAAACAAGCCATGAAATGACTATTAGACAGATTATGTGCCTTAAAGGATTATATACATCCTTCATCCAGGTGCTGCTGCAATATATAAGCACAATAACAATAATCAGCTTATTTAAGTTCAGACAGGTGGTCTAAAGGGAAAAATTAATTTTCCCTTCATCCTCAACAGTGGAACATGTGATTATGTAGAAAACTAGAGAAATTTCTTAGGCCCATTTTCAAGTTTTATATTGTAAGAGGACAGGGTTTTGGTTTTCTGGGTATTCTTTTGACACAATGATTTTGTGACATCATAACATGGCATGGACATGAGGAACTTCAATTTCCTTATCTGCTTTGTAAAGTGGTGTATTGTGGCAAGATGGTGAGTGGATTTCCCTTCCTAGCCAGCTGATGACCTTGCACTCATTCAACTTTTGGTGATGGAAACAAATACCTTGTTTTATTTTGTGGGGTTTTTGCCTTTGCTGTACAATATTGATTTTTTTCTCTTCCTGCTTTGGATGTGTAGTACCTTTGGAAGCAAAGAGACTCTGCCTTCCTGTCCATGGTGTGGAAATCTTTCAGGAGAGCTGAGTTGTTACTCTGGGCAGCTCCTTGGCTCCCTGCCTTGGGTCACCTGCCTGCCCAGCCCCTGGGGTGCTCAGGGGTATCTCATGTGGAATATATTTCTACTTAAGGCTGAGGTTAGCTCCAAGATAACTCTTAACCACTGCACATTTCCCAGTAGCTTGGATTTGTGCTTCCACAACAAACATATTCTGTTCTCCTCAAGTTGCTAATGTCTAAATTAGCTCATCCTGGAAATAAACTCCTTGCTTTGTTAGTATTTGTAGCAGTAAATGTATATGCCATGTTAAAGGGATATACCAGATATTTTATATCTAGAAATAACTGTCAAACCAGGAAAAGGATGTGGGACTGTGCAATTACTTGTGAGGATTCTGAGACTGAATGAATTATTTTTAAGCATTTCAAACTTGGTGGGTTAATGTCAATTTTTCAAACCAGTTTGGAGTGCAATTTATTTTAATGTCTTGGAGAAAATTCATGTGACCAAGAAAGTTTCTGAGGTAATTGTTTCTGTTGTATTTAAAAATATTTTCTTTCCTACAGCATTTCTTTGGGTTTAAATGGGTATTGAAACCATGATAGCTTTAATTTTGTCAAAAGGTATTGCTACTAGGAGCATTTATGGCAAATATAGTAAAAGTAAACAGATGAAAGAGGCAGTTTTTAAGGCTTTGAAATAAAGCTATGGAAATTCTAGTTAATTGGAGAAATTCATAATGCATTTTTTTGCTTTTGCTCAGGGTTTTTTTGGGGGGAGGGATGTTGTTTACTTTGGGTTTTTGGGTTTTGTTTTTTAATTGTTTGCTTGTTTGGTTTTTGTTGTTGTTTTTGTTTTGTTTTTTCTGTTTTTGATTTTTTTTTTTTAAATAATGATTCAAAACTAGCTTAAAAATTACATGGAAACCCCTTGGCCTACACCTCAAAAAAACTGGAGGCAGAAGGTGCTGTAAAATAGGCACATTGTATATCTTTGTTTGGGACAACCTTTGGAAGACTATTCAAGCCTGAATATTAAACTCCACATAAATAAATTTCAAAGTAGAAGCCCAGGAAGAATTTGTAGTATGTTATATGAAACTCTTTTGTATGCCTGAAGACTCTAGATATGGAAAAAAAGATTATTTGCTATAGTATTCTGAGGTAATTTTTTCATTTCACCTGGATGAGATGGAAGTACATTTGGGACAGCAGCAGACTTTCAGACTCTTTGTCTGTTTTTGATTTTTCTTTATGGATTGTCCAGATAGAGGTGTCAACATACTGCTATATTGCAGAGAGCATGAATATGTAAAAAATGCAGAGAGAAAAAAAAAAAATCTTTATTTTTTCCCGGTGCTGTGCCACAAATAAATTGTGAGAGATATGAGCAAGAAACTGATTCCACTTGAATTGTGGTTGAAGAAGAGCATTTCATCCTTCTCTCTCATGCAAATACAGTTTGATTTTTTTGGAAATGCTATTACCCTCCAGAATCTGTTCTAGCTTTCCTCATTGCAATAGCTTTTGCTTATAATAATGCACAACATACTGTATACTTTTGGCACAGATTGATCTGGGGGAGCAGAGTGGAAACGTACATTAGTGAGACAATGTAAAGATTTCACACTCCTGCTGCTTCTGCACTGCTTGTGTTTGAGATAAATGACAGACTCCAGGACAGCAGTTCTCCTCCTCGTTTGCACTTTCTCTAGGCACCAAGGAAAAGACTGGGAAGCCTAAACAGAGATATCTAATGCTATTTTGAATGCTTTGGGTACCTGAGACATCTGTCAGGGCTAGAAGGTGTGACAGATGACTTAATGCCTTTTTTAGCAGCGGTTGGGAGCCAGGGTGGGATGCCCTCAGGCATCTAGAATAGCACTAAATGTCTTCGTTCAGGTACCTGCATCCCTCCTGAATGCTCTGCTGTAAAATGAAGTAGATCAGGTAAAAATGGTTTAAACAATAGTGTAGGCATATTGTGCTTAAGAAATCACCTGGGATAATTTGGAAGAGTTAGTAATAAAAATTTATCTAAATTTTCTTTTGTATCAATTTAAATTCCTTTAAAACTTGCTTGTAGTACAACCTCTATGCAAATTTGCAGTTGTACAAGTGAGGCAGGGGCTTTGTTTTTTAAATGATCAGTTACAAAGCTCTAGATAATCCCTCCCATTAAGCTTGTTGTGTTTTGAACTACAGAGGTTGCCACTTGTAAGCTAACCAGTGTCAAACTCACACTGCTGCATCAGGCAGGTTTCCAGCAGTTTGAACAGAAATGAGTTTCCATCCAGCTGGTGCTGTGGCTGTATTGGTGGAGTGCAGGGCTGTGGCCAGGGCTGTGCCTGTGGTGAAGCTGTGCCATGAGCAGTGGCCTTTGTGCAGGTGCCCTCTCACACTTGGGCTGGCACCTGCTCCTGCTGTGCCCCCCCTTGTCACAGGCAGGGATGGGCAGAACTGGGGCTCGAGGTTCTCTCTGCAATGAGGAGCCCACCCACACCTCACAGACCATGCACTGTCAGCTCAGAAGTGAGTGCAGCATCTCTTATTTTGAGTGTTTGGTAGCTGGGTAATGTAGATACTTAAATAAATTCCATAAGTTCTAAATGACGTGTTCTAGAAGCAGTAGTTATCCATTGAGCTCTGTGATCACAAAGACACATTGAGTATTTTGGCATTATATTAAGTGTTAACGTTCACTGCAGTCAATGTGTAGTTAAACAATAGGGCACAACAGGCATTAATCCCTTTTAAACATACTCCTGATGTTAGAGGTGTAGTTGGGAATGAGCTGAAGAGTGTAGTAGTGCAACTACCGTGGTGGCACAATAATCTTTCATGAATTCACTTCACTGCTGTTACAAAATGGAAATTTAAATAAATAAATTAAATCCTCAAGGAGTTGCCCTTCAGTTTAAAGGGGATTTTAACTGAAGTTTTGCCTCCCTGCTGCTGTATTCTGTTTTCATATGAATGTTTGCTTCCTTCATATCCTGACCAGTGTGCCATGGTGCCAGCTACCAGAATTACCAAAGCTGCAAAGCACACACACAACTGCACTCAGTGCTCCAAGAAACTTTTCCAATATGTGCTATCCATAATTTATTCAAAGCAAAACCAGAAATAATTTGTGCTTTAAAAACAGCTTGAGTGGTGAAAACCATAATGCAGTGCAAGTCAATTTTTTCTTTTTAATAGCGCTTGACACTTTCCTGTATGAAACATCTACCTAACAGTGCATTATTGCAAAGAGGAGGAGCAAACAAAAATAGCAGCAGACTTGTTTCTTGGGTTGTTTTTTTTCTTGTTGGTCTTATCTACAATCACAGTTAGTGCAAGATGTTTTTATTTTAAAATATGGAAGTGTATATATTCATAGATTTTAACATCTGTTCATTTCTAATTGTTTTCTTACCAGCTATTCTTAACTGTTTCAGAGAAAACCCAAGGGCTTATTAAAATTTCAGTGAGAAAGCTTATTTTTTCAGGGCATACAAGATGTTACCTCTAAAGAAATATTAGTGAATTACTCCTTTCCCTTGACTTTAATGACTTTATAATTATACTTTGTCTTAAAGGAAGTCTACACAGGTTCACTGTTTTTCATCTTTACTGGATAAAAGCTAATCTTGCCCTGGAATGTGGACAGATGGGGAAAACCATTGTAACCATTAGTTATGACTTTCTGTGCAGAAATTGTTTTTAACTTGATTTTATTTTGAGAAGGAAAACAAACAAATTCATCCACATGCCACCATGTTTTGGTTGCTCTCTGTATAGTGATCAGCTGAGTACAATGATGTGGAGCACGTCCATAGGCTGGAAGCAATGACTGCAGAATCAACATGGAAAAAATATAGTATCTTGCCACATATGGACTTAAGAAGGATCTTTTCTCTTAGGACCACTGGAAAATTTTCTTGTTGTCTTTATTGTGGGGTATGATCTATTTCCTATTGGAATATTTCTTTTAATTGGCTATTTGCACATGAATATGAAATACAGAAAAAAACTTTGGTTTACTTTATATTGTGGGGTTTTTTCTGACATTTGGGATTTTAATGCTAAAAATTCTATTTTTCTCTTATCTTTGTATTTTGTGGTTGCAAAGGAGGCTGGGGAAGGGGATCCCCTTGTGGAACTGGCTTGATAGTGTCTCTTACAAGCTGCATGTGATCCTGTGAAGCCACAGTCATTTCTCTTCCTGCTTTTGTGCTCCAGTGCTGCAGTGTTTAATAAATGTGTTAAAAAATAAAAGCAAAGCAGGCAGCAGTACTGTGACAATCATAAAGGTTAAAAGGAAAGACAGGAATTTTCATGTTAAATCTAATGGCAAACAGAAGTGTCTAAAAATTTGCAATATCTCATAATGAAGAGCTAATCCAAAATAGAACAAAATTTATTCCTTACTCTTTCCAGCAAAGTAAACAAGTTTAGGTATTTATATATCATCTGTAAATTTATGATGTTCAGCTAAACAGACAATGCTGTCTTACTATTTATTTATTTAGTTATTTAATTATCTGATTCTTAGTCCATAGCTTTGGTATTTCAGGCCTTGTATGTTCATTCCCTATGGAAACTCAATATTCCTGGCCTTTAAAGCCTTCTTCTTTGCCTCTAATCATTTCATTGCCCATCCCTGGACCTCCTCAATATTTTCTGGTGTTGACTTGTGTAATTGCATTATTGTATTTTCAGGGTTTATTCTGCTTCTCTGTGTGCTAATACCTTTTCCCAGTGTGTTTGCAGTTCAGATTGAAGCTAATGTGCAAGCAGGGCTGTGCAGGGGAATGGTTCTAGCAAATGGCACTGTGCCTCCTTTAAAACATGGATTAAAAACCATCTCCAGCAAACTCTGCTGCCTTTCACATCTTCCTTTGACTTCAGCCAGGACCCAAAAGCACCTCCATTGCAGAAGGAGGCAGCTAATTCTTGATTCTTGGCTGCTAGACCCTGGGGGTGGCAATTCCAAGTCCACCTCAGTGCAGTTTGGCAGTTCCAACTGGTGTGCTGCCTAGGAGCTGTTGAGGAATTTTCCTGGCCTGGATTTTCTGCTTCCTCCTGCTCATAAACCCATTGTGAGCTACATCAAGGACTTTAAAGTGTGGAAAACTGGCATGTGCAAAATATTTTCTTTTTCCTTGTTTGTATCTCCAAACCGGCTTAACTGCAGAGGTCGTGCTAGGGAGGGCTGAATAAGCTCCCTGATAACAGGCAGTTGTTAAAGCTGGCTTGTTTTATCCAGCTGCAGCCAAAGAGCACTCCACATTGTTCCCTCTGAAGTGCCCTGCCTTGTGCTTGAGCTTATTAATTTGCTATACAAGTTTGTTTTACAATTTACCATGTCTTCTACAGACAGGGCAATTCATTATGTCACTCTGCCTTCATCTCCTTGTGCCTTGGTAACCACACTGGGAAAGACCTCATGGCACACTTACTGAGGGTCTGGATAAAACAGAAAACTAGTTGGGTTAAGAATTGCATGTTTTCATATTAACTCAATTCACTGGTGGGTTTTTCAAGTTTTGTTTTGTTTTTCCTTTACTCTTTCTAGAATAAGAAAATCCAGTTGGTCCTGCTTCTTCAGTGAAGTTTAAACCTTTCAAATCCTCTCTGAGCTGCACAAGTAGCAGAATTAAAATTTATAAAGCTTATAAAACTTAAAATACTTTGTCTTTCAAGACAAGAGATACAAGATAAGTGGCAGAGTTTTATTATAGACTCTAACAGAGACCTGATTAAAGCCTGCCAAATCTTTTTCTGCAGAAACCCATTGGAAGGCTAAGCAATCATATCAGTTTTATAGGAACCTTATACCCCATATGTCAGTAAATGTTTTTTGTAACTGTTGTGTGTAAAGCAAATTCAAAATAATTACCAAAGTAAAGAGGCCACTGTAACATACATAGTGATGCATGTCAAATGAATCCTTTAAACCATTTGAGGGCTATTAAAATTGTTTTTTGCTTTCTGAATCAGATATTTCTCTCAGGGTGAAAAAACCAAGGCCTGAAATTTATTGAGTGTAATTAGCTGCAGCTTGCAGTGCCAGCTCTTTGCTGTTCTTCAGCAAGCTTTAATTCATTTCCCCCACACCTGATGATGCTGCAGGTGCTGAAGGATCTTAGGAGGAGCTTATACATCACTAAGTGCTTGAGTGGTGAGAGGATTGAAACATTTAAAAGAGGAAATGTGAGAGGAGAGAGAAACTCCTGGTGATCTTTATAAATATAGATACAGGCATCCTACACAATCCATCCTGTAGTATTCTGACGTGTAGCTGCAGAATGAATAACTTGGCAGACTTCTCAAGAGATATGAGTGTGTATGGAATAATTCTTCTCATGACATGATTCTGCACTGTCTGTAAATGATTTTAAGATGCAAGAGACTGCATTATTCCTGCTGTAAATACAACATTATTGTTATTAACTGTTGGATCTTAGTATTTTGACAGACATACTGCTCTTCAACAGTTACATTTTATTATACATGTAAATGTGTAAAAAAAAACAAGAAATATGTAAAAAACAAGAGAAATCTGAATCATAATTGTGAATCCATATGCTAGAGGCCTTCTTCTGAATTGTCATTGCAATATTTATTGAAGTAGAAGACAAAATAGCTCTTTCAGCCTTTGAGTATGAATCTTATATATGGTGAGCAAGTCTGTCTGAACTGTGTTTGATTCTGTACATGCATGTACACATAGTGCCCATCCCATGGAGAAAAGGGGTAGGGTCATATTGTAGGAAACTCATACTTCTTCCATGTGGCAGGAATGGATATTAAGGGGTGGGAAAAAAAGCCATATTTGAAGTAGGGGAATAAATATTCTATTCTTCTAACTAAATGCACAGAACTGACCTTTCTCATAACTACTTGACTCACTGCAGAAATTGCTTATGTGGTCTCCACAGGGCCTCTGTAACACATACACTGCTAAATGAGGGGGAAAATTCAATGGTCAGTGGGTAACACCATGGACTGGCTAGAAAGGTAATAATTTTTGCATGTGCAGGTGTTGAATTTTTCTCAGATTTCCATAGTACTTATTGGTCTGCCAAAGAACTAATAAAAATAATTTAGATCCTAGACTAAAATATGGAAATTGTAGTCACATACTTTGCATGCAATCACTAAGTGCCTTTCAACACTTGCTCTGCTGCTGAAAGCAAGTGTGCAGTTCTAACTGCTGCTTAGAGATTACATTCAGTAATCTCTAAAAAGTAAGAAGTAAGGAAGCAGTTTCCCAGGGGAAGGGAGCTGAATACAGAGAGGTGTGTACAGGTGTATTTAAAGGTCAGTGGTTATCTGTGCAGAGCACTCCATGGCATCCAGACTACTGCACACTTCAGGTCCTCCTCTAGGAAGGAATTATACAGTAAACATTATGGTAATGTGTGAAGATGGCAGATCAAAGTTGTCTCTGACATAGGCAGGTACAATCCCACAGACACATCCATTGTGAGCTGGAGTTTTGAGGCTTGGTGTTAGCTCTGAAAGGAGCTAACAAAGCCAGATGAGCAGAAAGCAGGGCGGCACATGAAATTGATTTTTGACAAGTGAAAAACTGCTCATACTGGAAGAGCTCCATGTACACATTGCTTCTTTCTCTCCAGCCTCACGTACAGCAGTGCTCCACCATCAGCTCTCTTGCAGGTGATAAATCATTTTGAGGTCTCATCTACTCACTGACTTCTCGTGTATGTGGAATAAGGTAGCAGAATCTATCCCTGGTAAACCTAATTATATCTCTGTGACTGTGAGAAATCAGCTCTTTGTCTCAGAAAAGATTGTCTGTATCTAACACAACCTTACGAAGCCACAGAAAACCTGGGGAGGGGGGGAGGAAATGAGCATGCCAGAAGGGCAATGCTGCCATTTTAAGGAATTTGCCCAGCCACTCAAGAAAGGAGAGGCACTGGCCATCTCTAGTTTGTGTCTCCTCTGTGTTCTCCCAGTAACTTGGAAACATTCAGATATTGTCAGAAATATATCATTAAATGTGTCCTATTCTAAGGAAATGTTCACCAAATATGAATTTCAGGAAACTTTGTCTTCATTGAAAAAAGACTTCACATGGCATAAATCATTTTGATTGTATTTTCTAAATAATTGTATGCTATAGAAATAGCATACAATTCAAAAATCTGAGTTGAGAGCTTACCTTGAGGGAGAATGACAGAACTGACTTCAATTGGGTCATTTTTCACATGGAATCTCTAGGGTGCCAGAAAGAGAGAAAAAATAGTTTCTAGGGAAAAAAGCCCCTACCTGAATGAAGTACTGAATTTGATGCTAATGGTGACCCAATCTTAGTGTTCTAGCAATTGTTAAGAGTTCTTTGATACATTTTCTTGTGTTTTTGGAGGGCTTTTTTCCTCTTCGTTATTTGTCTTTGGCTGTGTCAGTGCACTGCATTGAGTGTAGTCTGATGGAATCATGTAACTTTTATGTTGGTTTATTAATTAAAATTAGAGTTAAAATTCAACTGCTCAGATTTTAAATTAGCAGAATGTTTTTTGTTTTTTTTTTCTTTTATCAAGAGGTACCTTTATCTTCTGCATGTTCCTTATCTGGTAGTTGTCCTTGTGCTCCCACTGTCAGGCATCATAGGCAAGATCTTTAGTCTACTCAATAGACAAAATGAACTGGTTAATATAGTCAAAACATTTGTCAATTTCTCAAAGTAGGTGCAAATTAAAAGAGGTATTTTGTTAAGCAGAGCTACTAATAGGAGCTATATTAATAATGAAAGGTAATTTAAAAGCATGACTGCACAAGCAGAACAAAGCTTTGAAAAGGTCCGAACATATGCCTGTGACTGAACAAACCCATTAATTCCTTACACATTTCCCTTTTTGTTCCAGGCAATCAAAATGAAAATATGCAACTCTTTAATAGCAGCTCTTTAGTGTAGCAAAGGAAGATGTGTTATATGCAGGATATCACAGTGCATATGTGGTTGCCTATAAAAAATCATGCAGACTGGCAGCACTGTATTTTCCTCATCAGAAAAAAAAACCAACATGGATTCTTGTGGTGGAGGCTTTGCTTACAGAACTTCCCTTGCTGATCATGTTTTGGTTGCATCATCCTCAACGTTTAGGAAATCAAAGTTAATAATTTACAAATTGCAGTAAACATACCACCTTGCTGATTTATAATGTGCAACAGGGAAAGAGAAATAAACTACTGAAACATTGTAGCTTTTGTCCTACTGTGGATGCAGCTAGTCTTGGATGCTTTTAAATGTCCCTGTATAACGTTGGAGGAGTCACTCAAATATATAAATATTTACTTGAGCAGCGCTGCTGTGATATGTTGATTTGCAACATTTATTTTTTGAAAATCTTTGTACAGAATCTGCCATTAGTCAGTAGACAGGAAAGGATGGATCTTGCTTAAAAAACCAAAAGAACTGATGAACTGTTCAGGCTGGATTTGCAAAGAAAGACTAAGGTTAGATAACAGGTCCTGTAACTGTTCCCTAACCCTTGACTGTCACTAAATGACTGCATGGTTGGGGTTTGTGTTGCTGCTCTTTCCCAGCTATTCTCTCTCAGTGTAAGAAAGGGCAAAAGTCTAGACAAGGTCTTATTGATAATCACAGCAATTTCACAAAAGAATGAGAATTCTTCCCTTGAGATCCTCTGCCACACTGATGCTGAAATACTTGATAGAACTTGCCTGAGTATTTGGTAGACATGAATACATTTGGTGGGATGAGGAGACATGGGGATAGAAAATAGAGAACATGAGGGATGTTTTAAGGGGAGAAATGAGGTATAGGAGAGCAAAGAAGACATAAGGAAAAGAATAAAAAGGTTACAATTGAGGAAGATAAGGTGGTAATGGGACGAGATACACTTTTTAAAGAGTTGTATGAAGAATTCTATACTGAAACCTGTAAAATGTAGGAAGGTTAGAAAAAAGAAATTGAAAGAGAATGGTTATTTCAGTCTCTAACTAATAACTTCCCAACCTCTGCCTTTAAAAGAATTCCTTTTTAAAATCAAGGAAATTAGAGAATACATCAAAATGATGTGCTGTGAAAATGGCTGTCAGCTATCAGAAATTCAGTTAATGCTAACACTATCTCTACTGGCTGTTGTACTGCTTTGTTACTGGGGTGGCTCTCACTTGTTGTCCTAATCTTTAATACAAGCTGTATTGTGCTTCCTATCAGAAAAAGGACACACTACCCATATTGGTACACCCATTACTTCTCTTATCATCCCCTGTTTAGACTTTGCTTCAGGTAATTTTAAATGAGAATTTCTGAAATCTTGAAATTAAACTTTAGTTATTAGACATGATCCTTCAGACCTTGTGTAGGGAGCAACTCCTCCTCATTCTGAGTTTGATAAATGCTTCCCTGCATGTATAATAGAATGGCCCTGAATGAATTCATATTTGCTTTTGCCTCAGGAAGAACAGCAAGGGTAGGTAGGTGACTCTTAAGTAAGATCCTTTGTCTATTGACATTATTTTTAAACACTTCTTCCTCAGGCTGTGGCAATGTGTACTCAATAAACAAACATCACACCTAACAAAGCACATGCTAACCATTGCAGCCACAGAGGGCGAGTCCCAGGTGGTTGAGAGCTGTCTGTGTGAATTAATTATTTGGGGAAGGGGGTTGATAGTGTTATCCTGTCACCACTTTTTTCAAGCTACTATTGTTTGGGTACTCAGGGATGGAAATGGTTAGTATCTAGCTTATTTTTAAAAAATTACAGTTAAACTCAGTAAAATTCACTGTTACACTGTGTCTGAACCATCACAAAAACTCCCAAGAATGGGATAAACTGCTGCTTTTCCAGCTGGCTGTATTGCTAGTTCTTAAGTCCTGTCCCAGCAATTTTTGCCTGGCAAAGCATAATGTTTGTAATGGAAAAAAGTGCTAATTTCTTGTCTGATCAAACATATGCTAACTGGTGGAATACTCAGCCTCTTCCAAAGGCCAGTTTCATTGTTTACTTGCAATAAACAGAATACAATTAGTCAAGTACATAACCACATACAGCAAACAACTTTTGTTAAATAAGTGAAGTACCTTGATTTCAGCTGCAGAGAGATATTCTCTGTGTCTATAAAATTATCTGCAGGATTTGTGACTTTATTTTTCTGTGGATGCCAAAGCAGTTAATATAATTTACCTGCTGCTTTTACAGCAAAGGAGAAGCTCCATTTGATAACTGTGGTGTTCTCATTCTGAAGCCATTCCATTAAACTGCCAGGAAGGTCACTTGGTGAAAGGAACCAATGTTGACCAGTTCAGGCTGATGTTACTAAGACACTCAGATATGAAGATGGAGGAGAAATTATTTCTGAGTTTGAAAGGAATTGATTATTCCACTGACTGTGCCTTTCATTTTTTGTGTTTTGTGCTGTAAATATTTATGGCTCTCATATTTTGTTTGCTGTTTTGAAACATAATGAGTTTTTGTAGCATAAGCAACCTCCCTGCTCTGCCAGCCCAAAAAGAGACAGTGAGTGCAATGGAAGTGTCAGGAGAAGCCTGGCATGGCTATGATGTGACACTGTGTCTAGTACATTGCCATGTTATTCCTGCAGAAGTTTGCTAATTAAAACTTAAGTTACCCCACAATCTTGTCCAAAATGTCACATGGATAGCACTGATTCAGAACCAACAGATAAAAATGATAATTTTTTTTCAAGCTGTCTGCATAATGTTGCATTATTTTGTGTGATGCTTTTTGGTCCTTGCATGGTATGTGCCCATTTTAGCAAGTGCCACGAGCTGGATTTGGAGAGGGGAAGCAGCCCTAGGGCTTGTGTGCTAGAATGACCAACCCTTGTGCAGCCAGGGCTGCTGTGCAGCTCTGAATTCTTCGTGTGCTGATGATGTGTTTTGCAGTCCTTGCTGCACTGGGTGCAAGATTTGCATGGGGAAGTGACTGGGGCAATACTCCGGGGCAAAAATTCGACCCTGGCTATGGCTATTCTTATATTAGAATGGGATGGTGCATATGTCACACTGTCTTCTGTGCCTTCAAAAGTGTTACTGAGCTCCCTTAAAGGACACTGGAAGGAAGCAGAGCTGAGGAGGCAGGAGGAGCCAGGCACCAGCCCTGAGAACTGCCTGCAGAGACCTGGGCTGAGTGAAGTCATTGCAGTGGGGATTCAGTAGCAGATGCTCTGTGTCCACACTTAATGGCACTTCCCTCTGGTTTTAGTGCTATTTTTGACTGAATTAATAACCAGTAACTTGCTGCAAGCTACAGGTGTTTCTAGCTTGCCCTAGGGGACAGGTGTGTGAAGAGTGCCCAGTGTAACCCTTAGAGAAATGTTAACCTTTGTTATTTGCTGTCACCTAAAAACGTAAGACTCAGGAGATGGCTGAGACCCCGTGGGCACCTCTGTGAGACTGGGCATGTAGGGAGCTCGTGGGGACAGCCAGGAGGTTCTTCTGCCCACAGAGCTCTGAGCAAGCCCCTTCCAGCCCCAGCTTCAGGGCCACAGTCACAGAGCACTGAACTTGCCCAGTCACCTCAGCGAGGTGGAACATTGGGCACAGTTTTGTGTACTTTTGTTTTCTGGGAGAAATCACATTTGAAGATCCTGTCTCCCAGTGTAAAGTTCAGCTCTTCCCTCAGCCGTGCCTTTGCAGTGCTTGGCTGGGTGGCTACATTTATGGGTTGTGTTGGTTTTTTTAACAAAAGTGAAACACCACAAAAAAAAAAAATACTCCAACAAACCCAAAACAACACAAACAAACCCAAAACAACACAAACTCACTCAGTTGTCACCAGTTTTTTATATGTCATAATTTTTTAATTGGGGTTCTGTACCCTAAACCAGCAAGTAGTTATTGTGTGTTTAACCATGTTTAGTTTTTCAAAAATAATGTTGCAAAAAGTTAGGTGGTGCAGCAAAGAATCATAGACCTATTTGAGGAATGGGGAAAATACTTGCAGTGAAACATTTGATGAGCCAAGCCAGCACATTTAATCAAAAGTTTATTAGAAGATAGTTTAAGATGTCTAAATCTTTTGTAGGGAGAAAAAAAATATATAGAAAGGGACCTTAATTCAGTGAAAATGGGCAAAAAATGTTCACATCTGAAAGAGAGCTTTTTGGTTATTGTGGTGTGTTTCTTGATTTTGTATAGTAGATCTGATTAACAATTAAAATGATACATTGGTAGATGCAGTGAATTTTGTAGGTTGTGGTGATATTGGTTTGAAAGCATGTGCTTGAGAAAGTAAGTGAAAATGCTGGAAAGATGTTATAATTGAAAAGAAAGTCCTAGGCTTTGTACACTACCTAAGGATCACTTTTTCATGGCCTTGTATATCACAGCAGATGAACCATTGTGTTTCTCAATATGAGGCTCAATAGAGTTTAATTGGAAAGCAGATACTTTGTTTATTAGACTCGTAATTGAATTAAATGAAGGTCAGATTTAAAAAGCTAGTGGTCTTTCTGATTTAAAACTCTTCCAAGATGAGTAGATGGTAGTGGCAGTAAACTCTTCTAAGTAATTATGGTAGTAGCAGTACCTCTCTTAAATTTAAAAAAAAAAAAAAAAAAAAAAAAGTTATGATAATGTGAAAATCCTAAAATCTAGGAAGATCCAAGTGGAGTTATAAATAATTTAATGTTCTCTTGGCCTTACTAAGCAATTGAGAAACAAGTTTGTAGCAGCCAAGAGCTCTTACAGTAGCTAGAAGTGACAGGGAAGTTGAAAAAGATCATCCCAGAGGCAAAGATGGAAAAAAATCAGCCACTGCAGAGAAGACATGGAAGTGATCAGGTTTGTGTGGGAAATGCATTCCTCTAAGAAAACCAAAATTTTGATTTTAAACCTAGTTTGTTCTTTTCTTTTTGTTTGTATCCAGGTGAGATACTGCCTCTTCATTGATTTGACCTATGGGGAAAAGTTGAGAGCAGCTGTAACTGATATTTGGAGAAAAGTTAAATCCTAAAAACTGCTTATGAGTGACTGGCTGTTGTGGTGGGCAGGGTTTTATAGAGATGTTGGGATCTGCTATTGTGGGAAAATTGTGCCTTTAATGTGCAGTAATACATGGTGCAGTGTATTTCTCAGTGCAGTGTGTGTGCTAATGGGTGTCTGGGAGATGGACATCAGAGCCTCAGCATCACCTTCAGGGAGGGCAGGGTTATCAGCATTTGTGCATAATCATTTCACAATTTATCAAAAGGCTCAGGCAGCCATTTGGGCACCTGATTCCAGCACGTGGTTCTGGAATGGGAAGCTTGCAATGCATTTCTGATACTCCTTTCAAAGGCTTGTTAAGTGATGTGCTTTTTGCATGGTTACTTCTGGGCCTCAACCAATGGACATTAATGTGGAAAAGCTCCCATTGACTTTAATTAGGGCTGGCTTAGTCACATGCTGAACACTTAATTCTGTCTAAAGCAAGACCTAAGTGGGAGGTACTTTATAGCTACCACAGGTAAACAGATATTATTATAATGATTTCATGTATAAGTAAGTAGGATGTACAGGTGTCTGTATAGTTCTTACTCTTTTGCCCTGTTATTTACTAATAAAAAAATACACTTTCATTTAAACTCTTGAATAGGTATACCATGGCTGTACTTTAATATAACATGAGAATGATGATTCCTGATTTGAATTTTTAGAAATGGAGCCCCAAGGCCTTGTTTTGTTTTGTTTTGACTGTCTTTATATTGGATTTATGAAAGTAAAATGTGTGTTACTTTGGGTGCTTCTAAACATTAACTGTTCATTACTTGCATTATTGGTCTTACTGACACTTTTTTATTATTATTAAAATGTTAAAGAATTATAGTGACTTGTAGTAAAACAGAAGAGATTGCTAATTTAGAGGACTTCCCTTAGTACTCTGAGCTAAGTCTGGGAAATGCCTTTTGGATACTGTAATGACTTCCTCAATTACATTTTGCTAGGAGAAGGAGACTTGTCCCACAGCATATGGCAGTTGAACAGACTGTGGGGTTGTATGCATGTTAAACTCCTGTTAACATTAATCAGAATTACATGTGCACACTGAAATTAATAGGCTAGTTGATAATGCCTCAGATACCTCACAGAAATGCCTCTAACTTCTGCAAACAGTACCCATTCCTCCAAAGGGTGCATTCATGTGGAATTTGGGAGCTGGATGTGACCATGAAAGAAAATGTGAGTACCAAATGCAGAGAATAGAGCAGCATGACCAAGGCAAAAAGCAAACAAAATTATTTTTGCTACAGATTTATTAATGAATAAGCTCAGAAAGGGCATAAACCCACCAGGAAGAGAAATGATGGAACGTGGAAGTCCAAGCCCAAATTTTTAATTAGTGAATGAGAAACAGTATGTGGTAGATGTTGCATTAAACTTGTATGTGACTTCATTTAAAAAGTTTTTGGCTGATAGTATTGGTTAGATTTTGTCATTTAGGGTGAGGAGGGTAGGTTTTCCCTCTTGTTAGATGAAAGGGTCTAGAGCTGGGTAGTTTATTTGTGACCCCTTGGGTCTGGTATGGTAACCTCAGCCCCAAGTGCAGACCTAGCTACTCAGAGACAAGGTACAGAAGAAGAAAGAGATCCAGAGGCTGAGTCATAAGGTTCTTGTGAAGGGCATGCTGAAGAGAATTAGAGAGGTAGAGAGAGAATCAGGAGGAAGCAGGGCTGGGGGATGGAAGATGCTGAGCAGAGTCTGATCAGTGCCTTTGAGCTGGATCTGAGGGTGAAAGAGAAGCTGGAATATTGACTGTTGCTATGCTTTTGCTAGGAATTAGGTTATGCTTCCAGGAAGAGCTGCATGTGTTAGAAGGCAAAAGAGCAGGACAGATGTGGCATGGTGGGGAAAATGGCATGGGGATGGCAGTGACATGGAGGAGGAACAGTTACTGGAGCAAATGGGGGATAAAGTGGGAAGAGTAATGAAAAACATTTTGATTAAAATTATGCTGAATAGATGAAAGGCAGCAAAGAATGACATAAGGGAAGTCAGCTTCTAGGCATATGTTGTCCGAAGAAATCATTAGATACACAGGAAAAAAAAGAGAAAAATGTTACAATAAAAGAGAAAATCGTTCAAAACAAAAAGACAGAACTACCATAAGGAAGTCTAGGATTATAAGCATACAATTCTGCCAGGGCAGAGAATAAGAGTATTTTAACTAGGAAGATGTCAGAGCTGAAGGATACAAACATTTATAATAAAAGATGTCAAGTTGGTCAGTTCTCTCCTGCCAGGAATGCCCACAGCAGGACATAATAGTAGAGGAAGCAAATGTTGTGGATGAACTGTGCCTGTAGGTTGGCAAACCAGGCATTGCTTCTGCAGGGAATTAAGAGAGAGCTGTGGTTAGGAGTAGAGCCTGGAGAAAACCAGAAGTTCACAGAAATAGACACGGAGAAAAATAGGAAAGGGAGTATCTGGAACAGAAGAGAAGTCAGCATTGTGCATAAGCTGGAAGTAGTTATGCAGATAAGTATGAAAGAGGGGCAACTGGGAAACATATTGGATATTAAGGAAGTGGTGGGTATTTTGTTGGAGTCCTTTCAATTTGGGGACAAATTACGTGTTAACACACACAAAAAAAAAAAAAAAAAAGTAAAATTGGAGCTGCTTTTATGGGATCAAAAAAAAAAGGAGTTGCGTATTATAGTGAAAGTATATTTATTTAGTACCTTTTGGCTATATAAAATTGGTTTTGGGCTGGTTTTAGGATTCTTCATAAAACAAAGACTTATTAAATTTAGTTGGCAGCTGTGTGGTAAGGTAAAATGAAATAAGCTGTGCTTGGTTGGGTATTTCTTTTTTTTCTTTCCTTTCAAACAGCCTTTGGCAGTTTTCCAGTTTTTATTTTAAGCAGATTAGACCCAAAAACAGTGATTACATATAACATCTTTGGAAACTTTTGATCATATTTAGCTAGCATGAATTGTAGGGGGAAGTGTCCTGGAGTCCAGTTTGTGACCTAATTCAGAGTAGATTTAGTGAATGAGCTCTGCTGTCTGGGTTAGCTGGGGTAATGAAGGCCCTGAGAGGTGGCACAGTTTTTCTTTTATCCTGTGACATGGGGACTGTGCTGTACTGAGGAGTGTTAATGAGGAAGGAGCTGTGCTGACTGAATTACTGCTGCTGAGCCTCTCAAAATAAAATAATAGAAATCTAAATAATAGTTTTTTGAAATGTCACTCTACAGAGATTTTTAATATGAATGGCTGCATTGCCAGGTCAAAAATATTAATCTTTTTGACTTTATTTTTTTAATGTGTTATCTCAGAATGTTTTTATTCACCATCAGGGGAGTCTCATGAAATTTCACTTTTTCCACCTTTGTCTCATTTCAAGTCGTTGTCGATTCTTTTTCTCTGCTCAGAGCAGTTGGCAAGACTATAAACTATGGGTTATGCACAGGGAACTTGTCACTGTTTTTTTTATTTTGTTGAGTGGGGGGAAATGATTAGTTTCATTTGTTTCAGCAGTTCCTTAGTTCTGCTCTGCTCCATTTGCTGGCAGCAGCTCTGCTCTGCTGCTGCTGTGTCCCAGCAGAGCTTTGTGCTGCTGGTTTCTGACCTGTCTGGGAGGCAGCAGCACTGCAAGTGTGCAGGACCTGGCTGAGCAGCATCCTGCACTCCTGCTGCCTCTCCTCCTTTTCCCTGCCTGAGCACCACCTCTTCTGCTTTCTTGTCACTTGCAGTGACAAGAATATGGCATATCATGAATTTGTTTGGATTATGCTTTGTTTTTCTCCTTGAGACTGTTGTCTGTTTGTCCTAATGCAATGCATTAAACAAAATATTGTCTGGCTGTCAGTTTCAGGTTTTAGTGCTCTAGATAATGACCAGAGTAGTCACTCTAGTATCTGAAAGTACTGTACAACCAGGGAAGTTTTTTTCCTGAACTATTTAAGACTAATTAGTAATTTCCAACCATTACTTTAATGAAGAAATTAAGATTTAAACAGTTTTTGTTCATTTGCAGTGATTGGCAAAGCAATTTTCTATATATATAGTATTAAAAATATTATGCTCTCCCATAGGTATAGTATTAAGTAAATAAAATGATTTGTGTGCTGAGCTGCCATTCTTGATGGTACAATTGAGAAAATGAAGCAAATATAGACCTTACAAATACAGACCAATGCTTTCAGAGGAACAAAGGTAGTGGGCTTAAGAGAATTTACCTGATACAAGGTTCTTGGTGGGTATTTTTAAGTATTGCTACCTATGTAAAACCATTTTTTTATAGAGTTTTGGATTACTTATTGAATTTTGAATGTTGAAGTATTTTCCATCCTCAAGAAATTTTATTCTAGAGCTTGATTTCTTTTTTCTTTAACACTTTGACTATTTGAGCAGAGTTTAATTTTGTATATCTATGAGATTCTACAGAAAATTTCAATTTCTTTCCTTTCATTGGAGTCTTAGCTAAAACCTCACATAAGTTACGTGTTCTGCTTCATTCTCCTTCTTTACCTTCTGAGTGAAAAGAAATGTTTCATCTGTGTTTTTTGTTATTTTATGTTGGATTTTTGCCCCTCTTTTATGAAAGACTCAGGTTTTAGTCCCAGTGCCCATGCTGCCTGTGTTGGCTGAATGCTCTAGACTGCAGTAGTGGACTGCACTTCAGATCTGACTTCTTAAGGGAATGCTTTCTTTAAATGCAACCTTGTAACTTCTTTGATGTTCAAAAGTGAAACTTCTGGAAAAGTGCTTCAAGTGGAGAGAGTGTTCAGCTGTTCTTTGTGATCATAAAGATGATGTGTGGAGCTCCTGACTTTCACTGGCTTGTTCCCCAGTCGTTTCCCAAATGCACTAAGGGCAGGCTGTTTCACTTTGCTGTTAATTTTATTATTATTATTGTGTTCTCTTTTGAAAAGTTTCTGTTATTGCTGTGAATTGCTTTACTCATAATAAGTATGTTGTTATGTTGAACTTTTCAAGGGAAATCTATTCATCTTCAAATTCAAATACTGTCTTCAATTTGTTTACAAAAGAGAGGGAAATACACTGAACACTTGAGACATAAATACTGGTGGTGACTGGAGGAGATTTTTGTGAAAGTTGATTTGGTCTGTGCTTAGAAACAACAGTTTGTTGTTTGTGTATTAGAAATTCTAAAACATGATACTTGGGCAAATTGAAAAGCTGCCTGCAAGATGAAAATAGATAAAATTGAAGCTAACAGAGGCTAACATTGCTATAACATTTAAATAAAACTTTGTTGATTCTGTGATGGCCTGAACCGTTAAATATTTGTGCCTATAAATAACTGTTTATTTGAGTAAGTGTTTCTATTTGTGTATATATTATCAAGGAAAGATTCTTGGATCTTAAAAAAAGCTTTACAGAATCATTGTGTAGATCTTCTTATCTTTATTTTAGACTTTTATTTCTCTATTCATTAAAATATAATGTAGTATATATCCTAATATATAATATAATGTAGCGCTAGTTGTTTTGGATTCTTGCATTTTTAAGGGTAAATGTTTTCCAGGTTTGTGTGAGCATACCTCACCCTGGGAGAGATTTATCACAGAACAAGTTGAGAACTTTGTAACTTGATTTTCTGTACACTTGGCTGTTTTGTTTCAGATGCTTAAAATGCAAGGGGCAAATACAAAGAAAGGCAGGCTCACTGAATAATCACCTTCAGCTCTTGAAGGAAGTAATTCTGAAGACTAAAACAAGAAAGAACTGAGTGAACACTTCAAATATCCTATAATTCAAAAAGGCTACCTGTGAGGAAGGGACAGATGTCATGAAAGGGAGGCAGAAAAAAACCTGAGTGTGCCACTGAGCAGCTGGGAGAGTGATGAAGTACTAAATTCTACCAAAACATTTGAAGATAGAGCTATAGGACCTTAGTACAATAATGCCTCTATATATATGCAGCCGTCATAGTAAAAATTATGGATGACCTATTAAAAGTGAGAGAGCTTAGAGAATGCCCAGCAGAAATCCATCTAGAAATTCAGGCAGTGAAGAAACCATCATGTGGAAATTGCCTGATCTAAGGGAGATTAAAGAAAAATGTTTGTTTGGGGCTTTTTTTGCCAAAGGAATCAAGATTTGTTTTCTCTCTGCATAGGTGCCTTATGCAGGAAAAGAGGTGAACTTTAGTTCCCACAAAGATACATAGTCAAGAATGTTTACAAGTCAAGAATGTTTTCTCCTCACCCATTTATCAGCTGGCTGTGTCCAGCTGAGCAACAAGGACACAACCAACACAAAATGTTATGGGGCTGGGACTAGAGTGTTCAGAAAAACTGACACATTTATTTAAAACTGTGTGGTAAATACCTGTCCTTGCAAGCACACCAGTCATTTCAGGTTTCTGGAGTTTTAAAGTTTTAAAGGATGAAATTAACTCGGGCCAATATTGTTGGTTGGCTGTCGTGGTACTCTAAATGCAAAAGCCTGAAAATTGTGTTCACTCTGTTGGTTAGTACAGTAATGCCAATGTAGAGTAACAAGGTTTTACACTCAGGAAGGAATGTGTGCAAATAGATTCCTGTTCAACAAGCCTCCCCTCCCACAGATGTATTTTTCTCTCCTCTGTTCAGTGAGTTGGGCAGAGGGAGGCTGTTCTGCACAGCTGTCATTGTGCCAGGGGATCTGGGCATGGAGAGCAGGCTCAGACCTCACTGGCCTCTCTCTGAGAGGCTGCTGGCAGCTGCTTTGCCTCTCAGAATCACCTGTAAAGCTCTTTCATCTCAGTGTGTGCCTTTATTGCCATTGAGGACAGTGAGGGTCCAGTTGTAGCCTTGGGGATGGAGCAGCAGCTCAGGTAACTGAGGGCTCTGTGGATCTGCAAAATCTGATGGTGAGGAGACTGGAAGAGACTGATTTGATTTCCCTGGTTTGGTTTCATTTTGAGATCTAGCCATGAGTGGATGGAGAAGGAGGTTGGGGAGTAGTTATGGGCAGGGGGAGATTAACTTGTTAGTTGGTTATATCAGAGCATTTCCAAGGGACAGGGCACATCAAGCCAGGTAGGGCTGGTTTCATAAGACAGAGAGCCCAGCAGCTGCATAGCCACATAATACTTAAGTGTAATTAATTGGAACTTGAGACAGTGAGTGGAAAATAATGAGAGAAAATTTTAAGTATAAAACTATTTCTGTGTCTCTATAGTTTACAGCAAGATATGAAATCCACAGCTGTCTGCAACATTTTAATGATTCTCTTCTTTCAGAACAGAATAATATATTGTTGCATTATTATATTATCAAAATGCAAGACTTTTGAGAGGGAATAGTCTCTTTTGTTTAGAAGATGAGGAAATACCTACACAAGCTGTCATGATGTACAACCTGTAAACCTAGAACAGACAATTATTTTTACAGGGGTTTTTTTTAGCACCTTCCTTTTTCCATTAACACACATGAACATAGTGAATTATAAAGAGGATGAACTATGAGAAGAGGAGAGGAAACTGAAAATACTGAAATGTGTTTTCTTTATTTTCCCCTAGGTAGTAATGAGAAATCTAGTAAATAGTGAGAAATGGGAGACACTGTAGTCACATCTACAAGGATCACAAGTCATGAGCAAACAACTCAAACTCACTGATAGAAACCTTTTTTTTTTTCTTCTTTTGAGTTCTCCGAGGTCTCAGTCTACACAATTTTTAGGGTGGTTTTTAACATTCTGGGGCACTGCTGCTTGTCATCCTGCACATCTCTGTGGGAACAGAAGGGGGTGGGGGACACTGGACCCTGCAGGCTTGTGGTCAAAACTTGATCAAAGCTTCTCTCACCAGCACAAGTGAGCGTGCAAGGGGTGAGGTGAGACCAGTGAGGAGTCTGCACAGCAGGAGCTCCCTGCCAAGCTGACAAAACCCTTTCAGAGCTGCCTTGACCTGCAGGGGACACTTGGTGACATCCTGGCCATCCATGTGCTCTGTGGTGGGAGTGTGACAGGGCTCACCTGGATCCACGTGGGGACTGTGAGTGGTTCAGGCTCCAGGCTTTCCAGACCAGCTCTGTGATGTGTAACCATACAGGCAAACTTAGCTGCAGTTGGAAACTGGTGTTAGTTCATGCCCTCATATTTGTCCTGAGAGATTCACTGCAATGTATCCTACATTAAGATTTTCAGCTAAATAATGTTGATAAATACTGTTGGAATTGGTTCAGGGGCAGAATTGGTTGAGCAGTGAACAGTGAAAAGAGAGCCCTGTGCCTTGAACCATGAGGGATAAAACTAAATCAAAGCAATCCCTCAGGTCCCCGGCATGTGAATGGAATTACAGAAGTCGCAAAACAATATTTTTCAATGTAATTATTTTATTTACTTCCAGAGCACAGTTTTCTAAGCAGAACTGAATTTAGAACAAAAATAATAAAAAAATCTTGCTGTGGAAGCAAAGCTGTATTTGAATTTCCAAGAAAGGCAGACATATTCTGGTGTTGTGGAAACATAAAGGCTACTTCTATAAAACTAACTACCACATGAGTATGTAATCTTTGAAGGCTGCATTTACTTTAATTAAAGAACAAATGATGCACATCCATAATTTTATTTAATGCAGTTTTGATTGCTTTGGTTCATTTATCTTTGGCAGTAAGAGTAAAGTTTATTGGCAAAGCCAAGAAACAACAGGTTTTTCAGTTTTATCAGCATGAAAGCTTTGTTATGGGCAACAGATTTAAAAATAATTCCAGGGGGTGGGACTAATCTGGAGTAATTGCACAAGTTAAACTGCAATTTAATAAGGTTCAGGAAAATCAAAAAGGTGAAAGTATTTTATTGTCTCAGATTATGTAGCAGTTTTGTTCTTGTAATACAGAACTGGAAAGAAACAGGACTCCTTATCTGAATGACTGTATTCTCTAAAAAAAGCTCTGCTTTTATATTGTGATATATTAGTTAAAAAAAGCAATCATGCAGAAAAAAACTAGAGTACATTAATGCAGCCAGATAATTTCTTATTGTGTACAGCTGTGTGGGAAACAAATACAAAGTTAATGTTTAAATTTATCAGATATTTTCCATTAACTCTCTATTTAACGAATTATCAGCTTCTGTGTGTGACATCCAATCTCCAGAAGTCTTAATGATCATGGATGTGCACAGTAAGAGATTAGCATAAAATTAGCACTGATGCAGCTATTAAAGAATCTCAAAAAATTGTGATATCCTGGTACATAAATTGGGCTGCAGAATATATCTGAGCTTTGTCAAAAGCCCCAGGCTAGCTGAGTTCAAAAATACTTCTTTTCCCCTGGGGTGCAGTCCCTATGCTCCTTCCCCCTGTTTATTACTTTGTACTAATCTTCAAATTCACAGAATAATTTATAAAGCTGTAGGGGACCTGCTTCCAGCTGATGCATCTGTTAGGATCAAACCTGAGAAACGAGGCGAGTTGCTGAGGGAGTCTTGGGCTTCTAAGTGTTTTCATTTTCATATTTGCTTTTTTAGCACAATGCTTGGGATGGGAGTTGGGGGGTGTCTTTGGTTTTTTGGGGTTTTGTTCTTGTGTTTGGGTTTTTTTGAACTTTCTGAAGTTTGCACTTTCTGGGAAGGGTGCAACAATCTCACTGTATATCATGTCTGTATTATGGCTTCACATTGTCTGGTACTTACTGAAAATCAATCTTTTTAACATAAGAAGCAAGTTAACTATTTTGTGATAATGTCCCATTTCCAGTCATTTTCTTCAACCCTGCTCTTCTCAGAGGGTCACACTGAATTGCAGCTTTTTACCCTATTTCATCACTCTACTGAATGTTTCCATTTCTGAGATATCTAACAGGACTCTGAGGGAGCCAAGCATGTTTTTAAAAGAATCTGTTTGCCCTGTAGGGAATATTGTCACTGAAATGAAATATTTCCAACATGAAGCAAACTCTTTAAATAGTCAGAAATTAATTCTGAATCTTTTCAACATCAGAATTTGGGATGATATGTTTTCTTTCATATTCCTCCTCCATCTCTTCAAACTGGCTCGTTTGTCCCTTTTGGATACAACTTCCTTCTACTTGCAAAGCAGTAATTATCCTAATTATGCTGCAGCATTTAAAGCCATCTTAGGGAAGATGATTTACAAGAATTACATAAGAGATCTATATACAATGACACACTTGCTTGTTTGGCCTGAAGCATTTTATGTTTTCCAGCTTAATCAGAATTCTTAAGATGAGTAGAGAAGTTCTAATGAGTTTCTGCATGAGTTTGTGCCTGAAGATGCTTTCAAAATTGTACTTTTCTCTCTCTGAACAGCTGAAGTAGTAAAGCAATACTTTATTACTGTGACTTGCTCTAAAGTGTTGTGACTGTTTGAGATCACAGTTGCCACCAGTGTGTGCAACAGTTTCCACTAGCTGAAAAGGTAAAAATGAGCAAAGACTGAGTGGAAGCTAAAAATAATATCAAGAACAATAGGCAGATTGAGACACTCAAATGAACCAACACCTGATTCTTTTTCCAAGTGGAAAACGTAAAGAAAATATGAACACAAGATAATCTGCAAAAACACTGAAAGTTTTCTACCTCTGCTTTTGATATCTCACTGCTGAAGCTTGGGACGTAAATTTGATCCTCTGGGAGGTGGTAAGAGAAACAACAGTGGTTTGTTTGGGTTTTTATTTATGAAGACCCTATGGCAGCATTTCGTTCTTCTGTCTATTTATTTATCAGATACAGTTATCAGATCAGCTGAAAATGAGTGGTGGGGCAAGATATGGCAGCAATTTGATTATGTCCATTTGGAGTTTTGCAGTCCTATGCTAGATTAATCTCAACTTTGTTGTGTGTTGTTATTTTGGAAAGTTGGCCATTGACACATGAACTGATATTGCAAGATAAGACAGTAATGAGAGGCATGATTCAGTGAGCTTGAATCTATCCTGAAATGCCCACAGGAACATGACAATATGCCTGATGGTTTGAATTAGCAGCCTGTTTCAAAAGACTCCTGTCACAGATAGAATTCTTGCAGTGGAAAATGTTTTCTGAGTAATTTTCTAAGCTCCCAAACTATAATCCCTATAACATTTCTGAAGTGCAGTGCTTGCTTACAGTACAGTACTAAAAACACAATCTTCAAAAGCTGGTTTTTCTTCACTCTTCAGAAATCTCACAGGAAAATTGCGAATGTATTCCAATCCCATTTGGCTTACTACCATCCCTATATACATTACTAAAAGTATGAACTGTTAACCTAGAGGGGTTTAATATACATTTAAAATTGATTATAGAATCATTCAAGAGCTTTGCTTCTTGTAGCTTTTGCATCTCTCTAAAATAGTAATGGGAATGTGGTTCAGTACAGAAAAACTGGTGGCTTCTTGGGGTAAAACTGTTACAGCAGAAGGGCTTGTAATGAAGAGGAAAGTAATTGAGTCATCTACCATAACATATTCTGCTTTCAAAATGTTGAGGTTATGATGATGCAGTCTTGTCCTAGACAACATTTAAGTTTTTTCCTTGGGATGAGGCAGGATATGCCAAGCTGTTCTATTAGGTGAGATTCCCTTAGTATGTGTTTCTGCTAACACAGGGAATGACTTATAAAAAATAAATGATTGACTGATGCTTTCTTAAAATATAACATCAAATATTAAAACTTTCTTGCAGGGCAGATTTTTTGAACAAGCATTTCAAGTGAATTTATGAAACGACAAAAATGCTTCAGCTGCTGACCAAGCAACTGGAAACATTCTCCTATGCTATCCCATTATTCCCATGACCTAAAGTTACTGGGTAGGGACTTGAGAAACCTCAATGTGGTAAAACTGGGGTATTGATTAAATTCTTATACTGGATCTATCCTGATACCAGGCAAGGAATATATTAGTATTTCTCTCATTTTAATAAAAAAATGGTCTGCAAGGTAATTGTGATGTAAATGACCGTAGTGATTTCATGGATCTGGATTTCATTTGGACTCACATCTAATGTCAAAATATAAAAGGAGGACTTCTGTCTATATACATAGTAATGAACACTAAATTGTTTTGGGAAAGAATTGGGTCTTCTGATTACTGTGCAATGTTATTCAAGTCAAATATGACCTCAGAAGCTTAGCAACCATTTTCCAATTCCTTGCTCTTTAGCCTGCTTTGATGCTCATGCATAATATTTTCCTAGATGGGTCAAAGTTTCTTGTATTGTGGAAAAAATAGGCAAAAAGTAATTAATTTTCAGATTATGCTTTTATTCAGGAATGTGAAGACTGAAGGGGATTGCATGGCTTAAAGCTCAGCTAGTGGTCAGCATAATAGAAGGTGAAATGTGATATTGACCAAGGCAAAGTTTTGCACATTAAAGTAGCTTCAACTGCTCAAAGAGATTACAGGCATGTAATTACCTGTAATCACTCAGGGGAAAAAAGCCTAGTGGAGAGGTTAAATAGATGTATCTTTGAAGCAGAACATGGTGGTCAGGAAAGTTCATAACATCAGAAAAACCTAGAGAATGGGGTTTTGAAAATAAATCTGAAAATACTGCAGTTCTGTATTTGGAATCAATTGTCTACCACAGTTTTAAATCTTGTATTCAGTTCTGATGAGCTATTCTAAAAATGATATTGCAAAGATGATAGGGATTGGTGGATTGGTATTCACTGCTGTAGCATATCATTGCATCAAAAAGCTTAGCAGGATTCAAGAATGGATTAAATGTTTCTTCCAAAAATGAGAATACCCATGTTTATGAAAAACAGGGTAAAAAATTTGTTAGAAATATGCCCTGAAGCTGAAGGCCTGAGAAGTCAGACACTGACTAGAAGTGAACAGCAAGCAATTCCTGTTAGGAGTTTCCTGTGGTAGGGTTTCCCTCACATTTGTTGGAGCTGCAATGCTGGGAAGCAGCACTGTACACAAAATATAAAGTGCTATTTAGCAGAGCACAGGGGCTCTGGAGCTCTCTCCAGTGTATGAGAGATGTGACAGAATTCATTGTGATGAGAAGTACACTGCTCTGACTGCAGATGTACATTTTAAAAACAGCCAAATGGAAGCTTGAATTCTTCATGGAAGAGATTATCAACCCAATCCAAGGAACTCATGAAGGCACTTGCATTTCCCAGTAGGTTTTGAGGTCTCTTTCTAGGGTATCAGTGTTACTAGCAACATAGCTGGACATGAACTTTAGCAAACAAAATTCAGCAAAAGATAGTGTCAACATGAAATCACACAGCCCAGATCCTAGTGAGATTTTTTTTTTTAATTGCATGTTTCATTTCTGTAAAGTTTTCCAGAAAATCTTTCCCCTTGTTTCTGTATTTTACCACTATTTTTATTTTTGTTAGATTTAGGTGTTTATACAATATGTGGGATTTTTAGTTCACCAGCAAAACTTTAGCTGCATATGGCTACTAAAGGTAGGAAAGAAATGGCCCCAGTGAACAGACTATTTCTGTGTGCACTCAGTAATAACTGAGCCTCAGAGACAAAGTGGAGATTCTTTATTTGCTTACACTTTTCCTGTTTTCTTTCTGTGACAAATTACCTGTATTAAAGATTTTATCAGTTAGCATTGCATATGAAGGGAGTGTGGTTGCCTAAATCATATTTTATAGTGGTTTTGTTCATCATATTCATTCTAATTCAGTGAAATCCTGTTTTTGCTGAATTAGCTTTCCTGGAAACAATAAGTAATACTTCCTGTCAATCACCTGGCAGGAGGTGCTTCCAAGAGTGCTGATTAAGCAACACATGGAACTAGAGGCTGTAGGAATCACTTAAAAAAAACCCAAACCAACTCAGTATGAACATTTTATGAAAATTCTTTTGGTGGGTTTGGGAACCTGAAGCGTGAACACTAAGGATGGTAATGCTTGAAAGCATAAGAGAAATAAAATAGGAATGGAGAGAGTCAATTTAATTTTTTCTCTTCAATTCACTCTTACCTAGTACAAATCTTTTTGAGTCAAAAGTTGAAATTTCCCATTTCCTGTAGAAAGCTGTTACAGATTTATGTTGCTGCTTTTTTCTATTGACAATATTGTCATTTTTCTGGAAGTCTGTCAGCATCCTTTTAACATTACAGGTTGACGTCCTACCAGAAATCAATGATGCAGAATTTTTGTAACTTATTTTATTACATGCAAATATACAAGCCTGGAAAAAGAGGCAGCTTCAAATGCTACACAGACACTCCTGTATTCCCAATATCCAGTTCCCAGGAATTGCTTCTAAATATAGAGCATAACACAGAGAAAACAGACCAATCTCTGACCAATTTTACATTAATAATAATAATTAACAAAAAACCAAACAAGTAAATAAGACTAGTCATTTGTCCTTGTAGAATCTAAAAACTCATGCTGTTGGAGAACTCGTTGACCTGTGCATAATTGCACATTTTTAATCCTTTAAGACCAAGATTATGCTCAATGTGATATTAAATAAGGACAGCTGTATGGAGCTTGCTAGAAAATTGCATCTAAATTATTCAGTATTGTAGCCATGCTTATCTTCTTTCAAAGAGACAGGTAAGATCCTGATTATACAAATTTGTTATGGTTTGTGCCAACTACCTTTACCTCGTTACCTTTAAAACTCCATCCACATGTTTTTGTGTTGCCCTCAAATTACACTCAGACATAAACCCACAGTAAAGTATTTTATCAGTTGTATTTTGTCTCTGTGCCATGGCTGCTCTAATAGTTTGAAGTGCTGCTCAGTGTTGGCAGGGCAGGGCTCTCCTTGTGGCAAACCCAGGTTGGTGCTGAAACCTCTCAGAGGAAGGCAGAAATGTAGTTATCACAATTTGCAGCAGGCAAAGGCCACTGACACAGTATCTGAGACAAAGCCTTTTTCACAATTTCTCTGTTCTCAGCAATGAGAAGGGGTGGATTTCATGAGCTGGGCAGCTGGACCTGACAAGACTGAATTTCTTGGGAATAAATAAACCAAGAACTTGTCATAATCTCAGAATGGTTCAGGTTGGAAGAAACCTTACAGATTGCCTAGTTCAACCCCTTGCCATGGGCAGAGATACCTGTCACTAGAACAGGTTCCTCAAAACCCCATCCAACCTGGTGTTCAACATTTCCAGGGGTGGGACAGCCACAGTTCCTCTGGGAAACTTGTTCCAGTGCCTTACCACCCTCACAGTAAATTGGAATTCCAAGTATCTAATCTAAAGCTATCCTCTGTCAGTTTAAAGTCACCCAGCTTGCTTAGGTTGCTTCTTGGGATTCAGTCCAGGACCCGTTTGGCTCTCTGGTCTGTGGGTGCACATTGTTGAGCTTCTCATCCACCACCCCCATGTCCCTCTCCTGAGGGCTGCCCTCAATCCATTCTCCCCCCAGACTGTATCTGTGGAACTGCCCCAGCCCACGTGCATATGTAATTGTATACTACATTTGTATTTCTTCAGCAGTTTAAGTGTGTTATGGAGTGTGTTTTCTCTTCAGCATCAGGCTGAAGTAACATATTTTAGAAGCAAAAATGCTGGGCTCTTTGAGGCTTGTGAAATTGTGTGGTGAGGGCTTTTTTGAATCCCAAAAGTTTGGAAAATACCAGATTTCTGAAGGTTTTATTTGGACATCTAAAGCTTCTGCTAAGTAGAGCCTTTGCTAGCCAGGAGGGTCAGTGCTGTGGGACATATCTGTGTTCAGCACACCTGTAGCTGACTGAGGAGGGCCTTGGTGTCTGTGGTGCTGAGAATCCCTGGGGTTTAAAATGCTCATTTGTCAAGCATAGCATAGCAGAGCTCCAGACAATGCAAATCTACAGGCCACAACCCCACTTGATTCCTATTCAAGGTGTAATTAATGAGAGTTTAAAAAAACAGCAGTGCATTAGATTTCAAAATTAAATTAATAATGTTATAATACCTGTCTATAAAATCAGAGGAAACAAGGAGCATCTTTTGATGAAGAAACATCTGAGGCTTTCATTTTCTTTAGCCCTTCTTACAAGGCTAATGACTTTTTTAGGTTTAAATTTGCAATATCAAGTAAATTGCAATTTCTAGAGGTCCAGGCTGTTTAAAAGTATTCAATTAAATCTTGTAAAATTATTAGAGTGAACAAGGTTGGTTTTTTTTAAATAGTTTATATGTAATGACTTACTCTTGCACTGAGAGATTTACTCTTTCCATAGATCAATCATCTCTTTCTGTTTCCTTGGAGGAGAAGAATAATGGGTGCTTTGGGTTTTTTGTGGAAAAATCAGAATGGTTTCTCACTCCTTGGGTGAAGAAGAGCTACTGCCAGGTTTGTGATAGATTTGGCCTTAAATGGATAAGGACCCTTGGCTTTTTATTGGGAACTGAGGGAGCCCAGAATTAGCCTCCAAACCAGGTCCTGATACTGAGTGATAGATGATTCTGTCTGAAGTGCCTACAGCTTCTCCTATCCTTTCCCTGCAGTGACAGAGAGAACATTAATTTTCTGTAAGTGTGTTGCTGCAAATATGACTTTAATATAATTCTCAGATGTTTGAGTAAAACCCTAATGTCTTCCAATAATTCTCTTCTATAATCCTATGTCACTGATGATTGCAGACAGTGACAAATGCCAGATCGTGCCTGATGGTTGTCTCCTGCCTCCAGTTACCTTACTGGTCTGGATAATGTAATATTCTTTGTTAGGCTGTTCTAAGTTCATTATCCTTCCTAGAACAGCAGTACAGGCTCATGATGGATGGGCAAGTGCCCCAGCAGATGCACAGAGCTGCAAACCACCAGAGAAGGAGGGACAGGAGCTGCAGGCAGTGCCCCTGCAGCTGAAGGTACAAATGAACGTGTGGCTTCAATGGGCGTGGTTTCCCCCCAAACCATTAGTTTGCAGAAGCCAATAGTTTGGGTGTTTTTCCTCATTCCTTTCCTCTTTGCTTGCTTACTTCACAGATATCTTGGTATTGCTCTTCTGCTGCAATATAGGCTTCATTTCCTTTACTCCCCCTTCAAAATCCCTGAAATCCAAGTCATGAACCCTGGGCCTTTGTAGAGTTCTGATGGTCCCCCAGTATCCAAAGTTGCCCTTGCATTTCTTCTCCTTCCTGTGTTTCAACCTGTGCTTTGTCTGTCTTTTAGTCAGTGTCTGTAGCTGGCCAAGTAAATGTAGAGGAGGGCAGAGTTACAGTGATAAAGTTACCTGCTGTGATTCTGCTGCTTTGTTTGGCATCCCTGCTGAAGACAAAGACTCAAAAGTGCTGCATTTAGGGCACTAAATGGTGTCCCAGATACCAAGAGAGTACTCATGAAGTCTCTGATTAGTTTCTACCAGGATAATTGAATTTGGATTTGCAGGAAATTTTGAAGGTTTTCAGGAATTGTAGTGGGCATTAAATTACTTTGAACATTAGGGATACAAGCAAGTGCAGCTGACTGTTTGCCATTATAAAAAGCCTCTATAAGCAGTATAGCATCAGTGAGACACTGTGTTGTGAAAAAAACATTAAGGAGAACAGACTTTCAAATGTAATTGCCACTAATTTCTTAGCTAGTGGGCAGAAAAATCACTGGAACTAAATTTCTATGCCATCATACTTAAATTTTGAAGTCAGCAGCCACTATGATCTTATCACTTCAGAGAACTTAATAGTAAATGCTGGGTTTTTTTTGACTAAAGAAAATGTATTTGAATTATAAGGAATGCTGTGCATTTCACTGTCTGTGAAGAGGAAAGATCCACTGCTTAGTTACTGGCTTGTGAAGATTTGCTGTGTTTCTCTAATTATTGAAATGGTTTTGCTGTTGACCTCTATTCTGTATATGGACTGAAATATCTAAAACAAACTCTTAATATTGGATTTTGGGCTGGTTTTTTGGTGCGTTTTTTGACTTACATGAAAGATAGCAGGAAAAGTTGAGAAGTGGCTTCCTATTGAAATTGCTTTTAGTCTTTGCCACAGCCTTTTCCAGGTTGCTTTTTATGCACCTCTCTTAGACAACATCAGCTGTGAGAGAGGGGATTCAGGCCAATATTGCCACCAAGGGCATGGCTGTGGTACAAGAACAGGGAATAAGAATACACTGAGGGCCAGATTCACCCTAAATTTATTTAAAGCTGAAAATGGAGTACATGTTGTTTGCAGACATCTTTTCTGTCAATGGCAATCTCTCTGTCTCTCTCTTACCCCTCCTCTCAACCTCAACCCTGGGGAGTCAAAAGGGGATTTACTGGCCCTGGCCAGCAGAAGTCAGAGAAGCTCTGAGGATTGACAGGTGTCACAGAGCTTTGCACTGAATGCAGTAAAGATTGCAGTTCATTAACAAAATGAGTGACTAGAAAGAAGGAAACAGGTAATCAAATTTCTAGTAAGGAAGGAGTGTTTTCTTACTATAGCTAAGCACTGACAGAAGAGGATAATGGCATTATTTCCAAGAATTCCTATAAATATTTCAAGCTTTATGACTCTGTACTTTAGTGATTGGTGGAGACTCTTTTCTAGCTAACGTTGGCCTTTTTCATTGGGAATAGCAGGATTGAAACTAGGCTTGTATCTATCTAAAAGGACAATGTCTTTTTGTTTTGGTCTTCTGACATTTGTCTTGCCACTGCATTTGCTGTACCACAGTGTCATGAGATTAAAGAGGTCCATCACCTTGATCTTTACTGTTATTCTTGATATCTCTGATTGCTTTATAGTCATTGTTTTCTTGGTATAGGGCTGCTCACAGAAAAATGGAATAAAATGGAACAATATGCCACGGTTGAATATGGGTTTCAATCCCATAATTTCCATGAGCTGGCAAATAATAGCCCTTTGCAAACTGAGATGCATAATTTAACTCAAAACCCATCTTCTGTAGAATTGGCACGTACTGTGTTAAGAGCTGCAGCTGATAATCTTCCACAAGACAATCCTGGTGACTGTATGAATGTGTGTGCTAGTGCTGGCACTATTCTGCTGAACAGTGTCATTTTATGCATGTAGCCCTATTGCTTTTATTTGAATAGTTTGATGAATAAGGGAGAAAAAGAGCTTTCTTCAGAAGGACTAAGATGGCAGCATCAAGAACAAGGATTAAGCAATGTTGCTTCTGGGAGGAGCATTAGACCTTAATATTTGTGTTATTGCCACTGAGATAAGTATCTTAGGCTGAATTCTCAAAGGTTTGCAAAGGGTTTAACCACACATGCCATTCAAATCAAGGGGAGTCACGGAGCTAAAACCCCATGTAATGTTTCATGAATGTATCTCCTGGGTGTTAATTTCATCATCTAAAATATATAGCATAATGGATAGTTGCTGCATGAATACGAAGTTTTAAGTCCCTCTAGGGGCTCTGCTAACAGCACAAACCATGAGAGTGTATCTGAGTTGTTTATGAACAGAAGCAGAGTCCCAAGAGTGAGACAGAGCTATAAATTCACTGCAGTCTGTGCCTATCTATTGTTATTTGTAATAACAGAGAGAGCAGTTTTCCTCTAAAACGACTTCCTTTAAGAGCTTTAACTGAGAAGCTCTGCTTGAAAATCAGTCCTGATAGCTGAAGAGCTTTGCTGGAGTAAAGACTCCATTTTCTCTATCAGTGTTTGTGTATTGTATCACACTTTCATTTTGTACTTAAAATGGTTATTTAGTCAGTTCATGTGACTTTTGTTGCAAAATGAGTTTAAGAATGCTTTTTATTTATGGGATCTTATATGATAATAGTCTATTAAGATAATTACATGTTTCATTAAAATATGGTATTAACAGACAAGGTATAGGGACGTGCTTAAGAGACTTTACACAATTCAAATGTTGTGTTGGGTGGTTTTTTACTAAGAAAGAAAAGATGAAAAGCCTAATGAACTGTTGGAGTGTTCAATTCCTCCCTTTTTCTAACACCAAACCCAGGTTAGGCTCAGTCAAAGCAAAGGTTAATAAAAATAATAATAGGGAGGAGAAACTTAATTTTCAACCTTGGAATTTACCACAGCATATTTCTGACAAATGTTTTTATGAACACAGATGTTTTTTATAAGATCTGATTTTCATTAAAATGGTTGAATGTTGTTGTAGCTGTCGTTAGAGTGATTTAAATAGTGGCATATTATTACTTTTGGTTGTTATATTTATATATTTTAAAAATATATGTCTTTATTTAAACATTATGCTTGGGTGCTGTTTAAATTCTCATAATGCTGGCTGACCTGTGCAGGTATTGTTTACTTTGGGGCTGTGGAGTGGGCAACACTAACTGCCTCTGTGAATCATCAGATTGAAAAGTTAGGAAAACAAGGAAAACAAGGACTCTTAGCAAATACAGCTGCTAATACTTGTGACAACACTGGTATCTCGAGTCCCTCAGAGAAAAAAGGCAATTTCACTCATTGCTTCTGTACTTGATAAGAAAAAGGCTCTCATCATTATTCCTGTACTGTAATTTTTGGCTGCAACCTAGAATAATTTACCACTTCTTGCATTTGATAGTATTTTGGGGAGTTAAAGTACTGGTGGAAGGTTTTACTTGGTGCATATAGGACACTGTGGACACAGTCTTATCCAGCCTAATTTATCTGATTAAATCATTTGGAACACCAGGGATTTCTCTCTTGCTTGTTCTGGACCTGTTTTGTTTGGGTTTGCTTTGTTGTTTCCTTTGCTGCCACAGGTCTGACAGCACCTGCCTGCTCACTGCCCCTGCTATGTGGGGCTGTTTCACCTGAGGAACCTGCAAAAGAAAATGGGCAGAGTAAACTCCCATAGTATACTTAGAGAAACTAAATGCAAATAAACAAAAAAAACTTGGAAAATATAAACAAGAAACCCAAACCAACCAAACTTGTAGAATTTTTTGAGTGGGTTCATACTGGGTTTTTTTAACAAAGAAATATAGTCATCACAGCCCTGTCATCAAAAGAGAGGAGGCTTTAAACTCATTCTAAGTCAGCAGCAATAGGAAATTATTGTGGTTTAGAAGAGATATGATTATGTCTGGACTTCAATTTCATAAAATTTCAGTTTTTGGTAAAATACATTTCTCCAGTAACTCTAGAAATTAATATACAGCTCCATGAATTTGCTGGCTATCAAAACAAACTTTCTGTTCCTCAGAAGCAGCATAGTAGGGAAAAAAAAAAATCATAAATGCTTCTGTTCTTGTTTCTTGGTAGTTGGTTTTGAAAACAATGGAACCCATTCCAGTTCATCTCCCTGTACTTTCTTAAATAAACATTATTCTTCTGAAATAAGCAAGTGGCCCTAAAACACAAAAACTTAGCATGGATGACTGTGTTTAGTTTGAGGGACAGGGATTTTCTTAGAGGCTTCTGTGACAACACCACAGTCAAGAAGATGTTGGTAGCAGCTCTTCTAAGTGATTTACTTGACTGCGCACACAGCAGTTCCTTTTTTGTCCTCCTGTGAAGAGCAGGGTATAAAAAAAGGTATAAAAACAGTCATTGAAAAGGCCATGCATACATATTGCAGTCAAAAATACATGCAGCGAGGTTTCATATCTACAAAAAGTTTCAGATTGTATAGAAAATCACTAAAGTGAAAAATGTGGCAGGCTTTTCTTTTAGTTTTTCAAGCCAGAATCCTCCTCTGTAAATCCAAGTGCCCAAACAGCCAGGACAGAAGCTGTTTTTATATCTTGGCTCAATCTTGCCTAGGATCTCACTTTAAGAAAATTTAGTTATTCAAAGGAGGCAACTCAGACCATTCTATCACTAAAGATGCAGTCAGAAAAAAAACATTCAAGGCAACTGAAGTTTTCCCATTCACTTCAGTGCTTGTTAGCTTGGGCTGCGTGCACTTGGCACGTTGCCTTTATCAACCTTTATCAACCCCAAATGCAACTAAATTTCCTGAACTTCTAGAAACCACATAATCCTTAAAAAGTATTTTTTCTTTTCAGCTATACAGTATTTCTGCATTCTTAATGCTCTACTACTGTGTCCTTACCTGCTGGTTCTTGTACAGGAAGCCTTCAGTGGAGGCCACCATCATATTTTTAAAATATGCATGTCTTGAGAACCTCCTCCAGTGAAGCCAAGCTCCCTTATTCCTATGAATGTGATACTAGAAAACATTAGTGTGTAATGTGTTACAATACAAAACCTAGTAAAAAAGCAAAGTTATGCTTGTTTTTCTCAGTAGCTTCTAGTAGTTTCTCTGTTTGGATGGAAGCTGAGCATTTCACAAGAGAGCTAGGAAGGGTCAGTGTCTGACCCTGAGAGCAGCAGCAGCAGCAGCAGCTCCCTGGCTGCAAGTGCCCACCCTGCAGCCACCTCAGGGCCTGCAGCAGGAGTTCCAAGGGAAGCACCACTTGCCCAACCTGTGCCTGGGCTGTTCAGTGTGGAATGGCTTTAGTTGTGCTTTGTTCTTCTATGTAATCATGAAAAGCAGTTTTGTGATTCTTTTTTTCAAACAACAACAACAAAAAAATCCTTCAGTATCTCTAGGATGTGAGGGAGGAAGTGTCTGCTCAGTTCTATGAACTTCTGCAAAATTTGGGGACTGGACAAAGCAAATAAATTGGATCCTTGGGTTGATGAATGCAAGACCTAAGAAACCAAACGTGTGGTGATGTGTGACACTAATTTCATCTCTAAACCAGTGCACTCAGATTTACTTCTTTTAATTTAGGCCATTAGCACAGTGAGAAAGGTTAAGCTGACTATTATGAATAGCAGGTCTCAAGCACATGTTTTCCAAAGGCTATTCAAAAGTCCACAAAATGTGGCTTAAAGCAGCCAATTCATAAAATATTATTTGGTCTGTTTCCATGGGATTCTTGAAGTATTTCCCACTGATAACCATTCCTTGTTTACAGTTTCTAAGACAGTTTTCACTCTCTTGGAGTTCTTCCACAGTCTTCTGTGCTTGTATTTTTAAATCAGTCCTGTCCCATTTCCTCTGCAGTTCCCTGCACAGAAAGTTTCCATCTCTCAGGATACAGTGACTTCTGACCTTAAAAAAAAAGAAATAAATTCTGATTATTTTTAATTATTTAAAAAAAAATTATGGCTATTGCATGATAGCCTTTGTTTTGCACAAAAAAATGTTGCACAAATTGTTGAATAGGTTATTGAAAGCTTCAAATAGTATTCAGTATAGTGATTGGTGTGAAGCAGGAAATGAGATTGTACAGCAGAACTAAAAAGTGGTGGAGCATTTGCCAATATTCACTCTTTTGGTTCATCACACTTAGAAAAAATATTATCTGCTTTACTGCTCATTTCTTTCACATGACACTAAAATCTGAAAGGAGGTAGATAACTGTGGGGTTTGTTTTCTCTAAACAGACAGAGTGCACATCATTAATAATGCTAGCAAAGCTAGAACCTAAATGGATATACAGACAAATGACAGAAAGGGGATTTTTTGACAACTGTAACTGAGCTTGGGAGCTCATTTCTGCAAGAGGAACTTGTTCTGGAAGTCTGAGGTATTTCTGTATTTTGTAACTGACTAAATAGGAAAGTGTTATTTTTTAGGAAAATTATAGGTTTAGTCCAGCAGTATGTAAATAATGATTCATAGTATTCTGTGGTCTCTCTGAAGTGATTTTTTTATCTCCTCTTATGCAATCTTTTTTAATGTAAAGAACATATCTAATATGCAATTATACCTTAAACATAAAATATGAAAAAGAACACATATCTAAAAATTATGCTTTCTCAAGATGTGCCCTGCATTTTTTCTTAACTTTTGCCAAAAGGTCACAGAAAGATTTACCCCAAAAATGTTATTTTGTGCCCAAGTGTTGGCTATTAGGACATAATGTTATTTACCCAGGAGATACCTTGTGTGGTTGTCATCTGATATAAAGGCAGATAGCAGTTATAGTTAGAAATGGCTGCCTGCCATTCTGCTTAAAAGAAGAACTTGTGTGATTTTTCTAAAGGGCTTAAAATCCACATTGAACAAATCTCTAAGGCTGGCAGCAACAGAGTAGGAAAGAGAAACCAAGTAGGTTTATTTAGGAGTTTAATCTGCCTAAAATGTGTGTGTCCAATTGTCCATCCCCTTGGAATGAAAAGGCTCAGCAAGCAGGTTCTGAATTCATTCCCAGTTTATCATCAAGATTCTACACATCCCTTAAAACCTATTTAAGCTAAGAAATAGCAGGAATGAAAACAAAGTTCAAACTGATTAAAGATGGCAAAGGTTTAGATTTTCCCATGTAGAGTACCTGAGTATCCTTCTTTCATGCAGAAATAATCTCAAATATGTATAAGATGTGATAAAGAGTGAGTTTGTGATAAGGTAGACATTTGGAGAGAATAAAATCTTGGTGTTTCTAGGATTAATATGAGTAAAGAATTAAGTTTCCTTTGCAATATCTAATAATTTTAAGATTTACTGCACTCTCTTTTCCCTTCCTTAGTTTTTCTAGAACAAAAGGAAATTATTTTTTTTTGTCAGTAATTGTTTTCCTACATTGAACAGTATCTCACTCTGTGAAATTGTCATATTGAAATTAGAATCTAGGCTGAAAAATATGCAGTGTGAGCAAGCCTGGAAGAAAATCTATTTTTATACTTATTCTAATCAGTTAAAAAAGTATGACTTAATCGCTGGTCCATTGATCATAGACAGCCCAGTCCATGAGCAACTAATTCATTGTATGATTGTGCTTGCAAAAATTAATCCCATTTCTGCAAGCAGAGAAACTGTGGAAATGGAAGTAATCAATGGAAAGTCAAACCTTAGGCTAATCTTCTTTTGGTTCTAAATGCAGGCCACTGTATGAAATGATCCAAAGGTTTTTGTTGCACAGACTAAAACAAACGACCTGAAGTATGCTTGCTGTTGAAATGTCTAGACATTGCAATATCATTTGAGAATGAGGAATAAAAGTCATAAGCTTAAAAAATTGCTCGTGTCACAGGGCACTATTTGACTAAATGCTGACATTTATTTCTGGTAAGTTCTCTTTGACCCATAAGTTCTGGTTCTGGTAGTGTATTGCTGTAGCACTTGGGTATCTCAGGATGCCCTACATTAGCATTCCAGCCCAGAGCACACTTTGGAAGTGGCTCTGCCAGCCCTTTTCTGTGTGCTATGATTTGCTGACAGAGCAGCTGTCAGGTGGAAACTGAGCACCTTTTGCCTGAAACTACTCAGAGGATGCACTGCAGGAGGAGACCTTGTGCCCTCCAGCTGCTGGTTGGTCTGTGGGACCAGGCTAGGATGACTCAAGTGAAACAAAAATGTATGATTTGTAGATATTTGGTTCTCACCCCAAACTTCAGTGCCTACAGCTCTGGTTTCCATGGTTAGACTGCACTTTCTCTGGTTCCACTTCCATGAGTCCGGCTACACTCCAGGTTTGTTCCATGTTGTCTCCTCCTGGGAACATGCAGACTCCCAGGAAGGCCATAATGAAAGAACAGGTGTAAATCCCTGTGGTTGTGTCTGTGAATTGAATACTTGACATTTCATGTTCCTCTGCAGCTTAAGAAATAAAAAAGCAGAAAGAAAGCTTTTATCAGTATAAATTTGGCTTGGATGAAAATTCAACTTAGTCGTAATAAACAGTTTTGCTGGACTTTCGTAGCAATCCATCCAGTCACATGCCAAGGTAAATGATACTCAGATATTGTACTTTCATACTGATTGCCCTCACGATTAAAGGAAGACTGGAATTTGTATAGTGTTTCCTTGAATAGTGTTTCCTTTAACTACCCGAGTCTTACTAGGAAGAACAGTGATTTGAATGAATTGCCCTGATTTAGGCAGTTCTCTGGTTTTCATAATGGGGGCATTTTTAGTTGCCTGGTTACCCATTTGAGATGACTGTATTTTAGATAATCACTGATGGAAATGTAACCAAGAAGGTGAGTGAGCAGCATGATGCTTTCAACAGGCCACAAATGTAAATATACATCTGTGCAAGCAGAAGAGAGATTGCAATAGATGTAATTTATCTCTTTGCTCACACTTACTGAACACATTTGCACACCATTTGTATGTGCCACTTTGTTGTTGCTCTTGTATCTTTAGGCTGAAAGGAAGTGGAAATTACAGAAGTGTGTGCTTTAGATCGGTGGGAATGGTGATAATGAGTATCCCATATAATGTTGAGAGAAGAAATTGAGAAAGTGCATGGAGAAATCAGGCTCTTGTAGCTGATTAGACATCCATTTATTCTGAAGTCTGCAGTGGCTCAACCAATCTTTATTTTGTAAGAAAAGTTAATTTGTTTATAAAACATGAGAAGTGCAATCTTGAGCATGTGAAATAAAGATTCATTAAAATGTTGTTTCTGATGAGAGGTGCCAGCTGCTGACTTGACCAGTTTAAAATTAAGCCTGCCTAGAAGTGAAGTCATGCTGTACAATACAGTGACATGGAGTGTTTAAATCTTACCTCTGTTCAATTATTTTGACTATTTTGACTATTAAAAAAAAAAAAATTCAAACTAAACACAAGTAGTAAACACTAGTGCTAATTTTGCTGTTCAAATGGAGTTTCCACTGAGATGATTTAAAAGAGTTGAGGAGAATGGCACAGATAGTGCAGGTGACAGCTTTCAACTGCTTCTACTCCATTAAACCTCAGAACACACCAGTGTGGCCAATGCTTGTGACAGTGGCTTTGTTTCCCCTAAGCTTAGTCTTGTAGGGCTGAGTGGATCTTCAAGCAGCAAAGCAAACTTCCCTTTGATGGCTGAAAAGAAGTGCACAAAAAGGCAGAGGAAGAACTATTTAAAAGAAACTTGCAAAAAATATGATTGTCCTAAAGACAAACCTAAAATTTTAGAGTTATCTTCAGATAGCTGTACCTTCTCAATCTGTCCCATTAAAAGTCCATTAATATTTAAATAGTTTAAACCTCTTGTTATTTTGATCTGAAACTGATTTAATTTATTTAAATTTTAAGCTGAGATGCAGATATCATTGCTTTCTGCACAGAAATACTGATCTTGACTAATTGGAGAGGCAGAAGAGCAATTTCCAATGCTTTCATGAGGACTGGCTGGTTAAAGGAGCAGCTTTTGTGTTCACACAGCTCCAAGTCCTTTTGTGTCAAGCACTGTGGCATCTCACATTTGAAAGATTTTAACATGCCATGAAGACTAAAAACAATTTATAGGGTTAATTTATGGGTAAAATAAATAAAATGGATATGAAAAGGAAAATTGAATAAAAATAATATTTATAGTTGTTAGCTTTTTTTTTTTTTTTTTTTAAGGGAGACTCACCAAAGTATGGAGCATAACCCAGCTATGACCAAAGGTTAGAATTCTGCAATATTTCCAGAAGAGAAGGTTGGAAAAGGCTTGTTTTCTTACAGTTCTAATATACATTATTCCCCAAATTATCAGAATTTTTCTTTTCTTTACCTCAAGATATGAATTGTTTGCATTCCAGCATATGAGCTTTTAGGGTATACTCTGTTTTTAAGCTCTTGCATTAAAGCTACAGAAGCTCATAATTCCATGATTGAATTTTATTTTTTTTTTGAGCAGTTTAGGATTTTAAGAAAGCTGAAGTTCTCATTTAGTCAGTTGCTTCCAGGATATTGCTATTTCAAGAAAGAACTAAGTACTTCGACTTGGCAGTCAGAAACTAGAATTTAACAATTTGAAGTCCAGTTATCCCAAAATCCATGAAGAAGATTTCTAGAGGAGGGTGAAGCATCATCATTCCAGGGATGGCCTAATGTGATGTATGAGGCAACAGTACTAGATCAAAAGTGGGATGTATATTATTTTGAACATGAAGTTCTTGAACTGTAGCTAATTGGGGTGTGTACAGTTGGATTGTGTCACCCACTGGGACTGAGTGGTTGCTCACTGGCAATGTTTGGATAGTTTATGTCCCCATTCCATTTCAGGAAGGGGTGAAAACTGAAGGTGGTAAAAGTTGGAGCTGAACACAGCCAGCACAGTTCAGGTGCCTGAATCTTTGTGATCTATTTCTTTTATGTTCATCTCTTTTTCTTTCTTGTTTAAAAGCATGTAATTATCCACTCTCCTCGTTGACTTGTGATACCTAGTTTTCCTTTCAGTCTGTAACGTGGTAGGAAGAGATTTCTGCTGAAAACACATCTCTCTAGTCATTAGAAACCCTACTGCCATATAGCAGCTCTTTAGTGTTTTAACTGCAATAGTACTTCTGCCTTATGGGTCTTTGTATTGATTTTCCTTGTGGGAAATTTAACCCCATCATTCAAGAGTAAATAGTGGAATCAGCTGTTTACAGAGTGAGAGAACAACTTTTTCGACACTAGAAAGGGCAGCATATGTTGTGGTTGGACTCCTGCTAGTTTTATTGATGGAGTTTTGGGGAGCTGTTATGTGCAGACATCGGGGCCAGCAGACCCAATGGCTTTGCAAGTACACCTGATGTGCTTTGCATTCTCTGTGTGGCCTGCAGAACAGACACTACCTTGGGGGGAGCTGCCTCTGGGGCAGGTGGCACCTGCTCCTGGGAAACAGACTTTGGTTAGAGCCCTGAGTGTCTGGACAAAGGCACATGTTCATCTTTACTCTTATTTAGGATGCAAAGTTCTCATGTGTAATTTTGAACCTGTTCTTGCTATCTTACTATCATTACATGGTGAATGCAGCCCCACAAGTCAGATTCAGAAGGTCCTGAAATTCTTAGGCCAGCAAATTCCCACTGATTATGGTTGAGCTGCACTTTTTTGGCCCTTCATAGAATTAGATTGCTCTTGGTTTGGTTCTTATTTATTGGAAATTACCTATATACAAACTTTCAACTTTTAAATATTTTGCCTTTTTGTATTGCAGCAGAACATTTAACAGATGTCATTTCTTCTTCATATCAGTGTGGTAGCAAACATATGCCATCTTTTCCTGGTAAAGAAATATTAGTATATTTATATATGGGTGTTATTAGATGGAGTGGTTTTGTTTTAGCAAAAGCACACTTCAGTTTTGCCTTAAACTCTTATCTGACTTTAAAGCCTGAATTTACCCATCATTCAAGTCATCATAGAAGAGACTTTACCTAGGATTTGAGTCCTTTGGGCTTTATAAAAATAGGATTATAGAACATCTGGCTGCACAGTAGGAATATTTCACTCTGAAGTATAAAAATAAAACTACAAAAGATAAAGAGAAAAACATTCCTGGCAAGAAATTAACCTTTCTTTATGTTTCTTGTATCCACCAAGCACTAGCCTCTTATAGATGGAAGGCAAGGAGAAAACAAAAGAAAAATGGAGAGAATTAAAGAGCCGCATCATATCATTAATACTTTGGCAGTTTTGACAGCCATGAGCAGCAATGAAAAACACTTCTGTTTCAAAGCCTGAAATAAATAGGGAGCTTGGTAGCTTCTCCAAGTCAGGTCCTCAGTTCAAATTCACAGAAAGTGAACATTCCACACCCTTACTTGATACTGATATACCTGAAAACAGAAAATTAAAAAGATAAAAGGTGTTATGAAGTAATACATGGAGAATGTATTTTTTAATTCTACGACTTCTGTGAATGAAAATTTTATATATATTTCTATTTATACAGATTTTTTTATTTTTTTTTTTAAAAAAAACCCCTGACTTTCAGGGGTCATTTGTTCACATCTTTGGTAATTTTTTGTGTCTCAGTTAAAAACCCAAAGGAAGCATATCCTGGGGCTGAACAAATGCTTTTACTTTATTTCTTTCTTTTGGTAAGGATAAAGGTATTGCAAAAATCTGAGGTTTGCTGTATTTTCATTACTATCACGTCAATACAAGAGTAGTTTGTCATGACAGTTGTTGATTGCATAAAATAACAGCTATTGTTTGGGTATTACTTAATTATGTGGTAGTGGAGCAAAGGACCATGAAAGTAATTTAAAAAATAATTTCTTAATCCCAAAATAAAAAGCAATAGCTAGGTGTATTAGTTATAAGAAAAAAATATATCTAGATAAATTATTTCATAATTAAAAAGCTATTTTGTACCTCAGTTGCATTGCCTTGTATCTGATCAAGAAAATTAAACTTGTAAATGAGATGTAGTTAAGATAATATAACCTAAATATGATATAAAAAAATCTATTTAATATGCCATGATTTAAATAATTATTTAAAAAAAAAAAAAAAAAAAAAAAAACCCAAACCAGCCTCAAACAAACCAACCAAACCCCAAACCCTCAAGAACCCCTTGTACTCATATCTCTATGAAGCTGAGCTCCACAGCCCAGGCTAAAGAGCTGTTGGCTTGAGAGCAGCGCAGGGATCAGCTCCTCCAGTCCATTTTTCTTGCCTGTTGGGATGACATCCACCAGGTTTAACTGACACATGCATTTAAATTCCCTTTCTTCACTTTGCTTGCAGACGGGCCATGGTTGTGCTATTTCCACTGTGGATTTTCAAGCCACTTGTGCTGCTTGTGTAGCACAGAAATTCTGTAACTCACTCTGATAACACAAAGCAGCTCCTCTTCTTGAAGTCAGCATTTTCCATGTTAAGGCATGGCAAAAGTGGACTATTAGATAAGCATTTGCTTTGAGTTTGCTAGAGCTCCAGAGGCTATGATCAATTATTACTTCTGTTTTGAAAGCAGATTCCTCTGGAATCAGGTCCTCTCAGCATTTGTGCCTGTGCAGTGCTGGCTGCTTTAATGATTGTTGCCTTGGAGTGAAAGGAGATTAGAAGCTCTCAGCAGCCATTTGTTCAGTGCTCTTCAGTGCCTTCACTTCCTGTAAGCGGGGTCTGAAGCTGGGATCTATCACTTTCCCATGTTAATGTTTCACTGTTTTCAAGAGAGGAGGAATGTGTTTTCCAGTTTTGTGTTGACAGCACTAATATATATCAAACATTTCAATTGAATAAGTTAAAGCAGTTCTGTGCCTTTGTCTCCTGGCTGATGACAAGTTCTTGGTTCATTACCACTTCTACTTAACAAAATGAGACCTATTTCTTCCAGGAACTGGGATATTGGGAAGCCTGATATCCAGCTTTCCTGCCCTAGTGTGTTGCTGCCTGCCAGCAGCTGCTTGGGCATCATTCAGTATAATAGGAAGATGGCAGAGAATCTCAGCAGAACCTGTGTTCCTCTTTGCAGAGTGATGCTACAGTAATGCAAAGTGAGACAGTGAGGCATAAGCAAAATGCCTTGCTTGATTTAAGCAAGCCACCATTATTCCTAGAATAGATAAGATCTTTTGAAATTATAAGGAATTTTATATCATTTCCTTCAAATTATTTGATACCTTTCCAATATATTAAAGATTTGCTAAGGAAAGCCTGAATAATTTGTAATAGATTTCATACTTTCTTAGCAAATTTCCTCGCCTTCTGTTTTAATTTTCCATTATGGTTCACCCACACTACTTAAAGAGCAAATCAAAAACTGCTGTTGTGATTTTAAATTATTTTCAATTGCAGTTGGAAAGGTAAATTTTTCTTTAATACTAAAAGATGGCAATTATCTTGAAATGAGGTTCAGACTGAATCTTGCTGATGATTGCAGAGATCACACTGCATTTTAATGCAAGCATAAAGTAAGCATGTTAGAACTTTTTTTTTTTACTTATGTCTTAAACATACTAAATCTTAGGGATTTTTTAAGATGGGTAGTTTCCATTTTTAAGTTTTTTCTTGTTAGAGCCACTAGGAGTCTTAAATATTTATTGTACAAATCGACCTGGATATGTGTAAGATACAGATCACACCAGAAGGGTTTGTCATACATCAATACAGTGATGAAACAAAAAGACTGGGCTTTCTTTATTCACTCTACAGTATTTATTTTTTACTTTGAATATCATTATAGTGTTACTTGTTCTAATGCCAAGGACTTGTCTGCCAGGGAGGGCTCTGTGGAATAGGTGAGAGCACAGCCATTTCCCAGCTGGATGCTCTTGTACCTGCTGAGCTGTGTGTGAAGAGGATTTACTGTACACAGGGATTGTCATGCAGGTTAGTAATTTACAATGCATGAAAAAAATTATTCATTCCCCATTAGCTATTAGCTAATAAAGCCATGCTTAGGACTGTTTTTAACTATTTATATTACAGCAGCTGACAGAAGTATCCAAATTACCCAGATAACTGTGTAAGATTGTAGTAAAATACAACCCTTCTTCAAAATCCCATAGAAGGTAAACGAGTTGTAAATAAAGGCAGGACACAAAAGCAGCAAATGAATTGTTCACAGATATATTGGAAATGTATGAAGTGTCCAGTAATAGAGTTTTGGGTTCCTGTCATACAGGAATGCAGTGCTGTGGGCAGGCTGCTCTTTGCCCTCAATGCAGACAACTCAGCCTTGGCTTGTGTTGTGTACCCACAGTTCTTTCAACAGTCTTGTGAAAGCATCTGTCTGCATTTCTCTGTCTCTCCTTCTGCCCTCATGGCCTATGAACCAATGGGCCAGTTGCAGGGACAAGAAGCAGAAGTGGAGCACTTTGGGATATGTTGGTTCTTCAGATGGGTAAAAGAGATACTCTGTGACACAAAAGCTATGGAAGGAATCCCTATTTAAAAGACAGGTCTCTGTTTCGTAAGATTTGTGCCCTGACTTATGGGAGAGATCAATTAGCACTTGCACCTTTCCAGGCAGATAAAAGCTGAAGACACAAATCTGCAGAAAACCAGATTGCCCTAGCTGAAATGCTCAAAACTTCTCTTCATTTTTAAGCAAATTATATGTGTGTATTATGGACTTCCTATTTCAGCCAGATGCTTATGCAGTAGCTGAAAGGAAGCCTGGGCAAAGATGTATTTCAGAAGATGCAGGTCCAACTCTCCCTTTTCCTGGGAAAGTAACCAGGGCACAAGCTGTATCATAACATTGCATGTTAGGAGAAGTGGAAGTTTTGTCCTTTGGAGTTCATGAGAACTCCAAGAAGAGAAAAATGGAAACATGTAGCATGCAAGAAGGAGGAAAAGGACATATGGACTTACCTTAAAAAATTACTCAAAAGCCAGGTAAACCACCCAGAGTGACCTGTTGTGCAGTCCCTGTTTTAAATACATAGCCTTCTAGAAGAGAGCCACTGCTTCATGTTCCTGCAGAGAGAAAAGATTTCAGTGATGAGGATGTATTAAACATTGCCCAGTTCTATGCTGGGACAAAATCTCACCACCATGCTGAATGCACTGCAGTCGAGTGAACGTTTTCCAGGAAAGTAGATGTCACATAATTTAGAGACCTATAAATTGGAACTTCTGGGTAAAAAAAGGAGTCTCTTAATGCCCAGCTTGTGTTCCTGGAATCATTTTTTCCAGTTTCTGTATTCATCTAGTTAAGTGAATATCCCAAAGAACTATTTTACTCACTAACAGAAGTAATATTATTAGGGAAAATGTATATGACTAAGCAGGTAATAAAAACATGGACTCTAGAGAAACTTCTTCCAGACAACCATCTAAATTATTATTAACACCTCCACCATTTCTGTTTTAAGTATTTGTCAAGAAAGGCTTCATCATCATCATCATCATATAATTGTGTTCAAATTATTTATTTTTATCCTCTGCTGTTATTTGTAATTAAATTCTAAAGAGAACAGAAGTTACTGTTTAAGAGCTGAGTGCTAATCTTGTACTTAAAAGGACTTTTTTCCTTGACAGTTAAGTAAGCTCAGCCAGACATAGGATGCTGTAAAATTTCCAAAGCCTCCACTCTATGCCATACTTTTTATGTAACTCTGATTTTATAGGTTTTAAACTTAGAAATTATGTGTTTTACATCAAAGAAATTGCACAATTCAAGGGAATACAGAATGCTAGAACCAGCTGCAAAAAATGCATGTTGCAGTACTGATACCACAAGTTTGCTAAATATTGGGGAAAGATCTGTTTATATATCAGGTTGATATTTCAGTCTCTTCTAGTATTTTTTCTGATCTCTTAATCAAAAGTTTTAGGAGTCATAGCAGTGCAACATTTCCAGCCTGGCTGCAGTAGGCATCATGTCATGGTATATGTGTCTTCCAGAGTCAGGTCAGAATCAGTTTATGAATATATCACTTCAGCTTTCTCTTTTGTCTCCTGTAGAGGCACTCTGCTACTGTATCTGTGGCCATCCATAATTATAGGCTGCTGTTTCTAGTTCAGTTGAAGTACCATTAATAGGTATTCTGGAAGTGCCTAAAAAGAAGATCCAATCTTTCCTGCAGCCTCTTTACAGTTGCAGATTTTCATCTAACATGGATCTGAGTGAAAAATTTTGAGAGTAATTAAGCTGCTGCTAAGAATTTTTGTGATCCCTCTGTTTCTAACCAACTTAGATCTGCTAATTTTAGAAGCATTCTGTGGTATTTGTGTCTGTCTGTTTCTTGAGGCTTTGGCTCTGCAGGGAGTTACTCAATAACAACAATTTCTGAATGCTGATTGCAATCAAAACATTTTGGTTAACTTAGGACATCTCTGAAAGAGTAGGAACAGGCTTTAGGTATCATTTAGGGAAGAGGAGGAAACGGTGGTACCATCTTTTATTCTCTGCAGAAGAAAAAGGGTAGCCTTGTGGCTTAGAAGACAGAAATTTTTCAGAACATGAGGACTCCAGCATCTAATTCTATGACTGTTTAAGTGTTTTGTACAAAACACAAATGCCTTTCAGAGAACAGCGGGAGGGGGGAAAAGTTCATTCTCTCTTATCCTAACATGATCTTTCAGCTTGTCTCTAGACTCTGTCCCAAGTCAGGAAAGAAGGGATTTTTCAGATGGGTTTTCTCCATCCAGCATGATTGATGTGAGCACCAGCTTAAAAAAAATACTGCATCCAATATTATGAAAGGCACCTCAGCTCATGTCATGAGAGGCTAAAAAAGCTGGCTTGAGAAGTCCCACTCTGCCCCATAAGCAGTACAAAGACATTTTGCACCATTGCCAGAGATGTGTTTTCAGTTCTCTGGACCAGTCTGTACTGGGAGGATCCCAGCACAAGTGGAACGCTCTGCAGGCTGCATTAGTTGCTCCAAGCATGTTTTTGCTCCTCGAGGTGCAGACTGTCAGGCCTGCTGGCTGCCTGTGGGACACTGAGAGCTGATGGCATGTTCCCAGCTCAGAGCTGTGCACACCTTCTGCTGTGCCTGCTCAGCCCAGCTGCAGGGCAGCGCTCTGTTCAGAAGGGGTGCATGAGTGTTCATGTTGAAACTCAGCTGGTGTCTCTCCTTGGTACAAATATTTATTGTTACTAATGTTGCCAATACTTATTATGAATGTTTTTGTTTAATTCATGAACATAACTGTAAGTTGCTAATGTAGAAATGTAAGCTGATAAATGTGTTCAGATGAACATGTTTATGTTGCAAGCAAACTTCTTTTTTCATTCTGAGGAGGTGAGAGATGCAGTAGACCCATTGTTTCAGAAGTGATGCCAGATCCCTAGATAATGTCTGCCCACAAGAAATGTGAGATACATCTGAGCAGGATAACAACAAAGTGCAGCAGAGATAAAGAATTGACGCTGTTTGAAAGGGATATCCAGTATCATTTTCTAAAAGAGTAGATAACACTAGCTTCAAGCCAAACACAAAAGATAGCAATCTTTTATAAAAGAGGTGACCATGTGTTGAACAGCTGATGAATTTGCTATAATACAAAGAATTAGTAGGAGGAAATTACGAAAAGTAGAAGAGCTTTGTTGGCTAATGCATGTTTTTTTTGTGCGCCTTTCTAATTCAGATCTCCATTTTATATTACTCTTTATTTCCAATTTTTTGCTCTTTACTGCACTGTTACCTTTATTTCAATATCATTAATTCATTTTGATCTTGGGCACAGTTGGTGGCAAACTGCTGTCTCTCTGTTACAAATTGATTTGTCCTTTAAAAAAAGGGAGACAGACAGAAAATGTCAGACTTGTTTCACAACGGGAATGTTGAATGTAAGACTTGGCTCCAATACAGTGTCCACCCAGTGGTTCTATGAATAAGTGTTTATAGATTGTACTGAGCTTTCTAGCCAGCTCCTAGTGTCTCCTATAATTGCTACTGTAGGAAACAAAAATGTTCGTCTGAAAAACCAAACTCTCCATTTAAGCTGTGCAGAGCTGTTATTCTGCTTTGTGCGTAGTTTGCTAAAGGATGATAAACTTATGTGTTTAAAGAATACAGAAATAAGAGATTGACTCACCACAGATTTTCTTTCAACTTCAGTGATGGTTGACAATATGGCTCTGGTTTACTTGACTTCTTCTAGGACCTTTCTGGTTTTTGGTATTTTATGGGGGTTGAAAGTAGTCCATATACTGATCTTCGTATTTTGTGAGTGTCTTCTCTTAACTGTTGGTTCTACTCCAAAACCTTCTATCATTGTGTCTACATGCATTTTTTTTCATTGTATTTCCTGTTGTTTAAAAATGTAGAGAAGATTAGTTCAGAAGAAATGGCAAGAAATAATCTGAGAAAAATCCTCACTATATTGACAAAAGTAATGATTGCAGCAGGCAAAGTAGCCAGGAACAGCTATAAAAGGTTTCTGTAAAGGGCAGTGGAAGAATGTGCAGAAGTACATACTTATGGCTGGCATATGGGATCATGCAAGTGATGAATTATGGGGTTTTTTGTTGTTTTTGCATAAAGCAAATGCATAGGAATTAGTCCATATAGCTTTAGCTTAATTGATATTGGTAATTGGTCTTTGAATGCATTAATATGGGCCATGTGCTAAATCTATCATTGACTTAAAGTCATAATCTCTAACTGAAACAGTCACTAAATGGTACAGTGACAAGAGTAATTAAAACTCTGAGACACATGTAGAAACTGTCATTGTTCCACAGTGCTGCTCTGCTTTTTAAATAAGATGGGTCCTATCTAAACACACAAAAGCTATACAGTAAAAAAAGGGGGGAAATAAGAAAAAATTGTATACCACCTGCTGATGTGTGAATTGGATAGCATTGCAGGAAACGACATGTGTTAAATTACTCTGATGATAGAAGGAAGAAAAGTTAGAAAGTAAATGATTTATTTCAAAACACTGAATTAGAACATAGCATGTGTTCAATGTGAAACACAAAAGCTGAATTCAATATAGTATTTGCCACGGACGCTTAAAGTTTGAACAAATGCAAAGGTTCTAAAATTTAGACATGAAGTAATAGAACATATTGCTCTAATGTGTGCAAAGAATTAAAGATTATGCTTTATTATATCCCTTATATCTGAAAGCCTTTCGGCCTTAAAGCCCATTTATACAGAAGCATGTGTGCAATAATGTGTGTGCTTGTCCATAGAAATACAATCAGACTTTTCAAAAGCTCCATGGACAATGCACTTGTGGCTTTATACACAAGTGTCAGATAGAGATATTTGTACTGCTTATACACAGGAAGGTTATTTTTTAACTTTACCCTTTGTATGTGCTATTCAGAAAAAAAAAAAAAAAAAAATGGAAGGAGAATTCCAGAAGCTAATGCACTCATTCATGTAATGTGATTCCCTTTATATTTATGATCCTTTAATTGAGACATATTGCTGTGTATCCAAAATGTCAGACTGCTATTTTATATTAGAAATATTAATCACAAAGCTTGGCAGTTTGTTATATCACATCACTGAAGGAGGCAGCCTTGGTCATAGGAAAATGTCTTTCCACAAGTCTGTTTTGCTAAGAATTTGTCAATGTGAAATTTTAGAGGGTGTGGGGGTGGTGGGATGACACAGGACAAAAACAGAAGTTTAAATCTGGATTTGCTCAGGAAGAATGTATTTAGTGTCCAGAAAGTTCCAAGTGTTCTTTCAAGAATGAGAAAAGATTTGGCTTAAAGGCTGCTCTAACTTGGATCTGAACTGACAGCTGGAACTGATAAGATATTAATAACAAACCTTGTAATAATGGAAAAAATTATAGTAATCCATATAAAGAATTCATGAAAGAGAAAATTGAAATGGAAAAGTAGAATTATCAGGAGAAAATATATAGTTGATATGGCTACAAAAATGGGTCAAGTAGGAAAAAGTTACATCCTAGGTATAGTTTTGCCTGTTAGTCAACAGCAGTGGCAAGATCACCAATGAAATGATTAAGACTGGAGTGGGCTTTTACTATTTATTTTCTGTCCTGGGAAGGATGCAGGACAATGTACTAATTGCATTAAGAAAGCAAATAAGTTGAGGTCATTTGGCAACCAATGAAAATATTAACCATCATTTATGTCTAAGCAATTTATACAACGTCCATGGTTCTGCTATTTGAATGCTTCTTGTTCAGAAGCTCAAATTTATGTGCTGGGACAAATCAAGAAAGGTGCTGAAAAGAAAGATAAGATGGTTGTACTGTTTCCTCTCCACAGGAAAGACTATTTATTCTGTGTAGTTATCTCATCCAGGAAGTAAAATCATAGCAAGAATCATCAGTTGGAAACATAATAAATTCAAATGAGAAATCAAACAGAAGGTGAGCAGTGGTGCTGATTAACCTTGAATGAACCTAAGGGAGTGCAGAGTTTTTCCAGTTCTTGACAATCCACAGTCAGGACTTGCATGCCTTTTCCCAAGGTCATGATGATTTTACACAAGATTTTAAGATTATTACTGGAGTAACTAATGACCTGAGGAACACAAGGTCTTATAAATGCCTCTGACTTAAAACATTACAATTTATTAGTCTTGGAGAGAGGGAAAGGAAGTTTAAAATCTGTTTTGGACCCTGTAAGACAATGGGGAAAAGCCAGGATGTTTCTCTGCTGCAGGGAGGCAGCAGGGGAGGCTGGCCCAGGGGGCTGGGGATGGCAGCTGAGGGGCAGGGCCATGCCCAGCTGGCACTGCAAGGACAGCAAGCAGCTGGCTTTTCCAGGGGTGCTCTTCAGAAGCTTTTCTCCTAGTGGCTGTTCCTCAGGGCAGCTCCTGCTCTCCTCTGGCTGTGGTTCTGAGCATACTGAGAGCACTGCTGCTCTTGTGCATAGTCAGAGTTGTGGAAAACTTGAAAACAAACATCTGCCAGCAACACATCATTTCCTGTGGTTGCCCTAGCCATGAATTTTTTACATTGCTCTGCCTTCCCTCATGCACATTGCTACACTCTGATCATGCTTCTTCCCTCTCCTCTCACTCACTAGTCCAGGTCAACTTTAATGTAGAGACCAGCTTGCACTGCTGATCGCCGTGTGGTTTTGGTTTTTTCTCCCTAAACTGTATGGAAAGATTAGGTCAAGTTGCTCCTCTTGTGCTGGCTAGTTGTGCTCCAGTATGTGACATTCCTCTGCAGTTATTCTGATTATGCCACATCCTACTTCACTCCTTAGACACTGCAGAGCCAGATTTGCAGTAGTCTCCTTTTCCTCTGTCTTGTTTCATTCAGACAAGCAGATCTGCCCATCTTTCAAATGGTAAGTATTGACATATCTAGAGCAGTAGTAATCGGGCTTTTTACTGCTGTCAGCAGCTTGGATCATCCAACACTGTTGTGCTGTGCACCCAGCAATGAGAAAATGAGAAAACCACAGAAATACAGCTGTGTTCCAAGTAACTCTTGTTTACCACTGTGTATAAACATGCATGGCTTTTCTATTTAGATATGCTGTCTCTCTCCCTTTCTCTCCAGTATTTTGGTGGTTTCTACAGCAGATCACAGGAAAGGACTTTAAATTGTGCAACTAAAACTAATTTTTAGTGCAAACAGATGAAATGATCAAAAAATATTATTATTTTTGACAAATCTATATATATACAAATATATTTTTACTGGGTTTTGGTTTGTTGTTTTTTTATTTTTTAACTCCAAATTAAATTTTTGAGGCATTTGCACTAAAAGGTTTGGAAACAAAAAGGAATCTCTGACTGGAATTGAATTCTTCTGGCAAAGTGGCAAAGAAGATGCTCTCTGTCCCATTGAGCTCAATGATTTCATGCTTAACCCACAAAATAGAAGGAAAATGTAGGCCAAGAGTCTGGGAAATCATATTTACAGAGACACTGGGGGAAAGTCTGGGACTGGTAGGGCAGGAGGGTTTGGTTTGGCTTTTTTTCCTTCTCCTTGGGAGCTTGTATCTGGGAAAGAAAGATGGATTGAGAGAATGGTGTTGTGAGGAATGCAAAACCCTCTGAAATATTGTACTCATAGCATGAGAGAGTGTAGAGGCTGCTCAATAAGCAGAAGAATTTGGGAAAGACCTTAAGAAATAAACATTGAGCAGCAGGTATACTGAAACAATAACAACAGTGCTGTCCCTGGGAGATGGAAAACAAATTGTAATTTTGACACCACAATAAATTAATGAAATATTGACTCCAGAAACAGGTAGGGCTTTGTGTCTGGTTGGGGGTTTGTGGGGTGAGGAGAGGGGGAGATAGAGTGGTGGTACAGAAAATATTAGATATTTGTGAATCATTCACAGATTAATATAAGTCCACCCATTTTACTGATGATTTGATAAAGCTGTTGCATGTGGAGGCTTTTATTGAGAAAGTTACAAAGTTGTATCCTACAAAATGTCCATATTTCCTTTTCTAACTGGCAGAACACATAGGGTCCTGCATGACAATACTCAGCTCAGGAGGGGGCCTGTGCATCTTAATTTTCTTTAGTACAGTAATGATCCAGTCTGAGATAGGAAATTGTGTTTAGCAATTCTGATTTAATTTACAACTCAGCTAGAATATAATTATTTTCTGCTTATACTTAGGATTTTGTGATAAAAGATTGGTTTTGAAGTTTGCAGAAAGAGGAAATACTCAAAACTTTTTGTAGTCAACATTTATTTCTAGAAAACTGATTTTACTGCTAATACAGAATAGATGATGAGGTTTTTTTTAGTTTTATTTACCCTAATGTCAGAATTAATTTCAAGCTGAAGGTAGGTAAGAGCTAATTACAATTTTTAAACCCTAATGCCCACCCAAGAGTTTTGTTAATTTGTACTGATGACTGAAAAATTTTCAAATTAGCTAGTAAATATTATTAGAAACAACACAAAATCATCATAAAAGGTCAATGCTTTCATTGTCAAAGACTGCATAGGATTTAGATATTTATTATGAAGCTAATGTATTAGCAAGCATAGAAAATAAAGACTTATGAGACATCAATTTAGCACCATGTTGCTGCTTCAAGCAGTTCTTGTATTCCTGTACCTCTACTAGTGCATATTTTGGGTGGTTTTTTCTCTTTGTGTAGTTGCCAGCAATGTCCCTGAGGGGAATCATACAGGAAATGTGGAAGACCAGGGATGCCTCCTGTGTGTTAGCAGCTCTCACTCTCTCTCCATGTCCAGGCTTTTTACTGCTTGTGTCAAGACTCCAAAAGTTTCACTGCTCTACCATGGAACTTCTTTCTCTTAATCACCATTAATTTCATATATTTAATATAATGAATTCCTTTTTTCCTTTAATAAATCTCGTTAGATCTGTGATAGTATTATCAAGGCCATGAGCTATTGTCCTTTCAAAACATCTGTACAAATTCAAAGCAGGTGCTGTATGTATCTCTGGTTCTTGGGAGAAACCCTCATGTGTCCCTGACTAGCACATTTATCTGCTACCTAGGAGGCATCAAACAAAGTATTACAACTCCACCACTGGTTTCTCAGGTGCCAAAGGTACAAGCACAGGCTTATTATCTTATAAAAAGCCTTCATACTGTGCATACTGTGCATCAGTACAACTCAGAAATCTCCATTAGAGGAGGGAAGAACAGATGATTTTCAGAGGCAGACCCTTCTGTTCCTCTTCAAAGACAGAATTCCTTTCTCACACTCGGATTTTACTCCCATGTCTCCATCCCAAGTAATTCCTGGGAATGCATGCTGCACTGCTAGGATCTGTCACTGTCGCTCCTGCTCTGAAACAGCAACCAGTGCTGGCACAAATTCTAGAGACAGCACAGACTCTTGCAAAGTTAATTTATCACCATAATCATATTCCACGTGTTATCCTGCAGGAATCAAATGTTGGCAGATGTATTTCCTCCTCAAGAACCAGATTTCAGGCTGCTCTTCTGGCTTGGTTGTGTCCCAGGGTTACAAGTCCCACGCCAACAGGTTCCTGTAGTGACCCAGGAGCCGGCGATGCTTTGCAGAATTGTTCTCCCTCCTTGTCCCGTGACTGTCACAGCTTTCTGAGAACATCCAGTGCACCAAGAGCAGCTCCCTTGTGCTAACAAGTGAACTGGTTTGACAGCTATCACTGACAAGGAAAAAAAAAACGTAGAGTGCTATAATGCAGCTCTACCTTTTTTTTCTTCCTCGAATGGGTGCAGTGTCTGTATTTGCTGGCAGAAGCAGGTGCAGAGCAGGAGCAGCAGCGTCACAGCAGGAGCGTGTTCACCTCACTGGCCAGGCTGCCTCACCTGCGACGGCTCTAGGGATGGTGGAGCCTCGAAAGCTGTTCTGGGGTTTGGTGGAGAGGTGCTCCTTTCAAATTAACCTTTATACCTTTCAAAATAGCAACACTAGAATATGTGTGGATACTTACTTCAGAATTAGGGCCCAATTTATGTATAATAACTTGTAATTGCTGCAAGAGGTATTGAGAGCATGGGTGTAACTTGAGGGCTGGTCGCGCTAAAGGATTTCTTGGAGCGGGGAGAAGAGCCCAATGGTCTGAGGAGGTGGTTTTTGTGTAGCAGCGTGTGTTAGCCGGGGCACGGGTCTCCTGTGCTTTGGGTCCCTGCAGGGTTTGTTCTTTTGCCGTGCGGGCAGAGCGGGGCTGGGCCGCAGGTCCCGCCCGGGGCAGGCCGGGCCCTCAGGGCAGCCGTGCCGCTCTGGGGAACGAGCGTGTGTGAGGGAAACAGAGCCCGGGGCGCGGGTGGGAGGGAAACCGCCTGAGGAGCAGCCCTGGCAGCGCCCAACAGAGAAAAACAGCTGTGAGTAACCTATTCTAGTCTTTGTTTCTCACCATCAAACCCTTCTAATTAGCAACAAATTAATTTTCCCCGTGTCGGGTCTGTTGTGCCTTTGATGGCAATTGGTGAGTGATCTCCCTGGCTTTATTTCAAACCAGGAGGTTTCAGTCTCATTTCCCCCCTGCCCTGTTGAGCGGGAGGTGAGGGAGTGGCACTGGGTGACTGGTGGCCAGCTGGGTCACCCACCACAGCCACCTTGACATAGCGCTCTAAAATGGTTTGATGTTGCATCAAGATGCGTCCATGCTTTGTGCTCACTGCACAAAAGAGTGTCTGGGGTTTATGACTTCATTGCAAGTAACACAAGAGGCAAAGGAGTGCAGCTGAGAAGGCCTTTTGCTCCAGAGTGGCCCTGGGGTGAGGGAGCACGGCGGGAGCAGTGTGTGAGCACAGAGCAGGCATCTGCCACTGTGCCACGTCTGCCTCTGTGCCACGTCTGTCACAGCGCCACCTCTGTCACAGCGCCACGTCTGTCACAGCGCCACATCTGTCTATAACAGTTTCTGGGGCTGGGCTGCTCTGTAAGAGCTCGAAGTGCGTGGGAGCAGCACGTCAGACAAGCCTTAAAGGCAGAGCTTGCTTTTGGTGGTTTGAAATGGAATCAGGGACTCCCAGAGATAAAAGCAAAAGCTTTTGCATTGACAAGCCCCACTTTGGTGCACTAACAACACATCTTTGTGAATTGGTGCTGAGGGAGGCTTGTGAGATGTGATAATGGTTTCCTCCAGCCCTCTTCCCTTCTTGGTCCAACTGAGTGCATTTGTCACCCTCCAGTGCAATACCTCGATGCAGAACCTCAGAGGTGACTTTAATCACAAGGATGAAATTCACCTTTGTGCAACACCAAGTGGAATTTGAGACCTTTCTTCACAGAGCTGAACTTAACCCTGGAGGAATAACAACTTCACAGATGATGCCAAACTTCTTTGATTTTTTTCAGACCACACAGTTTTTCCAGGAAAGCGACATGGTTAGAAATGGAGAAATGAAAACAGCAACTATGGGCATGGCTATTGCATTAGAAAATAGTTAATAGTGTTGCTATTTACATGAAATACAACTTCGTGATGACTCAATAACATATCCCCATAACTAATTAATACTTATTTTGAAGATGATTACGATGTTGTCACTTACAGGCTTCTAACAGCTCCCTAGGGATAGGACAGCTAGTTAGATCAGCAGATCTTCCTCAATTAGGCCCCAATTTCACATCAGTATTAGAGCTTCTGTGTTGTAGATATTAAATATTAATTTTGATCTATGTAAGGGGTGAATGCCTAGTCTGCCTGTGTTTCCTGTTGATTTGCATGGAAAAATTGTAAGGGTTACAGAGAAATATTGCAGAAATACTTACATGTGTCATTCAGGCAAGCATCTCAATTGTTTTAATTTTGTTTTCTTGTTAGAGAAACTTGATTAAAATTTTCAGTATAGAACTTTGAGTCATATAAAAAAAGCTGATCTATTAAGTATGCCTTTACATATTTTAGTGAAATTATTGGGGAGAAGATATCACCTACATTTTAATATGTTACTCTTTTTAAATAAGGTTAATTTTCAAAAAAGAAGTGAAGTGGTAAAATATATGGTGTTGGAAGTTAGTAGGTGCTAGAAATACATTTTACTTCAGTAATGCAAGCCTTTTCCTGTTCCTCTATTTAAAATGGTTGAATTAGATTACTAATGTCTCTCAAAGGATACTTAAACTAATCAGGAAAGAGCTTCTCTCCTCCCAAAAGGACCTGATAGGGTTGTCCCGTCTGCCATGTATTATTTGCATTAGCAAAGAGAGCTTCTAGTACTACCTAATGAAAAGGATAATGGAATCATATATATTAATGCTCAAGGCCTGAGTAAGAGCTGATGCCCCCTGAAACAAGTTCTGAGTATGTCCTTTGGGAAGCATTTCCTGCACAGATGTTTTTATTAAATGTGTGTGGAAAATGTACCAGCCAATAGCACTTCCAGCATTAACAGGTTCACATGCACTTGTCATGTAGTAAAGGCAAAATCCTCAGACCCATGGCATCTATAGCCTACAGCTTGCACCAGTTTCATTAAAGGCTAGATCAGATCTCCTTGTATATCATAAATCATGGCATTCCACTTGGTTACAGCAACATGAGTTTTAATAGGTTTCTTTAACTGCAACAAGTTGCTAAGCCATACCCAATCCAATTTTCTAGGGAATGCACCGCTTCTCCTTGGAGTGTCTAATGGTTAATTTAAGAAAAAGAGAGTTGCATTTGTAACTCTTAATTCCCTTTGTTTCAGCTTCTGGCAACTAGATTTTATTATCCCTTTCTTCTTGGTATTAAAGAACCTCTTTGTAACAAGTATTATCTCAGTTATGGTCACCAGTCTTCTTTTGCATACAGTTAACAGATAAAGCTCTTGGAATAGTGAAGGCCTAAAACCCTTCTCTCCAGTTCTCAAAACATTTCTCTTGTTCTCTTTTGTGATTCTTGATAAGTTAGGGTTTCTTTACAGTTTATACATTCCTCATCTTAAAGGAAAAAATAAAATCTAATACTTTAATATATGTGGGAGTGCTCCTGTGCAGAAAGTAGTCTGATGACAAATATAGTTGTGAAGTTTGTCCAAAACCATACTGCTGCTCTCACTTCATGATTTGCAGTGGCTGCCAAGATTTCCTTTTCAGTTTGTCCTACAGCCCTTCAGGGATGAGGCCTGGTCAAATAGGGCACACCTTTTTTTTCCCCCCAAGCTTTGTTTCCCAGTCCAACATGTGACACTTCATTTTCACTGCCTTGCAAATGTCACATGCATCTGTTTCTTTGTGTAGTAAATCTCAAGATTTGCATAAGTAAATAGCTTTCAGCACTCTTGAAGCCACAACAATTCACAAACATGTTTGAAATTGTTGAACTAAAAATTATATTTGACTGCCTGCTGTGAATAAGGATTTAATAGACTGAAAATTTTATTAATGATTTCAGTGTAACATCTTCATACTAAAATGATTAGGATGACAGGTTAACCATGTATGCTGAAGTTTTGGGCCCTTTTTTTCAGCATGAGCTTCTCCTGAAAGAGTTCGAACCACACTGCAGTGCCTTCATTCATCTGCAAAAATGGTGGAGAGCCAAGGTGCCCTGTGAGCAGGAAATTGTCAGGTATCTCAGACTCCTCCAATGGCTTATTTTCATAAAGGAATTATTAAAGATACTTGACTCTTGCTCAAAACCTGTTGTGATTTTATTTGACAGTGTAAATGCATCTTCATATTTGTACATGGGAAAAACGATTATAGAAACTATACATGTAAAAATACAATATCACTACTGTTAGTTTTCTCACTAGGGGAAATACCACTGCTAATCTAATGATGGCATGTGCCCCTTTTTTTCCTGCCTTTCCAGCATCTATCTGTTGCTTTTTCTATCTGTTCCTGACACAGTTAATTTAAGAGTTGATACCTTTAATGGTGCTCAGAAGGCACCTGTCACACATGGGACACTACAAGGTGCAACATAATGATGATAATCAGCCCCAGAACTGAACTGATGTGATAGTAAACGTGAAGCCTGTAGATTCCAACTTCCTCTAAAACCTGTCAGTTATCTGTAAGTAGAAGAGCTGGACTGTAAAAAGAACATTAAAAGAGCTTCATGTGATAGCTACAAAAATGGAAATAAATGCCTAGCTATTAAAAAAAATAGATGTCTATTATCCAAATTATTTCAAGGGTATGGGGGAAAAAAATAAAACCTGTTTACAAGTCCATTTTAGCAAGACTCTAATTTAGACTCATTGTTCTTTATCAGTGCCAAATGTATGTAATCACATATATATGCAAATTATACTAACCCATATTATGATTTTGCTGGTATTTATTTTCAATTATTATTTAACTATACATAGTCCTTTACTTAAGCACTCTGTGAAAATAAGATCTTTGAAAAAAGTGGAAAGGTTTTAAAAGGAATAAATATTGTTCTTCTAGTTCAGTTTGTAATGTAATGTGCAAACCATTGGATTAAAAGCAGTGGGTATCACAGGTCAACTGCACTCACTAATCACTGCCTCAGCCATAGAGTGACTTTGTTGCTGGCTGGCTGCAGTAAGAATAGTATATCACTTCATAGTCTTTATTCAGTTCACAGCTTGATCACTCCTGTTTCACCTTTCCTCTGAAAAGCAGTAATGCTCTTTGCTTTGTCCAGGAAATAGAAATTGTTCATGGACTCTCCTCACTATTTGTTTTAAGTGATTGCAATACAGCTTATGCCCACTGCTTCCTGAAATGAAGCACTGTCATAGCAGGAATATTTCTGTGGAAAATTGAGAGGGAGGGATTTTTGCTTGTGTTTTTTTGGGTTTTTTTAGACAGCCTCTGACAGACAATTGTGCTGCTGTACGCGTTACAGTTTCTCTACTTTGTTATCTGTGAAGACCGCCATAATATAACTTTGCAGGTAGAGCTGCAGGCAGGCATCTTGTGAAGGATGAGCCTCCTGGGATACTGATTGAATTACCATGCTAAACAAAATTGCTGTAACAAAATGTTTAGCCAAATCTCTGTAGAAAAGGGTAACGTTCATTTAAATGCATTTTCAAAGGGAATCTTCTGAAATGGACAAAGTACCTAAATATGCCTTTGATGTAACTATTTATGCAGATGTAAGATGAAAAATAAGTGGTTTTTGACATACTGTTTCAAGCTGTATGGTTTTAACTTTATTAAGAATGAAAGTGATGTGTTAAATACAATGTGTCTTTGTGCCAAAAGACAAGTCTTTATGTCTAGAGCCAGGTTTGGAAAGATAGATTTGGAGAAAAAAAATGGACCTCTAGCAAAAGACTGCTATGCTGAGGCTGTGGGACTGAGCATTTCTGTGGAAGGTGCGTGGAGATGTGGGCATGTTCTTCTTGGAGCAAATACCCTTCTCCATTGACTTCACTGGTTTGGGCTAATGTCTTAAAAAAGCAAAAGGCTGCATCAAATATGAGCTACAGGCAGGTCTGCAACATCAAGTGGTGTAGCTGGTAGTACATGCTTTTGTAGCAAATCAGTAGATAAAAATAAGTTTAAATTTGTTGCTTTGATGGTGAGTGTTTCTTCTCTAGTTGTCAACCTAATAAGTTCTGAGTTATAATTCAATGTGATTATCAACATCTGGTTATGTGACCTGGCTGCCTTGTAAAGAGGGAGAAATGGGTTTCAGTTTAGAAGTATTCTAATTTACAAAATAGGGTTTGGAAGGTGCTGAATCCTTGCCTGAGTACATATTTCAGATCCTGTTAACAGCAAAACATGCTGCTATTAAACTATGAAATCAAAGGGGTTTGGTACTACTTTGTAATTCAGTGGCAAGAAAAATGGAAGTACAAAAAATTGTTGTTAATTTAAGCCAGAGTTTTCAAAGCTATGTCACACATGCAGTAGCATTTAAATGAGTGTGTTCTCCACATGCAATTAAGTGTTGGTTGGGGTGCAGCTAATGAAATGCAAGCATTACTTTTCACATACATCCTCATGAGCATTCAGACTTTAATATATTATTGTGCTTAAGGCATGGTCTTCAAATGTGGGAGTGATGTTACTGTCTGTTAGTCTCAAACACAGGAAGGCATGATATTGCCATAAGATAAGGACATATCAGGTGTAATAAAAGAAAAGCTTTTCAATTCACTATTATTTTGAATGATAAATTGTAGTGTATCGCATTTACAAAATAAGCAAATAATAGTAATTCATTAATCTGTTATGTGTCATTATTTGGGGGGAGGGGTGTGCTTCTTGATAAAAAGGAATTTTCCTTTGTAAAGAGGTTTCTCTGCCTTGATATTTTAGTGTATTTCCATCATTCTGACTAATTGGCCTGAGAGTCACACTAAATTCATGCATTTGGAAGTGAGAAGGTGTGAAGATTGCATCCTTTTGGAACAGAGGCTCGGTAGCAATAACACTGTAGCAAGCTGCATTATGTTAGGGCAGTTTTTTGTAGAACTGGGGACAGTTACATTTTCTAATATTTGACTGGAAGAGAATACAGTTTCTAGTAGGTTCAGTGGGCTGGCCTGGGGTGTCAGATGCTTGGTGCTGTCTGAGACAAAGTAACAGAGAACATGGGCATTTACCAGGTGTGTCAGTAGCAGATGAGCCAAAAGCAGGAATCAGTTTATGTGGCAATGAATAAAGATTTGTATATGTCTTTTTGGAGATAGAGAGATAGATATTCTTATAATTATTTAAGAATGATGTGGGGCACATTGTGCTATATGCATATTCAGACTGGGAGTCCTACACTTTCTCAGGGATCATTAATAACTCCAGCCTAATAAAAGCATGCCCAAGGAGAAAGAACTATTCTTGCAGGACAGAGGCAGACCTGCACATTCATCTGTTCTGTGGTCCTGGGCTTCTCTCCTGCAGGGTGTGGGGGTGCTGAGGCAGAAAAGAGCTGTTGTGTGAAACCCTGTACCTCATCCATGCTGTGTCTTTATGGGGGAGTCCAGATATTCTTGCTTAAAGTCTGTCTCTGAGAGCCACTCCCTTTTCCTTGGGGCAGTGATAACCACAGCCAGTAACTCAGGGGAAACGGGGGACCCAGTACTCTGTGGGTGGGAAGGAAAACTAATCTATAAAATGTTTCCCTGGTAGTGGTTTTTTATCTCTCTTCCAGACCCTCAGAATATTCCAGTTTAGTAATACTTATTATCTGCTTCTACTTCTTCATTTCTCCAACTAATGTGCATTGAAAATGTTCACTTATCCACCTGGGCTCAGTGGAGCTTTATATACCATACGTATTTCTGTTAAAGTCTGAACCTATTTTTATATTACTTCAGGTTTTCAATTAACCTTGCTTCCACATATTTCACAGCATTAAAAGCAGTTTGGTGTTAAACAGAATTCACATCTCCTCACACCTCCTCTCCTTCCCTCATAAAACATTAAAATGCAGCTTTTCTATACTGTATGAAACCTTGTGACAGCTGAGTTACGTAACCAATTTGATATTGGATTTACATTATTTTGAGGAAACAACACCAGTAGTGGTTTTCTAATGTTCCATTCCACTGTTAGATGCACTAGCAGATGTTGCTACACTCAGCTGCATTTCCTTTTAGTGAAGCATGAACATCAATTCAAGGTGGATAGGTGCAGTTTTTTGATGTATGCATTTACATCTAAAGAAATAAAAAATTATTATTACTATTTTGAAAAAATCTGTTCAATTCAATGCATTTCCATGGAAATAGATAAAGAGTAGATCCATGAAGGAGAGGGGAAATGGTGAGAAATCTCATTCTAAATTGTTATATTTGGTGCTACTGGATTTCTTTTTCTTTTGTGTCATGAAAATAGTTTGCACAGACTAATGATGTGTAAATTAATGAGTATTTTATGATAATCTATTCAGTCAAGTTAAGGTGCTAAATTAAGCACTGGGTTCCTGCAGAATTTTTTAGGGCATTACCAGTTCAAGCATTAGTTTCTCTTTCTTGTCTCTAAAGTTTTGAAAGTGTCAATGTTTGCTTGAGAAGAATGTTCCTCTTGCTAAGGTCTTTCTCTTTGTGGTACTGGATACCATCTGTGACACACTACTCAGCAAGCTGGAGTCATGACTACCAGCACAGATCCTTGTGATTTGCAATATAAATTTCATTTTAAGGGAATCAATTATGTCCTTTGAGCTGATTGTTTCCCTCTAAATGTGCATTTGGATGTCACTTGAGGATGCCTTTCTTAAAGCTTTTTCACTAAAATTTTTTGACCATTTTTCTCATTGTCACTCCTTTAGTCTCAAATCCTGACTTTGTCAAAATAGTGCAAAATTTCATCTGAATCCTTAATATGAAAATACCTTAATTAAAAAAAAAAAAAAATCTATTCTCCATGTCTTACAGTAGTTTTCTTTCACTAAGCTTTCTGGACCATTAGTACCACAATTTTTCCCAAGTTCTCTTTGCTTCTCAGGACTATAAATTTGCCTTAGAAATCATAGCATCAGCTTTCTCAGAAATTGTAATAGCCATTTCTTTGACAATATTTTGAGGGGCTTGCTGCTGCCTCTGCTCAAAACTCTGCTGAAAACCATCTGCATTGCCAGAAATGTGATATGCATCTTTCTAGTTTTATAATGGGCTTGACCATGAAAATAATGGAAATTTAAACCCAGATCACCAATTCTTCATGTCCTTACACTGAAATATATCCCATAAATATGAAATATTTCATATGTTTTTCCTCAAAGTACAAATAATGGTATTTTTCTGAGATAAAAAGCATAGTGGAACAAATATGTCCATATCTTTCAGCCAGTTCAGGTTTCATGTCTGAATATAAACCAAGTATTCAGAGACCTTTCGTGGATCTGCAATCATTTTTGAAGTGCTGGAACTTCATGATATATTAAATTCATCCACTTGTCAAGTTCTATTCACCTGTGACAGACACATGAGAGTTTTAAATAAAGACCCATTTATGACTTGATCTAGCAAGGGTGGAACATAACCAGCAACTTATTGTCTCTCCTCCCTTGGTCTCCTTGCACAAAAGCAAGTGATGCTCTTGAATTGATTGAGTTCAGCTTCTACCTTCTCTCTGAATCTCTCAAAGCCACCAAGACCACTGTTCCTATAGATAAGAGCAGAGAAATTTTGTGACCAAGCTGACCCCCTCCATGGCACAGACACTGTTTTTCCCAATTCTATGAGTTGCCTACCTACTGTAATTGAAATCTTCTCCATAGCCCTAATCTCCTCTTCAGCACCTTTGACTCATTCCTCAAAGCCTCTTCTCCCACCACATTTTCCTTTCTGAGAGGATCTTGACAATATTTTCCCAGTGAGAACTGATAAACAAATTATCTTCTTAAGTGCTCCCATCACTGGCTGCTCTGTTTCTGAAACAGTCCTCTAGCCTATTACAAATCATAAAGTTTGCCAACTGCTGTCCTCTGCTCACCCTCTTTATGCATTTCCCCATCTGATCCCCTTTTCCCTTCTTGCTCTTTTACAAATTTTCAAGCTTGCCTTAACCTTTCATTTATTCAAGATATCCCAGTGTTTACCAACCTGTTGTTCTAAGAGGCTCTCATCCTTGAATGCATGGATCATACTACAATCATTTCCATCTAATTCCCACTCTTTGTAATCAATGGGAACTGCTCAGACTAGTCTGTACTTTCTCCAGTCTAATCAGAGTGGGTACTCCAACTTTGACCCTGTGAGTCAGTCAGCTGTTTTAACTTCAATAATCATACTGCAATGCTCTTCTCTTTTGCCTTCCATAGCACTACTCTCTTCTCCATGTGTTCCTTGGTGAATTTACCTTCTCACATCTCCAGTTGTAGAGGTTACAGGGAAGCCAAAGAAAAAGCCTTATACAACTCAAATAATGATGTTAGAAAAGTCATTTTCTCAGTTTCTTCTTTTTTTTGGTCTGTATTGTTTACTGACCATTATTCTCAGGTGACTCTCCCTTTTTTTCAGCAGCTCATTTGTCCTTTCTCCACTCGGTGTCGATTTCCCCCTCAACTGTTGTTTTCAAGGCAGCACCTTTGTGCTTTCTCTGGAACACTTCAGATGCTTCTGCAAAGCTGGTTCTTCAAATTCCTCCTCAAATTGTGCCTTTACCAGGTTCCCTACAGAAAATCTTGCTTGTCATAATGGCTATTATCTCTTTTCCCCTCTTACTTCATACTGACCTATTGCCTTTTGTCCTCAGTCTGCTGTACAAATTCTGAGGAGTGTTTCCACTGTGCATTTAGTGAAGGCTGATGCCGTGGAGTCCTGCTCCACGAGTAGAACTCAGAGGGGCTGTGGTAAAGAGCAGTGAAGGGAGCAGTAAAGGCCAGGAGCAGTTGAAGTCTTGGCTGTATCCCTGCAGGATGGGCCTGGCACACTATTCTAACAGTTAATATTTTTGGCAAAAATACAGATATGGAAACTATGTCCATGTCCAGATGTGCATACAGAGAGCTGCCAAAACAGAGCAGTGTGCACTGTAACATGTGCTGTTTTCGTACCTATAAAGAGATGCAAGTCCTTACCTTGGAAAAAGTGAAATGCTGAATAAACTCTAGGATCAGCAGCTATGGTTCTGGGGTGCTTAACCAGCTAAGTCATTCCCTCCAGCATCCTTTCATTGTAATCTCCCTCCAAAGATATTAAAAATACAGAAACCTTTACCAGGTTGTGGTTGATCTAATTTATAAAACATTTTCTGGATATTAAAAGCTAAGGCAATGCACTTTTAGCTTTTAAATTGTGTTAAATATACTGTAAACTCCCTGAAAGAACCTTTCATTGAAGATTATTGGATGAAGATTTGAAGATTAAAGTGTCTAGATTAAAGATTAATGTGAAGTGCACTGGGATATTGTTTGATGTGTAAGGAGCTCTATAGTATATTTATCATGCACTTTTCAAAACTGCCTGGGGGAATTAGACACCCATTTTTCTACATGTCTTTGAAAATCTCACTCTAAGGAATTTTTGTTACATAGTGAAAATGGTATTTTCATTGGGAGCTTGAGTCAAAAAAGAAAGATATGGAGACCCTCTGTATTCATCTAGGGCTTGATGATGACTCGTTACAGGGCTTTTTTTATTGTTTTGAATTTACTCTGTCATTGTAGAGACAGCTTGAGTGCTACATGATCATAAAACTGGTCTGACCCAAGAACATTGCTCCACCTGCCTATGTATTTCTTGTCATCAATTCCATTTCTTCTTTGCTCTCACTTCAAGATAGAATTTGTCTTCTCCTAAAGAGAAGTAATTTAAGCAGTGTACAACATAATCAGACAAACATTAATGAAACATATGTATACATGTGCATATCTGTATTTACAGTAACATATGCAAATTTATGCAAAAATAATTATGTTAAACACGTACTTTTTAAAATAATCCTTTTGCTGGGTTTTTTCTTAGTCAATTTTTTTTGTCAAGAAACAGAAGTAATTTAATGAAAGAAACCTTCCACATATGGTAGAAATTACAAGTTTTCTTGTTCCTGAAGTGCTGCAATACAAATAAGCTGTTAAATGCAAACTCTGAATGTTATTTTTCAGATGTTAAGAGAGATAGTCCTGTACTAAAACTATTAGGAACAAAATTTATTTGAACTTCAAAACCCCTTTGATCTGAAAGTAAAATGAACTGTGTATGAGTTGTACGCTTCATTAATTTAGGGTTGGCCAATTTTGTGCATTTTTGTTTGCTTGCTTTTTTCTAGGAGGCGTCCTTCTATTGAAGTTTATTAAAAATAATACTGCAATACACTGTTATTTTTTTCTGGTAAAATCTGTTGGATTGCTTTCAGGAAAGAACAGTTTTTATACAGAAAGTACCCTCTGAGAATCAGTATTGAGGTTCACAGACACTTGAAAAGTCAATGTGCAGGTGTGTTGCATTCAGAGCTATTGTAGTGGTCTTATCATTAAACCTGCAGTAGGCATTTCTAAAATAAGGCTTTCATGGGTACTGGCTAAGTGTGATTAAAAATAATCATCTGTCTGATTAATATTTTCCTCTGACTTTTGGCAGGATAACCCATCTGAAATTGTGCCAGAGTTTACAGGAACACTGATGCCAGCAATTTAAGGATCTTCACATTCTGTCTCAGTGGTAAGTTCTAAAGATGCCATGTTAGAATATTAGTGGTGTCTGTTATGTTACAGTAAAATTGAATCTGTGTGAAAAATTAAGCACTTCGCCTTGACCAATACAATGATAGAGAGATAATAAGAACATATATTGATCTGTGAGAGATTGAGCTCAGGAGCTCAGAACACAAGTTCTGAGCAATTTTCATCAGACTAAAATCAAAAGGGCTTTTTTATTGTCCTCTCTACTAATGTGACTGCTCTCAGAAGGTTTGACATTGAATTTCAGAGAATGTAACCACTGGGCAGACTCCAAAGTGAAAGTAATATACACAAAAAGGAAATCCAGTGGCTTCTTCTTGCTGAAAACAAAGCAGTAAGTTGTAAAATTACAAACTACTTTTCTAATGTTCTCTCTGTTGTAATTAGTCTGATTCATCAAACCTTGAATCGGATTTTCAAACACTGCTGTGGAGAAATTTGTAGGGAGACATAATCTATGCATCTTGAAGCACAGAAGTCCTGCTGCAGAGGTGATTTCTCAGCTCTTGTGAAAGAAAGGAAAGAGAGGGTAGCTGAATCCTGCTGTACTTCTGTATCATTTGGAATAGACCTGTGGTAGCTAGGTAGAGCAGAATAGTTCTTTTACTGGGACTCATGTTGGTGCTTAAGTGCTCAGCTTTTTCAGGAAGAAAAGCCTAATTTTATATTATTTGTGATAATATTGTTGGTGAAAATGATTCTCCCTGTTATGCCATGTACCTCGTGGAGTGTTTTGGGCCCTGGGGAGGTAGGAGGCATGGGAAGTCACCCCACTCCATGTGACACTCCTGCACACAGCAGTGAATAAGGGCCAGCCCTTGTACCCATCCTGCTCGTGCTGCTTTTAGATCACTGGAATACAGATGTCAAGTATCATCACTTCCAAGTCCTTACAGTTACAGGCTATTGAAGTATATATTTTTTGAATTAGATTACACTGCAAAAGCAAGAACTTTTCTGACATGGAAACATTCCTCTAGCAATTTATTATCATTAACCAAAAACTTCAATAAAATTACTGCTTCAGTTTAAAGATGAATTCAACAATAGCATTCCTATTCGGTCATGCTCTATTCATACAAAAAAGGAGCATAGTGCTGTGTTATCATGAATCCTCAAGACAGATTGCGTTTCATTATTGCTGGGTGACTTTTGTAATGTGGGAATGTGATTCTAATAAAGGACAGTATCTCCCTCAGAGCATACTGTTCTAGCAGTGTTCTTTATTAGAAATGAAAGAATACAGCATTCATATCATGTTACTTGATCACATAACCAGTGTGCAGAACAACAAATTATCAAGGCAGTTTTGTAAGGAAATAATATGATCCTAACAACACTATTCTTAACTTTGCAAATTGTTTTTTACGTTACTAAATCTATAAGCACTTTGACTTAGAGAGTTGAAAGTCAATGCTGCTCTGACAGACAGAATTCATGAACACCAGAAGTGACTGGACTAAACTATTAGATCTTTTTTCCCTGAAAAAAAAAGCAAGACAGTAATGACCTAGCAAAGGAGAATAAGAGAGCTGCATTTGTTGTCTCTTAGCTGGGGCAAATGAAAATCCATTATGTCATCTGAGGCCCAGCCCTGTGACAAAACTCCCATTCACCTCAGCAAGAGCCACTCAGGTAATGGACATTTAAGCACTACAAACTATAACTGGGTTAGATAAAGTATTTTAGAATCTAGGAGAAAAATCTGGTGGACTAGAAAGACATAGAAGGAGAGAGAAGGAGAAACTTCCATATTCATGTTATCAGTAAACACACAGCATATGCTTCAGAAGGAGGAAGGATCTTCGAGCCATACAGATGACCAGCTCACTTGTTGAACTGTCATGGAGTTTAAAAATAGTTCAATACTCTGTGCAATTAAAGGAAAATGTGTATATGGACGTCTGTTAAATGAGGAAAAAAGAGAGTCCTCCTTCTTCCTGCCTTTCTTTATTTGACCATCCCTTCACACTTCATTTCAGTCTTTATATGGGTTTTGTGTTCATACTTTATTATATTTTCTTGAGGCAAGAAAGATTTTCAATGAGAAGTTGATGAATGTCCATATTAAATTGGATCCCTTTTTTAATTAAGTTCATCTAAATTTAATTTTGCAATTTTGCTTCAGTAAACTCATCTGACTCCAGATGTTGAATGTGATTTTTCTATTCCTTCTCTCACATAATTTTACCTGTAAAAGATTTATGACTTAGAGAGGCATTTCTGTACACTTTTAAGTGTTTTTAGCATGTGTTTCATGAGTGGCTGGTACACATGACCAATTAGCATCCAAAAATACCACTCTGCACCCAGGCCTTTTTTCAATAGAGTATTACTTTTATTGCTTGAACTTTAAACAAATAATCACCTTTTTAAAAAGCATTGCCAATGCATTTAAAATGATAAAGGGATATTGAATTTTACATATCTTTCAAAAGTGAAAGAGAAATCTTCAGAAGCTACAGGATTCCATAAGAAAAAATGTAAGAACTACTCACTTTGGTTAAAGGCAATTCCAAACAATTTGAGGGGGTTGGACCCTTTTCGTTCATTACAGCTGTAGTGATAAATTGTTTGGAGAATATTATTTGGACTTTGTAAGTGTGGGAAACATATACTGAAGTGCCTATTGTCTTAAAGGTTTAAGATATACTAATTTTTTAAGATTTACTCATTTCACTAACAAGAGCAAAGGAATTGCAGATTTAACTGCCACTGCATATTTTTCATATTCTGTCATGGCTTCTGGATCAGTGTGAATGGCTCTAATTTTAAGAATTACCCAGAATCCACTCCTTAAATCTGGGCATATCTAATAACTGTGTATGTGACACATACAAGGCATTGTATCATGAATGCTCTGCTTCTCATCAAAGAAACAGATACCCCAATTAAACTTTCAGATAATACTAAAAAGAGAATAGTCTAATTGTAAAAACAGGATGGTTGCATTCTTTTTTTTTTCCCTTCAAAATGAAATACTTTCCTTGAGATTTTTTTCTGGTGTAAGCCTCTTGAGTATTAATTTGAAATGTTTATCTGTGCAGTCAATAAATCCAATTTTGAACATTTGTGTCAGTTCAAGGCTCATGGGATGCAAACTTCTGGGGGTGTGATTGGCAATGTGCTACTCCAGGTTTGTTTGGAGATCTCTTCAGAACAAGTGGAGTTCCCAGAACCAAGCAGCAGCAATGCTAATATGAATCAACTTCTCTAGTTTCTCCTTTCATATTCCTCCAAGCCTCCAGAATTGGCTCTGACTGAAGGATTGGAGGAGGTGTTATTGCTGTAGTCCGTGTGTTGGGGAAGGGGAGCAGTGAGTGACCAGCTGGGAGATGTTAGTGGTGAGTCTGTAGAGCTGTGTCTCTAATGATTTCCCATAGTCACTGGGGGAAGGCAGCTGCAGGGAACTTCTCAGTCAGAGCAAGACCATAAACCCTGGAAATCTGACTCTTCTTTTGTACTCAGATCATATCTTTCTGGTGAAAAAATGACCTAGTGAAAATCTCACCTCTGTGATTGTTAGATTTCAGCATCTTTCTCATAATTCATTTTACTACTTTTATATTAATTCATCTGTGTTTCCTAAAAGGACTTTTCTCCATTCATCAGTAGCAGGTGTGATTTGCTCATTTTTCTAGCAAAAGAAAGAACATAACAATCCTCCATTGGGTGAAATACTTCTGAGCTTGGAATGCTTCATGCGTAAGTCTGGATGGGACCCAAAGAAGGAACCACTTAGAAATTACAAAATGACACATTTTATGTTATTGTTAAATTGTGGAGATTTTCTGTATATTTGCTGAGATTGTAACCATCCAGGATGTTTTCAAAGACACTAGAGAAGGGGATGTTAAACCTCCATGGTCTTAAGAATTCCTAATGACTGCCTGCCAATAAGGCTGAATCCCACAGGGTAATGGGGGAATGCCTACCATGTAAATATAAAGGGGGTTATTTAGGAGACCCAGTGAGCTGTGAATTATTGCCTAGGTTGTCAAAAAAAAAAAAAAAAAAAAAAAAAAGGAAAATGAGTTGTGAAGAAAGAACGTGTACTGAGTTCTGAATAGCTTTGTGAGACCTTTTCTGAGATAGATGGGGAAACTTATATGCACTTTCTGCAGAAAGAGATATCTGTTCTGTCACATTGCAGATGCAGCAGCCACCCAGATTACTGTGAAAAACCCATTAAAGAAACAAAACTGGGTTATTTTTATGCCTGAAAAATGCATGAATCAGAAGAAAATAATATTAGTTCAATAAGTGAATTTAAGATTTTTGTGGATCTCGTTTCTGGTGAAGTCAGGGCGAATGTTTCCACTGCATTCAGTAGGCCCTGGCCTGGGCCCTTGGAGATTAAAAAGTTAAGAGCTGGATTGATAGCAGAGGTAGTAGGGACCTTCTAAGCCTGGTTGTGTTGTGCATCATTAACACAAAATAATTGAAATTATAAATTTAGAAATACTTTTTAAAAATGTCACTTCATGTGCTGAAGCTCATAATCTGTATCCCAAATGGATAGTCTGAAAATCTACACTGGGCAATTGTGTAATATTACATATCTGCAAATATTTAATTTTTTTTAATGGGAAGAATTTCATCTAAATTATGAAACTCATCTTTCTGTTCACTTCATGCACTTTGTCACTATCGAGGCAAAAAACCCTAGGGTAGTAAGATCTAAACAGGACACTGTATTTATTATATGCAAGTCAGACAATCTGTATTTTTTGTTCCATTACATGGTAACTGGAACTTGCTTGGTCTCAGCATTGTATCTGTTTAAATGGAGCCTGTGGGTTTGGAAGTATGGTGACAGAAAGAGCATATGAAAAGAAGGAAACTAATGTCAGCTGTGTTAAGTTTTTGCAGCTACTTTCTTTATGCAGATCTGGCTAGAAATAATGTCTTGGTTTTCAAAATTCAAGCTTTTTTATTTTTTTTAATCCCACTTTCAGTAGAATAAATAAAATGTTATGCAAACAGACTGAATAAAAGGGGAAGACTAAGAGCACGGAATACTAAGGAAAGAGTATTTCTCTAGGAGTTGATCTTTTTCAAGAGAAAGAAGTTTGATATTTCATTGCTGAAAATGAACAGCTGAAATTAACAGAAAAAGTAAATGGTTTTTATCTACAAGTGAAGGTGGAGTAGAATTCTTAAGATCTCTCAGTAATTGCTGTTAAGAACTTTCCCTCCAGAGCTGAGTGGTTCTAAATTAAATTATTTGTTTTTCAATATGAATAAGATTTTCTTATCAGTTAGCTTACATATAATCAACCTAAACACAGTTTTAGAAAGAGCTGAACCATGTCAGTGTACTTCCCAAGATGAGAAATTAATACCTGATGAACTTCATTCTTCCAAGATAAAAAATAATGCATAACTTTAACATTTATTCCTGGTGATTCTGTTAAGTAATGGTTATGGTGTGGGCTCTTGTTAGACAGAGAATGTTCACCAAATTATATATAAACATACTGACACTTCTTGTAAGTAGTGAAATACCCCCAAATATCTTAAAGATTTTGCCAATAGAGATTTTACCAATAGAACTGTTTGAGAACATCAAATGAAATTAAAGGTGACAAAAGAAGATTTGGTTTTGAACAAAACCGATGGTTTTCAAATTATTGAAGTATGCACGTATGTTTGAACCATTGCCTTATATTTTCTAGGTTTCACCTGGCAAAGATAAATGTGAAACTGTAGTCTGAAAGTAAACCCAGGCCAAAGGGAGGAGGGAGAGATTTGTGGTAAGACAAAGTGAGGTAGTGCAGAGGATTTGGCATTAAGCTGAGTTCCATTTCCTCCAAGTAGGCTGTGAGATGACAGCCCAAACTCCATGAGAGATCTTGGAAGAGTCTGTAGGCAACTGTTTGGGTGCCTCCCAGGGAGACAAGGTTAGTCCTTTCCTGGTAAAAGAAATATAGAATAGGGTATTTGGAAAAGAGTATAATACAAAGTTAGGTCAGTAAGAATTTTACATGACACTGGTGCTTTGTGACTATGTGTTACAAGTGCAGGTAGGATCTCTTCAGAGACAATTCTCCCTATTTACCAAGGTCTGAGATAATGGCTCATTGGATTTCCATGTCATGGAGTGATGGGATGATGCTGTATTCTATAAAAATGGAATCACTCTTCATTCATGAGAATTAATAGTACACAGTACAATCAACTCATTAATTAGTTTATTTTCTTTCTTAATAAAGGTTCATAGTCAAAGTGCAAACAATAAGTAGTAATTTAAAACAAACAAAAAAAAAAACCCCAAAGAAACGAACAAAAAAACCCCACAAAAACCCTGCTAGTCCTTCAGTTGTATCTGTTACATGCTAGTGCAGAATTACTAATGAGAACATGTTTAGGTATAAATAAATCTTTTATCCTCATTATAACTCCACTGTGTTCCTACAGTGAAGTCATCCACACAGAGCTGATTATGGGTTGAAAGCCTCAATAGCCTCTTTTATTTATAATAAATATTGCATACTAATGTTAACAATGTCATTGTGCAGTGTCTCAATGGAGGATTATGACTTCATGTAATGTTAGCTTGATGTCTCTCCTCTCCTGTAATGGAGTCAATTTTCCTTACAAAGGAGATGAGAATCACTTATTCACAAACCTTGTAACAAATATTCTATGTATGTACTGTGTTAACCCAGTATTAAGGTGGCACACTGAAGCTCAGAGACAGGAAATGCAGAGCTGAAGTTCAGTGCTTAATCTTAATTTACCCCTGTGGTGTTCACTGATATGCACTTTAAAGTTAGAAGTCTCTATTTCCCCCCAGACATTTGAAATGTGAATTACTACATTTAATTACTACATTTTTAGGTGTAATTCCACAAATAGGTGTGTGGAATATTCCTAAAATGTGTGTGATTATAAATCACAGAATCATAAACCTGATTCTGTGGCCCACAGCTCGTGCAAAGAGAGGATGAGATGTATTTATATTAATGAGCAAAAAGAAAGGCAATCTTCCAACAGCTACCAGAGACAAACAGCACATTGGGGAATAGGGACCCATCTCAGGCAGCTCTTAGGCACATGCTCAACCTCAATTATGGCATCAATGGGACTTGAGAAAAATCTTCAGCTCTGTGGAGAAAAAGCAACTTGTGCATTGGTGTTAAGACTCATATTTATATAATACAGCAAAATCTTGAGTAAACTATAGCACAGTCACTTGATGCATGTATAGAGATACTGTGTAATATTAACATAATACAATTGAATGGTTAGCTCCTGAATGCCTTCAAAATAATTTATCTGAATGCTCATGAGGGAAGTTCAGGCTAAGATGAAAGGCATAAATCCACCTAACAGCTAACAAATAATTCACATTAACTGAGGACATGTGCAGAATGCAGGATTTTATGATAAATAAAGGGCAGAATATTACAGCTCTTGTCCAAATACCAGCTCATATTAGTGCAAATCTGCAACTTAATATAAACAATAAAATTAAACAAGGGTTACCTAAAACAGAATTCAAACAGAATTCAACAGAAATGGGAACCTTTTTAGTGGAATAGGATATTTCTGGTAGAAAAACAATTTTATAATCAATTCTATCATCCCAGTTTTTCACATCTGTATAAAAAATAGATGTCACATTGCATAGACCAGTGCAGGTACTGAAAACACAGAGAGATTTCTTGCAGAGAAAAGAATGTTTGATATTTGAGAGACTTATTTCTCACCTAAACTAAACTCATGTCTGTATTTTCATTATAGTATCACTTCTAACTGCAGTATAGTCCTGCCTGCTTTGTCCATAGATCTTGCAATATGTTGATATTTTTATCTATGTTACAAATATGTTTTTCAAGAGTTATTATTTCAATTATTTATTTTAGGAACTGCTAGCTAGGTTGTCTTCTTTCTGCCAATATAAATTTGGAGGTATTCCACCCATGTCAGAAGTCAACTTCACATTTACACCACTGTATCTATAAAGGATTAAGCATTTACCCTCTGGTCTGTTTTCTAAATTTAATTGCATGTTCATGACTTTATTTTGAATTTTCTTTTTATTTTCATATTAGTGTGTACTAATTAGGAATAATTTTAAACTACAGAATTGTGTGAATTGTGGTGGAATGAATAAAAGAGATAATATGTACATGATATCCTGTGGCTGGAAGAGATGATGGGCTCATGTGTGCACGAAGGAAATTGGTTAGGAATTACCTGATATTTTTGCCTGTAGTCAGTGGAGTGACAAGAGCACAGGATTGAACTGAGTGTGAAAGGAGGGGAGCAGTGAACAGAGGAGGGGAGCAGTGAACAGATGTAGTTCCAGCTCATTGACAAGGGAACATTTCACGGGAGGTGTGTGATGCTTTTGGTGCTCTGGTAGCACAGATGTGTTTATTGGTGGAATTCATTACCTGCGTGTTGTTACCTCAGTTAAAAAAACAAAACCAAAAAAACCAGACTTTTTTAAAATTAAGTCCAAAAAGGCCTTTGTGGAGAGTTCTCTGTAGGATCCGTGGAGACCTAAAAATTTCTATTACCTCTGATTCAATTTAATGTCCCTTTACTTCAGTGGGGGCTGTTCACCTGGTCAGTCATCTTCACAACAAAAAAAAACTTCCAGAGGGATTTCCCTTCAAACTTTACAAATACCTGCTGAATCACGTAACAGCCCAACACAAAAAAACTGCAGATTTTGAGAATTTAAAAATGAGTGAAAATGGGCAATTTTGCTGAGATCATATTTCTGGTTTATGGGATGCAGTTCTAACTGGACTTCCACCTCTTGTAACAAACAGGGGCCAAAAGGCCAAAAGTTCCCTCTGAGTGAGGGAATTCCCCATTTCTGCAGGTTCCCTCTGGCCCTGTTGGTGGACATTCATGGAGGAGCCTCAAGGAACTGGTCCAGAGCTCTGACCACTGCTGGAGGCCAGTGAAGGATGGTCATTCCCTCCCCTCTCCCACCTAGGAGTGGTGCTGGGCACACATTACAGCCTCTGCAGTGAGAGCCACACATCAGAGGAAAGCTGCTAATTAGCCTCATGTTCAATTATATGCCCAAAAATTGCCTGAAAATTGACTTTACAAAGAAAAAAAAAAATTCCACCAAAAAACACTAGTTCAAATTTTACTCTCACTATGCTTGTTACAAAAATCTTCCAAAAATTGTCTCTTGAGTAACTAAATCTCTACTTGCATGAATAAAGGAGCAATATTTAGATTCCAGTTCAACATGCAGGAGAAATTTGGCAAATCTAATGTTTTCAAATCAATTTGGTATGTGTTATGAGAAGAATGTCAGTGGAAATGTTGCTTTTTAATTTTTCTTCTTTAAAAATGTAAAGGAGAAAGAAGAAAGTTGGCTTTGATAAACAGAAAAACAGTCCTTTAAATAGCTAGAGCAGTGATAAAGCAAAGAGCTTCTAAATAAACGAGGCGTGAAAGGTTTTTTTCTTTAAACTCTAAATGAAAGCTGTGTATTCATCAGAACAGCTTTAAATTTTGCAAAACAGGACAGAAATATATTTTACAGTTTTGAGTAAAAAGCAGAGAGCCTTGCATATTAGAATATGTACAACATCTCTGCAAAGAAGACAAATAACAATATCTAAAGCACTTTCACCTTGACTAAATAAATTCTATAAGATTGAAGTAATTTTGATTCAGCCACAATAAAAGGACACTGACATCTGGAGTTTGATCAAACTGTTCTGTTGGCTGGGAGGTTTGCCTTTCAACTGTGTTTGATGTAATATTCGATTAATTTTGCCAAAGTATTTTATGCCAAGTATTGCTATTAAATCTTTTATATTGCAGAGATTTTTGTCAACAGACACACAAGGATTGGGTGTTAAGTGGAGTTAATAATTGAATTTAGAGAAGATAAACACTGGGGAAGTTCTCCTGTACAAAAAAACCCAAAAAAACCCCAAAAAAACCAAAAAACATGCAAGCTGCAGCCATTTCTATAATTATTACCCCATTTTCAGAATACTGTAGGTAAAATATTAAATCTGTGTCTCCCTCTGATCTCTATTCATATATGTCTTGTAAAACCTATTAGAAGAAATAGATAATTAAAATAGAAAAAGCCATATATTTGCTGCAGCTGCTTGTGTACTGAATCTTTTGAAGTTTGCTTTAAGCAATTATATCCGAGCACTTCTTTTGGGTGCCTAAGAAATAACATAGAAATTGTTGTTTTCTGACTCTTTCAATTCTTTGTAAATACTACATAACATTATAATGAGAGATAAAATTCATGTAGCCTTTGAAAAACAAATTTTAAAAGGAAAAAGGATTTTCATAGAAAAAAGTAATGTCCTGCCTTTTCCCCTGTAGCCTCCAGCGTGTCCAAAACAGTGACTTTTTAAAATGGTATTTTTAATTGGTGTTTGTGGTTTCATTTGACTATTTGATTTACATCGTAGGCATCCCTTAAATGGTAAATATATATAGCATCTCTTTAAAGGTAAATATATATGGCAGAGATGTGGTTCAGTGTTTTTGTTGTTACTGTGCTCTCAGGTGTGTGTAATCCCTGAGCACAGATTAGCCCTGTAATGGGAGCTGCTATTTGCAGCCATTTGGCAAGTGATCCCTTCCCATAGCAGAGAGGAGAAGTAAGGGCAAAGCTGCACATGGGTTTACTGAGTAATGTTTAGCAGATTTTCCTGTGGTATTACTGAAACTCTAGTTTATAATTCTTGAAGCAAGATCTACGCTCCATCACCAAAAGCAGTGAGGTGTGGTAGTCAATTGTGGTTGGGATGTGGGAGAGAAAATCTGTGGCACAGTCCAAGATAAGAAATAGATCATAGCCTGACAACAGGGCAGCTCTTGGTACCTAATGAAGCTATAGTTCCTAATGAGCTTGTCCTCCTGAACCATTGAGGATAATGGATCTATGCAATTCTGGAGTCCTTTCCCCATTTCACAGAGCCCAGGCCCAACTGGGAGGCACTGTGACATTTAAGGATGACTGCCATTTTCCATTGCTGATGCTTCAGTTAAAATGATTTGTCCTTGTGTTTCTTATTTTCCATAGTAATCACTGCCATAACTCTGTGTCCAGTGGCATTTGACTGTGAAAGTGACACCCACACCAGGGAAAATGTCTGGGAAAGGAGCAGACAACATGGCAACTGTTGCTGAAGTAGCATCATCCCTGGTGGGTCTGTAGCACTCTACCCCAAGCACACAAGAATTTGACCAAGAATTCAAGGTGCTCAGGCCCTGCAGCTCACCAGGATCAGCTGCAGACCAGAGCTGCTCTGTATTTGGAATAAGGTGTTAGGTAGTGTCCTGTCTTCATTAACAGCTGTCTGATCAGGAGGGCAGGAGTGCCAGATGGGATCTCAGGGATCATTTAGGAAATGGTAGTAAGGTACAACACCTCATGCTGGTGGTCATTCCCTGTCTTTGGGCAGGCTGATGGCTCCCTGATACAACTGGCTTGGCAGCACAGCACAAAAATCACAGTATGGATGCCACCAGTCTTACAGGAACTGCTCTGTGGATGCTATATAAGAGTTTTACACTAACTCTAATCTGGCAACACCCAAAAATGTAAATTTTCACCTCTAGTCGCTTGGCTGCTGCTGTTCCTGCTGTGACTATAACCAGCACCAAACCTGACAGAGCCTGCACCTGCCAGCTCACCATGCAGCCCAGAGGAAGGTCAGGCAAGGAGTAATCCCACTAAGATGTTAAGAAATTTCTGTGCCACTTAATGGCTCCCTGGATATGACAGAAAAGATTTAACACTGACTCTTAAAAAAAAAAAAAAAATACAATTCTATTTTGTGTTATTTTAAGGGAGATGGCGAGACTACCTTAAGCTTTTGGAGTGTCTATGAAAGAATATAAATAACAGCTCTCTGAGCTGTTTTAAGCTTTTTAAAATTTGTATTAATCACACAGATTCCAGTAACAAACAAACAAAAAATCCTTCCAGCAGGGAAACTTCTGTTGCAAGTACTCAAAAATAGATCCCTGCACTGAAATTTCGAAATTAGAAATTTTATTTCGGTCACATTTTTTTTTTTTTCCTCTCAGAGGAAACTTTTTAGTCAGACTCTGCACTAACCTGTTTCTGCTGAGAGGGCAGTACATGGTGCGGGAAGGTGACTGTCCCGATGCAGTGGGGGACTCCAGGAGATGGAGCTGAAGAGCAGCAGGAGGAAGGAAAGCACCCTGACTCATCAGCCCACCCACAGACAGGAGTGTGCCTTGTGTGAGCCCTGGGGCTTTAGTTTAAGGAGCGTTTCTTCTGAGAGAGCTACGCACGGAACCCTCTATCCTAGAGCGCTTTGTTGTGCACAGAACCACTGCTTGTGAGGCCTGTGTTAAAGAGCAGAACCTGTGTATTTCTAAAGTAAAGGAGAAACACAGTCCAGCCTATTACTTGGTCTAACTAGCAGCTGTTTGGGGGACAGTACAAACACAGACATAAAGAGGATGATGCTGAAAAGGTGGTCAGTTTTACCCAGGGACAGTATTTTTTCCAGGAACATGATGTGTCTTCAAACACTTACTTTAGTCCAGCTGCAGAGAATCCTGGGGTACAGAGACTTCATGTGGCCAAGGCTTCTTCACCTGTCACTCCTGTGGAAGGAGACACTTGTGAATGTGAATCTCTGGATTCAAGTCTTGAGAAGCATAAATGATCCAGGAGTGACTGGGTTTTGCACCCTTGTGAGTTCCCAGAAATCAAGGCTTGACTCTTATCACCAGGACCTCTTACTGTTATTTTCGTTTTTGCCTGTATCATAACATCTAGGTGTCCAGCAGATACAGTAATGCCATGCTGGCATTGATAGGCAAGGAATATTTTTCTGAACAGAAGTGGAAACAGCTGCTCTGTAATGGTTCTGAGTTACCTTGAAACATGAGCAGAGAAAATGCAATATGTCTCTTGCCTACAAAGTCCCTCTGAGGCTTTAATTTTCAATCAAAAGGTTTTACTCTCCAAAAATTACTCCTCACTTAAAAAGAGGAAGGATGCCCTTTGCTGCTTTTGCCTAGAGCCCAATATCTTCTGACATGCCATGGCAGCTGTGGCAACACTTTTCTTAATGCAAAGAACATCTGGGCTGCCTGCAATTCTGGGAGAGAAGTGTCAAAAGTGTCATAGACATCCTTGAGCAAAGAAGGATCTTCACTTTTATTGCAGAGAAGTGTCAAAAACAGCATTATTGAACATCAGGTTGCAATTTGGCAAGCAGAATGTAAGTCTGAATAGATGTGACAAAACCCCTTCTAGGAAATTGCTACTTAGTGTTATTTTTTTATAGTTTAAAATTAGCATTTAAAGGAAAAGCACAAGTGGGGAGTCTCTAGGTAACCCTGACAATGACAGATCCCAGCATTCTTTTTCTGTGCTTACTTCACAACCTCATAGCTGTCCATTGAGTGGCTGAGATTGATTAGATCATTGTCATCATCAGTGAAATGCACTGAATTGATCCAGCCTCACTCACAAAGCCAGCTCATGTGACACAGCTAATTTGACATAATTGAAAGTTCCAGCTCCAGAAGGTCACCGAGCTGGACTCAGGACACTAGTTATCATTTTATCCTTGGAACAGGGTCAACTCTCCTGAGAAATACGATGGTTTTTTGTCACACTCTTAATTGTTTCTCCATGGTTTGTATAGGATAAACCCAGGCTTTCATACTTTGATTGAATTTTTATGGTGGACAGAAGATAATTATCACCTCTTAATACTAAATATTTTTTTAAGTCAGACTGAGCTCTTTGCTTCTTACTCAAGTACAGTTCTACTAAGAAAAGCTTTAGATAAGGACAAAAAAAAGTCTTTAGATAAGGATGGCAGTGTGATACACATCATGGAGTACTTAGCTTCCAAAGGAAAATATGGCACTAGTTAAAAGTTTGTTAGAACAGCGTTGAACACAAGTCTTCCTCTCTTAATTACCACATCCCTCTTTCCCACCTTCCCTTCTTTTCCAATTTTCTGCTGTGCTTCTCTGAAATTTGAGTGCTACAGTCGAGACGTGGGGCTGAACCAAGTCTGAGGCTGTGGAGTTCAGTAAACTCAAAGGTCACACACAGAGAACAGAGGAGTTGCAAAAAGACCTGCAGACAGGCATGGAGCCAGGCTTGTCAGCCTCTGAGCACTGTCAAGTGCTTCAGCTGAAACTCCTCTGAACAGGGTCCCTGTTCCCAATGAAAGGTTGTGCCTTCAGGAAAATGGCCAGCAAGCCATTTGCTTCATGCTTTGAGAAGTACAGCAAAATCCTACACCCCTGTATGGTTTATGTAAGCAGTGCAGTATGAAAATGCTTGTGTAAAAATTCTTTCTCTGAAAGAGAAACAGTGAATGTTTGGAAAAAATACTTTCTTTTTACTCAACAGAATTCAGTGGGCTAAACTAGGAATTTAAGTAGGTTCCACAGTCTATGTCATTGCTTCGTTGGCCCTCTGCTCAGAGTCAAATTAACAGCTTATCTTTTATTTCTTTCCCTCTATTTGCTGTTAAAATGTTGGCATATCCCAATAGCTCCCATTGCTCCCCATTCCAAATGCAGGTCAAAATGCCAGCTTTTTAACAGTGAATGTCATGTATAATTTGTTATAGAAAAGAAAGTGCTTGATAAAATCTCTGCAATAGTTTTTTCTTGTTTTGTTATTCATATCAGGGTTTCATGTGTTTTGGAGCTTTGTTGGATCCTCCGATTTTTGGTAGTATTTGTTTGGTGGTTTGGGTTTTTTTAATGGAAGCTTGGCTTTGGTCATCTGTAAAGCAAACAAGAAGAGAGGCACCAAGGTGCTAAGTATGAATAAATAAAGGGAAGGACAGCAGTGGTACTGTTGTGGGACAGAGGCCTGATACAACTTTTTTGTGATTAATTATTGTATCATAATTTCTGACTTGTTCAAAGGTGATTTGTGGGGAAAGATTTTTGCAAATCAAGCAACAAAGACTTAATATGAGTTTGGCAATAAAACATTTTTAATGATGATTAATAGAACAGTGAGTTAAGATACCTGGTTTATAGAAAGACATATAGAAAGTAAATAAATACATAGAAATGTTCTTTTAAAAATCCTGTATTTTGACATATGCATAGAAACAGGAGTTACATCCATACTAAATACATCACTCTCCAAAAATACAGGTCTAATGCAGGCCAAAGGTAAATGACAAGCAATAATTGTTCTATCTTTTGTAAGTCTTTCAAAAGTTTCATCCTAGCAGCTTTTAAAACATAACTTGCAATCGACAAAACCCACTGGGCTCCTATTTATAGTATCTTAATTTTCAAAGAAAGCAAATCAGGCAACTGTTTTTAGCATGAATAATATTGCTCCCAGCACTCTGCCTCCAGCCCACACATTGTGTTTTTTGGCATGATCGTGGCATATTAAAAAAAAATAAACAGCTCCCTTTAATATTTTTTATACAGCCGATGCTGACACAGCTGGCAGAGAAACTCAGTGAAAGGTAAACATTCTGCTCAAAATGTAATCTAACATATTGTTGTGTTTAGTTGTTAAAATGTAATTTTCCTGAAGGAATATTTTAAAAGTAAGTTGTTGGGGGTTTTTTAATTTTGTATAGAATTTCTGATTACAAAAATCTGATTACAAAAAGATTATAGTCTTTTAAAGCAATAGCACTTGTGATACTGGATATTTCAGTCAATGGCTTATTCAATTTTTAAAAATATTCTTAACAAAAATCAGGACCAAAAATTAGGTATGATGCTTTATCCTTCAGCAGAATATAGTAGTGTGAGCTAGTAAAATCAATTTCTTTTAATAAAATTCTGTCAAAGCAGGAAGTTCAATAACAAATGTCTTCAACAATTTAAAGTGAAGAAAAATTCTAAGAGAATTAAGAAGAGGTTTTTTTTTTTGCTTCAACAAAAGATTGTCTATTTCCTTGTAGTCTTGTGCTCATAGTCTAACCTAATACTATGAGCATGTATGAAGTGAAATTATGACATGGAATGACAAATATTTCATTAGAGAAAACACACAAACATATTTCTTTTAGGCAAGAGACATAGGTAAGTAATTATCTGTCACACATGTTCAGAAGTTCTCAATGTACTTTTGTTTTTTAAAATCATGACTTTGTTTGATAGCTGATGATTAGGATGCTGTACTTCAGCATTTTACTGCCTGTTGCAGAGGCAGCCCAGCAGAGCTGGGTGCATGTGGGACTCTGCAAGGCTCAGGAGGATCCTCAGCAAGAGCTGGGTGGTGCCTGTGTGTTGCAAAAGCCACCTCTGCCCCAGAGCATGACCTGCTGTTCTTGGGACAGCCCTGTGGGAGGGCTGCATCAACAAACCAGGTGCAGGAAGCACCCAGCCTAGGTGCTGGGGAAACTCCAGGGTTTGTTATTATGGCTGCATGCACAGCAGCTCAGCTCTCACTGAAACTCCTGCTTTGCTCCCTGGGTGAGTAAGAGCAGGAGATGTGCTGGTTTGTGCTGCCTGGGCAATGGCACTGTGTCTCTCCCAAGCCATTGAAGTGGCCACCATATTTCATGTTCCTGTCAGCTTGCCTTCGATTGTTTTTAAAAGGAATTCTTTTAAAGATCCACCTTTTCCTCTCACTGATTACCACTATATCCTGGTACCAGGATCTTCCAACTCCCAGTTTTCTCCTTCTCTCAGACTGAATGGTAAAATGAGCAGATAGATGTGCTGCAAAAGAAGTATCTGCCTTTTATAATCTGTAAATTGCCTTCTGGGTACAAAGTTGGAGTATATGGATTTAAGCTTATAAGAGCAACTGAACAGTCATTTGTAATGTGTATAGCATGAGGTGAAGAGAAGCATTTAAAGTTTAGAGCGACCTTCAGTAGAGAAGAAAATTATCTGGTGACTGCTATTGTTGATCTTGGAATGTGTTTCAGATGTTAGGTGTGGACTTTATATCACCCTCGGGGCACTTAATAACAACTAAACGAGCATTAACTGCTGAAGTCAGTGAAGTTTTATCAGTGTGAATCCAGGGGCATCGTTGTCTTTGTCTTGTCACAAAATAAGTTCAAAATAAAGGTGCAGAAAAAGGAGTGGAAGAGAAACATTCTGAGGTCTGATTCTCCAGTCATTCCCTCCTGTTATACCAGCACATTTGTGACCATGGCAATTGTGAACTAAACTTGTCCTCTCTGCTTAAGAAAAATGTAATGCAAAATATTTCAACTGAATAGAAATTTCTTTCTGGTGCAAATACAATCAAAAGAGAAAGAGAATTTTAACAGGATGGGTGCAAATCCTGAAAATTTTGTCTAACTAGACTTTCAGCAACCTGTGCACTCTCTATTCACGGAGATCATCATACCTGGCTTAGTACCATAAAAATAACAAAAGCCCAGGAACATGATACATTTATTTCATAGGCAGGCGCAGTTGCCCTGATCTGATTCTCATATAAGAAAAGATGTTTCAGTACAACCTAAACTGTTAGAGTATGGGTATCTGGGGACATCCCACATCAGGTTTCCTATTGATTCCTAATGTGAATAGATATGCCCCACACAGCTGTCCCAGTGTTGATGCTGGTGCATTTGAGAAAAGTTGTACCCTTCTGGCTGGGGCCAGTGTCTTGCTGTTCTTACTGAGTTTCAGAGCAAGCTCTTTGCCTAATGCAAAACCCAAACACGATGACTAAATAAAGTAAACTGTGTTGCATGGATCCAGTATGCTACTGACCCTGGAGGTTGCTCCTGGAGGAGCAGAACAACTGGAAGTTTTATGTGCCCCTCCCTATCTGTTGGTGTACATTTGGCCAGGCTTTCAGAGCCATCAGTACATGTTTGTCTGCTCTCTAGCAGCCCAACAGGCCTGCACACAGGGAAAGGTCATCTGTGCTGGGCATAGTCCTGTGAGCAGATCATCAGCTCTGCCTCCTGCCTGACACTCCCCAGTGAGCAGGGTGGAGCTCCCTGTGGGGCTGCCCATGATGCACAACAGCCTGTGCTTTTCAATCTAGACCAAAATCAATAGGAAATAAAGTCTTATGCCATGAAAAATATAAAGTCTTTTGTAATATACAGCAGTATGATGATGGTGGTTATTATGGACTCAGTATCAGACCTATGTGAAATGAAGTTGTTGATGTTAAACACAAAAATATCTGAGATAATTTTACATTCATTTGAAAACAAAGGGGAGAGGGGAACAAAAAAAGGGAAGAAGTAAGGGATCAATGTTTGTTTAATAGAAAAAGCATCTGTAGGGAGAAAATTATAATTCTAGGTTTTTTTTAAGACTGTTAAACAGAATAAAGAATAAAAATACAGAGAGGTGGAAAAAGCAATAAAATCTATAAACATTAATTCATGGCCAGTTTTTTTGAAGTATATGACATTTTTTTCCACAAATCCACTAACAGGGTTCTAAATATGAGTGAGAATAGCAAATTGCTTTTTCCATCTCTTGGATCTATAGCTTCACCTCTACACTTGAATAAAAACATTTAGGCAGATACTTATTTCTTTTGTTTATGCTCAGCCTCAACAATTTTTCAGCTGAAATCAATAATTAAAATGTTTATTAGCCATGGTAAGTGTTATAAATGCAACTTTGTTAAACATGGATTTATACATACATACACATATATATGTGTGTGTGTGTGTATATATATGTATATATATATATATATATGTCTTGGAAAACTGAGATATGTATGGCCAGATTTTTTTAGTCAAGAGGATGGAGGAGAGTCAATATGTAACTTCACATTTGCTCAGTATATGCTGTATTCAATGAGGAGATTCAAACAATTTGGTATCTTTTTTTTTTTTTCCATAATAGAAAGCATTAATTTGTTCTTAAGACAAACAGATTTGCACAGGATTTATTTCAAGTGTTACAGAAAGCATGGGCTTTAGTGTACAAATTTGTAAAAGATCATAGAAGAAATGATTGCAGGAAGTAGAACTCCTGATGCAATGAGAATTTTGAATATCCATCTCTGATTAGTAAAATGTAGTACAATACCTGCCTGAGATGATGTAGTTTTGTAGTTTTAGATATACATATGGAGCAAGATTTGGGTGTATATTTGAAAAGAGAGAATGAGAATTTGAGTCTCATGTTTTGGATAGCAGAGGGATCACGGGCCCCTACACAGTCCTCTGCCATAGAGGGGCAAAGGTTCAAGAGACCCCCACGTCTGTTCCTGCTCTTCCCATGACTCTCTGGCCAGGAGCAGGTCTATTGGTAAGGAGTGAAAAGATGGTTCTTAATTGTCAGGGTCCTGGCATTGTAGTACTGAATAAAGAAGGCCTAAAGCTTTTGGAAGCTGGAACAGCTGTATTTTTAGACATCTACAGAAATATTGATCTGATGGGATTTGATTTTTTCAGCTTTCCCTTAACAATTCCATGGTATCAATTACTTTTTCCTGGTGAAATAAAAATTGGTTTCCTCTTTTTGCTTTCTCCAAGTGTGTCTATCTCTGCAGTGGAGCTGCTGAGGTGCTGGCCCAGGGTCCCACTGCTCCAGCTGCCTGCTGCTCTCCTTGGTGTCCAGCAGCAGCCTCTCTGTGAGAGTCAGTCAAGCTCTGCTGGGTTCTCCCTCCCAGCCACAGGACCTTATTCACAAAGCAGAATAGTTCAAAATGCTGTGTTGCCCCTTTGGTCTTCTCCTTACACCAGTGGTTCTAGCTCAGGTACATCATGCTCACATGATCACTATTTTCATTCTACAGCTTTTCAAGTAAAGTGCCTTAGCTTAATGAACACATTAAAAGCTCTTCTTCTCTGAATATCTCCTTAAAGAAATGTCTGCTGTGATACCATGGGAAGTCACACACAGGGACAGCAGGGGTTCTGTGATAGCCAAAATCAAAGGTGGAGATTTTTGTTAAAACCTTTCAGATTATTTTAGAATCATTAAACTGTGAAATAAGTATTTTGTTAGCTTACAATTCTTTTCCATGTATAATACTTATTCCTCTTCATCCTTCCTTGTATTTGTTCCTCATAGCTATTTGTTTTATCTTGCTTCTGATGAAAGTGCAAGCTCTGCATAAGCCTCAAATCTTCTTGCTCACTGACCTAGCACAGTGAAGCCAACACAACATCCCCATCACTGCAAACAGTAATCAGCCCTCCCAAAGAAGCCATAGGTGAGCAATGCCCTCAGTGTGAAGAGTCACCAGGCACAGGTGTGGTCTGTGCTCTCATCCAACATATTCCTTAGGAATCGTATTCTGTGAACTAAACTTTATTATGGCTTTCTTAGAATAAAACAATTATCCTGTAAACCAAATTAATGTCAACCAAAACCATTTGAAAAGGAAACTATTTATTTGAGTTTAAACACTCTGTTTTATGTTTCCAAGAGTGGAGAAAATCGAGTCTAATAGGAAAGCCAGTATTGTATATCTGGTATAATAAACACTAGCAACAAATTTTTAAAGGCCATTCAGAACTGGAAGCTATGTGCTCTCCATTCTGCTCTCATTTATGGCACTGATAGTACCAACAAAATCCTTACAGTTCTTTGAGTCTGCTTCCTCCAAGCTGTGATCAGAGCTGGACTTTTTGTTAATATTGTTACTAACCTGGCCTTGCCAACCAAAGTTTCTGACTGACAAGAGGCTCTTCCAAGCTTTGCTAAGGACTGAAGGACTGGAAGTCTGCTGCACTTCTGCAGTACAAGGCACTCTAGTTGTGGAGCAGCAAGGTTAGGATTTTTCACTTAATTGCTAAAACATTTATCCAGAATGAAGGAAAAATATTCATAGTATATGGAAACTGTGAGATGAATGCCATTAAAAATAACTTATCCCCTCTTTTTTTATGTTAGCTATGTCAGGGTTAGTATTTCCCTATTATGTCCCTATGTCAGGCTGTATTTCCAGAATAGTGGATACACTGTATGCAGCCTGGCATAGAAGCAAAAACATTGCACAAACAAACAAAAGCAAAATTCTAGCAATAATTAATAAGTCTATGCTAAAGGACAAAGGCTGGTGACTGGTGAAACTACAAGATATGAAGGATACTGAACTTCTGCTCTGCCAGATGGAAGGAAGATGGGTTTTGAATATGCTGTGGCTTTCCACACTTGGCTTGGAAAGTGCAATCCTGTGTGTGAAACAGCCAGCTTGCCTGTGCCTTCCCATGCCAGAGTCTCTTTTGACCCTGCTCAAAAAGGAAAACATTTATTATAAATATATATAATGTTTTATTATTATAAAACATTTATTATTCAAATGAGAAATAAAAGATAGGACCTAAAAAATATGGCCAAATACATGTTAAGTCTAAGTATATAATGAGTATGACAGAAACTCATCAGAATAAAAAAGATTTTTTTTTTCCTGGACTTAGTACAGACCCTGGAAAAGGGAAAGTTCATCCTCAACATGGATGCCTAGTTTTAAGATGCTATGGTAGGAAGTGGCTCCTTCCAGCCTAATTTCATCTAGATTAGCTGACAGGGACCTCTGTGCCCCTAAAGCTGGACTATTTCTCATCCAGCAAAACTCAGTAAAGGGGGAGGTGTTCTGTACAGGGCACTGGTCTGAGCTAGGACTTTTCATGACTACAGTAATACAAATAATCCATTATATTAGGAGTCTTTGAAAGAAAAACGTTTGACAGTATGGAGTAAGGAATGGTGTTTGATGTACCTCCAAGGGGGCAGTCAGTGGGTGAGCCTTGCAAAACTCAGCTGCTTCTCTCAGCAAGTTTCTGCCTTGTAAACTGTGCCTTTGTTTTTTTCTATGTGGGCTCTGATGCCTTCAATTTCCCTTTGATGTACGAATGAATCCAGTGCTTCACAACCAAACTCAAACTAGACCTGGAAAAGCACAGAGGGAGAGAAGATAGACGGGAAATGGGAAGGGGAGTTTTAAATATCCACACCACTAAAGCTGGTGACATGATCTCTGAACAGACAGGATGATTGTGTATTTGCTCTTTGTGGCCATTTGGAGCAGTTGAGGCTTGTGGGTGTACTTAAGGTTGGTTGGGTTTTTTGTGTACTAGAACCTATGTGTGTGAGCAGTGGCAACATAAAACAGTAAAAATGGTGACCAGTGACTCACCACCAGAAATAGTCTGATTTGTACTGTCTGAAGCTGAGCAGACACAGAACATGAATGACAACAGAGAACTGTCTGTAAGACTTCAGAGGCAGAATTTGTTTATGTGCTTGCATCTGCCAAGTCACTCAGTGCAGCAGCTAATTCAGGTGATTACAGTAACCTAATCTTGGACAAACTGCAAGAAGAGAAATGTGCTGAACACCAGCCTGCTGTGGCCTGTGTATGGCAGGAGCAATCTGTCCTCTCCTGATTGGGAAGAAGCACCTGTGCATCCTTGGCTCCTAATCTCTGAGGACACTTTTAACTGTCTGGTTATCCCATAAGGAGATGGAAAAGAGAGGGTATCTTGCCTTTGCTTGTCTGTGTGAGGGAGGTGGGGCTGTTCTCTGGGCTCAGAGTCTGGCAAGGCTGCACAGGACATTGTGCAGGACAAGCTGCTCTTCTTTAGGTTTCAGAATTGTGAAACAGAGCCCAGCTGTACCAGCCCTCAGTTTGTCTAATAAAGTTGTGTACTATAAATGGATTGCCAGTTGTGACTGGAACCACAATCCTTAGAGAACCTCTCAACAAATCTGGTTTGAGGTTCATGTTGCAGTGAAATATGAAACGAGGTGGATTTCATGGGGTTTCAGGTTTCCCTGAAAACGTTTTCAACCAGCTCTAGTCAGTAGCTGTTGCTTTTTCAGTTTCCTCCCTCCAATGTGTCTCTGGTATTTCTAGTTGAATATGCCTCAGATTAAGTGTTAACAGGAAAAGGGTTGGAAATACAGCCCCTAAATATGATTCAACTCACAGAGAACTCAGAAAGGGTGCAGAGGATGCCTTTTCCTTACTAAATTCCTCTTTTGGTCCCCCTTCTTGGGAGCCTTACCAAAATTTCATTTTTGTGCGGAGATTTTTGGCCTGTTTCGCTAGCTGTGATAATAGCACTATAGATCACCTCCTAACTGGCTGGGGCAAGTGGAAAAGGAGCCCTGCAGACTGCGTTTGGCAAGTGGACAGGAGCCCTGGAGCAGCAGTGAGGTTCCCAGCTGGCTGCTGGCTGCGCAGGCGGGAGCGCAGTCTGCGAGCTGCCCGCGGAGCCGGGAGCTGGGGCTGGAGCTGGAGCTGGGGCTGGAGCTGCTCACCTCCCCAGCTGGCAAGGGGAGCTGGGCCTGCACAAGTGCCTGCTTTCCCTTTGGCTGCCCAGGTTGAGGGAGAGGCCAAGAAATGAGGTTCAGTTCCCATTAGCCTGTCTGGTTCTTGATTTGCTTCCTTTGGTTAAAAGAGGCAGAGAATACTGATGATGTTTTGCCAGGCACAGGATTGAAGCTGAGTGGCATGGAAGAATAGAGACTTAAATAAGCACAGCTCGCTGTCTCCAACTGCTTTTGTCAGTTCGTGTAACAACCTTGCTGCCAGCAACCTTCCTTGCAAAAGAGAGGAAAAATCCAGGGTCACTGGGAGGTGATTGTGCAGTTCTACATTTGGTACCTAAAGTTGTTTTAAATTATTACAGAACCATGTGAATTGGTAGAAATACATTGTTAGCCTAAGCAGTGATGTTTTATATATTTAGGAGAAGATTACTAATTTAGTGATTCCTTCCCAGGTATATTGGAAAATATATTTAGTAGTTCATCTGTTAAAAGGTTATTTAAATACATCACAGGTATTTTATGTACAGACAATTGAAGTTTCATCTCCTCTAATGGCATATTTTTATTATATGAATTCTTTTTAATACACGGTAATTATGAAAGGGACAACAGGAGATCTTCTGTTAATATGTGGCAAGTGCCATTGTAAAACCTGATTTTTAATTTTTTCCCCTCATTGCCTTTAGTTATTCTTTTGGAATTTGTGGTCTGTTTTTAAAAATCATTTCTGATTTCTGTGCCAGCCTTCACTGGAGTTTGTAATAACATACTGTAATTTAGGCAGCTCTGAGAAAGTCCCATGTGTAAAGTTATCTGTGTAGCGCCTGCATGATCAGAATCCAAGACAGCCCCAGTTTCACTGAGTGCAAGATATTAACATTTTAAAATTACTTCAGATCCACAATTCGGTAAAAGCCAGCGGAACCTGGACTTCAGGGCTCCCTGCACTGCAGGCAGTAGCACATCTGTTGCCTCACTTGTAACAGTGCTAATAGCCAGGACTCTGGCAGCACATACCTCAGCTGAGAAGCTTCCAAAGTCTTTGGAAGGTATGAGCAGCCTGGGCTGAAGTTTGTGCTGGTGCAGTTCCCTCTTGGTATCTGAATTGGCCACTGCGTCTCATCCAAGACATTCACAGGTGCAGCTTTGCATTTACATCTGGTCCCACTGTAGAGACACCATGAGATGCTTTAGAGTTTTACTGTCAATTTTTTTCCAGATAACACTCATCCATGTACATAGCCAGTGCTCTTTTTTTCATTTCAATCCCCTTCATAGTCAGCATACTTTGAAACCAGTCCCCCAGTCTCATTACACCACAGCCACATCCAGGGCCATGAGTGAGCTCACAGATGTACTGACTTAGTGGGGCACTCCTAGTCTATCACCAGTCTGTCTGGGGAATTGTGTGTATCTAAGGGTGGCTCCAAGATGCAACACAATTCCAGGAAGATGGAATTAAGCTGGTTCAAGTACTGCAAGCACTATGACCAGCTTTCTCTGGCAGTCCCTCTAGACTCATTGCTCCATGTTATTCCAGGCCTGTGGGTTCTGAGTTGGCTACTGGGCCCTCATTGTGGAGGATGAGTCGCTGGTGAGAAGCTGAGACTGTTCATCAAACCCCAGTGTCTTGAAGCAGCTGATCAAGGAAAGCTGCTCAACCAAGTAGCACCTTCTGAGCCATGGAGGGGTATTGCAGAGCCTCCAAACAGTGCTGGGGGTCACTGAGCAGAACCAACAGATAGGTAATGTTCTCACTGTAAGTTATGTGTAAAAGGGGAAGTCATGAGGCTAAACTGCGGTCCAAAACACACACTCTCAATCCTTCACTGACCCTCATCAGTATGATTTTATTAAAATACACAACATCCATGAGAAGCATGAGCAACCTGCCCTTTGAAAGCACTTGAAAAGCCTTTTTTCAGAAAGCCAGTTTCAATGGCATTTGAGGAGAGAAGAATGCATTACCTTGTGTTCTCTCACTGGGAACCAGTGTCCTTGCAACACAAACATGGCACAAGAAATTCCAGAGGATTTTCACAAAGTTCACACTTTGCATCCCAAGCTGGACTCCCCCAGTGCCTTGGGGAAAATGGGTTGGTAAAGCTCAGTGTGTGCTCACTCACAGAAGAAAACATATATTTGCCTGCTTTTACTGTTGCAAAGTTCCACTTTTTCCATAATCAGTTTTAATCATAGTACTTATAAGTTGTTTCATTTTACTTTTTTTTTTAATAACAGTTGATTGCCACATTATATAGGCAATAACCTATAAACTGGAATTGCTTTACACTCATAAAGGCTTAAAATAGCAAGTCTAATTTGTTTATTAAAAAGTGATAAAAAAAAGACAATGCCCCATGCTGAGATTTTGTACACCACCTTTCAGTTCTATAATAGATCTTTATAGCTGTGTTATAAACCCCTCGTAAATGGGTTTTGTAGTAAAAGTGCTGACACAACTTTAACTATAGAATCTTGAGCAGCAGCAATGTAATAAAAGATCAAACTGTAATGGTAGATTATAAAGAAAGAATCGTGATATGCAAAACAGAGCAAAAGGTTTGCAGGAGTAATGGATCCTAATACAAAGACACTAAATATTGACGAAAGTAATAATCTGACAAAGTTTTAAACCAGCCTTGGGAACATTTCTCATTTGACTTTGGGGCTGTTGGTGTGCCTTGGTTGGTCCAGAGAACTGCTGAACCTGAGCTCATTCTGATGCGTTTGTGTTGCCCCATTTGGGCATGAACAGCTGACTGTGCATGAGGGACACTCAGTTTGCACTGCAGAAGCAATCAGTCAACTGGTGACCTGAGAAAATGTGCTTGTTTTGGGGGTCTTTAGTGAGACAAATCAGGTGTAAAACATTCCTGCAGCAATACAAGATGGTTGCTGTCTATCCATGTTCTTGACAGCAGCTAAAACAGCATCCAAGTCAATAGCAGTTGTTTGTGTTTCAAGAGAATCCTTCTGGGATAGCATATGCCAAACAAATTTTTACTGTTGCCTCTTATTTTTTAGATTAAAGGTCTGTGAATTAGTGAGATTCATGAGGAAAATTATGACTTTGGCCAAAGGAAGATATCCAGCAATTGTGCATTGTAATGGAGATGGCTGGGGGGCACTTGTCGAAATGTTCAGACTATGTCAAGTCACTTTGTTGTTGTTCAGCTTGGATATACCTATAACACAGTTTACCTCATGCAACTGAAAATCAATTTGTTCTCTTCAATTCTAAGCTACCTCTCAAATTAAGCGCTGTAAAACATTTCAAATAGAACAAAGAAAGCTGGCTGAAATAGTATTTCATCTTCTGAAATAAGGGTTTGTCAAAGCCAGTCACTTTACACGTGGCCAAGGAGAACACTGCTCATTTGAAAGGCTATTGAGAATCTGAGAGCTCATAAGTTCAAGTCCATCTGCTGCAGACTTCATGCACTACTAGCTATTACAGTAGCTTGACAATAATCTCAGCATCATCTTTTATTCCAGTCACAAAGGGCTGTCAAAAACCAAATAGTAAGAATTACTATAAACAGCAATGATTCAGTCTCAATGGCAATGGCTCTCTGTATTCTAGCAATGTAATCTACTGCTCTACCCTTAAATTGGATATAGCATATGAAGTCCGTCAGCCATGCAGAAAGTGAAAATGTATATTGTCAAGGCCTTTGCTGTCTGTGAAACTGCTGATGAAGAGTCACGAAAGGAGTTTTAAATGCCCTAGAAGAAATTTCAAGTAACATTAAAGTCACAAATAGCAAATTTGACAACTCCCTCTGGACTAAGAAACCGCCTTCAAAAGTTTTATATTAGCTTCATGCATCATTGTTATAATTTATTAATGTACAGTTTTTAGTTTTTCAGAGTGCATGGCTGGGGAATGGTAACTGTAACTTCTTTTTCATGATAAACAGCTGTTGAAAGATTTGCCAATATTCCCTCCTCTTATAATTCAAAAATGCATGCATTGCTTTTCATATTTCTGCTTCCCCAAAAGCATAATAAGATACTATATTTATGATTTAATCGATGAAACCTGTTCTCTGTGGATATTACTACATTGTTTAGTTTGCTAATGTGCATATTTGCACCTAATCTATTAAAAATCAGATATGATGGCCTGCATTAGGGCATACACTGTGTGAAAGCCATCTTTAAGGCTTTGGCTTTTTCAGTATTCAGTAATTCTCTGGCAATTCCTATTCATCTTTGATTACAATCTCAGGAGCCTGAAAGAAAGAAACAAAATTGATAGGCAGTAAAAATACAGAATTTTGAAAAGGTCACCTGCTAGCAGGATTAAAACTTTGAATCCACCTGCTCATTATAAAGAATGTACCAAACATGAAATGGCATAACATGAATCTGTTCTTGCAGCAGCAATTGGTTTATGTGACTACCAAATGTCATTTAGCATTCTTATGGCAGTCTGTGTGCAGAGAAATTTCTGCCCTGGCTGGGTATTGATTATGGAAACAGCTGATGCATGTTCTAAGGAAGGACATGTTGGATTGTCCAGCCCCTGTAGCTGCTGAAATTCTCAATTAAGGTCTGTTCCTGCCCCCTCCAAGTACAGTGTCTGTCTTGCTGGTTTGCACCAAGTTTCTCCATGACCCATAGGACTCAATTTCCAGAGCCCATAGTCTGTTCTTGATCTTTTGTTCATCTCTGTGTAACATGACAACCAAAAGGCCAGGGCATTGTTTCTATGAAGAATGTTAGAATTATGAGCACAACAAAACTCAGCTCTGGTGATATTTGCCATATTCCTTCAAAAGTGTTGTTCAGTTAGAAGCCTGACTGAAGTACTTTGGAAGTTAATTAAATGTAATGATCTTCTTAATATTTATTATAGTCAAATTTTTCATTTGACCTTAAGCAGCTCTCAGGGTAGATTCAGATAAATGGCAAGGGGGAAATCTACAATTTTTTATTAAATTCCACCCAAAGTATTGCAAAAGCAAGATAGCACATGTGCCAGATTATTCCTTCTGAACTCAATGACAAATTCTTGATTTTGTTTCATCTTTTGTGTCCCAGTTATTATGAACAATCTGGTTTTTGGTAATAGTTATTTGAAATCCTTATCTCTGTTGCTGAAATAGAGTGCTGCAACTGGCGACAGTTGATCCATGGTACGGTGTGATTTAGTTACTGATACAGAAATGTAACATTTTTCTGCTTCCTTGCATCACTGCACATAACACTTTCTTCTTCCTCTTGTGCCTCCCTCAAGGATGGATTCTTGTACTCTTGCAACCCATTACTAGTGTAAAGAAGTTCAGGAGGTAGCCCTGAGGATTCTGCCTTACAAACCTTGGTTTTTGTCTACAAGCTCACATTACCCCAAAGATGGAGTGAAATTTATCTGTATCAGAGAAGGGTTAGAGAGGAAGGCTTCAAAAGATAATTGAAAGAGAAATGGAGTCACTGTGCAAGGAAAGATGAAGTGGGAATGTGGTGAAATATAAAGAGAGTGACAAATATTTTTCATTCTTTATGGTCTTGTTTTAAATACCTTTCATTTCATGATACCATTACAAAAAAAAAAAAAAAAAAAAAAAAAAAGTAAGGTGAAATAACCCCCACTTTTGGGCTTTGACACTAAGTCATTGTTCTGTAAAAGCAGTTATCTAATACTCCTGGCCCCAGGCTGTTCCAGCACATATCATTACACTGATAGTGGACAACAAGGACAGAAGTTATTTTGGCTTCCCATTGCCATAAATGAAGCAATTCTAAATGTTTCAAAATGTTTACCCAGTACCTTAGATCAGCACAGTAACCACAGCTATCTTAATAATTACCAAGGGACAGATAAACTAAGGACACAAGCAAATGTTTGCTGTGTAGGCATTTAGGCAATGGTAAGTTATGATAAAATAAAGTAATATTGTATTTTGTTTTCATGGCACTGGCCTCAGGAATTGCTGTACACCCTGCAAATCCATCCTCTACCTTTTCCCTCATCCTAGTGCATCAGTCTACTCATTTGGAATAAACAGTCAAGACAATGCTGGCATTTCTAGCCAGAGTTTGTGTTCTATTTACAATGGCCCAGTTTTGAGGTAATCCCATTGATTTCACTGGATCAACAGTGATTTCAACTGAGTGGATCTTCCAAGAGCTTTTCTTCAGAACAGGGCTTGTCAATGGGGCAAAAAATCCTTTAGATCTATCTGGATGTTGCATCCATTAACACTCTCTGATGCAGCAAGTTTTGACTTTACTGAGAGATTAAAGTAAGAAAGTGGGAGGAAGATACCACTTGAATTTATCATTACTTCTTTGGGACTGTGTCATGGGTGGTGGCTACCCAATCTGAACATAGCATGAAGATCATAAAGGCTTTTAATTAAATCTCTGTAAAGCATCTTACTCCGAAGTGGGTTTCTCCTGACACTCCAGCTATGTAAGAAATTAGTACTTTTTGTTTTCCTATGGATATAGGCAGATCACAGAGAAGCCAGTAGAGAAACACAATTATTGTATCTCTGAATTAGGACAGTTTAGTATTTTACTTTCCCAGTGTTCTGTCTGTTTATTTTCTTGGACCTCACCACTTTTTTCTAGCGTATGTCACTACTTTAAAGGGACAGGAAGCACAGTCTGCTTTGATATGAGCTTCATTCTGCCTTGATTTTTGAAATTGCTCTATAACAATCTGAGCTCAATTGACATTAATTCTGTGATCTATAAAATGAATTATTCCTTTACTGCTGAAAGAGCAGCTGATCCTGCCTCCTTATTTCACCCTCCACCCACTTGCCAGACAATGCATAGCCCACATCTCCATGTAACTGGACATACAGAAGATGCCAGGAATGCCCTCAATGAATTTCTGAAACCATTCTGTAAGTGTCTGTCACTTTTTAATCTGTGTATCATTGTCATATGATTGCAGAACAAATAATTAAGGGCACTAGTTGGTGTTGTGATAGTGCTTTTAAGTATTTAAAAAAAAATAGTAAGTAGTGCTCTGAAGTTCTCCTTTGGTTCACTCCATGTTTTGCTTTCTCCTCCCATTAAAATCATGTTTGCTGCTTATTTTTCATTAATTTTGCCTCATCTGCAGTGGTGGGCAGAGCTGCTGTGTTCTGGCAGGGTGAGTGTGCAGATTGACAGCGAGCTCCTTGAGAGGACTACCACGAATTGTGTGATGTCGCAGACACATCTGGGCACCTTTTCATCCAAGGTTACCTGGTGTCCAGACTCACAGGGCATTGGAAAGCAGAGTAAAGATTTACATAATTATGTGCAAGCACTCTCGAAATAATGATAGTTCCAGGGGAGAGGAGCTTTCTCAGAGAATTCCTTCTTCCATTCAGCTTCTCATCCTGCCTGATTGAAGTTTAGCCACTCATATGGTATGAAGATGTCTGGCTGGGGATAGTTGCACACGGCTGGAAATTGATTCATTTTTTTCTCACCTTCTTTCCAAAAGTTTCATGCTGATACAGAATAACCTGGGGAGAATCCTGGGCCAGGTGAGGGCTTTGAAGGTCAAGAAACAGATGCTCAGGAAGAATCTTCTTTAAATACAAATGGAGCAAAACTTCTCAGTGAATCAAATCAAAAGCCCATACAAACATCAGGGACAAATTAATGATGCAACATATACAATAACTGCCTGTTTACACATGTGACACACAGTTCACAGCACAACAGCCAACATCCTGTTCAATGAACCCAGTGTTCAGTAAGAAGCTTTAGAATAGCCCTGCTCTTAGCTTTCCACATTAAGAATTTTGTTTGGAGTGGGCAGCTGAAACTATATACATATTTAAGGCCTTTTTTTAGCTTTGTATCAACACTACAGACAAGATAGAGACTGACCATGCCACTTGAAGGAGGTTTGCAGAGTGACTCACTGTTTTATTTCTAATTTGGTAGTGTATCATTTTCCCCCCACCTGCACTGGGGTGCCATTGTAAGCAGCTGAAATGATTGCTTGAATAAGCAGGATAATGTGAGATTTCCCAGGCTAATTCATTGAAATCTGCAATGCAGTCTTGATTCTGGAGCACGAATCATGCAAGAGAAAATAAGATCTCTCTTAACTAAATTATTTTTCTGAGATCTAGGAAATTATTTTTCTAAGTGATCCAGAAGAGAGCATTACCAAGTTACCCAACCATAGGCCTTCTGTGGTTACATCTCATGGTCCCACCACGATGGACACAAAAAGCTGAGCCAGTAAGTGTGGTTTCAAAAGCTGTGTGATTTTAGAGCTCATTGTTCCTTTCCTGTGGTTTTATTCTAGGTGAGTGCACATGAGCAATTACAACTCTTTCAGTAGATAATTGGCTTTAATGGTATTCTTAGTTGTAATTATGAAACAACACTTTGACTGCTCGTACAATGGCTGTAGGTGCAGTAGTGTCAAGAATTCCCTAATCTGGCTGTAAAGCAATTCTTTCAAGATAAGCTTTAATGCTCACCATGCCTGTACATCATTTTCCCAACTTCTGCCATGTGAAAGAAAATCAAAACTATTTGTTCATCTTAAACAAACGTAGCTGTCATGTTGGTTTACAGTATATAGTACTCTGACTGTAACTGCTTTACTAATTTCAAATGTCTGTTTTGGTAGGTATGAATCACAGAAAGTACTGACAGCTGGGCCTATAAACAATGCTTTGGGTTTACCAGGCCTTTGCAGGAGAAGATACAAATAATGCAAAGTGAAAACACTTTATACTTCTTTCTCATCTTACCCTGAATAATGCCCAAACCAATATCCCTTCTTATTATTTCCAGTTGTTTTACACAAAGGCTGTTATATTTAAGGCCAGAGTATGTGCAGCATATGTTAAGCTATTTATAGATTTACAATTACCTCATCAGACAGAATCAGGCAGATGGTAAACATTACTACCAGGCATAAGTACATTTAGAATCAGACATTTAAATAAATTCAGATCTGTCTCAAGCTTATTTAAAGGGTTTTATCTCTTAAGCCATTTGAGGTGTCTGGTTTGCTGAGTATATTTGTATCACATTCAGATATCAGGCTGTATGACAAACAGCCTATAGATAGCCATAGCAATCAGATTACATTAATTCTTGTTTCTTGAACCTGACATGGCCAATTGAACTAGTAAGACAAATTAATTTGAAAATAAAGAGAATAAAATTTTTAGATCGAAAATGATAATGGCTGACTTCTTTTATGGTGTTGAAAGAATACGCATGCTTCAGGGAACATCAATTGGTTTCTCTCTAAAGCTGAAAGACGGCATATAAAGATTAAAAAACTGACAAAGATACATGCCAGAAGGCCAAATTATAATCTTTCAACTTCAAAACCCCAGGCTATAGTTGCTTTTCACATGACTGTTGCAGAAGAACAAAAATAAGAATTCAAACTAGATCTGAGAATTGAATGAGCATTTTAGTTGAATGTGATTAAAGTTCCCCCAGATTGCTTAAAAACATTTGCATTCTTCAAGGTTGTTATTTTTTAAAATATATGTACAGTTAAATGTTGTTGACAGATGAAACCAGGAAAAGTCAGAAAAGCAGATTTTGTCATTTGAATTGAGCTACCTGGGTTTGGGCGTTCTTTTTTTATCTGTCAGGGCTCAATTTCTGTGTTTCTTCAGAACTCCTCATCTGATGCACTGTGATGCAAATGTGTAAACCTGCTTTTTCTTTGGATGGCGGGGAAAGAACGCAATGATTCAAATTCTACCCTTTATTACTACAGTGCTAATCCAGAGCACTGCAGTGAAAGTCAAAGCAATTCCTTCAGAACAGCTGCATTGTAGCTGAAAACAGAATTTGGCCTGAGGTCTCTTCAAGACATAGTCTGGGCCAGGAGCCCAAAAATACAAACCAGAGGAAATACAAAACTATGTATCCAGAAGTCTGCTCTCTTTAAGGTAGATAGCATCCCCCAGATGCTGGCTGCAGGAAGGGCACGTGTGACTTCCACGTCAGCACTGTGGTCACATCCTCATCTGTGCAGCAGTTCCTAAAATAGTGGGATTAAAGTCCTGGCCACTGGGAAACTGCTGGGGCCCTGGGCACACTGTCACAGGCTGCAGGGAGGGAGCCCTTCCAGCAGGGACAAGCTCCCAGAATTTATCCAAGGTGCCTATACCAGCCCTAGTCCTGGCCAGACCAGTAAACTGCTGACAGCTATGGCGTTTTTCTAAAGCATCAGCTGGTTAATCTACAAAATACCTGAACCACTGCCCATGGGCACCCAGTAATGGAGCAGGGCCATGGGAGCCTGCATAGAGACCACAGTGCTCCTCCAGGCTGCCAGTGCTGGGAGCAGGAAAAAGGTGAGCACAACCTTCACCTCCATGAGAGAGTTCATGCAGTTAGTTCTGTGTCTGTCTGTGCTATCACACACAGCCCTCTCCATCAGCCTTAAGTAAGTATTTCTTGCTGGTAGCTGATCTGTAAAATGAATATCCACAAGGACATGCCCACAGGCTGGAGCTATACCTCACTGCTCCGTCAAATCTTCCAGCCTTTTGAGATACCCTCTGGATTTTTTCAGTTCTCAACTTCACTGTTAAGTTTAGGATGCACTCCACTCTCTACTTGAAGGGTAATTGTTTGTACGTGTCTGTCTTCAAGTATTTTCTGAGGCTCTGGTTACTCTTTGAAAGGTCTCATCGGTATCCCAGAATTATGAGGCACAGAGTAGTTTTGTGCCCCTAGAAGAAAAGAAGCAGTGATGTATTTGCGAGCATTTCTAAGATTATTATGGTAATTTGCTGTGCCACTGCCACATAACTGCTAGGGTGTTGGATTTTTTTTTTCCGATTTTCCCTGTAACTGTGTTCCAGAGTCTAAGCTTCTTCTGCAATTCTAAACCTTCAGTTTTTACAATGTAAAAAAAAAAAAATTTGAAACACTAAATTTATCTAAATGTGTAAGGGGGTAGTGAGCATTGTTGTGGTAGCTCAGAGGTTCAGAAGGGTGATGAAGAGGACAAGCATGGGTGGAGACACTGCTCTGTGACAGCAGCCTCTGCACCTTACTGTGGATACCTGCAGAACATTTATCGTTATCACCAAGAGCCACAGAACAGCTCACAGCTCTCAAGGAGGGGACCTTGAGAGATCGTCTGGTCCAACCTTTTGTGGCAAAGAGAACCTAAATAAGATTTTCTGGCACCCTGTCCAATCACATCTTAAAATTCTCCAGTGACAGGAGCTCTACAGTCCTGGGGAGTTGCTTCCATGAATGATTGCTCTCACTGTAAAAAATTTATTTCTGATATCAAGATTAAATAGCTTTGCATTATATATTGATACAGACTGTGCAGGACATGCAGCCATCCTAGACAGCCTGTGGACATTCAACAGCAGATACATATTACCATCCCTCTTCCTGCATATTATGAGATAACTCACAAGATATCTTTATTTGGTCCATGAGTGTGTTAAATCCTAGACAGAACTGAGTCTGAATACAAAAAATCTTCCTATGGCAACAACTGATAAATATGAGTTGTTTGTTCAGTACTGTCATATCTATCAAAATCTATTGTTAAAAATACAAAGTAGAGCTAGTATGGGGCTCACTAATGTGATTAAATGTTATACTTGATTTCACTAAATATACTTGCAGGTCTGTATTTGGATATATAGAATTGTCTGGAGGCTTTAGACCTTTTTATTCCATATAGCATTAATATGCTAACCCTAATCTCTCCTGCCAAAGATGAAGAATGAACATTCTTTTGGAGAAACTGGCTGCTTGTGGCTTGGATGGTGTACTGTTCACTGTGTACAACAGACCTGTAGATGTGACACTTGGGGACATGGTTTAGTGGTGGATTTGGCAAAGCTCAGTTACCAGTTGGACTCTATGATCTTAAAGGTCTTTTCCAACCTGAATAATTCCATGATTCCTTAACTCTCTTATTATAGGTGTCTCAATCCTCATTTCTTGTTGTTTGAAATTCATTCTGGTCTTGTATTGCTGTACTTTGAAACTTTATCTTCCATTGCCTTTTTAATAAATGAAACCATATCAGGAGGGGGGAAAATTAAACTTACAGATAAAAGAAGCTCACTTCTAAAATCTCCCTGATAGTACAGATAAATCATGGTGAAATAGAAAGCTTAGTATAGTCTTGCTAATTTTAAATGGATTAATACTGCATATGGTCAAACCCTAAACATTTGGGTTTGTGATCACAGTGAAGGTTGTTACTATGGAATCAATACTGTCACCATACTGATACGCAGAAAACATAATATGGAGAGTCATGTTCTGTCATGGTCAATTTATTTCTGATAAGAATGCTGCTTTTTCTTTGCTGGTAAGGAGGATCTTGCTAAATAACCAAACCATCATTTCCTCCTTCATGTAAATATAATAAGCTTTAATTTAGAAAAAGCTGGTCAGTGTTATTCAGTCTTGCCTTAGTAAGTTGTCAAAATAATTGCTAAATATAAGTTAATTATTTTAGTCCTTGATGTGTTTATCCTGTTTCTCATTAGTTGCTCTAATTTGTTTTTATGTAGTTAAGAGCAAGCTACTTTGATCTGAGATTGCTCTATTTCATTCAGTATCTTTAATTTCTAATGAGTATGATTTTATGATAAGAATGGTTCCTAGCAGAAGTGTTGTTTCAAAGTCTTTATATGGGCATTAAGGAATTTACTGTTTGTGAAGAGAGCTAATCTTAGGGTGGTTATGAATCTGAAAGAGAAATAGTGGAAGTTACTCGAGTTATCAGTAAACCAGCAACGGCCCTTTTATCTGAGCTTTTGAATAAGAGCTCTGAAGAGAAAGGAAACTTTCTGCTTATAGATCCAGAAGTTTTCTGAGGAATGCAAAAAAAAAAACTATGTATGGAGAAATTGAAGGAAACATTTGTGTTTTATCAAGTAATTATGAATATTTCAAGTAGTGTAGTCTCTGGACTGCATTCAATACAATATAGGTTTGAAATGTCCAAGAGCAATAACTGTTTTGAAAGGAACTCAGCTCATTTCTAGGTCCTTAAGTGAGTGGAAAGTTTGGAAATCTGGCCAGTAGTGTCACACTGAGAACTTCAAGTGGTTAAATGCTTTGAAAGTCTGTCCTTAATCTTGTGCCAAATGGGAGGTGAGCTCTTTTGATAATTTGGCCCCAAGTTTTGTAGTTGAAAGATTGGTTGCAAGTCCATTTGGAAAAGTGACCTTTAATGAATTTCCTAAACTTAATTCCCAACTTTTCCCTACTACCAAATGCAGGGTAGGAATAGGAAGCTTTCTCTAATGCTGAGATTCATAACTAGGTCTGTTGAAAAAAGTTCTGGGGTTTTTTTCAGGTTTTTTTACAAGATATATGGTGGAAATTAACTGTTCTAGTGAGGGTAGCAGTAAGAAGCTGTGGATTCTTTTTCAAAGATTATTTTCTGAAATTCAACAAAAACTACTTTTTGGTCTTTTTTTTTTTTTCCCCACAATTATACAGGTTTCATGCAGAGCATAAAGCATAAATCAGGAGAAGAGTTTGCATATTTTGTATGTCAGCTGCAGACATGTGCAAGAACAATTTACAGAAATTCTAGGACATGAAGCCAGAAAATTTACCTTTTGTCTCCAGTAAAAGTGTTTGATTTTAAATGAAAATTGGTGAGAAGAGACAAAAGAACAAAAGAGCTGTGAGCAATCTCTTTGCACTCTCTCTGCCACAGAATCTGGGGAAAGTCCCTGGAGATACAAAAATACATGAAATATCTTTTGCACTATGCACAGCCTTTTGGTTGCTGCTGCTGAAGTTCTTGGTCCTATCTTTTTGCCAAAAAAGGTCTTGTTTGATAAAAACTTATTTGCTCTATTCACCAAAAGTAAGGTTGCTTGACACGGGCAGAAGAAAGCTGGTGCTGTGCCACAGAGGAGCCACACAGATTCACACTGTACTTATGTGATACAGCATGGATGTCTCAGCTGTGTACTGACAAATGTAACATGCCATACACATCAGTCTGGAGTGAAAAAAAACCTGCTGCCCCTTTGTTTTTAGATGTGAAACTCATTGTGCTGGTACAAACCAAATGTCTTCAGTGATAAGCCAAACTGCCCGAGTTTTCAAGGCTGAATGGTAACTTCAATATTAACAGCAGTGCTATCTCCTGAATATATTCCTGTTTATCTAGATATCACTGATTATATTAGAGTCATCAAAAAAGGGAAATATTCAGCCTACCACAAGGAAAAGTATGTGACAGGAACATACCTTGCAACAGAGAGATTTCACAGCTAGAAAAGCTGAGTGCTGTTCCCAAAGGCAGGGCTCCTTGCAGAGGCTGGAGACTGCAAGGCTGCTGCTCTGTGTCCCAGTAAGCTGCACATGCAGCAATAAATTGTGCCCTAGGATGGCTGATTCTGTTAATTGGGATTGGCAGGCACAATGGGGCTATGATCACAGTCACATTTAAATGATGCATACTGACTGGGCTGAAAAAACACCCACATCAGGACATGCCCCTAGTGACATTCCTCATTTTTAAGGATATCTGAGAAGACACCACTAAATGTTTCCTGTGTTTCCTTCATGATTACTAAATAAACTAATTAGAAATATTAGATGTAGGGTATTTCACTGCTAGGGGTTTAACAGCACCTGCAAATAATTGTGTGAATAGAGGCATGCATTGGCCTGCCATATGTATCCAGTAAACAGTAACCAGAGCCTTTGCAGTAGTATTCAATTGCCAGATTTTAACTGGATAAGGAATTAATGGCTATATTTAAAATGGTCATCAAGGAAAACATAGATTGTTTTTATGTACTTTATTCTGGGAGGAAAGCTGAAATGTTGTGATGATTAGAAGAGGTCTCCACCTGAGAGGTTTTCCAGTGTGTTTTTTATTTAAAAATTGAGCTAGTGGGTAACACCATAAGCAGATGTGTCTGTAGGATTTCTGAAGGTGTGGAAATTACAGCACCAAGGTCATGACTGCATGGTGGTTCAGAAGAGGGGGAGTTGGAAATCTCTGAAGCTAGCCTTGCCTGTGGAAACACTGTCACATAGGGCCCACTCTGAGGCTCAAGCAGAATGCAGTTTGACATTTGAAAAATGCACATTTCACTAGACAGAAATCCAAACTCTCTACTAATGCATCTTGCTTAAAAGAATAGATTTCACATTGATAAAAACACTAATATTATATATAATTTGTTTGGACTGTAAGGTAAAACCAGCTGATATATCTTGATATTTGAATAAGTATAGTCCAACTAGTTAGCTATGGGTCCACCCTGTGTTACAGGCTTTCTCTACAGAAAAAAGTAATGTTATTAATAGATCAGTGACATTTCAGCATTATTTCATGACAAATGCAGAAATTTGCATGTTCTGCCTCCATGGGAATATGCCTTTCCACAGCCCCTCACTGCATGGTCACAACACTTGTGCTTACTCTTACTCCACTCTTCAGAGAAATGTAAGCACCTTCTGGAACTTTCAGTTATCCCTAAAATTAGTCTTTGATGACCATGGCAGCACCAGGGCTTCACAAATAAGCCACCACTTCTGACTGCTCACAGCACAGTTGAGTTGGAACACAAGATAGGCTCCAATGGCAGCTGGTACTTGTAGGTCACCACAGCCCTTTGGACCCAGCTCTGCTCCCACAGCCAAGGTCCAAGTGTCATTCTGGACATAAAGGTGGGTCAGGATTACAAGGCTGGCACCTGAGGGTGTGGAGTGTCCATGGTCTCTGAGGCCATCTGTCAGCCAAGCTGTGTGGAATCTGGGATCCTCAGTTGAGCCCCAGCACCTATGCTCAGAATATTCTGAGTTGGAAGGTATCCACAAGGATCACCAAGCCCAACTCTTAAGTGAATGGCCCATGCCATCAAGCCCACTGCCTTGGCACCATTAGCCCTCTGTCTAACCAGTTGAGCTAATCCCAGGGTCCAACATGGCCACAAAAAGGGAGAATCTTGGCTCCTGTAACACAACATGAATGTGCTAATGTTCTTAAGGATTGCAATTGCACCTCAGAATAAATCAGACTTCATTGTGAATTAATCTCATGCCTAATTTCAAACACACGAGTAATGCCGGTGAAGATATCAATGTTTTGCAGAATGGGAGGCTTGAAAAAGTTTGGATTTCTGGGAGAGTTTCTGTTGGTTTTTTTCTGTAAAGGTAGGTAGATTCACTGAGGCAAGAACAATGGAGCAAGTGTAACTTATCCCAAGTAAGGGCAGCAGTGTGTAGTGCACAGTCACAATGTGATCTTTAAACACCAGAGTGATTAAGCTGGGGCTAAAAACCAAGATGTTCCCATCTCTGCCCCTTCCAAAGTAGATAATTCAAAAGAAGGTAAATGGTTTTGCTTCTGCCTTTCTCCAGGCTATGGCCAAGCATAGAAAATTTTAGCATAAAAGGACTTTTGAAGGTCTTTTAGAATGTGTGAAGTGACAAGGTAGAATGAAAGTGTTGTCTCAGCCGTAACTTTCAAGTCTTTATTAAGTTACATCTTGAATTTCTTTTTAATTTCTGTTAACTGTAAAGTGTCAACGTTGGAGTTTTAAATTATAAATAAAATGTTTGGTTTGACATATTTAATAAGATCTCATATCAACAGCCTGTCTGAATTGTTAATAGTTACCATAGCAACTTCACAATTTTTTTCTCAGTCATTATTTTCAGCCTTTGGTCACATCATTTTAAAAGTTTGGTTTCTGTGATAGCGTCGCTTAGTTGCAAATTTATTCATCCCATTCTTTTTTTTTAAAGGGCTACCCATTTCCTGCAGAACTGTCAAAGTTTCTAGCAGTTGAAAGCAAACTTGCTGTTGCTTGTACAGCACTACACAGGCAGTGCTAAAATAATGGTTTGGGACTAAGCAAGAAATGAGCTGAGTCCGTGGTTGATAAACTGGCTTGTGGTTAACTCTGCTAACCTTGAAAATGTTCCAAGTCTGAACTGTGGGATTATCAGGTTTAGGCTTTAATGTCTGGAGATTCCAATTTTCCATCTATAAATGCTTAAAGAAACATAAGCCTTTGTCTGTATAACTGCTTTCTTTCCCCCCTCTGCTCACTGCTTTGTATATTAAACTGAATATTTCAGAGAAGGTATCACACACCCACCTCATGTGATCCTCACTTCAACCACCCCTCTGGGTCCCTCTTTATGTTCCAATATATCATTCCAAGGTCCAGCTACTCAAGATACAATTTTTTTTCTATCAATGACATTTCAAGGCAGTTGAAATAATTTTTAAAATTCAGGAGTAATTGTCACAGGTGATTGAACAGAGGAGATTTTGCAGTAGTAAAACACCATATTTGAAATGGTTTTGCTAAACTCTGTTTGTCTCAGAGTATTTGCTTTAAGCCATTTGAGATACATCCAATTAGTAGGTCTGTAAGGGATGTGTCATAGTCAAGATTTCTTTTTCTGAGCGTTGGGGTATTTTTGAAGGATTGGGTTTTTGTTTAGTTGTTTTTTTTTTTTTTAATGCAGTAGGTGAAGACCATGGTTCTTTTGATTTTTTTTTTTTTTGTGGAATATTATCAGCAATTATGCAGCATTGATTGAATAAGGAAAGGTTTAATAATTAATCTATGAGATTCACACATTTTTCTTTGGATACGTGCCAACTATGGATGGATGGCTGTAACTAAAAGTGAATATGTGAGGCAAATAAATGGCACAGTCAGTGAGCTTTACTTGCTGTTTCACCTCAGATGATCCTTTCTTTGGCTCTGTTCCACTCCTTGGGGTGACAGCACACTTCATCCCTTTCGTCCTCATATTTTTCAAATCCCACACACCCCCAAATGTTTTAGTACTTACATCTAACTAAGACATTCTTTATGCATGCCACTTCTATCTGGCATATCCCACAAGTTCCCTTTGTATTAATTTTACTTTTGTCTTTGATTTGGTGTCCTTGCCTCTGTGCCTGCCATTTTCCAATAATGACCAACCTCCATTCACCACTCATCTACCCCACCCACTTTCCCAAACATGTTTTTGCTTCTAGAAAAAGTTATCACAATGTGGATGTATAAAATCTTCAACTCAGCCACATGGACAATCTTATTCTAATGATCCCAGGTTCTTTAAAGCTTTGTCCTAACAATGTTAAACTATTTTTTATGTCGTAATGTATGGAGCCACAAACAGTTAGAAATGCATCATATTTTCTTTGTATTTTTCTCTATCGTTTGTCTACACGGTGATCTCTTTTTGATTCTTAAAGTAGGATAAAGTACCTTAATAAGCAGCAATCGCCTGCACATTGTGTCTTCCTCAAGATATAGAAATAGTAAGAAATAGAAATGCTTTCGATGCACCTTCTCCTCTGTATACAATAGCAAACCTTTTCATTCTTTTCTAAAGGCTTCTAGAAGCTTGTGAAGGCAACTCCAGTGTTGGGTATTGAGTGCTGTACCTTTTAGCACATGTTGCAGTAACCTTTGATTGGTTGGCTGGATTTTACTGGCGTCCCACTGACACATTAGATGAAACAGAAAACAGAATGGGCCCCACTTCACCCAGATTATCAGGACCAAAGGAACAGTCAGGTACTGCTTCTTAGAAGGGTTGGGCACTGAAGGGGAAAAACCCAGAATGACCTTGAACTGCATTGCCTGTTCCTTCCCTGGCACAAACCCATCTCGGCATCATTGCAGCCTTCCAGAGGGTGCTGCTATGGACACAGGCAGAAAAGAGCCAAGTGTGAGATACAGAAAAGGCAAAGACAAAAAAGGGGAAACCCTTGACCAAAACAAAGAGCAAAAATGTGATGGATGCTATGGGTACTACTGGAGCAGCTCTACAATTTCAGTTTAAGTCCTGCCACAGACATGATTTTCTGCTGCTCTTCCAAAAGTGTTGGAAAAAACCCTAGTCTTTAAATAGCTAAATGTTACATCTGCAAATCATCTGTGGAAATAATCTGTCTGTATTTTAAAATGGAGAAGTATTACCCATGTCTGTTTCAAGAGCTCAGGCTTTAAACTGTTTTACTCTGCAGCTGTATTCTCCTAGTCCCCCCTGAAGAACAGCCAAGTGTGAAATGAGACTAATGAACAGTTTGGTTTGCATGTATTCTGCAAAGTGCTGCTTTGAGTATAGACATGGAAGGGTATCTGAGTATTTTAACAGATCTGATCTTCTTCCTGAATATCTTCACTCTTAAAGCTGCTTTCCCTTTAAAATCCTCACATGAGAAATACTTTCCATGTCTGTTGAAATCTGTTTCTTTCTGCACCGTCACAAGTCCTTTAAGGGCTTTGTTGGTTAAAAGACTGCAATTACTGTGCAGTAATTACTTTTGCTGCTATAGTACTGCGATAGGTGAGTCTAGGTGTAGCTCCCATACAGATTCACCACAGAAAGGTGCTGTTCATATTCGAGGATGTTTTGAAGATTGTGTTCCAAGCGTAAAATCCCACACAGCTCTATGTATTGATACTTGCAATTTTGTGTCTTAAAATCCTTTGACCAAAACTATAATTGACATGTATCAGCTGGCCTGCACCATGCAGGAGAGGACTATCAACAGGCTGCTCTCCCCTGCCCTCTTGTTAAAATAAAAACACAGGGTAGGGTAGCAAGAACAGCCTCAGCTGCAGACCCAGCCTTAGGAATGGCTGAGCAAGGACAGAGTGCTGGGGAGACCCAGTTCGTTCCCTGTGGCTGTCCTGGCCCAGGAGGGTGTGACAGCTCTGGCCTGCTGCCCTTTCTTTCCCAAGAGCTTCTGTGGCACATGAGCCCTGCTGCCCTGTGCAGTGTCCCTGGGCAGACGTGACATTCTGCACGAGGTCACCACGAAGTGCTGTGGGAACCTAAAGGCAGTGGGATGGTTTGTGTGCCTGGGTGGGTGGGAGGGATGAGGGCAGCCTGAGGGCTGGCTCTTGTTCAGATCTGCCTGCATTGCAGTCATTTCTTTGAGTGATAAAGAGAAGTTCACATGTTGCAATTCCAGCTCATCCATAAATACTCTCAGGCCAGTGCCAGTCAGCATCCATGGCCTCCCAAAGGTGAGTTTGCACTCAGCAGTCATTTAAGCACTAACACATTGCCTACATTGCTGGTGCTAGTGCTGCCTTTGGGCTTCTCTCACTCCTGCCCAGGGGACAAACCCAGTGCACAGCTGCTGCTGGATCTCAGGAGCTTGGGCATTGGATGAAGCTGTGTGTGCAGGGATGCACAGAGTGGCACAGCATGGCACAGCTCCAGGTGCCTCCTGCCTGTGTCCAGGACAGTTCCCACACAACTGTAAGGTTTCCAGTGTGCAGGTGGGGCTGGCGGTTCCCCCTGTGCATCAGTCTATTTTGATCTAAAATTAATTAGTGGGATTTAAAAAAAAAAAAAAAAAAAAAAAAAAAGTGTAGGAAATTGATTTGCAAATTAGGGTAAATCAGCTTGGCTTGCTACATCATCCATCATTTTTGTGAATAAAGTAGACATATATTGATTTGCATTGTATCTTCTGGAAGCTCTTCACCACTCAAAACACTGTATATGACTGGATAGTCAGTGTCCTGCTCTTGAGGACATAAGTTCCTCTGTAGACTTTTCATATCTTGCTGTGTTGTTGATTGCTTTCTGTCATATCCCATCATGTTACATCAATTCCTGTGCCAGTGTGGCTGAAGGTCAACAAAATAATATTACGTAGTGGTAAAACTAGAAGGCAAATACGCCTGTCTTTGGATGAAATATTGTACCTTCTATCAGCTCAGATAGCACACAGTCAATCCCAGTTTAAGGCAGATAGTTAGGATTCTGTTATCTGCTAAAAGTGGGTAATTTTCTCTAACCTTGAACCATCCATGGGGACTGAATACCTGTCCTCTCTATCTCTAATTGGTGCACTGCAGATGTGGCCAGTAGTTTTGTACATTTTTCCCCCCACCATGAAAAATAAAGGAAAAATAGTTATTGTGTAACAATCATCATTCCATTTCCTCAGCTGCCCAGGAAGGGACTGAGCACTTGTGCAGTACAGCCCAGGCAGCATGAAAAAACCTTAGTGTAAGGGAGGGGGACTCGGTCCCTTTCTGCCAGCAAAAAAACCAGGAAATTGGACAAAATGGTTATAAATGCATGCTGACAATGGGAAACAGTTTGCAATGATGCTTCCACCATTAGGCCTCATTCAAGACCAGTCTATAACACAAAAGTCATTTTGGATGATTGCTTACTTATTTTTCTCTCTGTGTACATTAGCCAGAAATTTTAATATGTATGTGGTGTGTTCTTTGGGGTTGGATTGCTTTATGCTTTTGCTTAGTTTGTGGGGGGAGAAAAGGGAGTTTCGTATTTATTTTTTAACTGAGGATGATCCTTGTGGGTCCCTTCCAACACAGCATATTCTGTGATTTTGTAAAATAATGCAAACAAGTCTAATGGACTTGTTGAAGGCACACATAGGACTCTATAGTTAAGAGCCCCCAGCCCAAAAACATCCAACACCACACCTTCAGGAGTCAGAATATTTTCAAACTTAGTAAAATATAATTTCTTTTCCCCTCAGCCAAAACAGAATTCAGAGAAACCTCCCACTCCACAGGCAGTCCCTCACCCTCTGTAGGAACCACCTGATGTCTTCCCACCTGGACCTGATAATTGAAAAGAGCTGGCTGGCCCCAAGCCCTGTGACTCTTTATGAGGGAGACCACCCTCAATTCTCATACTTCTTTTCAAAACAACTTACATTTTTTGGAAAACGAAGAAACTCTTAAATGAAAGATGGCAAACACTGTAAAAATACCAAGTTCCAAAACCATGTCTGTATTTTTAGGAGCTGTAAGATATTCACAGGTGGTTTTTTGGAAAGTAGACATGCACAGCACCTGTGCATATTCATGTACATGCAGTCACAACTGCTTGATGGTACTGGTGAGATTCCCATGAGGACACATCAGGTGAAAACCACAGGAGTTGAATAATACTGCTGCTATTTCAGACAGAAATATGGACCTGCTCACCTCTTTCCATTTTGTGCTGCTCTAATACCATGTCATGAAAGGGTTCTGAGAGATGGAGTCCAAATGATGAAAATTTGATGGCCTGTCCCAGTCACTTTCTAACTAGCACCATTTCATGGCACCAAAAAGAATTGGGAATGCTGGTTTTAGATACTAAGAGCACAATATCACCTTCCTTTTTCTAACATAGTGATTTTCCCATTTCAACCTTGGCACTCTCCTCCTTTTATGGAAATTCATCCCTATGAAGGAAAAAGGCACTAAATTATTCTACAAGTTATATACAGAAATTATAGAAACAATTATAGTTAAAAAACTTTCAGAGGGGTTCTGATCTTGGTAATACTCTGTTAAAACACCCAGGAATCCAAGAAAAGGACAGGTTTAACAAGGCCACTTGGTAAGTCTAAGAGAAAAAGAAAAGTCAACTAAAAGAGAGCATCCAAAAGTCAGTTAAAATCACTTCCAAAGTTCAAAGAAGACAGGAGGTCAGTAGTCAACAAAATGACATTTTGGCTGTAAAAAGTCTTTACTGCACCTTGCTCCTGTATCACATGAGGAATGATAAAGGCTCTTCAATGGGAATGTCAGGTTTGCTTCTCTCTCTCTCCTTTTTTCACCTTGCTTTAAGTGTATCTCTGCTGATTCTTCCATGGAGGGGCCTTGAGTTGTTCCTGATTACTAGGAGATATAACTTTGCCTCATGTCATTTCTTTTCTGGACTGTGAATCCAGAATAACTTTGAGAAGATTAACTGTTTATCCCATCCTTGTTCCCCTTTTCCATATGGACTTAGGAAAGTGTCAGTGAGCACACTTCATCAGGGTGTCTCTGGACCAGCAGCATTTGCTAAGAACAAACCAGCAAGAGAACACAGGGACTGTGACAGAGATCCCCAGATGACCCACACTGGAATATCTTGATTCTTTTTACTGGCAAAGGCAACAACAGCCAGTTATTCCTTTCCTTTTTTTTTTTTTTTTTTTCATTTTTTTCCTAAAGGAAATTAAATGTAAAAGATAAGTTAGCACGGCCTTAAAGCTGAGATTTAGACATGTTTTCCAGTGTTATGATTCCCACAGCAATTGTAATTCAACTTCACAGCACATTCTACTGCAAGGCATAAAAATTAACATCACACTGTATACAGCAGAATATATTACCACAGCACTCAGAAATACTATAGCAATTTGAGAACACCATTAGTTTCTGTCTACTCCAAGCTCTTAAATGAGTGTGTAACTTTCAGCATTAATATAGAAGTTACTTGGCTTTGGCTTAGGCTTACAGTCCACAGTCCCGGGTTAGCAAGATTTTGTACTCGCATGTAACTTTCAGCACATGATTTTTATATTTTTTTTGTTTTTTGTTTTTTTGGTTTTTTGGGTTTTTTTTGTTTCCTAGGGATTACTCCAGTGCTTAAAATCACATGCCAGCTTAAATAACAACCTTCTGAGACTAAGACCATTTCCACTCAGCGGTTATTTGAGCAGCTGTTTATATCTTTTGGATCTCTTGCTTTTCAAGTAAATTTCCCATCCTCAGTGACTCTTTTTTAGTTACACGTAAAAATTAATTACAATAAAGTTTCAGAAAAAAATAGTTTATTGTTTTTGAGAATGAGATGAAGTATAAAGGACACTTTCCCCACTATAAAAATTGCATGGAACTTTTAATGAGCAACACAAAAGCCACAGCAGTTGGGCTAGGAAGCTTAAATTTGGCAGGTGTTTGGGGGAAGAGGTGCCTTCAACTATTCTGGTAAAAGTTTATTTTGCTTTGCTGAGCTCTTAGAACCATTTCTCACTCACACTTGGAAGTCCTTCAGCAGCAGCCTTCTCTCTCTGCTGATATTCTCAAAGCAAATGGGCTCCATGGCTAGTGAAAAACAAGTCCATTAATGGCTTAGGGAAAAATATGATAAATTTATGGACTGGAAGAAGTAGAGATTCATGTTCATTGCACCCACTTTTACTGCTTCCTCAGCTCTCCCAATCTTAATCTACTCTGGCATCAGACCTTATGCTAAGTATGATTTTATACTACACAAGCACACTTGGCATATTTCTCTCACTAAAGGGCATAAAATATTGTCGAGTCAAAGAGATTGGAGATTTCTTGAATTTGAGCCACTACTGTACTGCTCTAGCAGACAGAACTTAAAAGTACTGTTTTATTTTGTATCAATAAATTGTGTGGTAACTCAGAAGCACAACTGTAGTTGTAGGCAGTTTGCAGACCATTACTGATTTTGTATTTGACACACGGGATATGGAAGGCCAGGTTTTTAGAGCAGAGCCTATTATTGCAGCATGTGGAGACAGCTGGTGCTCTGTTGAGAGGACTGCTGGTTTCTGCATCTTTTATTAGCACAGAATACATACTGTAGCCAGAAACACCTCTGGCTGGACTAACTCCATTTATTTTTCTGGCCTGCTCCTCCTTGAAGTGTATGAATATCCTGGGGAATGCGCACACATGGCAGCAGGGACAGCTGTACGTGTGAGGAACACTTGGTTGTTGGTCCTGCTGCCTGTTCCCAGCAGGGCTGGTGGTGATGGGGACGTGCAGGGCTAACCCTCACTAACCCTCTGAAGGGTTTTCCTCTGCCTGGGACATGGATCAGCCTCCAGAGGCACCTCAGAGCCTGCCTGGGACAGGGACTTTGACAGCACAGAGAGCACATTCACCAAGAAACCTCCTCCAGACCAAACAAGAAGGAAGGAGCACAAGCAATTCCACAGAGAATCCTATTACAGTCAATTTAGGACTCTGGAAACAAGGTGTGGGAATTGTTAGGTCTTAGTACAAGTTGAAATGAACCCTTTCCCATTTGGAATAGTGGCTTCCTCTCTCATAATCACCTACAAGAGAATAGTTCAAATATTTCTTCATTCATTTTTATTAATTACAGCATTTAAAAATAAAATAGTGAAGTGAAAAAATAACAGTTTTCCATGATATTTCTCTGCAAAAGTGAGGAGGAAAAGGTAAAGGATTTCAGCAGTATTTTAGTCACCCCCAGTGAACCTACAGACTGCAGATTTCATGGACAAATGAACAAATAGTTCTTTTCCACAGTGGAATACAATGTTTTTGGAATTACAATAGCATATGAATTTAATATCTCTAAGAATAACACATTTTCATTGCTGGGTGGATACAGAGAATCAGAATTTTTCAGAAAGGGCTGAGAGCATGACAGTATGAAAAGAACAGGCTCACAAGAAGGTTTGTAGAGCTACAGGCAGTTTCCTCTGGAGATTTCTCAGAGCTTGCTCCTGACAATAGCAAATATGATATGATTAAATAGATGCCAGTTTGAACCCTGTTGAGGCTAATAAAGGTAAATAATTATTTTGATTTGGGTTTTTCAGGATTATCTGCAGCAGGCAACCCCCAGCCTCATGTGCCAAACATCTGTTTCAAGAGCCAGGTGCTCTGAGACCTCCCAGTGCTCACTGCTGGGGATGAACTGAGCTTGTAAGGAAAAGCTTCCCAAGGAAGCTCTCACTGAGGCATTCACAGAGCAAAAACAGAAAGGTTCTGGGTTTCATTCATCATTCCAGGGGACAAAATCAGAATGGATAATTACAGTCAGATGAAATATTTCTGCGTCCAGATGGGAATAGTTTACATCTTTAAACCAACTTTTTCTAATTCTTCTGTTATCTCTGCTATCTGCCTTGAAAGAAAATTGTTCAAACACCACATCCCAGATTTGGTAAGAAATCCAGTTCTGGAGGTGTTTGAGCAAGGAGTTGCCAAATTATCTAAGAAAAAGAATTGTGACATTTATACTTTTGTCATGGATTTTTTTTCACATTCTGATGTTCAAATTATTGTTTCCATTATTGTTCCCCTCTCCAAACTAGTATCAGGAAATAACATTGTCCAAAAAGTCACATGGATTTAAAATTGCATCTCCACAGTGTCACAAGGAAAGCTGATGAGCCAGTCTTTAATGTGTTTTGGTTCTGTTACAAGTCAGGCACTCGCAGGCATCTACTCATAATATACTTCTATAGGTTGGGCATTACATTCTGCTTGTACCTCTGTATTGTGGATTTCAGTCTTTTACTTAGAAGCTTTTTTGGCATCACCTGCAGTTTGAAGGCATTCCATCTGAAAGATTTCTTCTAGCAGCATTTATACTGTAAGTCAGTGGTTATTCTGTGGTGCTCTAAAATGCATTGATATATAGAGATTTTGCAAATTTGTATTTCTTATTAGTGTTGAAAGTGAAGCAAGTGGGGCAGACTCAGAATCATTAGATTTAGGGAGTCTGCAATATTCAGACCCCTGAAAAAACAGCTGAATTCTTTAGCAGATTATTATAATAATAAATACAGTTTTATGGAACATCTGTGCCCAAAGGCCTCTTCAAAAGCACATTTAAAATGTTAGCATATTGCAATCTCTTCTGCTTCTCATCACATTGCTTTGAATTGGGAAAGACCTGCCCACAAAATACTCCTGCAAAAATGTCACAACAGTCAGAGTACACTGGAAAAAAATAATTAGGCAAGATACTAATGGATGAAATATATATGATTACAGAAGATTCTTGGTTTCCATGTAAACAACAGACTATCAATGTAAACTGCCCAAAAAATATTGCTAATGTAGGCTCAAGGTTGTGATGTAATGCTCTTGCCCTGTGAGGGCAGGACATCTGGCTGGAGAGCAAGTAGGACAAGAGAGCTGATCTTTCCCTTCTATTTGGCTTTTCTGTGACTGCATCTGGAACACTGCAGCTGGTTTGGAGTGCCTGAGGACAGTGAGAGTCCAGTGGGGAGCCAGGGTAGGACAGTCAGGGCTGGAACACAGAATGTATGGGGAGCTGAGTTTGTTTAGCTGCAGGAGGCTGAGGAGGGCTGCAATCACTGTTACACTGCCTAAAGAAAGGGCTACAGAACAGATGGAGCCAGATCCTGCCTGAAGTGCACAGTGAAAAGACAAGAAGCTGTAAACACAAGTTGTAGCAAGAGAAATTTTAGTTGGACATAAGGAAATAATTGTCACTGTGAAAGCAGGGAGCAGGCTGCCCAGAGAGGCTGTAGGATCTCTTGTTTGGAGGTTTTTAAAACACAGCTGGGCAAATCCTGAGAAACATGATCCAACTTTGAAGTTAGAACTTGCTTTGAACAAGAGTTTGGACTTGATTATGATCTTCAGTGGCCCCTTCTCATTTTTTTATTTTCCGTGGTTGAATTCAGCTAAGGTACAGAGTGACCCCCATAGGTGGATACCAAAAGATGGAAACCCAAAAGAGGCTCCAAAATCAGCCAGGAATTTGTTCCATTCCACTTAAGCTGCCACAGCACTACTGTTGGAGATGCCTGTGCCCAAAGTGATCTCATATGTGCTTTGTTACATTTTAGACAAGTTTATACAGTTTCTGTCAGGAAAAAAATCGAGATAAATATCCTATGGTAATACCTCTATATTGCCAACATTTCTAATTGAGTGGGTGATGTTGGCTTTCATCAAAATATGATTTGTGGAGTCTTTGGGATAAAAAGGGTAATTTAGGCTTCATGGGCCTCATAGATTGACTTACAGATCCAAACTCATCTTACCAGTACACCTAGTCATCCTACAGAAATAAATATGTAGGGCTCTCATTCTGTTCTGGTAGCATTTGGCACTGGCCTTGCAGTAGAGTAAATAGTTGCAGTGGCAGGGGCTTTTGAGTTGGACCCCCAGTATTTTTTGATGGTCTGGAATTATGTAGAGCCATTAAATAAATAAGCTCAAGAGATTCTAATTCACTGAAACATCATTTGTTTTAGAATATAGCAAGGTGAAACTATTGCTTCAATTTTTTTAGTGTTCACTTAGCTACTTCATCTAGCAAATCCCTAATAAAGTAATCACAATGTGATATGCACAAGGAGATAAAACACTGCCATCATAAACACAACAAAGAACCAAGGTATCCGAAACTATTACTCTAAACTATTATTCTGTGGATGGCAGGAGGGGAGTGGGGATTTGTGTTGTTGTTTTTTTTTTTTTAAACACAGCACGTGTGGCAGCTTTTTATGAAGCAATATTTTACCTTCCACCGCGGGACACGATGTTTTCAAACATCCAGATGAAAGCAAACAGGGCCCGAGGATCTGCTGCCTCACTTAGGAAATCAGTTACAGACATGTAGATAAGCTGTTTCTTGCAAAGGAAGGCACGCCTGCTGCCTCATTAAATATAGCTGGGATAAACTCTGCATTCACTGACTAATGCACAGCAGAATGCCAAAAGGAGTCTAATCACAGTGGATTCCAATTTATGGAAGAGATGAGCCAGCGACTTGAGGTTGCCCTCATCAAAGAGTGCTGATATTGTTGTTAAATCATATTTACTCATCTCTGACCTTAAATTATGATCTGAACAATGGTGGGTTTTTTTCTCTATTTTTCGTGAAGGGAATCAGATATGGTTTGAATGTCCTTACCAGTTTTAGTTGTGCTTCCTTGCTGAAAGCTGAGCCCATGAGCCTCTGATGATAAACTGAAAGCAGTGGCTCTGGGAGCTGGGGAAGGTTTATGCTTTAACAGCACAGTTATTCACTGTGCTTGGCTAACACAAGGCATGTGTATGTGTGCACACCGTGTACGTACATTGAAGAGTATGAATGAAAGGGAAATGTCTGTAAGCAAAGTGCTGGAAAGGACCAGAAACGTGACACCCATCTCTGACTTTATTTTTGTCATGGTGTGGTATTACCAATCACCCAAATTTGTCAGTTCATAGATGGTCCCTGTAGCCACAAATATTGAGAGCACAGAATACCTCCTGATAGGTCGTGACAGGCTGTCAGTTTTCCTGTAGGAAAACTTGATTAATCTCTTTTTACATTGCACATTATGTTTGCATTAGCATGAGCTGTTAGCAGGCTATGTTGTTACTGCCCTCTTGAGCTATTACTCAATCATATATTTAGTGCATCTTACATGCAAACTTTTACGACTTGAGCTTTACCTTTTGTTGAAAGGTCATGAGTTCATTTCCCAGTGAGAATGACTTTTCAACCCACTTACCTGAAATACAGTGTTGCCATTTTTAGCTGCACTGCAATGTTCATTCCACCCGAGAGAAAATCATCTTGGAAATGCACTTAGAAGTAAAACTAAGAGCTGACCTTACTACATTCAGCTTTGTAGGGGCTTACCTGGTATGTGTGTAAATGGTCCCTATAGCCACAGCTATTGAGAGCACCAAATACCTCCTAATGGGTCACGACAGGCTGTCAGGCTTCCAGTAGGATGCTAATTGATTATCCAGCTTTCAGACTCACAATATGTTCATCCAAAGCCCAGCATTCTACCTTTTTGCATGGAACACTTTTCAGTCACACCGTGCTGGGTTTTATGGCTTCAGAGCCAGAAAACAGACCAAGGTGCATTTCAGGATTTTTAAAATGTATATATTATTTGAACCTAAATTACGTGTTTTTGCAGTCAGTTGCTGTGAAACTAATTATAAGGAGTCTATATGCATTCAGTTCTGCTTCTTTAAACATGCAAATAGCTCTCTTGTCGTTATTATGGTTCAGTGAATAGGAACAGGGGCAAGGAGGGAGTTTAGCTATTGATTTTTGTGGGACAGGAACTTCACTACAGAGCTCTCACTTTTCTGACTTGGGTGGAAATTGTGTAAGACCATGATAGTAATTATTCTGATCTCTGCTATTTCAGCAATTTTTAAACCTGGGCTTCAGATTCTCTAATTGCAATATGGGAATGGTGATCTGTGCTTTGAGCTGAAAAGCTTTTCAGGGTTTAGGACCAATGGGTGATTTTTGCATTCGTGCCAGTGGTTACTACTCAGATGAACAAGGTGAGCAGGATCTTAATTACTCACTGTAAAATGCCAGATTGTTGTATTTTCTGACTTGCTAATTCTTAGTAGTGTAGTGCTAGTGCTGTCCCTCACCATATACAATCAAAGGATGCTGCAAATTAAATACAGTCATCATAGTAGCCACAATTAACTGAAATCAATTTACATGTTTTTCTGAGAAATTCTTCTGGGGGTTTTTATTTTCAGCAGCACCCAGCTTTATCATTAATTTCACAAACCTGGCATGGACCAGGGTGCACACAGAATTATTACTGGTCTCTAAATAGGAAAGCAGCCAGTGGGAACTAAAACCTATCTCTGGCTGAGATCCTGCACCATGGGTCTGCTCCCTCAGCTGACCCCTTGCATTTTTCAAGTGTTGGGTTTCCCAGTGTGAATTTATTCAAACCAGAATGAGAATTACTGGCCCAGTAATACCCATTAGTGGAAGTGAATTGAGAACCTTCAGTCATGCTAGAGAAATAACTGGCATAGCAAAATGTCTTTGTTTGTCTGTCAAAGAAAGTATTTCATAAAAAAGACATTTATTTTAAAATACGTCTTGTAAACTACATATTTGTGTAGACTGTCACTTTTCTTGTAGTACAAAAAGATGTAACCCTCGTTTCTCCATCAGGGGGTGAAAAGCCTTCCCTGACCCTTTGTGCAGGGAGGCAAGAGAGCAGTGCAGCTCTCCCTGGTTCCTTGGGAGCAGGACTGGCTGCTGGAGCACAGGGAAGCTGCCTGGAGTATCTGCCTTCAGGCCAAGGGCAGAGCAGGCCATGCTAGAAATTAAGGGTTTGTAACTGGCTTCTTGAAGACAGACTGCCAACGTGCACAAGCACAGCACAAGTGCTGATTGCAGCAGGGTAGAAATGTTATATTACACATACCCTAAAGGACTGAGAGTTCTGAGGGACCATTTTTTCCTGCGCATCAGGCTAAAGGAAACTGGAAACCTTGTGATAAATACAAAATACAGAACAGTAATTAAACCTGAATAATAAGGTCATGTGGCCATTCTTTGAATCCACATTGCTAAATGTTCTCTTCTTAGTCTTTTGCATCCTTTATGTCAGCTCTGAGCTATTGTCTGAAGGAACCCTAATGTGACATAATACCTGTTCATGTCACCTGGTAATGCACTCTGAAAAGGACCCTGATTTTTTTAATATGTTAAATTCAGAGATTATTAATTTCAAAGCTTTGCTGCTGTGTTATTTTGCTGCTAGTTGCAGCTGTAACAAAAGCATCCAAGATTTTACCACTAGTACAATTCAGCTTTGAATTTATATATCCTATAAATGCCATAATATTGTTATTTTAATCTGTAAATCAGGTTTGTCATGGACAACATATTAAAAATGGCTCCTGTGTCCAATATAATTTCTAGCAGCTCAAATTTTGGTGGATAAGTGTTGATTTTAAAAGGACTCTTATGCCCTGAGCTCATCATACTCCTGACTGCCACAGAGCAGCCATGTTATGGGAGATCAAGAGGGAAAAATATTTGTTAGTGAAGCATTTATTCTTGGCAGGCACTGAAAGTTTGCTGGATTTTCAGTTCTATCATTCCCCAGAACCAAGACATCAGTCTTCTTTTTTAACACTGAAACAAGTGAGAGTGATTGGACCAGCCCAGGCCGTTCTGTGCTATTTGGTGAAATTCCTCAAGCTCCTCCACAAGAAGCTGTGAGCCTGGGGGTGTGCCACAAGCACTGCCCATGCTGGCCAGTTGCAGCCCAGCTCCACTCTGAAAGGTCAAAGCAGAGCTTTAAGCCCAAAGAAATTAGCTTTATGCTGAGGCTGGCACTGGTACCTCAGCATTGTGCTAACATTGGTGTGAAGCCTGGAGAACAGAGCTGGCCTGAGTGCAGCCAGCCTGCAGTGTGGAGAGGGCTAGGCTTAGCAGGGTTGTGTTCACAGAAAAATGGAAAAAACAGCCTTGGTAATTTCATATGAACCAGGGTCAGTGAAGGATCAAAAATGGCAGAGCAGGAGCCACACAGCACAGGGACCTCCTGTGGCAGAGCTCGTAGGCTGAGCGTGAAAATTCACCCTCTCCTTGCAGGAGCAAGGCCCAGGTGAAAACATCTGGATACCAACAGCTGGGAAGGACCCAGGGGACAGAGGTTAGCTCAGATATTACAAGCTGCTCCCACAGTGGGTATGTTGGCTGTGCGTTGGGGGATGGCACCCAACAAATGTGACACTGGAGACCTGAAGGAGAGGAGGCTGCAGGACAGACAGGAAAGAGGCAGGTGCAGAATGAGGATGTGTTTGCTGCTGTTTCATTTGGCTTGCCTGTCCTGGAGAAGGACATCCAGGGGCTGCTGAATAACATTTCCTCTTGGTTCCTTCCTTTGGCCCATCATTGGCTTGACACTGGCATCAAGCTAAAGAGGTTGAGGCTTCTTGACTGACTTAGATGTCATCTTATCTAGGAAAGGCAATGGGAAACATACCAGAGCAAGTGATGGCTGCACCGAGGCATCAGTACTGCTGGAGCTGGGCAAGTGTGTTTCTTTTTGCCATCAGATCTAGCTGAATGTATTGTTGTTATGTGTCTTTTAGTTGTTTCTATGAGTATTCCAAGATTCTCCTGAATTAATTTTGTATAGTATCTGTTCAGAAGAGAAGGTTACTTTTAGAAACAGATGGTTCCTGATGAGTTTGAGTGAATTAAAAGACATATTGCTGCTCACAGGTATGAGCTGATCATGTGCTTTCCAAACTTTCAGGGAGTCATGAATTTTGGAAAATTTTAGGCTGTCTTTTCATGTTATTGATGCTGCCCCTTTTCCAGTCTCGTTACTAAACACTAATCCCACCTGGTCAGACAAGGAGCTTTACATTTTTGGGGTTTTTTAAAGGAAAAGAAAAAATTACTTTCCGCCTGATATTTTTTTTTGAATAAGAGTTATGGAAATGGAAATGCTCTCATTCCTCTGTAAAAGGGGATACTGGAGAACAAAAAGTAGTGTAACTTTCCCTTGATTTCCCAAGTTGTGCATGGCCTTAGTTACCAGGGAAAAGTTCCACTTAGTCTGACCGTTTCCTTCCCTAGAAGGACAAAGAAGGTGTTTTGCAGTTGCTGATGAATGTTGCTCTGGTCACAGCTGAATAGAGCACGACACCATTCATTTGAGTAGCGAAGCTAATCCTGTTATTCAGGACAAGGGCCCTTCATCACTTGGGCTGAAGGAAGATTCCCCAGACCTTGGTTCCTCTCCCACACATACTCACAGAACTGGGGCAGCAGCAGCAGCCCTCACACCTGACCTGAGCCAGGTGATTCAGTGAGAAGCAGTGGGCATGAGACCACCTTCCCTTCTGCAGGTCTTATTAGTTATTTTCCATTCAAGCTCTAAAGAAAAAAATAAGTATTTCTTCTGATATAATTTCATTGATTTTCCAGTTCAGATACAATTTCAGCAGCATTGAATGCAAAATAGTAGCACCTTTGGACTAGCTTCGTAGTGGGAAGGAAACAAAACCCCTGTTCCTAATGTAAGGCAGGTTTTAGATATTTCAAACTAGAAAATAACTTGAGTTACCTCTTTGTAACACATTCAAGAATAAAAATCTGTGCATTTCCAGTAGCCTGCTTTTGCAAAGGTTCGGATCATACGGTGTGGTAGCAATAAAACAGATTGTGCCCTGCCTGTGCACCCAAATCTCAAATGTTTTATGATTGTTTTGCGTTCTGATGCCAGCATTCCTTAACACAGAAATTCTTCTCCTCCATCCAGATTTCAGAGCAGGATGCAAGACATGATAGATATGCTATTAACACAGTAATTTCCTCTTGAACATCTGAGTAAGAAACATGCAGATCTGTCGTGTGGTAGTCAGTGAAAAATTTTGAATGGGCACATGTGGAGCTCGGCCAGAGAGCGTAAGCGCCAAACCCCAAACGTGTGCCTGCTGCTCTCAGGGTGAGGAGCATGAGACCTGCTCTGCTCTGCTCTGCTCTGCTCTGCTCTGCTCTGCAGGCACCACGGTCACATCTGCTCCCTGTGACTTAAGTATAATTAACAGGGGCAAGGTTTGCCCTCTGAACTGCAGAAACCCATGTGCAGTGGTCTTTTTAAAAGCCTTCTCGTATCTGTATTTGTGGATAATTTTGGTACTTTAACACTGTAAATTTCTGTGCTCCATTACTGGAAGATGTGCCTGACCTTAGCCCTCTAATTGTGCAGTAATTAGCATCTAAATACCATGCAGAACTCCCTGCAAATCAACCAATTGGAATATTAATTCTTTATCTAAATATATCCTTCTAAAAAAAAGGGAATTGGAGAAGTGCAAACTCAGTAGAAAACTGTTTTCTCTGCATCTGGTATTTCTGTGCAATGAGGGCGTTTGTATTTTGAGTGTATCCATAGACACAGGAAAGTGTCTCTGAAAGTGAGTGCATCTCATGCCTCCCTCCAGAGTCTTGGGTTTAGGCCTAGAGCCCCAAATAACTTTTATTCTGTATGTACTGACTCCAAGCAAGAAAATCAAAATGTGAATCAAGTCAGATCTTAAATTCCATTATTATCGGCCATAACCACGTGGCACATCACAGGTCTGAACATAGCAGAACATGTGTAGTGGCAGCACACTTTGTGACAGGTTGCAGTCATAAGTACTAATCTGCCAGGATCTATCCAGGCAATGAATAATGAAAACCAGGACCTCCTCATCTCCTAGCTCATGAAAAGGTTGCCATGTCCTTCTCACTGGCTACCCATGAGCTAGAGGAGCTCTCACCTGGTGGGTGGCCTGGCTCTTCACATGGTCCAGATTCACAGAAATCAAGGCTGTGCTGTTTTAGTGCTGAGAAGGCAAAATGTAATGAAACCATTTTATGAGCAGAGAATTTAAAATTTTGCCTTCTAGTTTTTTATTTTTAAAAAGACAGACTTTTCAACTATTCACTAAAGCTATCAAGGATGTTCAAAAGGCATGGGGGAAAAGAAATTTAACCACAAAGGTGAGTCAGCCTCAGAACAGATAGTGCCTAAGGGAATTTTCCTCACTGAGTGCAAGGTTAATTCTAAAAATCTAGACTTTGAAATTGAGAAAAAACCCACAAAGGTCAACCTGTAAATAAGAATATTCCTTCCTATTTTGGGCTGTTTTATCAGGAGACACGCCTAATATTCATTACTACTTATATAACACACAAACACACACACCCCCCACTCCAAAGCTGTGCAAATACATTGATCTGTATGTACATTATGATAATCAGCAAGGTTTGGGAGCTGTGGTCACTTTTATAATGTGGTTTTATTTAATATATGCAAGACTGAAAGCTTTATGTTGTCAGTAGCAAAACATGAAATACTATACGAATTAGGAAAAATCCAATAACAAACAGCAGGATGCTCCATGCATACATATCACTGTAGTGGTTATGAGCAAACACAAGACTGTACATGATTAACCACAATTTATTCTTACTATAAACTCAGCAGACAGATGTAGAAGACATACTATAATTGCATACACATTTCCTCCCAGAGCTTAAAACCAATAAAAATATGGTAATTTTGTATAACTTAAGACACATTCTTTACCGCTTTTAAATAAATAATAGGGTTTTAACATGCTTCCATTGTTTTGCATTTGCAGTTTTTGAAATAAAGAATGTTTTGAATGCTGGTATGTGATGAATTAAAAACAATATTACCTACAGGAGACTGATATTGCTGTAAAGAAAGATTTTCTCAGTTAAACTTAGCAACATATAGGGGGTTATTCTACATAGTTCCAGCTATTTTAACACTTTATAGTTTCTCTAGTATTCAGAGTTTTGACTGAGGTGGTTTCTTTGCATCATATTTTCAATACCACAAAGTGTCTTTGAATAAAGACAAAACAAATATCCAAGCCAAAATCAGCCTCCAGATCTCAGAAAGTGGATACAAAATTTGACAGTAATTAAAACTATGGAAATATCAATTGTTTCAGTATGATTTTAAACTAAACATTTCTATACAGGCTTCAGAAGTGTAGTACAAGTATATCTAAATATACTGTTAATTGCATCAAAATAGTACATCCATCTGTGAGTTTTGTTCTAAGCTTGCTGAGCGAGTTGAAAACACAGAATGTGATCTGCAAACCAAGCAAGTTACTAAGTAGCTGTGGAAAACTTATCTAAAGATAAAGTTGGCTTGCTGAAGTTTCCCGTTGCAGCTCCGACTGTAGCCAAATGAAACTATTTCAGGACAGTCTCAACAAATTCACTGTTTACAAGACAAGTGATTACATGAACTTGACCCTCTTGCCTCTCCTTTCCCGCTTCCAATTTCCCTGAAGATTTCTCTCTGCTGGGTAAGGTAAGCACCTCTTGAATATTCATTGCCTCGAGCCAGTGCAGATGAGAAACTTTCCTCAGCCATCCCTGTCTCTCTGCTGTGCCAAAAAGGATCTCTGCACAGGACATCAGTGGGAGCCTCCTGGAGTCCACAAAGTTACTCCATTTGTTTGTGTTTGTGAGCTGGGGAATCCAAACAAATAAAATGGAATGTAGTCGCTGAACTCTCAGATCTTTAGCTGGAGAGAGACAGTTTTTGTCTTTAGTTTTCCAGTCTGATTAACCCTTTTATAAAGCTGAAAGCTGCTGAGCTCTGTGGCTGGATCCCATGGCAGCTCTTTTGTCTGCCCCTCCAATGCTGCAGTGCACCTTCAGGGAAGCCAGCTCTTGGGGAGGGTTACAGCAGGTTGCTGTAACAGATCACTGTAATGTATATTTTAATTATGGTTCGCCATGCACTTCAGACACTGCAGCAGGACTGACTAATTAACAAGGTTGTTCAGCTTTCACATAGCATCAATCAACTAGTTGCTGAAAATGTCTTGATCTCATTTTCTGAGATTAAAGTATAAACGAAGGACACTTGCTCCATTGTTACTAAACTAAGGCACTACCATCTGGTTTGCAAATATGATACTAAAATCTCTGGAAATGTCTGAGGCCCCAGCTCAACAAAGCAGTAAGCACTTGCTTACCTTTGAATATGCAAGTAGAGCCATTTATCTCATTGGAATCACATGCTTAAGGTTGATAATAAACAGGATCTCATAGACTCATTTTGAATTACCAAACTTTTCAAAATAGACAGCAGTAAATTAATCTGCTGGTATCATTCAGGAAATCATAGCTTAAATAAAATAAATATTCCCTATAGCTTGTATCATATAAGGCTCAGTAATGGTGCCTGATAAGAGAATGTAAGTTTAATTCAAAAATCTTCCACAATGTTCTGTAGTTTCAGTCAAACTGTTAAAAAGGTAATTGCAAGTCATACACAAAAAATGAGAGTGAAATAATGGTCATGATTAGAAACAACTTTTATCCAGAATATATGATATCTAAATATTTACTTTTAATATCTATTTGGAACAGTAAAATGCTGCTGAGGATTGTTATTATACTAGCAATCAAGTGATGGTGTAAGTAAATTCAAACTAAGTTTGAGCTGAACTATAAAACTTACCTCTCCCTTTTTCCCTCCCAATTTGCTGCATTATTTGGAAAATTCTGAGTTGTGAAATAGTCCCAGATGATTTCCCCCAAAATCTGGGGACAGTTTGTGCCTTAGCCACCAGCCCCAAGAGGCAGCACATGGATCCACACTGGGGGTGTGATGATGCAGGCACTCAGTTCAGCTCCCAGCTCTCAGCTGTGGTGCTCCAGTGTGCCTCTGCCTTCCCCTGCACAGGTGCCCCTCTGCAGTGGTCCCTGCTGGGCACTGGAGCCCTTCCTGTGATCCTGAGGCTGCTCCAGGCCAGCACAGGAGGAGCAGAGGCAGCAGGAGCAGCAGCCTCCTGCAAGGAGAAGCCTCCCTTCCCACTGCAAGGCATCACAAGGAGAGCACATGCAGTGGAGACAGATGGTGATCCTCTCCCTGCAGTGCCATCACTTGGCACTTGCAGAGGAGAGTGTGATGGAAAACTTGATTTCAGTGCTAGAAACTCCAGTTCACCCCTCTGCAAAGAGCAGAAGCAAGACCTCTCCCCCACCAACGAGCCACTTCAGCTCTGTTGTGGTGGCCTGTGTGCCAGCTTAAGTGGTGCTGAGGGACAGATTTTACTCATAAAATCATAAATGGATTTCATTAAACCTATGTGGTCTTTAATACATCAGACGTAGTTGAGCCTCAGGAGTTTAAAAAAAAAAAAAAATAGAGGAAAGAAAATAAGAGAAAAATATATTCCCCTCAGTCAACTCTCCCCTAAATATGAATCATAGATGATTCTATGCACTGAAAAATAAACAAGATTAGAATAAGAGCTGCATAAAAACAAGATGAAGTGGTCTTCCTGGAAAACAGAAGTTGTTAATATATGTATGTAGATGTGGTTTGAAATCAGCAATAACATTTTTAAACCTAATTAAAGAAATATATAATCCTTCCTCAAGGAAAGCAAAAACAATAGTCCACAACCAGAGAAGGCTGAGTATTCAGTGAAGCAAAATAGAATATTGTCTTTAATAGTTTTACTGGCTTTGAAAATAGTGTTTCAGCATCCTCCTACCTTCAGACATACTTTTTTCCTTAAGTTACATTAATTGTTGATGTCTTCAAACTTAAATCAAAGGTCAAATGCATACAATTCCTTATTGTTAGTCCTTGCTCTTTGAACAAGTTTTTACAGGCACAGCATGTTTCCATATTACACTGGATTTTTAAAAAAGTAAAGAATTATTCCTATATTTAATGCATTGTTTTGAGAACATTTTTGTAGTAAACACTGATATGTTATTAATGTTCTGCACATGAATATTGGAGCAAGTACTGGCAGATGTAATGTGCTGTATAGTTAGTAACTATTTAGGTTAAAAAAACCCCTCTGTGTTTCTATAGTGTGGTTATCTTGGAAACCCACGTAGCAGTAAAGCTTTGTAGATTAATGCCTTTGAATCAGCAAAATTGCTTCAGATAAACAATTCTTTTAGCTGGTGCATTTTTTTTTTTAATTCTATGTAATAAAAAACATAATTAGCACAGAAGTACCATGCTCTCCATAACCTGTTTGTAATTGGGAGAATCTGCAGTGTGTGTCCCACAGTCCATCTCACACTGAAGATTGAGGTGTAATTACAGTGCAGGCAATCTCATCTCTAGTAATTACAGCTGTCACCATTGATCCAGTTAACCAGGATAACAAAGTGCTGAGCCAGAGTTGACAAGAGCTTTCTGCCTAAACCCAGATTGCTGTTTAAGAGGGGGGTTTGGGGTTTTTGAGAATTTCTGGTTATTGAAACGCTGGTGTTTGAAAAAGTAGATAAAAAATATTGTGGATTATGGGTTAGAAAACAGAAAGCACAGTCTGATTTCACTTCATTCTCATGGCTGTAGACTCTCACCTTGCAAGGCAAGCAATGGAAATGCAAGGCAACCCCTTAGATAAATAAGCTGGATGTAGAAAGGGGCAGGAGTGCTTCCTGCTGTGCAGCTCAGGGATGTGCCTGGTGTCCCCACAAGGGCAGTGCAGTGCAGAGAAGGGGACATTGCCTGCCAGAGGGCACAGCTGCACTGGTGCCTGTCAGACCTGCAGCCTGGGTCCCTTGCAGCCAAGGTCTTTCCCAGTGCAGCTGCAGTGCAGATATTACCTCTCTCTTTTCTCTGCAGATTGAATTCTTAAAGTTGATTTTAAATACTCATCAGTACACCACAGTATAAATTGTTTAAAGAGGGAGACAAATCTGTCTGTAATCAGAATCCTAAAGTTAGTTTTAAGCTTAGTGGAAAATAAAACCCAGAAGGCTTCTCAGTTCTGACCAGGAAAGGAAGTACTCAGATGCCTCTTCAAAAAGAAGTTAGTATTTTTCAGAAGTTTAATAACATGAGTACAACTTCCTCCACTATACTGCAGTAGAATTGCTTCCTTTCTGTGCTATAACTCAAAGGCAGCTGAAAATTTCCCTATAGGCAGCTACTGCTACAGATTCCACTTTATTACAAACTGTTGCCTTGCCACCATTTTGGTTGTTGTGCTCCAGATTTAGGATGACAAGTTCTGTGTAACTGGGTAACAGTTCCATCACAGAGGCCCGTAGTGAGTTCACTGGGACCACTTGAGGAATAAAGCACTCTTCAGTGGGTTTAGACTAAATTTTTCATAACAGAGAATTTTGCATTCTTTATACAGGCATTTTTCCAATCCCAACTTAGAATATCATGTACTTAGGCTGCCTGACTTCGTGTAAAAACAAGTCATGAAGATGTAAGTGAGCAAAAAGACTTGATACTTGCTTCTTTCAGAAGACTCCAAAGTGTTGTTATGGTAGGCTAAAAGCTGCAGTGTTTCTGTGTGTCTGGCTTTTTAGGAAAAAAATACAGGATTTCAGGAGGTTTTCTCTTTTAAGTATTTTTCCTAGTTTCCAAAACTATGTCTTGAGAGAGGTTTTGAACAATTTAATCTTTTCCTCACACAGTTTTAGCTAGATCTTACTAAACCTAGCACCACTCTAAGATATGCAGAATGGCTGTTCAGTGTTAGCAATGAGAGTGACAACTGGAAACTCTGAAGCCAAAAGGTTACAAAATAGTTCCACCATCAGGCTTTACACATACCAAGAAACTTCCTTCCAAAATGTCACCAGAAGAAACCAGAAGAAAGTAGCTAATCCTAAATTTGTCTTAACTGCCATCCTGACCGTAGTGATAGCAAGACAAAAAATACTGTAGCTAGGTGGTTGCCTTAGAGAATGTCTTTTGAAAAAAATTTCTTGGAGTACACTGGCCATGGAGAAATTTACCTTTCTGTGAACAAAGATATCAGTTTATTCAGTGTGCTGTAAGACAGAATGAATCCACACAACCAAAATCCCCAGCATCTTTCACTCCTTACTAAAGCAATATATAGGCACCTTATGGGCAGTACTTTGCCTTTACTTGTATTTATAGCCCCATTGAAGAAAAAAGTCTATTGGATGTACTCACTGTGGGACCATATATACTCCAGCATCTGAGTGGGATATAAAATTATCCACCAGATGCAGTGACTGGCTGTGCACTATGCAGTCATCTCTGTGTAATGTCAAAAAAAATAAATATAAAAAAAAAAAGAAGTGTGAAGCCATGTCCCATCAATAATACAAGGTATTGTAAAAGGGCTGTAAATTGAGAGAACAGCTTGTTGGTTTGGGCTTTGGTTTTGTTTTGTTTCTTCAGTGAATGTGTTTGTCCAAGAAAAACCTTGCAGTGAATCAGTGTTGTGGTGGTAGCTGTTTTTTAAGAAATATTTTCTAGCTTTTCAGTGAGCAGCCAGGTCTAATAAAGAGGTGTTTTAACATCCTTTGAAGTCTTTGGTTCTACATTTGTATATAGAAGACTTGTAATAAGGACACCTTAGAGGTGTGATTGCTGTAAACTGTGCAGCCTTTCCTTGCCCCATTTGACCCTTTGCTGTACTGCTGCAACATCAATCAGAGGTCTTGAAGCCTTTGGGGAGCACTGATTAATTTTGCCAGAGGAGAAGGATGGCAGCTGCTAAGAGCTAGTTCTGCTTCCATGGATATCAACAGTAGAACTCCCATTGACTTCAGCAGAAATGCAGGCATGATTATCAGGAGAGAATATCCTCTTCCAAAGAGAAAAAAAAAAAAAACAGTTAGATGAACTTGTTCCCTTTCTCAAATATCTGTACACAGCACAGTGATAGATTGGGTCAAAAAATCACTTGTGAAGGATGTGACAGCCCAGAGCTGAGCCTGTGCTAATGTCATACTTTAACCATCATCTCTTGGAGGTCCTCAGCACCGGACAATCTGAGCTGGCTTTATTTCCTCTGCTTTAGATTCTCTTTCTTTTAACTGGGCTAACCCTGTTAAGTGATACATTTGTCTTGTGCTTGAGTGTTTACAAGTATACCTGCATCTTGGACTTTTTCAGGTACACTCACTGTTCTACATAAGGTTAGTGGAGCACAGCTGCCACATTAAACTGCCTCTGCAATACCATGCTCCACTGTGCATGTTTTCTGGCTGGACAGCTTAGTATGCATGTTTTATTGATATTCAGAATGAGATATGTAAACATCTTAACAAATTCTGAAAGGTAGGGGGGAAATGTGGTCAAGTATTTCTTTGTAGAGGTTTTCATTTGAGAAAAATTCTACTACTTTCCTTTCTCCCAAAATGTAGATCCATATCCTCTGTAAAAAAATATTGCCTTTCCCTGTTCTGCACAGCTCATTAGCACTTCCCTCCATACACTTATTTCTGGTGCCATTTATTTCTTCTGATATCATATTATGCAAATGTAATACACAGCCTTGGTGTATAAATAAGAAGCCTTCCTTAGCAGTTATTTCTTTTTTTCAAGCTCTACAAAGTGCATTTCACAAGCACAGTTGCTCTAAAACAATTGCACGAATTGGATAACAGATTAAAAATATGTGTGAGAAGAAAATCCCCAAACAGTTAATCTTAAAGGTCACAGACTAAAGTAGTTTAACTTCATAAAATGGGATCCTGAGTCCTGAAGGCTGGCCAGGAGAACCTTGGAATGTCTTCTGTGAGGAGAGGTGAAAATCTTTGCATGTCTAATGGCATATTTATGACTAGACAAGCTCTAAGGAAGTCTGTGGTTGGTTTTTTGTAATCCTAAACACATCTGTTTTGTTAATTGGAAAGAGCTTTTAATGAAACTGAATGGTGGGTGCTTTTTAAGTAACCCAATTCAATAACTACATCCTTGCTTGAAAGCTGAAGCAACAACTGCTGCTTTTTCCAAGTGTACATATTTGGAAACAATTGTTCGACTTTATACATTCACCAGGATATGTCAAAATTAGAGCTGGATTTTTCTGCTTGTGTCTAGCCTGGAAAGAATATATTTATTTAAATGTCAGTCTCAGCTGACACAAAACATTTTGCCTGACCTAAGAGAAAGAACTTGATTTCTAAGAGAGTTGTTTATGGCTTTTTTATCCCAAAAAACCAAATGGGTCTGTCAGTTTCAAAATGCAATGTTATTTTGGAACAAAAAGTCAAAATATTTCACCTAGAAAATGTCAATGAATAACATTTATACTTCTCTGAATTTACTCTTTTGGCCAAAGTGTTTTACAACATCATCTGACTTTCTGAATAGCTTAATTCCCTCTGAGACTGTGTATCTGTAAATTTTATGTACCCTGAAAATATTTTCAACCCCCTCTACTTAACATGCTAAGATCTGTATTAGCTTCAGTATCGCTCTGCAAAGGCACATCTTTAGGTGGTGAGGTCTGCCCCAGGCTGCCCATGGGGCTATGACCAAGGGCAGTCCCTGGAGCAGTTTGTCTGCAGCCAGGCAGGATCAGGCCAGGTTAGGATCTCTTGCTCTCAAAATACATGTGCCAGCTTGCCTGCCACTCTGATCCTCTCATCTTCCTTTCCCTCATATCTACACATATCTAGGGCCTTATCCTGGAAATTCTTGCTCATGCCAGTAAATGTCATTGCCAGGAGATTCCTCTGAAGACAAGGCAACTGTTCCCAGCATGACCAGGAGCAGGTGTGGACAGGAGCAGGGCTACAACCCATGCACAAACATCTGAGCACTGTATTTATGTATGTTCACCTTTCACAATGCTAAGGAAGTTGTGCTGCTAAAGCCCATTTTCCTTGAAGATTGTCAGTCTTAATGAAAACTAAGAAACTAGAACAAAGCCACCATGAATTCAAATGTATTTGAACATATGGCCCTAGGACCTGTTATTACCATATCAGTCAGATAAAGGAGTGGGAGAGTGGTTGCAGCAGCACAGAAGGAAAAATGTTAACATAGCAAAAGGACTCTTTTAATTTTCAGTCTATGAATTTAGTTCCAACTTTTAAAAGTCTTGTGGATAGTATCAATTTCTTTCAATTCTTACTCAAATACTATTTTTTCTTTATTGTTGAAGTACTTATTTTCTGTTTAAAATTCAGCTTTTTCTGTAAATCTGCCTTTAGAAGGAAGGGTGTTTGAAATACTATATTTACTCATTGTTCATGGTAGGCTAGGGAGGTAGGTAAAATAATCTCAAGCAAAAGGTGAATTCAGATCGGAGTCCATTTCCAAGGCACATCTAAAAAGCTAATCAGTTCATTTAGTCTCTGTCCTCCAGCTCTGAAATGTATATCAGCAGCAGTTCCTAGGTCTCCAAACAGCAATCAGCTGATTCTGCCAGTTGCATATGTGTGAGAGAGAGAGAGAGGGAGAGGGAAATGTATGGAACCATTTAATTATATGTATCTGGAACAAGAACTGGACCCGGGGTTGCCACGAGCTTAATGAGATGTTTAATCAAGTTTATTTGTAACTCAGGATTCTCTAGAATTCCCAACCATCTCAGACATGGATGGTGTGACTTTTTCCTGTTAATCCATTGTAGGCATAATAGTATTTACAGAATTTTTCAAGGAAGCAAAAAATGCATTTAATAGATTTATACAACTGGCTGTAGGCATGGATGCCTGGCAGCAGGTTAGGGAGTCAGGATAAGAGGTCTGGTTGAGTTTCCTGAATGCAGATGGTGCAGAGCCAGGATGGATGGTAGTGTCTTCTGACGAGCTACTACCACCACGTTCCAAATCATTGCACCATCTGGATTGTGATCATTTGAAAATTTCATGGTTTATATGTCATTAAAACATTTCTAAAGCTTTACTTGAGTTTTATACCAATCTTTCTGCTAAGTTTACAGCTGAGCAAGTACAGAAACATTTGGATAATTGCTTTTAATCCTTCCATTAGCTTGCATCAGCTTTCTTTAAAAGGATTTTTCTTTGAAAATGTTCCAGTGTCTTCTGGCTTTCTTTCCACAGATATCCACATAAATCAGTTTGCTCAAGATAGAGCAAATTACCTAAGATAAATTTATCCTCTATAGAGGACCATCACAAAGTCTGCATCATTTAAGTATTTTGTTTGTCTTTGAAATAGACCTGAAGTGACATCTAAATGCAGCTTAAGAGATGTGCAGGCTCTTTGAGATGAACATCCTCACAAGGGGAAGTGGAAGGGCAGGTACCAACCTCTTCTCTCTGCTGACCAGTGACAGGACTCAAGGAAACAACATGAAGCTGAATCAGGAGAGGTTTAGGTTAGATCAGAAGAAGGTTTTTTACCCAGGGGTGGCTGAGCACTGGAACAGCCTGCCCAGGGAAGTGGTCACAGTACCAAACCTGAGAGAGTTTAAAAAGCATTTGGACAACACTCTCAGGCACATGATGTGACTTTTGGGGCTGTCCTGCATAGAGGTAGGGGTTGGATTTAATGTTCTTGATGGTTCCCTTCCAACTCAGTATATTCTTTGGTTCTACACTCAGCTGTATTTTATCCACCTCGATGTTTAAGTAGAATTCAGGTAGAGCAGAGCAGAAAGTAGATTATTCCCTGATTCACTGGTAAAATTGAGAAGTTTGGGGTAATCATTTTAACCAATGACACAAAAGATACAGTAGCAATCCAGGAATGTATAAGGGTCTGAGCCTATTTGGAATGATGCATTTAGGGTATTATTACTAATAAAATCTAATGATAAGATAATTTCTGCATTGTACAACCAATTGCAGACAGCAAGCTCTTGTGTGCTTTTAGTTGTTTTTCTATTAGGAACTTTTAAGTGTTCATGTTTTAGCTTTTGCTAAAGGAGAGGATGAGAAAGGAGCCTGGGAAGAGCTGAAGTAGTTCTTGCATTAGATGTGTTTTCCCACATGAAGGAGAGTTGATGGTGGGTTCTGGTTCTGGGTTTGCCACGCTCACTGGGGAATGGCATCACCCTGCCTGGTGCAGCGTAGCCACATCTGTCACTGGGGAATGTAACTTCTGCACTGAAATGTACTCACTCAGTCCAACATTTTGTCAATAGGATTTTCAGTCCTGCTTAGGTTTACACAGTAAGGAATATGATTTAACTTGGAAAGGAAAAAAGAGGATTTTTTTCTACTGTACTCAGGGTAGCACTAAACATCTAAGAGCTTTCTTCTGTTAAGGGTTAGTCAAATAGGATTCACAATAGGCTAAACCTTACTCCAGGAAAGACTTTAAGGCTACAGGCCTGATTTCTTGCTTCTGACTCAATTTTGCAGTTAAATCTTAGTGCAATGGCCATTGATTTTGGTGGGCTTTTTTTTTCCTTTGACATCTCCTGTTGTAATGTATGTTTGTGTCATGATGTTTTAAGGAAACATTTCTCATTATCCACAAAAAAGGCAGTCAGAAACTACTGTGTAATGCTGAATATGAGCAAGTTAATACTAACTGACACCTAGTCAAAAGAAAGAGATTAAAGCCTTCATGAAAATTTGTCAACACCTTGAGACTGGAATATCCCAACGACTTGCTAAAAACTCACCATATAGAAGTATAGAATTACTTGCCAGAAGATTCTGAATGAAGCAAAACAAGCTGTAAAATATTCCCTGACAGATCACAAACAGAATGAGAGGCTAAATTTGGGCACTATAAATTCACTATAATTTGTTTACTCAGCTTCAGCCAGTTTATAGGTTGTGCTGGAAATCTGCCAGGTCCTGGTACAGCTGAAGCTCAGTAATTCAAGAAGAAACCTTGTTACTGCTTATGATAAGACATTCTCAGTGCTCCTCAGAATGGAAAGTCAACTGAAATGAAAGTAGATCTTGATATGCTCCTCACAGAATCTGAATCCAGCTCGTGGGCAGTTGGGTCAGAACATGGTCCTGGGTGTGTGCTGCAGTGGGGCCCGTGGTGGTGCCGTGTGTCAAACACCAACATCAGGAAAGAGCAGTGATACCACACAGAAACCACAGAAACAAGGAACAGCCCAGGATGTTTCCAAGAGGATTATTACAGGGCCTCATTGCCCGAGAAAACCATGACTACCAACTGTTGAGAAATTTCTCTTTATGCCCTTGAATCATGCCCAGATTCTGCACGTGCTGGAGAACAGATTGCTGATAATGCAGCAGAGGACAGCAATGGAAAACGACCCATGAGATTCCATGCTCTGTATTTTGCTAACAATAAACAGGCACAGGGCAAATAAAATATAAAAAGACCAAAGCAGAACAAACCATAAATAAATCTTCTAGGAGTAATCCTCCAAAAGCAGAACATTCAGGCAATGGTACAACTTAGAAATTGTCAGTGTAAATATTCTTTTCTCCTCATCCTCAGCCTTAAGCAAATCTTCTGCTACAAGAGTGGGGGCCACAAATCAAATTGCCTCTGGGGAACTTGGAAGCCCAGTGGTTCAGTGTCATGCTATTGCATGAAAAATACCGTGCGGAAAAGACTGCTCACTTTCCATTGTTTATGGAAGAGACATGAAGAGAGCATATTCATAGCAATGAGAAACAGAAATTCAGTATTTCACATCTGCACACAGTAATAATTAAAAAGGGTGTTAGCACAGATGACCAGCTGATGCAGCCTCTGGACTTCTGGTGGGTTTAGTGGCCACTTGCTGAGGAGCAACCTCAGCGTTGTTGCCATGCCCTTAAAAACCCAATATTTTCAATGAGACAATGTCCCTTGGTTATTGAAAATAAACTTATTCTATCAATCTGATACATTTTAATCTGTTAAAATTTTAAAAACACTTATGTGACTAAACTCTGGGTTTTTAGGGTTAAACAATTTCCTGTGAGTCAGCTAAGAGTAATCTGCTACAATCAGAGCTCTGGATAATGGCTGTATTTCAGACATACATTATGTGCACTTTAAGCAGATAAGTGTTAAAAAAAGAAGTTGAAATAGCCTTCTTGTGAACTGTGCTAATACAGAATGGGAAGGATAGCCTAACTGTGAAACTAGAAAAAAGGAGAAAAAGAGATCATTGAAAAAACTTAATTCTGAAATGGCGAGTGTGCGTGAGGAACACAGGAAGACAGAATTATTACTGTGTCCGAGCTCTTTGTGCCCTGCAGAAGCAAAGAGGGTAATTTGGATCCATTTTCATTTACCAGTCATGCCTTTTGAAGTGATGGAGTTTGGCAAGGGTGTTTATGACTTGTTTAACAATTACTAAATGAGCCTTTCTGTTAAAAAATCAAGCTGACTGTGACTCAGTAACATCTCAGATGCTACTACTGGTTGATTGTATTACATTGAATGATGTCTTGGGACTTGGATGGCCCTCAGAGAATTGTCGTTTACAGTATTTAACATTTATTCAATGAACAAAGATTATGCTGAGCTAGAAAACAGTAAGCAAGAAAAAAAAAAATCCTGGGTGATTATAAAGATAAGTGTGCTGGTATTTGATTTGAAGAGCTCTGATCTGTCTGCTCAGACATGCAGTGGAGATTTACACTTCCTTCCCAAGTGTTCTTTTGAAGATATTTACTGTACCTACAGCAGACTTTGCTGAAATTGCATTCTGAGGATACATATAATGTGATTTGAAATCAATAAGATAACTCCAGTGCTTCATTTTAAAGATGAAACTTTGTGAATTTTAAACAAATTCTAAGTAAAATGCACACATACTGCAAATATTGCATAAATCATTCCCCAATTTTATCTTGATTGAATGGCAACGTGTTAGCACCAGTATTTATCAACATATTTGTTTCATAACCATATGAATGGCAGAGGCAAACAATATTTGTTAAATATATACACTGATATTTTTTGCCTTCTGTTGCTACTTGAGGTAATCTTAAAATACATGTTTCACCTTCAAATGTGACAGCTGTTTCGTTTTTTCTTTGAGAGCTTCAACCCATATTAGATTAGTCAGTCTTTGGTGTTGTGCAGAAGCTGTCTGTATTCCAGGCTGCTAAAACAAAGAATATTTTGTATCTGGCATATTAAAGCCAGCACGTTATAAAATCAAGCAGAGTATCATCTTTACAATATAAAACGTGTGAAACATTTATACATTTTTTGCTGTCAAATGTTGTTTGACAATCATCGTATGATAATGAAATGTATAATTAATAACAAAAATGCCAACATCTGTTAGATTGCTATTACAGAGTGATTCTAAGTGTACTGCTTGGAATATGTCATCATTAACTTAATTAATATTAAAATCCTTAAAATACAATTTGTTTTCATTAGTTGGTAATTTAGGAAGATACAAAGCATACAAAGTAGGTTCTGTTTTTTCACTTTTTTCAATAACCAAACTTCACAAAATCCTTTTCAAACTGTTTAATTAATGTAAATGTCCCATTAGCAGATGAATCCAGTTAGATGAATGTTGTGTTCAGCTGCCATTGACTCAGCCTTTGCCTTAGCCAGGTTTGTCTTTTTATGGGGACCCTCTCTCTGGGGGATGTTGTTTTGCCTGATGTCCTGCCCACTAACCTCTTTAATTGTTCTTTCTGCTTTTTGCTGCCAAAAGCAGACACGTTTAGGTGCTTGTTCAACTCCTACTGCAATATGCAGGCCCTTAAGCTAATATTATGCAGTTATACAATGCATGTTTATAGCCCTGAGACATTCTCCTGCTCATTGAAGAGAAAAGGTTCTGAGGTCAGGCTCCCCTGGAGGTCTGATCAGCAACTGAATGAAAAAACTCCCCATAACTGAATGTGTGTGTGTATATATACATATACATACATATATATATATGCATATACACACACACATATATATATGCACTTATCTGTGTGTGTATGTATGTGTCTATTTACTACATTATCCCTTGCCAAGAGAATTACTGCGCACTTGGAAGATTGTGTGGTGAGCAAACAGAGGCTATTGTATAGAAGAAATTCCCATTTCTCATATCATGCCATCTGCAGGGAAGGCCTTATCTCTGGGACAAACTGTGAGGGACTGCAGAAAAACAATCTATAAAGCAAGCCTGCCTATCTTTTAACATGCAAATTAAAGTCATCCCCCAGTAGTCTGAGGGTGATCTAGGGATTTGCTGAGGCCATCTGAAAGCTGCAGAGCTGCTCAGTAATGGGGATGAAAACATCTGGCCAGGATGAAGATCTCTCAGAAACAACCCATTCTTCTGGTCACAGCTGAATTGGGAGGCATTTTGTAATTTTTGTGCTTGGAGTCTGACGGTTGTGTGTGTCCCTATAGTCTATCTCTGAAAGCCTAGGCTTCCTCAATAGCCTCCTAAGGCTATTGAAAACAGAAGATCCACATAGACACATTTCATTTTGATTTATGAAACTGACATCTAAATATTTGTGATGCTTGATAATTATGTTTAAATAAGCCAAACATTTTTTGCAGCAGTGGATGTTGCAAATTTTCAGAGGAGCAATGCATACGGCAGAGACTGACCACATTGTTCTTGACATGCAATTAAAGCTGTCCACAAAAAGTGCCCAGATCTCCATTTCCTGCCTGGGAAAAGATCAAGCTGAATAAGAGAGAAACTACTTTTTTTTTTTCACATCCTTTTCCTCTTCATTAAATTCTCCATCCACCATTTTGTAGCAAATGCAACAGAAAGCAACTGTTGCTGGTTTTGTGGAGTTACAATAAATAATTCATGAGTTGGAATTAACAGATTGTGAAAATACACTAATTAGAAAAATGAAAAAAAAAAGGAAAGCCAGCATTTATGCTGACCACAAAGATAAGACAGTTCTTCAGTTCACAGTGGTGTTAAGGAAATTAAAATCATCAGTGAGGCTTTGTATGTAATTTTACAAAGAGTGATGCCATATTTCAATATGACCCATAATAGTTCAGTCTCCTGTAGTACCTTTGCTTTTTCTGCAGGAGAAGGAGGCTGACACCTTCTCAAACAAAACTTTTCAACCTAAGCTGGTTCACTTTGATTGGCATAAATCTAGGGAGCTCCCAGTTGCAGCTGAGCTGGCTGGCCTGAAGGAGCCTCCAGGAGGGGAAAGGAGCCTCCTTTGTTAGATGTGCTGAGGGCATCCCTCTCTTCCACCAGGACTGGGCTCTGTATTTCTGTACAATCTCCTCTGCTGTAGGTGAGGTGAGTCACACCTTTTGCCTTCATCACTCATGAGAAGAGTGACTAATTTCTCCTAACCACACTCGGGAGCCAAGGGACGTTTAAGACACAAATAATTTGTTACAGCTTTAGTGAACATTAAAGCAAACAAAATAAGCCAACACTAAAAGCAAACATTAGAAAGGGAGGCAAGGAGCAGGTTGTTCCAAGGCTTTGTTTTCACGTGAACAGCTTCCCTGTTGTATGATCTGTGTGGAGCAGTAGGATGGAGTTATATTTTCAGGCAGGCTATTAGCAGTGGGTCAGAGATTCGGGGTTGGTTCCACTCCAGAAAATTTTAATAGTGGATTGTAATTCAGCTCTGGATATAAAGACTGCCTGGGTCAATGATTATTGAAGCTATTTACTTTAATGAACTTTGGAGTAGATTTTTATGTGAAAATCTAGAGAAGAAAAAAATTTTTTTTTGCATTTACTTAACTTTTTCCATTCGAGTTTTTTAAAAGTCACAATTCTGTGCTCACATTCTCTATGGCCTTCAGCCTTCTGTTCCAACCTGACTGCAAGAAGTGCTCCAGTGTGCCAGTAGAGCTGCTGTGGCAATGCCTCCCTCCTTCCTCTCAGGCAAAGCAAATCCTTGCTGTGCAAAATGTGCAGACTTGGGGGGTTAGAGGTGTGAGTTGACTGTTGAAGAAGCTTAGCTGGTTGCTCAGAGTAAGCCATTACCTCTGGAACCAGGAGTGGCTTATCCATGTCTAAGTGACCAGACCAGAAGCATGCTGAGGATGTGTGATTCCCCCTGTGCCTAACCCTGTTAGTCCCTTTTCCCTCAGTCTCCCCCTTCCATCAGCTTGTTCAACAGCAGCAGCTTGGTATGCAGCAGTTGATGTTGGCATTGCTGCTGTTACAGTGTGTGTGTGCTTTCATCTTAAAAAATGAGAAACTAAGAAATTTGTAAAATCTCTGGTACTGCTAAATACATTTTTGACATATTTGAATACATTACCCTTTAAATAGTTCAGCCAATAAGAGTGCTTGTTTCTAAATAAAGATGAGCACCCTTTAGCTGGCCACATGTTTTATGCAGAGGAGATCAATAGTATTTACTAGTCTGCAAAAACTGGATAAATACAGTAATCTGCAAGCAGAGTGTGCTGGGTCTGCACGCTGACACCACTGAAACCAAAATTAAAATGTACTGATTTTAGTGGGAACAAGTTTCAACTTTGATAAACAGAAATAAGGACAAAGCCAAATCAGTTAGGTATCCTTCAAAGAATAAGTGTTATAACACTCATTGTAAAGGAAAAAAATTAATTCTATTCCTATCACAACTGGTCTATAGTAATATACTAATGCAAATACAACATTTCCATTGGTTCATGTATCCACTTTATTTCACACATACAAGAGTTGCATGTGCCTAATAATCTGTGCTTTTAGCATAAGAGAACCTGGGTGTGGTCTGGCTTCTTTCTTGCAGAAGTGAATCTATCCCCTGCACTTCTGCCACTATCATTATTATTTGTCTATCTAATTCCCATCATGAAAAATGCAAGCAAAAGAGCTTCTGATTTCTGCATTCTGTATACAGAACTATGTACCCTCTACCCTTTCCCTAGTCCAGGTAAGATTGTTGTCTTAGATAGTATTGTTTAATCAGTGATTGAAATGTAAACAAATCTCATTTTCCCTTTGTGCTGTTAATGGTTATAGTGCATCTTTGCAGCCTGCCTGGGCTTTAGAAGCCAAGGAATAGTTTCTGTGCAGAGGTGAAGTATTGCACTTTGTGCATGTACCATTAGCCATGTGAGGGTATTTTATAAAGCATCCACGAGGTCTGCAGGAGAGAGCCCATCACATGAGGGACTGTAACTAATCAGGTTTTGTTTCTGGTTGTTTTGCAAACCACCTCAAATCCTCAGATTAGAGTGTTGTGGCAGTTCCAGAGTATTTGTAGTACCATTTTATTAAAAATAAAATAAAACAGTAATACAAGCACTCATACTGCTCTATGATTTTATATTCCCTCCATACATTCTCAAATAACAGAAAAAGTTCAGTGTTCAGATGGAATCCAAAGAAAGCATGCATTTACTAAGAATTCTCCAGTTGTCAGAAGTTTTGCTAAGGAAACAAGAATTCAGGTGAGAAGGCCAAAGTGAACAACCATGCTATTTACATTCTGAATTGCTTATTTAGATCAGATTTGATCAGTGCTTGTGAAATACAAGCCATTGTAGCTTTATAGCTTTTCCCTGATCATACAGTGATTCCCAACCAATGCTGTAGAATAAAACAATGGGTTGGCAGCTAAAATTAGTGATTTTGAGAATTGCTTCACCCTGCAGATCATTTCTCTAAGATTTTCAGATCTGTCTCCCTTGGAGGCAGGTTTGTATCATGACTGTGGTAAAAGCTATACAATATGAAAAAAAAGGGACCTTAAGTGACCCATTCCCACTCTTGGAATGCCCCATCACCCTATTCTCTTCTTTCCCTCCCGAACTAGATGTAGCTCATATATTTCTAATGCTGAATATATTCAAATTTGTGACAGCAGTTTCCTAGGGCTTTTAGGATTACCTCTGCTCCAAAAGGAGTCAGATCACATGCTTAAGTGGCAAAGGTTCAGCTGTTTAGGGAGATGACACCAAGTGCTACAGAGAGGTAGATATGAGCATAGTCAAGAGGTACCTCAGTGAGATACATGAGTGCCAAAGTTTCTCTCTGGCTTCAGCAACATTTTTTGCCCCTCAGTATCTGGACTCAAATGAATGAATCTTAATTCATCTGGTAACTGAAAACCTTTTGATCAAATTGTGAAAACCACAAGCCAGTAACAGCTGTGTGGGTAGATGAGAGGTCGGATGTGCATCAGAATAAGACTTTCTGGGTGTTTTGATGTTTCATAACAAAAGCAGCAAGTGTAGCAAACCACATCAAACTCATACTGTTGAACCAATTAAAAACATCAGCAAGTCATCTGTGGACTAAAGTCCATAAAGGTTAGTGAGATGAATTATTTCCTCCTTGAGGACCACCACAAAGTAGGGGAAACTGGTCAATCTTCCTAAACAGGACACAAATTATTTTCTGTACCTCTGAGTTGGCATGGCAGCATGGAGCTGAAAGCAGAGGCAGGAAAAAAGGAGTAAAGAGTGTCAGTATTCATCACTGTGGATTTATTTATTGCTTTGCTAGGACAGTGCACACCTTTCACATCAAGGTGGTATTAACTGAGGGAAGTATTTATCATCTCCTTTGTATGACATAATATACAAATCTGGTCTAAAGACTGCTTAAAGGAAATTATTTTTGAGGATTGTGTAAAAAACCATATTGGTTTGGTTTTCATCAAAGCTGCAGTTCTGGCCACAAACAGCTGAGCAGAACACCATTTAATTGGGCTGTAACTGGCAGCACGTTACACTCCCCTTGCTCCAAAGCTGCATCTCAGGCCACTCACTCCTGATTCAGTCACACACATTTAGCTCATGATGGCTGCTCAAAGAGGAGATAAAGCAGTCAGCATCACTGTATTTTTTAAGTCTAAACTTTGTGCTTACATTTTTCCTGAGAGAGTAATATTTTCTATGTAAAGTATACTTTACAATGTATTGGAATTTAACTACAAAGATATACACCTTCATAAGTACAGGCTATTAAAACAATTTACTAGTATGTCAACAAGTACTGATATGTACATAAAAGCAGAATAATTTGGTTTGTTTTAATGCACTGAGCCAATCCAGCAGTGTGCTGTCAAGTGCTATTGAGAATCACTTTGCACTAACAGGATGACATGACTGGAATCACATTCACTGCACATTTTAGTTCTATTGAATGATGTAGAGCTGAAATGAATGACTGACACTTTGTGAATAAAAGAATAAAGCAACTGTGCCATTCACTCTGCATTAAGGGTGAAAATTTACTTTCATTGTATTAGGTGTTAAGATTCACTATGTTAGAGTTCATTAAACTAGATGGGAGAATGGGACTTAGTGAATAATTTACAATAAGTGATTTATCAAGGAAACTTAGTTTTTCATTCTGTTTGTAGAAAATCCATAAACAAATCACAGCAGCTTAAGAAGTGTTTCCTATGTAAACTTATTTTTTTAAAAAGGATTTTTCCCCCCAATTCTTAGCAGTTTGGATTGGTTGTAATTTCTCTGTGAGGCTATAAGATACTTGCTAGTCATATAGCATTGATAAGCTAGTTTGTCAGAAAGGTACATGATTAGCTTTCTCCCTCATACTTGGATATGTTTGCCTACTTCTCTTGAGCAAATAACAGCATGTACACATGCAAATGTAAATTTTTTCATCATCAAAATCTCATCAATGACACTTTGAAGGCTATTAGCCATGACTGCTGGTACCAAAAAAGTGACATTTCTCGAACTTCTGTGAAATGTAAACAAAAAATCTGATGTACGAGTAAATCAATTTGACATAATGTCAATATTTGCAAAGTACTTTTACAATATTTCACTTTCTACACAAAGTTGTATCTCTTCATATTCAAATTTGAAAGAAATGAGACAGACAAAGAAGCCAAAGAGTCAAAAATAATTAGTCTGACATACAAAATAAGCATCAAATAGCAAACATCTGCATCACAGTGTGCAGCGCTTTGTTGCAAAAGGCATCTTTTGAATACGGAGACTGTGACAATATTTTTGCCAAAGCTTTTTTGTGTTTATGGCTCCACTGAAATCATTTTGCCATTAAGTGCAGTGAGATCAGCATGTTACCCCAAACAATTGACCATTGTCCTTTCTAACAGCCCAGTGCACATTGTTCTGCAGGCTTCCTCCTTCAAATGATAGGATCCCTCATGCCACAAATTTACCTTTCCTCTAGCAGTAAGTGCCAGGATCTGGTTGATATCAGTGGATTAAAAGCTTTAGAAGAGTGCTGAGAATTATTATTATCTTAGTTATCACTGTTTTTCAGAAGTATTTCCCAGGACTGCAGACACTCTGGGCCTCTAGATTGCAGGGTCAGACAATGCTGAGTGCCTGACACCATAATAACATGAGAATTCATTCAAATGAAGTAGTGGTTGTCTCCTACCAGCTCTGATAGCTGTCAGGTGAAGAAAAGATGGATGGTAGGATGTCAGGTAAAGTAAAGAGATGCCTTTAGGAAGAGATCTATCTACAACCCAAAGCCATCCATAAAGTCAATAAAATTAATTTCTCATTCATAGCTGATAGAGAAAAAGGTGCATTTACAGTAAAATATAGATACTGAATCCTGTTAGCAAAATAGCATGTCTCTTACACTTAGGTATATATAAAGGCCTCTTTGAATGCCTTTTCAGAGCTCATGTTGCCAGCAGTTCTGCCTGAAGTCTTTCATGTGACAAACTTGCCTGCACACCTGGCAAGCAGCGGGCTGTGCTCCCTGTCGGGGCAGATTAGGTTACGGGGCAGTGCCGGGAAACTCTCACGAGGGGTGGCTGAATTATTTTTTAAGAAGAAAAGCTTCAAATGGAAAGTGTAACCCAATGCTTTCTAAATGTGGAGACATGCTTAAAGAGCAGTGCTATTTAGTTTCTTTCTACTTTGGAGAAACTTAAATCCTTGGTAAATAAATCCTGCTCTTCAAGTACTGAACAAATGAAATTGCCCGATTAAAATTTAGAGAAGCTCCTGCTGAATGTTCCAAAAACAGGAGGGATGACAAGAGAGTCAGACTTGCTAAAACAGAGCAAAAGCTCACCTCTAGCCCACAGAGCTAAATTCTGTCCTCAGTGGAGCTGGGATAGCCTGGGTGTAAGCTGAGAGCAGAGCCTCACCTTCCTGGAGGAAGATCACAGCCAAAGTGAAGGCACTCCTGTAGTAGAAACAGCTGCTTTCAGAATAAAAGTCTTCCTCAGTTTGAAGCCTCCAGGCATGAAAAGCACAGGCTTAGCAAAAATAGACAAGGGGAGAAAGACTGGAAAACAGAAGATTATAAGAATTTTTTTAAAGCACCTAATGTACGTGGAAAAATTCTTTCATGTTCCTGTGCAGTTGTGATCTCCAGGCACAGGTGTGAGCACAAACACATTCCCCCACAGAGGAGGCTGCCAGCATGGGAGAGGAGCTAAAACTGTTCATGCTGATGAAATGCTCTTCAAAAACACATGGCTGGGACATGCTCTATAATATTTTTGCATGAGTATGGTCAGGTCTGTGGCCAGAGGAGCAGCAGGGATGTGGTAGGGCTCATTCAGAGCTCATGGGCCCTCTTGCAACAAACAGTTTGGTTTAGGGTTTCTTTTTTTCCTAGAAAAACAGCAATCAAGCAAAAGCAATCCCCATCCAGCAATTCAGCTGTGTCTGTTTGGTCTGATGAGTCACTGGAGCACAGACTCAGACCTGCATCATCAACACCAAAGGCAAATGCTCAAACTTGCTGGGTTGAAGAATCCATTTCTCATTAAATTGGATAATATTTAATTATTCCTACAAATTGGAACAGCTCAAGAGTGACAGAAAAATCTCCTTTCAAGTGACCAGCTCCTAGTAGTTAGAACAGGTATGTGGGATATAAAAGTTCAAGTTTTGAGTCCTTGCTTTGACCCATCCTGAGCAGATTTGAGACCATGAGGTGAAAGATCCTAACCATGAACTTACTGGGTAATTCATTGTCAGGTCTTCTCTCTACTCTTCTAGGAGAAAAAAACAAAAGAAAAGAAATGAAAAATTGAGAGAAGATGTAGTTCCTTCTCATATAGTGGAGAATAATTGGGGATCTCCCTCTCAAATACCTGATAGAAAATCTTTCATGCTCCCCTTGCTCTGGGAGCACAAGTACATATTTATATGAGGTACAAGGAGGTCCTTCAGGTACAGGGTAGCTTGGACAAACACAAGGTCCCACCTTGTGGAAACCACATTTACACATTTGTGAGGAACTCAGCCTTGTGGGGAAAGCTCAGGAAATGGTTTCTATAGTACTTGTTTCATCTTTTAAGCCAAATGGGGTATTGCCTTTTCACAGTAAGATATTTTCACCCCATTCCATGCCCAGTCTACTTTCAGTAGCAATTTTCTTCATTGTTTTATCTGCTATCATTGTTCAAGATGAGAGCAGTTGGGCATTAAGGTCAGGAAAGAAGATGAAGATGTATGTAACAGTGGTACAAGACATGTGCAAACTAAACCTATTCTGCATCTTCTTATGGCCCTTAAGGACTATTGAAAAAGGGCCAAGACAGGTCCCAAAAGACTGAGGGGCCTTCAGTGCATTGTTCATGTTTTTCCCACAGATAATTTGGAAGAAATACAGTGTATTTTGCATGCCCCCATAGTAAAATTACAACCAGCTGATAGAACTATCTCAGCAGCAGTGAGAGTCAACTCAGAAAGGCAGGTTTTGTTGCCAAATAACACAGATTGTTTATAATGAATATAAACAATTACACTGCTGACCAGATTCCCAGTACACTTCCATCTACAGAATATACAAAATATTGCTCTGGCACTGGTCTCTCAAATATTTGCCATATATTGAGCACTTTCAATGAGTGAAATTCAGTGGAAATGACAAAGAGGGAATTCCACACCACACTGTTCACATTCCCCAGCATTTTTTTTCCACATATTAATTTTTGCCTTTCATATTATAATTTTCCAAAACAAAATGCTTCTTGATGCACCATGATCTCCCTCTAATTATTTGATCCCACATTGATTTTCCTTGTCTTCTCATCTAAGAGGCTTAATATTGGGCACAGACTAGGAGACAAGGGGAATTGTTTTGGTAAATCTTGCAGGTTTTTTTTTCTTACCTCTTTCTGTCACATCTTAGTGCAGATCTTTATAACATGACCTGTCTTTCCAAAGCTGGGACCAAATATAACTTGGTGATAGTACAGAAAAAAGGCTTTCCACTGCAGCATCCATACAAGTGGACTGAGCCTGGACACTGCCAAGCATTTATCTGAAAGCAAAAACTTCAGAGGTTTCTAATGCACTGTAAAATTTAAACCCTCCTATGGGGCAGTGTTGAGGGAACTAAAGTATTCCAAACAAACAAGAAAAATCTTGCAAAAGAAAACTCTTCCCAAAGGTCTAGTGATAGAAATACATTAGAGATTATGTTAACACAGGTAACTTGCAAGAAAGTTCCATAAATCATCATTTCAATGGGTCATGAACTTCAAACTGTGCATTCAGCTCAGGAATTTTATTAGAGCAGAATAACCTTATTTCCATAGACAGAGCAGTCATGGTGCTAATTCTAAAGTAACAAATTGTCCTTTACTTTCAAAACTTATTAGAACTGTCAGTGACAGATACAGGGAAGAAAAAGGATCCAAAACAACTGAGAAAAGCTGGCCTTTTCAATGTTGTCCACAGAGGGGAAGCTGGAGGATGATGCAGACCACAGCACACTCACTGCAGTTTTCTGTTGGAAAGAAATGTGTTTTTCTGGCAGAAGATAAGTTGTTTTAGTTATTGCTGTAGTCAAAAGCAAACCAGTTTGGAAAACAACTTCTAGCAACTGCTTACAGATCTCAGTACTGTAGTCCCACATCTTCAGGGGCTTTTTCCCTGTGGAAAGCCACCACTCATCTCCACAATATTTTTCTTGTAAGAAACAAGAATTACTGTTACACATGGATGCAAGAGGGGGAAAAAAAATTCAGTTTCCTCAAACCACTCCCACCAACTTTACCAGTGTTAGGAAGACATCTGGGTTGAAGCTGCATCTGCCTCTCAGGAAGCTGTACCTGTGATGCTGCCCCATCACCTTATTGCTCCCCCTCTCCTTGCCCACTCCCACCTGCCCTCCCATGGGGTCAGGCAGTCAGAAACAGGCTTTGAATTTCTGACTCTCATCCCAGCTAAACTCACCCTTAATACTGAAGGGGTTCCCCAGTTTTCAGCTTGATTGAGTTCAGTTGTGCTAAACTAAAGCACATGACTAAATGTGCACATGCTAAATGTGCTAAACTAAAGCTCATGGCACTGACATTGACTATCAATAACAGGGCTGGGCCTATGATACTATGATTAAAGTTTCAGGTGAAAATACAAACTCTCTTGAAAACAATGAACTGCCTTACAATATTAAGTGCCAACCAGCCAGAGAAGTTATTTTCTTGGCTTTCTATAGAATTGCAAGGCCTTGAGTATAGCAAATATGAGAAAAATAATGATAAAGTATGATACATTTGAGTCTGGCCTTGAAAATCTGCAGTTACTGCAGCTGTGGGTGCCTTACACTAACTACATCCTGTTTATAAACAGACAGCACAAAAATGTCACTTTTCTGATTTGAAGCCATTTGCTCTAGAGCCAAATATGCATTTCACGATAACAAAAGTGTCTTAGCCAGTTAGAGCTCATTTCTCTCCCCTCAAATAAATAGTAATCAGCTCGCCCATTGGTGGTGGTGGCTCAGATTGTGTGTGCAGCTCCTGCTCTGAATATGCAGATCTCCCCACTCTCATTAGTTCCTGAAATGCCTCTGTTCACCCTTCCTGCTGTACCTGGTGTTTCTGAGCTGTTTGGATGACAATACCACAGCTAAAGACAAAGATAACTTTAAAGTGTATATAAAAGCACAAAAACATACTATGCCACAAATCAAATTAAGCTGACTGTTGAATAATACTGAGAAACACTAAGAAAGAATGGTAGGAAAACAGCTCTTGCAGATGGAAGGACCTTATCTGTAAGGACAGATCAGGCAGTGTCTTTGTCCCATGCCAGTAAACCTGGTGTGTTTTTGCAGGGCAAGGTCTGAGTATGGGAGATCTCAAAAATGAAGTTTATTCAATGTATATGCTCTTGCTCTCAATATAATAGTCTGCCTTCCCAGCACTGGCTGGTGCTATGCTTTCTGTGTTGTTCTAGTTCATTTTTTAATAAAAGAGAGTTTAGCAGGCTGCGTCATGTTCCAAAACTTAAATTCCAAAAAATATGGTTTTGTTACTAAGAAAACCCTGAATCAGCAACTCCATGTAGGCTTATACACAAGCTGCTTGAGCAGGTTTGTGAAGGGTGTGTACATGCTGATCTCGCAGAGATTTACATCTGAGTGTAACCCATCTCTCTCTTCCCCCCCTTGCCCTGTAGTCTCAGAGAAGTGGTTGTGAACCCACAATATCAGTTAGCAAACCCTTACTGTGGTTAAGGCATCACTGCTTTACTTTTCCCAGCTATCAACTGAGTGTCAAAAATTTCCCCACACTTATTCAGCAGAATGGTCTCCAAGACTTCTCCCTATTTCTCTGCTAGGCTGTTATGGCTTTAAAAGGACATTAGGTTTAAATAGTTCAGCAGGTGGTTAAGCTGCCAGCCTGATTTTGCCCAGGGAGCACAGGCAAGAGACAGGTGCTGTGCTCTGCCAGCAGTTATGGGGAGCAATTGCTTGGCAGAGGGGCAGTAAAAAGCAGCTGGGCCTGGCAAGGAGCATCAGCACAGGGCAGGGGATGTGTGTGCTCAGCCTGAGCACCTGGGGCTGCCCTGCTGCTGGCAGACTCCTCTGCCCCAGCAGAGCCCCAGTGCTGCCCAGCACATTTGGGAAGTCTTCTGGCCAATCTCATCACAGGACTGGGAGCTCGGGCCTCAATCAGGAAAACGCTCAGTCTGTGTCAGTGCTCCTTGAGTGCATGCTCAAGGCTTAGCCATCTGCAGATGGGAGGGAAATGCCCAGGGAATTCAGCTAAGCCACAGCAGCTACAAAGGCTCACACACCCTGCTCCAGCACTCCTCCTGGGATGCAGGGCCTGACAAGCAGGTGGGAACAAACAGCTTGGGGAAATCGCTGCATCTGCTTTGGTAAGTGAGCATGTGTCTGAGCCCTGAATCCATCTTTCAATCAAGTCTTTAATAGGCAAATGTAATCCTGAAAATTATATTTCTGAATAGGACCCAGTAAGGAGTAGATGGGCATTTAGGTATGGTTTAGAGTGAAATCAAACCAAAAAATTCAAAGTGGTGTTAAAAGGTCCCATGGTGCTGAAAGCAAACAGAACTACACCAATCAATTATGAAGTTTTAAACTGGCCAATCTCCTTGTCTAGTTTAGCTTCCAAGGTTGAGTCTGAACAAAGTCCTGAACAAAGAAAATCAACAGTAAACCAAAGAAAAATCATGGGAAAACATGTATCCAGTGCTTATATTTCCATCTCTTTCACTGGGCTATGATAAGGGAGAGACTAGAAAAATACAGATTGTAAAACACAGTCTTATTTTGCTACTTCCCTTTTAAGATTGATGAGTTATAAAAGCAATTAGAAATGTTTTTAAAACTTGTCAGATACATTATTTGACAAATATATTAATAAGTCATGTATCTAGTAACAAACTGCATGAGCTCTGAAAACTACCTCATCATTTTAAAACAACTTGAAAATCTCATTTCATCCATTGATGAATCACCTGCCCACATTAGCAATAAACTGGCACAAGTAAGACTGAGACATTTTTATCTTTCAAATCATACGAAGTGCATTTCAGGACACTTTGCTAAATTTAAGCAAAGGTAAAAAAAAGGCCACATGTGTGTGTGTTTTGAGATAGTGGAGGCACACACATAGATTTGGGGCAATTCTCTACACCTGTGCAAACTCCCACTCTGGTTTCTCTGCAGGGACTCTCTTCTGCACAGGAAGTGGTGGAGGTTCACAGCTGAGTCTCTCTGAAACGATCCCCAGCCCACCTGCAGCTTCTGAACTGGGAAAAAAAAACAAAACCCCAATTAGTCCGTTAGACACCCAGAAAAAGAAATTATTATAGGTCAAACTTTAAATTCTAATCAGCCCTTCCTCCTCCCATCCAGGTGGCACACCTTGAGGTTGAGAACCTCGTTGTCCTCTCACTCCCCTTCCTCCCCCTGGCTGGGGTCTTGTCAACTGCTGAATTTCATAAAAATGAGAAATTTAAAATCCATATTTATTTAACTGTTTGTATAATTGCAAAAGTGCTTGTTCTGCACATATAACTGGCAGTGGCTTATAGACTTGGTGGATGCTTCATCTGGCAACTCTTTTTTGCCTCATACACTGCTCATGATGCATTGTCCCTTAATTGGGTGGAAATAAAATAAACGAAGCCAATCCAATTCTCCAAGGTTATGGACTCTCATCTGTGTACTGGACTGTAGAAACAGGTTGCTTTGCACTGCCAGGGGATGTAAATTGTGTGCTTGGTTTGGTGCCTATGCAGCGTGCACTGAGCTCCTGCTGGCTTCTCAGGGGCTTCCTAAGCTTGGCCAAGCCCAGCTTCACCAGGTACTTCTCCAAAAGGAAAGTCAAATTCTCAGTTCCTTGCAGTCTAAAATACAGCCATTCATGCTGCATCTCCGAATCATGGTCAGTTCATGCTGCTCCTGTTATCCACTATCAGTAAGATAATCATACTGTTGTGCTTTTTTTCTGCCACGTACTCACTGGCATTTGCAGGTGAGATGGCTGCAAGTATGATGTCTTGGTGAGGGAGAAACAGTTCAGAGGGACACAGTGTTTATCACAAAAGCTTCATCTGGAAAAGATTTGGATCTAGTAAGAAGGGAAAGAGAAAAAGAAAAAATAAAAACTAGTTTATTACAAATTAAATACCCAAAAGCATGGCTTTTGATGAAGAGATGAGTGAGAACTACTTAGTTTCTCAAAAGTTGCCATAAAATAGAGCTGGATTATTTTCTCCATTTCACAGACAGAATGTCAGGTCTAAGCTGAAAAAGGAAACACAAGTCTTCACATCCTGAAGTCAAGGTACACATTCTCTTGCTTTTTCCTGAGCATTGTTCCAGCTCATCTCTATTCATTCACAATAAGCCATACCATATATTAATAGACAACTTGGCCTTGGAATTTATTTTGCAGGTTGTTATTACCTCATGAACACAGACATTCTTTAAAATGTCATCAAAATACATCACCATAAAATTACTGAAGCAATAGAAGAAAAAACCTACAGTACTGCTACACCAAATTCTACTTCAAGTACTATGCTGCTCTTCTGTGAAATTCCTTGTTCTTGCAGGGATCTGACAGCTTTGCCATATTCTTTCACTGATGTGGGTAGTCCAAAAGAAGCAATCACACTTTAGCAAAAGTTGATTTAATTTCCGTGGGACTGTGGGTTCCAATCTGGTAGGACCCTATTAACTCTTTTTATATGCAGCCAGCACTAACTGCTGTTCTTTGCTACTTTTCACCTTAGACAGACATTTATGGCTGAGTAAAGTGGCTGTAATTTATATCTGAGCAAAGCAGGGCTCTTGATTTGGAGCACTTTCCATGGGTGTAAATGACAAGCCCAAGGCAGCAGCAAATCCAGCCCAGGAGATACAGTTAGTCCTTTTCAGGGAGCTGGGGAAATGAAACTTTGATTATTGTGATCTGTACTGGTAGATGTTGCAGGCTGTCTGACACTTTGCAGGAGAGGAGGATTTTGGTTTTGCTGAGCCATACAGTGCCTTATTTCCCACCCTTGGTGTGTGAGTGGGAGCACCAGGCAGGGATCCCCCTTTCCACCAGGCTTCCTGCACCTCACTTGGAGAAGGGTTTTGGGAACCTCCCAGATGTGCAGACACAGATGATGTTATGCTATGAACACTGTGATTCTCGGTAAATAAACTCTTGGGAAATAGCAGTACCCAATTAAATTGCAATAAAGATTTTGTTGTTTCAGTTTTATGCGTGTTTTAAGACAAAATCTGTGATGAACTGCATTGTGTATGCTTGCACCAAAATAAAGAGGGTAGCATGGCATATAAATAAGTTTAGCATTAGGCTGGTATCTTTTTCAAATTATGACTCACTAACAGAATTTTACAGCAATTTGATTACAATTTTACTGCATGGAGGACTCTTTTGCATCTGTTTCACTGATATCCACCTTTTAAATTTTATTTAATTTGTATTGATTTTTCCTGCACTTTCATAAGCAGGCATCACACATCTGAGCACACACAAAAATGATTACTTAAGTGATGATTTTAAAAAATGGATGTACATTAGCACATGAATGATTAATTCCTTTTTGTGAGTACAAGCATCCAGGCTATGGCTGAGTAAAATATTGATGGTACAAAGGAAATGAGCTGTTTCTTAATTTAGTTTTGTTCTGGTAATGTGTAACTAATGTTGTTCCCTTCTAGCAGTATGCATTTAGTGACCCTTTTAAATTTTAATACCTAGTGATAGCTAAACTAATAGTTTCATGGGACATATAAGATGAGATTTTGAAAAGATGCAGATAGAGTTTACATGCAATAATTTGAAACTCTGTAAGACAGAACACAAACAGGTGCTACAGAAGAACCTAAATAAAGTCTCCACACACAGGCTGGATTTCACTAGAAAGATGACTCTTTGTATGGGACACACTGAAAGGTAGACACTTCATTGTCATATTAGTCTCACAAGGCTGTGGAATATGAATCCCATTGCATTGAGGCTTGTGAGGCACTTCAGAGTGTGGCACTTCTGGCACTAGAACAGAATGAGACTGCAGGACTGCTCCTACCCCCTGACACTTGGGCACGTGTTTACTCTAAAGGTAGGGGGACTTGAGCACTGAGATTAACCTCTGCTGGGCTCCTGCAGCTCCACTCAGAGGTTCTTACACTGTGGTTTCTCACTGTTCCATAGCTGTTGAGGAAGTTTTTGCCTTGACTACAGCACCCGGAGGTGTTTTCCCACGTTTGTACTAAATGCCACAGTGGGGAGAAGGGCACTGAAAGCCACACACTCACATGGTCCTGCCTATACCCTCACTGCAGAGCATGGCAGGCCAGGCTCACCCATCCCAAACTCAAACCTGGTGTCAGTGAAACAGAGCAGGATGGGCTGCAAATCAAACAGAAACCTTGCAAATACTGTGTAGATGTGTGTGGGCAGCAACCTGTGTAAGGACACAGGTTAAGGCAGAGCACAGCTCCAGGCTTTGACATCCTCAGAGGGGAATACAACCTTGTTACTCAAGGTTGATATACAGACTGGATTGCTGGCACTGCCTACCCCCTGCCCATCTGCTGGAATGGCACTTTGCCCACAACGTGGTGACATGCCAGGTTTCACTTGAAGTAGGTGTCTTCTAACAATGGGTTTAGAAAGCAGCCTGTTGAAGACAGCAACTGACACTTCTTTCTTCAATAGGCTATTTTTGGAGTGGGAACACTTGCTGGCAGCAAGTGCAAAGGGCCTAAATCAGTTTCTGCTAGTCAGCTGCAAAAAAAAAATTCTCATTTGCTACAGTAACAGAAGGTTTGGGCTAAAAAGTAAAACAATTGCTTCCATTTGCTCTTGCTGGCCTCACATGGGAGTGTTTATTGCGGATACTTAATCCCACTTCACCAAATTGCATGGCAATTTGCAGGTGAGAAGGGAAGAAAGGAAGAGGGACAGTGTATTGCTTTGAGACAAGAAAGGGTGCTGCTTTGTTTAATTTTAAGCCATGATCCTTTGATATTTTCCACTGCTGCAATGGATATTCTATGGTAATCCTGCCAGGACGTTTTATATGTAAGGAAGAGTTTGAGGGTTGGCTCCCCAGGATGACATTTGAAAAGTATAGTTCACATTTTTTTCTTTTGGCAGCTGAAAGAAAAGAGGGATCTTCACTCAGTCCCAAAAAAAAAATCAACAGGCTTTCAGTCATCAAGTCTGTTTGAAAGGGTTTTGAAGGTCCTAGGGAAAACATAGACTTAGTCATTGTCAAAAGTTCACAAAGGGGTGTAGATCAGAGAGCAAGTTAACGCATGAGTGCCATTCTGGATACAGGACGCCTGGAACGTGGGCAGGGTGTAAAACCACATGGCTTTAAGAGCAGCCCAGATGGCCAGCAACCCCAGGAACACATGCACACGTGCTATCCTGATCCTTCTAGGAAGGATTTTGAATCTAAATTGTCAGCCTGACATCAGTGCCGTGACATTACTGATGGGCAGGACGGATGGATGATCTACCTTGCAGAGAGCTCCTCACTTGGGTCTGTAGTAAGAAGTCATATGGCTTCTTCTGACATGTCCAAAGCTCATCTGAGCTTGAGTCCTGGCAATGTGATGTGATGGGAATCCAAGGCTGACCATGGCCCTGATCTGCTCTCAAATCCCCAGTCAGCTGGTGAGCAGTGGACAGTCTGCTATCTACCCATTCCCCCTTCACTGTCTCCCCCTGACTCCACTCCCTCTTGCTCTGGCAGTGCAGTCTGGCCCTGGGGCAGTGCAGGGCACTGGCCAGGTGGCAGGGAGCCTCATGCAGCTGGTCTCCACATATGGAGAGGGTTTCTGCATGGTCTGGCTACACGACAGGTGGAGACCTTTCCATCCCTCTCTGGTTTGGTGCTGAGTTCTTGGCCTGGTGCACATCCATGGGTAATAATTGCAAGGAGAGAAATTACCAACTAGGCATTCTCTGCCAGCATGCAAAATACATATGCACAAAATAAACAATCACTGATATTCTTCTGAATGTGGGAAGCTATTCAGGCAGCATCTGAAGTACTCAGATAAAATAGCCAAGTCTGAAACAGCTTTTGATAAGAAAGCTGAGAATAACCTGTAGTTATCTTTGGCTATTGGACAGCAGGGACTTTATTATAAAATGATTTATTTGCTATAACATGGCTGCTAAAATCCTGGCACCCTGTTACGCGACTAATTTTAAAAAAGCCAAATCTACAAAAGGAGCTGGAAAACTTTGACGGGGACCACAAATACTTTTTCTTCCATTGCTTCCCAAGTAGTGAATGACTTTTCGTGCCCTCCTCTTCCCCACAAAGACACAGAAGAGAGAAGATCTGTAGCTAACAGCGACAGCAGCTAAGACTGCATCACTCCAAGCAGCAGAGGGAACAGAGTGCCTGCAGCAGTCTGTGATTTGCCAAGAATGGAGATGTCACGGTTTACTCTTTTTTCCAGCTATGTCAGATAATAGTGTTGGCATTCCTACCTGAGCTGGTTTTTCCAAGTCAAGCACCATCCAGAGTATTCAGTTATAATTTGATTATTACTGGTTGTTGCTTTGTTGTACATTTTTGTGATACTAATTCTTCCAGTGTGTGATGCAAATAGGAGATTTTGTAGGATAGAATAGGTGCCGTGGCTAATTTATATTGCCTTCGATCCAAAGTGCTTTCTACACTTTTGACCCCACACATCCCCCTCTCCTAGACCAAGCCTCCTCCCTTGACAGCTCCTTTGCATGACTGTTTCCTGCATGAGTTGTCACAGACAATGGTATTTCCCCAGACTCTGTGGAGCTTTGCATCACTCAAGATTAGTGGGCTGACATGCACAGTCATACAAGCAGCTGGCATACTGTGATCAGTGAGACAATGTGGGGCTGAAATGGGCCACCTATCTCATTGTCACCTACTGTCGCCTCGAAGGTGAAAATGTGTCATCTTGCATTCTCCAGAGGAAAGCAGTAGGATGTGTCCCTGGATCAGTGGCTTCCAGACACGGTGCACATTTCAAATGTTGGTGGGGAGAAGGAACAACAGTAACTCCAAAGGATCAAACAATCTGCACTCACTTCTGCCTCTTACTATAGAGAATAGCAGAATGGAGAATATATGGAGAGAATATATAATACATAGAGAATAGTAATTCTGTGTGCTCACCTTCCATAAGTGGAAATTTTTCTTTTGCACTAATGTGCAAAGCACGGAACAGAGGAAAGAAAACATTTCACGGATGGCTCTGTTACAGCTACTCAACAGAAAGGATTTTGCTGCCCACAGCCAGCACACAAGAAGGAACACTGAGGTACATCAAAGCTAGAAGTAACTTTTTTTAAAACACACAGTAATGTTAGATAAGGCTATAAGTGTCAAAAGACTAATTAAAGGTAATCACCTATGTCACGAGAACAAAATATCCTAGGCTGAAGTCAGATACCGAGATGTCAAGGGGCAAATAATAAAGAGAAACTCAAGGTAATATGCCAAAGGCAGCAGCTCCTGTCATTACTGATTGTGTGTGGGCTATGGACTTTATTGTGTGTGTCACAGAGGTAAAAGTAAAGAGTTTGATCATCTTTCTTCTACCCTAGGATAAGAGTCTACCCTCTTGCTGGATAGAAATGCCATGTGGTAAGGCTTTATTTCAGAATTCATTCAGATACAAATTTGCAAGCAGTTTGTTTACCTTTCTATTCTTAGTTAATTACTGGTATTAACTATTTTCTAAGCACCCTCTCTACATCATCTGCAGATAATGTCTGTCTGATCCTTTACAACTGTTTCTCTGTCGCCCAAATGAGGCAGGTTTTTGGCTCCTGAGTCAGTGTTAGACTGGACAGCTGCTTAGCTGTGACAGCCCAAGGAACTACCTCAGGCTTGCCCAAGGGGGATTCAGACTGTACTAAATTACATTCTTAGAGACTTATTTAAGGCCTTAATCCGTGGAGTTATATTTGGTGGGACAGTGAAGGAGCAATGTGTCTGTGTGTGTCTGTCTGCACAGGCACACAGGGCCAATTACTTGTTTTCTGTAATACTAAAACCTCCATGACTATGAAATGTCATCAGCTGCTACCTGTGGACTCACCTTTGTGTAGGATGGGATTGTTTGTGTACGAAGTCAGGCTGATTCATGTTGGTTTTTATGGACTCTGGAATGAGTAACATGATACAGATCTATAGATAAACTAATCTGCTGGTATTTATAACCAGTGAGCAATTGCTTCATCCCTTTGCAGGTTTTGAGATGTGACAATTACAGTAGAAAGTAGCTTTGCTGTAGCTTTGAGCTGTTTGAGAATGTGTATGATTGGCTACATTTCTATGGGAATATTTGATTTACCTTAAAGAAAACATCAGTCATGTCTTTGGTCATTCTTACTGATAGGGATTAATTCTTCTTCTTGGTCAAGTCATAAAACACTTAAAATTCTTAGCCCAGAGAAGTAAATAGACAGATAAAATCATCTGCTCTCATCCTACATTATCTTGTAATTTACACATTAAAAAAACAGTGAAATAATGGAATGTTTTCAGGCCTGTTCCTGTTCTGAAGGTCAGTGGGTCTCCACAGTACAACAGGGACTCATCACACAGAATCAATTACAGGATTAGGTAATCCCCTAAAATGGGACTGGAAAGTGACTTTGTATAACAGAATTTGCTATACATAATATATAAATAGATAACATTAAGTGTCTTGTCATCTTGTGATTATATGCCATGAACACAGATTTGTTACTAACACATCTTTTCATCGGTCTATGCCTGGAAAAGGCAGCACATTTTACTACTAGTGAGGAAAAGTGTAGGTAAACACTGTGATGGTGAAGCTGTACTGAGTAGCAGTATGACAAATGAAATTTTGGAAATTAAAATTGTAGGCTGTGAGGAAGATCACCTATTAATCTTGGAAGTATGCCATTACATCTAATTACAGTATTTTGATGATATTACCTTAGATGTTTTTAATTAATTCCCCATCAAAAGATGGGTTCTGTAATACACCAAACTGAAAAGCTAGTAATTGTACAGAAAAAGGAGGTTTTTTTGCTTTCAATCATTCCTGCAGACATTTAAAGTGCTGAGGAGTGAGCAACTCCTACTGCTCTACACCTGGACCCAAAGGGCACCATGGCAATGCCTTCACCTTGGCTTTGGTGTTGCCAGCTCTCTGCCCTGTACAGCTGTCCCTCACTGGGATTATTTTACAAGATGATTCTTTTGGAAGGACCGGGAATTAATCCTGGTTTTGCTATTGCAGTGATCTTTGCATGCAAGTGCCATGGCCAGAACCACTGGCCTGAAAGAGTTGGTTTCTCAAAGTTAAGCCTGATGGGGAGCTTACAGGCAGGAAAGACCAGTTTTACAGGACTGGGCCCAGTTATGTTTGTTGCTTGAATCCCTTTTATTAGCTCTGACATGCAGTCATCCAGATTTCACTCTAGGCACATTTCAAGTTGTAAAATACACAGGACAACCCATTGCAAATGTTGTATCTAGGTCTCTTCTGTCTTTGTTGACATGGGCTTCTCTCTGCCAGCTCCACAGCCTCAGCAGAGGAGGAATTTCTGGCTTTCCACCATCTCAGGTTCATCTGCACAGGATCCTGCAGAATCCCTTCTGGCTGACCCATGCAGTATACTGGCAAAGCTTTAAAAATGTATTTGTTTTCTAATTATTTTTATTCATTACTGGCACATCTCCTCTGCCTCCTCAGAGTATAGATGGGGAATTGGAGAGCCAACATACTGAGTTTCAGCCATACCTTTACCTGAGAGCAGCTATTAGATTTATCACTTAAATATTCAATATAGAGATAGTTCTGTGGACTTCTCAAGGCCAACTTATGTCAAATGATGGTGGGTGGTCATGAATAACACTGTGGACCCATTTCTTACACCAGCCAGAAAGCTAAATCACAGGAATGAAAGCACATGCACACACTGATCCTTTACAGAGAAATCCAAAGCTGCCAAGTGGGGGTGCACAGCCCAGCATCAGTGTTGGCAAAAAAATTATCACTACACCTTCAAGTGACAGACATAACAGCCTGAGATTTCTGCACATCTCTCTAAATCAGGAGGCAGATTACAAAAATATAAAAAAGGGAACAATGATGTTGCTAATGGTTGGACTCAATGATCTTAACAGTCTTTCCTAACCAAAATGATTCTATGTTAAAGTGAATTCTTGACAGTCAGAAATACTTTAAACACAACTTTCAATACAGCACCCAAGAAGATGCTATAAAAAAGTGTTGAAATTGTTTTCTCTCCTCCCTATATTTTACAAAATGGTAATTGCTTAAAAGCACCTCGTGTAATTTTCTGACAGGTGTTGAGGGTGAAAAGAGGGGTCTCCCATAATTTGAAAATATGAGAAAATTATCTTCTCTCTTTTAAACATTATAAAGAACTATGCTTATGTGATACCTTGGATACTATTTACAGGGATAAATTTATAACACCTTTTCTAAAACTTACCCCTCTTTAAATAATACTTGACTTATAAATAATTATTTGTCTGTATCAACACAGCACAGGCTTGTTATATTAGCAATTTGCTATTTTTAGCCAATTGGTGTAAATCATGAGCAACAATGTTCGGAAATGTCTCACTTCTGACTTGCTTTCATACTGCTGCAGGCTCAGGACTTGAAGAAGGAAAAAGGTTGGCTCAGTTTTATTGCTTTGCCAGCCAAACACGGGATTTTCACCGATATTCCCCCTGGCAACAAGGTTTAGGGTGATTGAACAGGGATATGATTTACATGCACTCCAGGCAGAATAAAGACCCATCTTCTTGGGATCTAAAGAAAGAGGAATGGGGAAGAATGAGTGGCTAAAGAAGGGCAATACCTACAGAAAGGTTCATGGAGATGGGGTGCTAAAGCCAGGAATGGTCAGCATCCCTCTAGCAGAGGTGAACATTAGGAAACATGGAATTCTGCATTGTGCAGGCTGACACCATAATGAGCTATCAGTTTCTGCCTATGTGGCTTTAACACTGTTCTGGTCATGAGCTGTGAGGCATTACAGCTTCATCTTCCTATTTGCTACATTTATGTTCTTAAAAGTCCAAAGGAGACAATTCCTCACAAATCTATAGAGATAAAAAGCCTGTTTTTCTTGGAAATTGTTCTACATTTATTAATGTATTATACATGCCTGCCCTGCCCTGTGCAATGGCTCCCAGGATATTGAGAAGACAAGAAGACACATAAAACCAGAGCTGTATGAAAATAACTTTTCTAGGTTGTTAATACGAACAACTATTATCAGGCAGACAAATGTTTACCCTTCTATGGGAGCATTACTCATTGAATAGCACCTTAAATTGTCCAACTAATTTTATGCACTCATAATAAATAAATTCTATTCTCTTTTACTATCAAACTTAATTACAGTCAAGGTAAGTCATAACAATCGCACTTTGCAATTTAGATTTAAGGACAGTGAATATAAAAACTGCATGTCTACTTCATCAGGAATTATGTATCAATCCATATTAAATTACCTACCAGTTCCTCTATGCAATGCCTTGCAGTAGGCAGATGTCTGTCTGCATTGGCAAAAAGGAGAAGGGAGGAAGAAAATATTTAGCTAAAACAAAATTAGTCTTAGGGTATAACATCCTGACTTCTTGGCACTGCTGTGATTTGACCATCTCCCTGTAAATGACATTTGCTGCTTTATTGGAAATTACACAGCTTAAATGAACATGTCCTCAAAATATAAGTTTGATATTTCATTCATTGTGTCTGTGTGTTTGCATGCTGAGTCACTGATGGAGCTCTGGCCCATCCAGGGGTAAACAGTTAATTCAATTTCCCTCAGTACTTGGTATTTCCTAGGGATGTGGCATTTGAGCTAACTTTTCCTGAGCTATCATGATCTGAAGGTGGCTTCCCAAACTTGCAAACTGTCCTGCAGTGTGTGCACTGGCAGTTCCTTACCAAATCACCATGTGACTGAAGGGGTGATGTCAATCAACACATCTACTTGCTGGAATCAGTTCAGCTTTGGTTATAAACCCAGCGTAGGCATTCAAGCAGAATGAAATGTCTGGTTTAAAAACAGTTTAGTATTATCCATATTTTAATGAATAAAAAATTGAATATGTTGTTCTAACAGAGAGTGGTTCTGTTACCAGTATGTAAATTTTTAATACTTTGCTTATATTTTCAAATTAATGATCAAGTGTTGCTTAAGTCTGTAAAGCACTTGGGGGGGAATCCAGTAGGAACAGTAGGAATAACCAGTACATCCTAGCCATGAGACAGGGTGGGGAAGGGCTGCTGTTACCACCTGGGACTCAGGGATGGCCTCATTGAAGCCAAAGCTGGTCCTCGGGCATTCCTAGCTCTTGGGCTGACACTCAGTCCATTTTATTCTGCCTCTGTACTTTCAGATTCTGCTGATGTATTTCTTTTGCAAATCAATCATTCTAGGGGTAATTAACATTTAAAAGCCAGGTTTCTTTTAATTCCATTAGTATATTTGTGACAAGAAATGTGTTGGCAGAATCCAAAGGTTAAGAGTTACAATGAAGAACAAGTTTTAGGATAAATGAAAGTTAAGGCCTAAAATAGCCTGACAACACCCCATTAATCTGCACACTATTGACACAATAGTGGTCTGTTGTGTCAATGAGGATTTAAGAAGCTTTGCAGCACATGTTACTGATAGTTTATCATATCAATAGGAGCCTGCATATATTTGTGTTTAAAAACCTGTGGCTGTGTAATTCCTTGACTGCACACATAATGTAAATGCACATACTTTAAATCCTTACATAAAGTGGTCTCTAGCCATGCAGCAAATTTTGAAATTATAATAAACTACCATATTTAAGTGTAGACACAAGATATTAGTCTCAGCTGTACCAAAATCCTCTAAAATGCTTTACTTCTAGCTGAAACCCTTTGCCCTACGGGAATGTGATCTGATCCTCAACATTGTGTCACCTGCCTAATTGAAGCAGAAGGAGATTTAAACCATTTTCATCTTTCATCCTGGTATATGGAAACCTTGATTCAGATGTGTCTGGGAGGTATAGTAGGGAAGAGAGGTCCCTTCCCACAGGCTGCCCTTCTCAGAGCGAGGGGAGCACACAGCCCCAGCCCAAGCAGTGCCAAGGGCTGGGCATCTGTCCCCACTGCAGGGATAACCGAGCAACATCAAGGAGTAATTTCTACATGGCAGTCACAAAAGGGGTGTATTAAATGGAAATATGAGTGGCTCTTCCAGTACTGCAGTTTTCCTGGCTGGCTCTACCATTAGGAGTTTCAAAAACCAAGGAGCAAATCCCACATTTTTCATGCCCTGGTGTGGGTAGTCTGCCCGTACCCACCATAAATCCCCACCACAGTGGGTCTGCTCTGAGTGTCTCACTTGCAGTGCAAAGGCCACAGAGCTATTCTATGAAACAAATCCTTCTTTTGGAAGCACTTTCAGCTTTTTTCTCCTGAGGCTGCGATTTGATTCCTAACCAAGCAAGTAGTCTCTCTCACAGCATTTTCCTGTACTGTGCAAATTCTGATGCTTTTGAGATTAGGGCTGTTCATGAGAAAGATAAAATAATGTCCTTACACCTTTAACCAGGCAGCAGCTCCTGGGGTGCCACATAGCCGTGCTGTGTTCACTGTGAGGAAGCCCACAATGATCTTGCCTTTAGCCTGTCACCACTAGGAAACATCAGAGACAGACTGAGCCAAGGGACTGAGTTGCCAAAAACGTCCTATTCCCATGGCTGGGAGATTTTGTTGGCATCATCTCTAAAGAGAATTTACTATGGGCCAAATCCTGGCGCCCTTACTCAGATGAATCAGTTCTCAAGAGGCAACGCTCCTGCTGTGAGTGGTGCGTGCATAAAAACCTGCCAGATCAGCCCAAAATACTGCTTGGAGTATCAAGTACTTGTCTTCCAGATGGGTAGGAGCACTGTGGGAAGCAACCAGCCCAAGGCTTTGCTGTGGAGAGAGTGCTCAGCTAAGGGGCAGGAATTTGGGAACTGCACATGAATGAAGGATATATTCCCCAGCAAAAATATCTAAATTACTTTTACTTGGAATTTTTCTTATTTCCCATAAAACAAACACAGATGAAACAGTTTAGCGAGTAATCCTTTTTTTTTTCCCCTTGCAGGAGCATCCAAAATACTCCATGGTACTTTAAGCCTTAATTAATTTATCTTTCATGTGAAGAAAAATGAATTAGTGACAGCTATTTCCTGGGCTTCATTTCTGGGATTAAACCCTTTGTTTCTGGAATATCTGAGGGGGATTTTGGACAGGCATTTAAAAAGATGTCATTTCAAGGACATCCCCCCTCCAGCACCACACGCGAAGTACTCGTCTGCAAAATCGAGTCTCATTAGCCTGCAAAATTGCATTGCTCGCAATGACTTTTTCTTCCCAAATAGAAATGAAAATCTCTGTCTGAAGAAGCGAAGGTGGCGTCGGCGGTGAACAAAACAAATTCCCGATGGCTTCGCCCCAGCTGTTTACCTCGGCGGCCTCGGGGCGGGGGCAGGTTTGCCGAGGTGCGCTGGCAGGGGTGAAACTACGGGCGAAGTTTGCCCGAGCTCCCGCAGCCGGGCCGGGCCGGTGTCCGTGCCGCTGCCGGTGTCGGTGTCGGGGCGGCGCCCGGCGCTGCCCGGCGGGGGAGGCGGCGGCGGGGGCAGCGGCCGGGGCGGTGCCGGTGCCGGTCCGCCCCCGGTGCCGGTCCGCCCCCGCCATGGCGCGACTGGCCGAGCTGCGGGCCGCGCTCCCGGGGCGGTGAGACCCAAAAGTTGTCCGCGGTAGCGGCGGGCCGCGGGGCCAGGGACGGGCGAGAATAAATCCACTGGCGGGAGGTGGAGCGGGGTGGGCTCTGCCGGGCGCGCCTCCCCGCGCCGCCCCGGCTCCAGCGCAGCCCGGGATGGGGCGCCCGGCGGGGAGCGGCGGGCGGAGCGGGCCCCGCCGGCGGGCGGCGGCTGCAGGTACCGGGAAGAGCGGCGGGAGCGCGGCGCTGCCGAGCGGAGCGGGCGGGAGCCGGCGCCGGCCGCGGACGGGGCAGCCGAAGCGGAGCTGCCGCGTTTATCCCCGGCGAAGCCGCCCCGGGGCGCTTGGGGTGAGTTGGGGCTGGCGCCGCGTCGGGGGCTGAGCCGGCCCGGCCCGGGGCTCGGCGCTGCCGGCGGGGCGGGCAGCCTGGCGAGCCGTGATTTACGGGCTCCCCGGCCGTAGCCGGGCGCTGGGAGGCAGAGGGAGCCGCGTTTCCAGCTCCCCATCAATTATGGATGGAAACAAATACTGGAGTCAGTCCTGAATTATCCCCGCGCCGCGGCGGGGGCAGCTCCGCGCCCGCCCTCCTGCCGAAAACAATGCTCAGGTGCAGAGCGGGGAAACTTTCTTTTTTTTCTGGGAGGGTGGGAGCGTTTCATCACTGCAGAAACCGATACAGCTGCTTTCAAGGAGTGATTAGAAAGGGTTTAAAGCCTTTTTCATTATTTATAAGCATGAATGGAAATGAAAGGTCACACAGATATATCTAGGTGGCTATTACGCCTGTGTTTTAAAAGGCTGTGGGGTGGTTGTGGAGGATTTTTTTACGGTTGTTGTGTTTTATCTTGTGAGTTGAAAAAATGCAATTAACTGCTTTAGGTTCATGTGTTGAAAAAATTGTAGTTCCGGTGGATATCCCACTTGTTAGCATGAATATAGCTAGTCTTAAATTAGTGGGTTTCTGTTAGTCTCTCAGTTGTTTCTTACTTCTGGTCAAGATTATTGTCTGTATCACAGGCATTAGCCTGTGAGTAATTTGACCAAAATTCAGCCTTCAGTGTGTAAAGTCATTTGTATTTGCATGTGTGTGTGGTTTAGAATACATTTACTTTTGAGCATAGCAGCAGCAATGATGGTTCATAATGCTCACATATGTGGCACTTGCTGTACAGATGGTATTGTAGCTTATCCATGTACACACACACACACGCTTCACACATAATGTGCAGGAATTACAGCAAACTTCCTCCAGAATACTGTTCAATGCTCTGTAAATGTGTGGCATTTTTTTCCTCTGTTTTTTTCATTTGTGGGGAAAAAAGCTTGCATCTTTTTTGGGATACCTCTGTGCTGCAAGTTGTTGGTCTTATACACATTCCCTAAATGTTATTTGAAGAAACAGCTTCCTACTGTCTTAGAGGCGTTTACTGCTGGTCTGTTGCTCTCACATACAAATACTTTCACAGAGAATGTTCTGAGGTCCTCTCCTTTTTCCAAGTCCAACAGGAAGCTCATTGTAAAGCTTTGCAATTACTTTTGTGGCAAAAGAGAATAGACGTTTTTTCCTGCTTTATTCACGCTATGAAATTCTCTGCACCTCTAAAGTCTACTTCAGTTCCTTTCAGTAAATTAAGCTGTATGGAATCATGTTTAATGTAGTAAGTGACGGGCATATTTTGTTATGTTGGCAGATATTGTATAAACATTTACTCTGGCTTAGATAAAAACAAATTGCCAGCTTAGTGCTCTGATTTCTTCTCTATATAATTATGAACTTCAAGAGTTTCTGTATTAACTAATATAAAGCTCGGAGTTTTTTAAATCAGGAAGAAAAAGTTTGTAGCAAGAATTTATTAGGATTCTGACTTATGTAGCTCAGATTTGTTTTCAGAAAGACAGCCAAAAAAGTACAACCCAGAGGCTCTACGTTGGTTTATTTAACCAGCTTCTCACTTTCATCTGCGCCTTTAGTTACAGTGAACCTTCCTCCCCCATATCCTGCAGTCTGTCACTACCTGCCCTCCTTTATGGTGAGATGCAAGAGAGATAACATCATTTTCTAAATGTGCTTTGTGTGATGCAGGAGTGTGTGCCAGGAATACAGTGATGGCCCTGTCAAAGCTCTACAAACCAGCTCTATGGCTGCGGGATTTTCCCCCCAGCCTCTCGCGCCCTTTGAGCTGGACCATCTGAACGTTCCTGGGAATGGCTGAGCTGAGCTGTTAGAGCAGATACTTCAGCCCATGGAGCTGCCATAACTTTTCTGTCTATTTATGATGAGCACACATTTAGATGGAGTGAATTGCATCTATAGTTAAGTATTCTAAGTTGATCTTTGATCTGATCAGTCCTGTCATGAGAGGCGTGTGAAGGAAAAGTCCACCGTGGAAGTTCAGTTCAAAGTGTAGGTTAGGCATTTGTAATACTCTATCTTCTGGTTATAATACAGTTGATCACCTTCAGATCTCAGTTCTGGGGTTTTATGGGTTTTAAATTCTTTTAAAAACATTAGTGCGCTTAACACAGGACTCAGTATCCCCTGAAGTCAGGTGTAGTCCAGTTAGATGGACAGAACCTTCAACCAGAATGTTGAAATGCTATGTTTGTCTGTCCTTCTGAGAAATAAAAAGCAGTTTGCAGTCTGAAGTCAAGTGGAGATCAGGGGTGAATACGGTCAGTTTTCATCAGGCGTAGAAAAATGATATGACTAAGACTGTTACAGTTTTTGTCTTTCTTTGTAAGACAAAGGAAACAGTTACTTCAACAGCTTCTGTGCCTGTATAAGCTTATGTGGAGCTGACTTATGTTGCAGTCTCTGATATTTTTCAAGGTTTAGACTGTGTGTTTGCTTACTGAACAGAGGAGATGATGGTTGATTACATACTCATATGTTAAACATACCTCTAATTCCAGATTGATAAAATCAGATACCTTTCCACTTGATAAAGTAACAATTTGCTCCACAAGTAATTAAGATGGAATAAGGCATATTACTGGCATTGGGTAGTACAAGCTATTTTCAGTCTTAGCAACTCTGTGTGTAATTAAAACAGTTCAAATGTTGCTTTCGTCAAAACTGCTGCTCAAACAGATGATCCCTTCTTATGCATCTGATAAGCTACTGCAGTTACTGTTAAAATCATCTAAGCCATTTTATTAAGCTGTTACTTGTTCTGTGAATAGCTCACAGCCTAGAGTTCAAAAGAAAGTGGGTTCTGATTTGTTCCTGTGTCACATGGAAGAGGTGTGCAGTGAGAATTGTATTCCTGCCCCTCCGATGCTGTTTGTGGAGCTCTGTGTGTTGTCTGCCATAGCCTGCTTTCCCTCGTGGCTTGACAGTAATTACAGTACAGCTAATATCAGAAGTTGATTCAGTTTATTCGGACAGGAAGACTGTTGAATTGTCCCACTTCCAAAGTCAAATGTTTGTGTTAACCACAGAGATGAAATCTGTAGTGCATATATACAACATATGAGTAGTATTTATTTCCCTAACTTTTCTTTTCCATTCGGCTTTTGTTAACTAACCCAGATTAGCATTTTAACAACCCTGAAGTGAACTTCTGCCATTCTCCCTGCTTGGACAGTGTGTGTAGACCATCCATCATCCTGTCCTTGGCCACAACAGGCTACTGGCTCCATAACCATTTGGAGCTACACAGAAACCACCCAACTGTGAACAGCACAGCTGGCTACAGCAATTTTTTCTTCCACGCCACTGGCAGCATTGTCTGGCTATGGTAACTAAAGTTAACATCCAGAACGTGAAGTTTCTTTCATTCTGGCACCCCTTCCCAGCCCCACTGCAGCTCGGTGTGCACACCTGCAGAGGGGAGGGCTGCAGAACAGCTGGGAGAAGCGAGGCAACCACTGGATTCTTGCTTTTCAAGGCTCCAGTTTGGAGGCAGCAACCTGTTGTTTGGAGTGGGATGACATTAACTCTGTCCATACTCGAGAGGGAGCTTGCTGGCTGAATCCTGTGTGTGCTCAGTGTACAGATTGGGGTGTGCTTGGGAAGCACCAGCTAAAGAAACAGAACTTGCCACTTTAACTTAGCCACACAAACTGCCAAGGAGCACAGAAAGAAATGGAGAATTTCAGCTGTGTATTTCACACATTCTTGTAGAAGCCTTTTTAGTTCCACAACGGAAACCATGTGATTTCACAGGATCTGTGCCCAGACTCTAATACTTGCTACAGATGCTTTCCTTGGTTTGTTTTGCAGATCTATGAATGCAATAGGAAAGAAGTTGTTGCAGGATTTGTTGTTTTAATTCTGATGTGTGCTTTGAATGGCAGGTAACCAGCAGGTGAATATACTTGTGACTCTATGCTAATTCTACTTGTTGAGATTTTTGCATAATTTAAATAAATTGGCTTTGCATGGCTGTCTGTCGTGTGAGCCACTGCTTTCTTGCTAGAAGAGAACTTTTGCTTTCAAGAGCAAAGGAGGTCAAGAGGTATTAGTGGGAAGGGAGGGGCTTGGTGGGAGTGGAGGAGCAAAGAAGTGGTGGTGGAAGAGGAGGAGCAAGGAGCTCAGGCAAGCAATATTTGTTCTGTCCAGAATGGTTACAAACCTTGTAAACGAAATCAGTCCCTGGACAGCTTTGATTTATATTCTCCCACAGCAGATTGGCCTTGGTCTGCCTGACCTTGGTAACATAACAGAGGTCGTATTTGCACACAGAGACTCTTAGTGCAAAAAGGTTTGTTGTTGCTGTTACTTTTTTTTTTTTTTTTAACCATTACATCTAGGAGCCAAATTGCAGCCCAGTTTTCTAATTGGATAGGCACTGGAAAAGCAGAATGGCAAGGACAGAATGACAGGGATGTGTCCTGTTCACACAGTGGATGGTTTAAGAGATGAATGGCAGATGGGTACAGTTGGGCAGTGGCCTCTAGAAGCAGCAGAGCCATGTTGACCTGCATAATCAGCAGCTGTGCTGCTGCAGAGCCACCTAAACATAGCTGAGCTGCATGTGCTGGGGACAGGGGGCACTCAGGCTTTGGCATCAGAGGCAAAGGGGAGCTTTGAAAGGGCCTGGGATGAGAATGAGGAGTTAATTGGCAGATGCCTGCTAGGGGGTTCTTCAAGTGTGTGAGGGGCAGCAGGGAGGCAAACACAGACCTGCTCATCTGGAAAGGTAACGAGTGAGCAGTGGGGACCAGCATCACAGGCTGGCTGCCCACCAGCAGTGGGAATGAAACCTCAGAAGAGATGAGAGCTGATCAGCTGGTCACTCTGCTCAGCTATTACTGCAATAATAGGCTTTTCTTAATGTGAGCTACACAGTTCATCCTTATTTTACCAAATAAAGAGTCATGGCAGCCAGGACTCTGCTTTCTCAAGCAGCAGTAAAGTAGCAGCTCACACCTGTGCTGGGCAGGGCCTTGCTCAGAGCTTTATTGTGGTGTGTAACAAAAGGTATTTCCCTCAAGTGCTGCTGCCTGGCTTCCCAGGCGTGTGCATGGGCACTGGTGGTGGGCAGGGACTGCAGCAGCAGCACAAAGTGTTGTTGCTATTTCTGTGTCTGTCTATCATGGCAGATGCACTTTGGGGTCGAAAGAAAATCTTCATGCTTGTCCATAAAGCCCTTGCTTATGCTGTGCCTCCATTTAGGTACCCCCCTCCCATGCTGTGTGAACCCCTACATGTCCCTTTGGGCTGTGTAACCATAGTGTTTTGGGAGACCACAGAGAAGAAAAATGCATATTTAATTTACAAAAACCCCTATGTATAGTTAAGAGTGCAGTGTTGAAATTTTAGATGGCACTTGAATGCAGCCCAGCGTGCAGGAGCGTGGCTGTGCCCGTTGGTGTGATGGTAGCTGGAGCAAGAAGGGCTGTGCAGGCAGTGTGTGTGTGTTCCCTGAGCAGCTCTCAGCAGTGAAATACTCTGGCACTGCCCTGTGGAAACCACTTGAACCAGCCCTACCTGGAAGGCAGGAGAGGGCCCTCTGGCTCTTTGTCCAGGAGCCAGCTTTGGCACCCCTGGTAAATATAGCTCTTTTGTGTATTGCCACCTGGGGATGAGTGCTGAAGAGAAGGGAGCGGATAACAGAGGAACAGCAGTAGTGGGAAAGCTGTCAACAGTGTATGAACAATGTCCCCAGGTGTCTTGTGAAAGGAGTAATAAGGGAGGGGGGAAATAATCTTGCAGAGTTGAATAGTTTCCTTCAATTTGCAAACTTCTCTCTGTGACAGTTTCTTTAACCCAGCACGTGTTTATCAAAGATTAACACCAAAAAGCCAGTAATTTGTTTTTGCTCAGTAAATCATATTTTCTTTTCTAAAGTAAATGCTGTGTAACTATGTTTAGCATTATGTAGGTTTTTTCCTTGATGATAACCTCGGACAAAAATAATCAAATCTCATGCTTTGGGGATTAATCTGATTTCCTGCAAGGGTATGGATAGATTTTTTTTTTTTTTTGTGTACCACTATACTGGTTTTACTGTGAGAATGGATTATGTCTTTTCCTCCCCCTAAAGCATCAGGTTTTCATCCTCACCAAAAACATAACAAACACCACTCATGGCTAAACAGTGGTCTTCAGCACCAAGCTGTGCCAGCAGGATCCTAAATGTTTGGTGCAGATGGGTAAGAAAAACAGACCTGCAGATGTAAATAGTGTGGGGGATAGGTATGATTATCTTGTCATGTTGTTACACTGGCCAGTATTACTAGTGACAACCCAAGGATTTATGGAAACATTGTAATTGTACTGGGGATCTCGGGAGGCTGGTGTGGAAGAGAGAATGGGACAGGCTGTTTCAGAAGGCTTTAAAGCCCTAAGTCCCGTTCCCTGATTTGGCACAGATTTCCTTCTGACCTTGATTCAGACACTTGCAGTCCATATGTTACTGATTTGAATATCTTTTTAAAATTTTACTCTGAAAGGTCTGATCTGTGACTTCTCTGTGGCTCACTAGTCAAAATGCCAAAGTATTGTGATGCAAATATTTCCCTGTCTTGCAGAGTGAATGCTATCATGAGGTGATGGAGCCCAAGTAAAAGAGGGAGGAGGGAGAGCTGGTGCCCAGCATGGCTGCATCCAGTTGCAAACACTGCCATGGATGGACTCTGCAGGTTATGTTTACTCTGTGGAAAGAGGGCAGTTCTGTTACCCAAATCAACACAGGGATGTGCCCAAGCTTGGGACCCAGAGCAGGGAGAGCTATGGCTGTGCATTTCACCAGTCCTGTCTGCAGCCCCAAACTGGCAACAAATAGGTGTAGTTTACCTTACTGCATTTATATCAGTTTAATAACTTCAGCAGACTGCAGGGCCAGGAACCAACTAGATCAAATGCTGCACTAATACATCTGATTTCTAAATAAATAAAAATAAAAATAAAATTTTCATCACTTCCCTGCATTTCTGGTGAGCCAGGTCCCCCCAAAAGACCCTCAGCACTCTCAAGGTATATCCCTGTCCCTCAGACCATCCCCAGGGTCTCACAGCATGAGCATTGGTGCTCCCCCCTCTCCCCTGTAAATATGTGTATACATACTTTTACAAATACACACTTGGAGACTACAAAGGCAGCAAATGTGATAATGTGATCCAACTGTTCAGTGCTAGGCTAGAAAGAAGTATTTTTCTGCCATTATGTGAAAATTTAGCGTGACTAGAACAGAGTCTGCATTTGATTAGGCAATTTAAGAAATGGAAGAGACTTCATACTGTAGGGCAGTTCTGCAAAACAATTGCTCGGAACATGTTCTAAAATTGGTTTGCCTTCACTAGATTTCCGTGTGTTTCTGCACGACATCTCAAATCAAAGTATGAGCAGTCACGTGGCAAGTGACAACATTTTGGCATTATGGTAAATAAAAGCAGCAGTTTAAACAATTACTCCAAATCCTGAGAAGATGCTGAGACAAATAAAAAACCAAACTAAAACCAAGAAAACAAAACTCCCTATTTACTGTCAGCCTGGGAAAGTCATTTCATAACACATCCTTTTACTGGCATAGTTAATCTTTAATCGTAACAAGATAATAGTAACTGTTAACTTGGAGCTCAAGGTTCCTCCAGGTTTTCATGCCTGCATTTTGTACATGTAATTGATGGTGCCCAGCAAAGGGGCAGAGCACATGCTTTGCATATAGAAATAGGTAACTGGGTGGCCAGCTACCAGATTTGTCGTGCAGAAAAACCAGGACTAGTTAAAAATGTGTTGTTCCCCAGTCTCTGTAGGCAGTATTCCTGCAGGCACGGCTGGCTGACAGTTCCAGCCCTGAGAATGGCATACAGAGAATACCAGCTCAGTGTTTAAGATCTCCCATGTGCTTCTTGCCAGTTGAGTCCTCTCCTGTCTCTCCCTTTGCATTTTCCGCAGCCATTTACTTTCTCTCTGAAGGCAGAGCAGTGACATGCAGCAGCCTTTTCCCCAGCAGCAGCAACTCCAGCCAGCAGTGCTCCAGCAAGGCACAGTGATGAGATGCTGGAGGGGTGTTTGTAGCAGGGGAGAGCAGTGGGTGGAAAAAAGTGATGCTTTCTGGAGTGAGGTTGACAACATTGTCTGAAGCACAGCCTGTTGAACAGCAGATGTGCCCTTTCCACGGTGCAAATCCCTTTTTTCCCCATCTGCCTGCTTGTTGGAGCATATTCCTTCCCCCAAACCTCCCTTCCATTTCAAAACATCCCATTTACTTCATCCAGTAGGCAAATCCTGACCTCCTGGGCTCCAGCCAGGACTCAAATGGGCAGCACTTATCTCAGGATCAGGGCTGCAGCCCTGCTCAGGGGGAAGGCTGCTTGGGCTGCTTTCTGCAGGGCTGGGAGACATCAGGGCTGGCAGACAGCAGGCCCGGGGTGCTGCCAGCACTTCCCTTGGTCTGGCGTCAGCTGGACTTGTGCAAGTTGTGCCCGAGACCTTCATTATGTCCTCACCTGCAAATACTGGCTTAGACCTGTCTCAGAGTTACCTTATCAGATGATGCTTCATCATGCTGAAATGAGTGGCAGTTTTGCTATGTAAATCATGTTCTGCAGGCCTCCAGGAAGAACACTGACTTCCTTCACTTACAGCACTAACCCACATTTATAGCCAACCCTCCTAGAGGGAGGAAAAGTAATAGGTTTAGGTCTAGGTTTTAGGCTTTCAGGTCAAGGGGGGCAATTTGGGTGTTACTGAACCTACATTGAAGCCTGTATGTACTTTGGGAGGTAATTAGGTCTTTGCCATTATGGTTTCAGGGTTCTGCCTAGTTTTCAGGATAAAAGTATTTGGGTCTAAAACACATTAATAAAAAGCATCAGACACCTCTGACAAACTGGGAGCTGGAGGTGTTCAGGACTTCACCCTGATGAGCCACAGCTGCTCTTCCCAGCAGGGTGGCTTTGCTTTCCTTGGGCTGGGGTCAGGGCAGGGTAGGAGTTCCTGCTATCAGAGCTGCCCATGGCCAGGAATGAATGGAGGATCAGTACCCAGAGAATGGGACAAATGTCACTCTACTGACATTGTCTGCACCAGTCCGTGCACTTCCACAAATAAATTTAGTAAATCCTAGGGCAGTCCCAGCTGGGCATGAGCAGTTTGAATTAATGAAATGCTAAAATGGTGAATACAGAACCCTGCTTAAGTTAAAGCACCTTGCACTCCATCACTGATAGCCCAGCCCTGGCAGACTTGCAAGGAAAGCATGTCCTGTAGGAGCTTTGCAAAACTGAACAGATTTGACCATAGATGTGAGCTGAAATCAAAGGTTGGTTTCAGGTGCAGGACTTTCATGTCACCCTTATAAGGGAAGGTAGTTAATATTCAGTCTCAAAAATTAACTTAAAATAACTATAATTGAGGCAATCACCTACAGCTTGCACGGCATTTTATTTCCTTTCCTGCTGAAACTATCTGGTGTTCAAGTAAATTTCTGATCACAGGAGAATTTAGCCTCAAAGTGCTTCTAATCAATCACTAAACACTTGCATCATTAAAAGTCACCCCATCCATTTTGCAAGTTCTGTCAGCTCGTTCTAGAGCAAGAGGGGTGCGCTTGCTGCAACGTTCAAAGCCTGCAAACAACTGAAGTGTAGCTGGCAGTGCCATAAGCCAATTAAGATGAAAGCTGTGATACTCACTGGTAGGGTTTCATCACTTTAATATTAAACTATCTTTTTTTACTTAGGCATAGATCAAGAGGTGTTAATGCAGAATCCTTAAAAGAAGTCAAGTATTATCTTAAAATAACAGACCTGTTATTTGCACTTTCATGCTCAATTAATATCTCAGCTCTAAATATCCTAAATTTTTTCTTCAGAACTGCAGACTTTAAAGTTGTTATAAAAAGTAAGGATGGCTGCATACTGCAAGTTTACATTTGGGAGTACGTTTATAGGACAGAAAGAGTTTTTATTACCTATTCATTCATACTAAATCATGCCTCATGTTCCTGAAAGGGACTGCAAGAATTAATTACCTTTCTTTCATTTTAGCCACAAATATTTCCCTGTGTTTTTTGATAATTAGCTGAAACAATCTGTCACCAAATTCCACAACATGGATTTATCACATCATAGAGAATCTCTAAGATTCAAATGTACAGTAAACCTCTGTGTCAGACATTGCCTTCAGGAACTTTATTGAAGTCAGCCTTCATTAGAAGAAACACATACTGGCATGACATTAAAAAGAATTATAAAGAAAATCACACTTGCATCGATGCTGGCTGTTGTAGCCCTGTTTTGGGAGGACTTACCACACTATAATGCAATTGCATCACTGGAAAACCTATGTATAGATGTGACCTAAAATGGGAATCGAATCCTCTGCCTTTTGTATCATAAATACTAATACAGATTTTTAAGGCAAAAGTTGCATTCCACGTGGAATACTTTCTGGCTTGTAAGCAAATTATTCATCATACACATTTCACACAGTAAGACATAGGAAAAAAAGACCAAGACAAAAAAATAGAGATAGGAAAAAGAATTGTTGTCTCCTCCTCTAGAGTTTGAAGCACCAGAGCCTGGGCCATGCTGGTCTTGTATTTTGATGGTACAGAAAAGCTCCATTTTCATATTTTGATTACAAAAACACACTTTGGCTTGGTTCCCCCAGTGTGGGGCTCTGCTCTGGAGTTATTTTATGCCAGTCACAGCAGTGATTAGGTGCTATTCTGAGTGAATGTTCTGGTGCATCTGTGGTTGCCAGTGTGTACATTTCTACAAGTTTAGGGCTCCCCTGAAGACAGCCTGTACCACCTTCATATATTTTCTGAAAAGATTGACCTGGTCTACAAACTGAAACTGAGCAACACCCTCCCTTTCTGCACTCTGCACTCTCTGGGAGCTGTGTTCTCTCTGCAGCTGGCTCAGGAAGTTGAACTTCTCCCACCTGGCAGTAGTTACCATCAGCAAGTAAACTCAGGTGCAAATCCTTAGCCCCCCTAAAGCAGAGTCATTGCCAGCAGGCTTTTAACTTCATGAAGCCTAGAATTTGAACCTTACCCTTTTCAGGTAGAGTTTTTTAACTGCTGTTAGTAGACCATAAGTGATTTGTACATCAAAAGATAATCCCTGAGGCTGCAGTAAACAAGATTTTTAACCTTTCTATGCTAGCCCTTTGCATCCAAAAAAAATGAGAGAGGTGCTAAACACAAATAAGTTCCTATTCAGACTTTATTTGGGTGCAGGTGGAATCTGTGACTTGCTCTAGCCTGGCCAACAGATCTTTGTTGTTTGACTGTTCTTCTGGTTAAAGAGCTTCAAGGCACTGCTTTGGCCAAGGGCTCAGTGCTCTGCAGCCACTGTCCAAGGGTGCCCTGTGCCCCTCAGCAGGGCTTATTCAGGGGCTCCATGGAAGTTGCTGGGTTTTGCACAACATCAGCTTTGCTCTGCATCAGGGACTGAAGTCTCAGCTGTAGGCCCTGAGAAACATGTTGAACATCTGTGAACAAGCAGCAGTAAAAGACTTCTTTTGTTTTGGCTTAACTTTTATTATTATGCTCAAAATTTCAGAAGGTGCCATCTGAGAGAGACACTAATCAGTGCCCTTGCACTAATTAGTGCCCTCAGGGAGCCATTTGCATGCAGGAAGAAGCAGGACAGCAGGGATTTCCTGATTTGTCCAAGTCTGGTCAGCTGGGATTGTGGGAAGCCACATCAACAGAAATTGTCTGGGCTCAGCGTATTACTAATCATTTCTGCCTGTCCCCTCTCAACATTATGGCAAACTTGTACTTCCAAACACAGAGGGGATCCTTGGTCTCACCTAACAGCCTGAGTCTGGTGGAGGAGGAAGGTGATGTAGTCATTTACTCAGCTTTTTTTATTGCAACCCTTTCCTCCATTCCTTGCCAAACTCTCCACAAGTGAGCTAACTTTTAGGATGCATCTTTTGTTCTGACCTGTCTTGAACTTGAGCCTGGATTTGCTGTACTGCACTCCAGTCTGTGCTTAGCATTTTGAGAAGCGTTTATCATGTTAAGGAGATTTTTTTGAATTTTTTTTCAGTAAGTAGAAGATATTGCATCAGTCTGGTTTGGAGCCATTTTATATGTTGCTTCTCCCCAGCTGGCTGAATGCCCTTTCCCTTCCCCCTTCTCTTTTACGTGGCAGTGCACGGAAAGATGATTGATGGAGCGTCACCAGCACGTTGTCAAAGGCTGGAATAGATTAATGGGCAAGAAACACCAGCCTGTTCCCCTTCATGTGTGATTGTTTGAAGGCAGGATCATATTTTAACAGAAATTATATCCTGCTTCTCTGGATTCCCCCAATCAGGAATTGAAGGATGGGATTTCTATCTGAGATTGAAAGGTGGCAGCCACAAAGAGCCAGTTTATTACTTGGGACAACTGCCTGCCTCCCATCTGACCAACAGCATCTCCCTGAGGCTGCTTGCCTCCTTAACAAGGCAGATTTTTGCCACCAGTTAACATTTACACCTCTAGTTCTTTCTCCCTGCAGACACAACTCATTATGGCACGGGCCACGTGGCCAGAGGAGCTCTCATCTGTAGCCAGCTTTTCACCTGAGGGACACTGCTCAGTGCTGCAGGGAAGGAGCACATCTGACCCCAAGCAGCTCAGAACCTTTCAAAAGGCTTTTTTGGTGGTTGGCCTTGGTCACAAATTCAGCCTTCATCTGTGCCTCAATTCCCCAGCTGCAAAACAAGGATAGCAATATGGTAATTTCCAAACATTGCACTTGCCATGGATTGTTTTCTAGCAGAAATGCTAGGAATGCAATTTGTAAGTGAAATTAATCAAAGACTGGGCTGAATCCTGGCAGGGAAAAATAATCAAACCCAGAGTATGAATGTTTTCTGCATTTTCTTGAAGGTAGACATTGCCAGCATTTCGTAATCAGCTATTCCAGGCCTAACAGCTATTTCAGCATTGTTATTTGCAGTCCCCAGTAGTGGCCTCCACTAAAAGGTTTGAATGTGGCAGGAATTACGTCCTTCACACCAGTCTATCTGTGCCTACCAGAAGGCTACACCTGGCTGTCATAAACCCCTCTTCAAGGGTAGATGGAGCCCATTTTTCAGATTTTCCAGGAAACAGCTGTTCTTCCCAGTTTATTGTCTCTTCAGTGGTTCTGATCTCAAGCCTGTGTCTAACCAGATAAAAGCTGCATTTAAGAACCTCTTGAAGCAGGTGCATTTTCTTTTCATATGTAGCTGTAAAGCAGAGCTACTGTTAATATTCTTTTAATATTTTTACAAACAAAATAATAAAGAAATCTGTACTTGTTGCCTGTGTGGTGAGAAGTGATTACCTGTGGTTTGCTGAGCCAGTGCAGCTCTCTGTGTGCTTCTGCCTTGTGACAAAGGTCTGTGCATCACGTCGGTATTTTCTTTGATAGAGATTTGTGGTAGATGATGTTTAGTCAGAAAAGATTGCTGAACATAACTATTCCTGGCCTGTATGTTCTTGGGGTTCATCTCTGGAGTATCCTGAGAGGTTGGAGGGTTTTTTGGGAAAGACATAAATGTGAGTTTGTATCTGCTCTGGATGCAGCCTCTGGGGAAACACACCCTCTGGATTTACATTTACAAAACTTCACATTCTTTTAGGGAGTTTGATACCCTGCCTGAAATTTGAATCTGTTTGGGAGAACTGATACTTTGTTTACCTTGCATTTCAGTTGTTTCCTGTTTACTTTTGTGACAGTTTGCTGCATGTTGACCATGATAATCATGACCTAAAAAACAAGTTGCCCTTTGACAATTGTGACCTAGAAACAAAAACAAATTGCCTTTTTTTCTGCAGCCATTTCCTGGAGTCCAGAAATCAGTATCTGTCTCTGTAAGGCAGGTTACACGGAAATTTTGTAATTGTTGCCCCAGTGAGTTCTTCCAGATGGAACACTGGAAGGAAAAAAAGACTTCCTATTACATGTCCCAGCTTGGTACAGGTGGAACTTGGACAGTTTGCAAGTTGTGTGCAATTTGAAGCCGGGCCAGGGTCTCTTTGAGTCATGCTGTGGGCCACAAACACCCTCATCTTCTATGCTGACTGCAGCCTACATGTCTGGGAGAGCTTCTTGCTCTTTGGCAATTTGTATTCATTTGTTCTCCAAGAAAACAAGGCTTCAGGGAGGACTTTTACTAAGCACCTTATAGATGTTACTGTGCACCAACTCAACATGCAGTTTATGTGTCTCCACTTTCTCTTTCACTGGAAAAGGAGTGGGCTGGATATTTGGAGCCTGCTTTTCCTTACAAAAAGCCAAAAAAAAGAGATTGTGTAAGCATTAATGATTTGTTATTGTGTCTGGGAGCCACAGTGCTGCAGGACTTTGTTCTAATGGTGCTTTCACAAGAAAGAACTAATTTGACTAACTTTATTAATTCCAGTTTGTTTTAAGTTTGCTCATTAGTAATTTAACGCAAGATGCTTCAGCTGAAGAGGCCATGTCAGGACAAGGAAGAGCAGAGGGAAAGTGCCAGGAATCATTAGTGTTTATTAACCACTGCACTCATCAATCTTGACTAAGAGCACAGCCCATTCGTTCTGGACTGGTGGACTGAGATACAGAAATATCATTAACAGTGGAAAATGCTTCTTTCCAGGTCAGGCTGTAATGGGCAAGCATCCAGACAACACCCCCATCCCCAAATGTTCCCAGCCTTTCAGCTGGTCAACTGACAGCTCAGCAGCCTCTGGAAGGAGGAAGCCCTGCCCCTAGCCAGCCATAGTATCAATTAACAAATACAGCATTTTCATCCCCCATAAGCATTACTGAAAGGCTAAGCATTGTTATGAAGGGGTTTTTTAATTGCTTTTCAAATTATTAAATGATTAATACTTTTGTGATTTGCTGGATCAGGTCTGGCACTTTGTATTGGCAACATGTTCTTCTCACTAAAAGTCTTGAAACATTAAAATGGAAAGGTTTCTCCTTTTTTTTTTTTCTGTTTAGACAAAGAGTTTAATAACCAATTTCAGCAACTGCAAGGCACTGAGCCGATGACTCAGAGCTCTGACCTGTGAGTTGGGGCTGAATGAATGCCTCCAAAAGGTTGGAGGTGGGAATAATACTGCATTTGCCAGGTTTCTAATGAGAAATATGACCCCTGCCCGGTCCACTTGCAGTCATTAAGGATCACATTTCACTTTGAGATGTGTTTTCTTGCATCCTACCCAAATTGCAACTTGAGTAGTTACATTCTGCTCACTAAAATATCCCTGTGGTTTAATTGAAGAAGTTATGTTTGCCTTCCCCTCTTAAAAGCTTTGTTGTATAATGTTGTGGTGCTGCTGTGATCTGTGCTGTCTGATCTACAGAACACACTCACACAGCCCCCAGGTGAAAGCCTCTGAAGCCTGTGACAGTAGGAAATACACTGAGGGGGAAAGTGGCATTTTGGGAAGGTGGTTCAACATTGCATCCCCATTTGAGCCTCTTGCCACCCTTGTGAAGTGTGTGACAACACTGTCACACTGCAGGGACAGCATTTAGCATTACTTTGCACATGTGTAAATCACTGCACAAGGCAAAGCATCAGGTGCCTGCTCCTGGGCATCAGGTCTGTGACAATGGCACGTGGGACTGAGTGCCGTGATGGCACAGCCTGGGAACATTAAAACACAGCAGGGATGTTCAGACACATTGTGTGTGTCATGACGTTTTGTGGATGAGATTTAGGTATTTTATGGGAGAAAAGGGTTTGTGTTGGATGACATTTAGTGATTGAGGGGATGGAAAAAGATTGCAGTTTAATTAAAATTCTAATCCCAAGTTTGACAATTTTTCTTGCCAGGTCAGCAGCCTGTTTGTACTATTTCTGATTCTGTGAATTAAATGGGCTGACAGTCATCAGCTTCTTCAGAAATGCCCATAAATCCAGCTAGAAATTAGCAAACATCACTGTGTTTCAGAGCAGCTTGGAGCAGGGCTGTGGCACGCACAGTTTCCTGTCACTGTCCCCTGCTGCCAGTGCTCAGATCCAAACGAGACCCCTCTGGAGCAGCAGGAGGTGGTGTGGGTGTCCATGCTGCTGCAGGCTCACGCTGTGTCCCTGTCCCCAGGTGGTGGAGCAGTGCTGTCCCCTGTCCCCAGCCATGAGGCTGCCGGTGCTCTGTGCCTTGGTGACGCTGCTGAGCCTGTCCCGCTGCCGCGCCGTCAGCTTCCCCGAGGACGAGGACCCCATCAATGTGGTGGACTACCACTGTGAGTGATCTGCAAGTGCTGCTCAACACCAGGGAAAAAGTTCTAATGTTCATTTTCTTTTCCTTGCCCCCCCCCACCCAGGAAATTAAAAAAAAAAAACCTGATTCCTTTCAAATTGAAATGTGTTTACTGGCTTTGTATCTTTAATAGAACACTTAATCATTTTCTTAAAAAAGCAATCAGAAATACAGCAATAACTTCAGGAAAAAGAACATTTGCTGACATTAGCCATCTTTTCCTCATTTATATTCAAGACATTACTCAAGGAATTTAGTTTAAACCCTTCTACACCTAGTATATACAGCTAATCAATGCCATATATTGATTCTTTAGCTCCATAATCCTGAGTGATGGTGTAGCCCATTTTTACTTGCAGATTCAAGGCAATATCCAGTATTTAGAGGACGCCCTTCAGGCAATGAATCTCAGCACAGACTGGACTTCCAACTAATGTTGAAAATTCGAGACACACTTTATATTACTGGCAGGTAATTTTCCTTCACTCAGTTCATTAGATTAAAATTCTTTTCTCTTCTGATTTTGCATTTATGTGTAAAATTCATTTAGAAAAATGTGCAGAATATGATAAAAATTAGAATTGGGGCAGAATTTCCCAGAGAAATATACCATATCTATGGCCAGTGCATGAAAATTGGATTTGAAGGCTGCAGTTACTGTAGTTAAGCTTAAACCAATGATCAAATGCTCTTTTCCCTCTTTTATATTACTGCCCTGCCTGATAAAAACCTCTCCTGATCATTTGAAACTTGGACTGACACATCAGGGCTGTAGGAAGTGAGGATAACACACTTGCATATTTACAGCCCAGGTTAGACCTCAGCAGAACAGGCAGACAGGTGTGCACAGCTGGACACTGCAGGTGCTGTCTCAGGACCACATCAGTAAAAATCGAAGCCACCCCATGTTACCCATGAACAACCTTCTCCCATTTGCATTCAACACAGAAAATCCATAAGCATTTCATAGGAGTTGCTGAAAATAGATTTATCTTACTAAATAAAGAGGCACAGAATTAATGAATTTACTGCTGTCTTTTTACAGGGACCAGGTTTACACTGTAAACTTAAATGAAGTTCCAAAATCAGAAGTTATCCCAAGCAAGGTGAGCAGATGCCTGGTGGAAAGGGAGAGATGTTCTCTTTGGTTTTAATGGGTTTTTATTAAGAATTTGCTGTGACAAGGAATTCAAATGTTCCTTTCTGGTCTGCTTTAACAGAAATTAACATGGAGATCAAAACAACAGGACAGAGAGAACTGTGCTATGAAAGGCAAACATAAAGTAAGTTTAGGACATTATAGAAAAACTACACCAATATTTATTATATACCTGGACTTTGTGATTAATACATCTTACTCTTTTTTCAGGATGAATGCCATAATTTCATTAAAGTCTTTGTTCCAAGAAACGATGAGATGGTGTTTGTCTGTGGAACAAATGCATTTAACCCTATGTGCAGATACTATCGGGTAAGAGAACTGAAGATGTCATTTATCTGTTACTGGTTTTGCTTGCACTGGTTATGCCATAGCAAATACATCCAGTGTGCTTCAAGGTGAAATAAAAACAGACAGAAGCCAATGTGCTGAATTAAGTTTTGTGGAAAGAGAATGTTTTGCTTTTGTGCCAGTGCACAAAATAGAAATGACACTATCACCCATTTATTTTTCTTCTCTAGTTGAATACATTAGAGTATGATGGGGAGGAAATTAGTGGTTTGGCAAGATGCCCATTTGATGCCAGACAAACCAATGTCGCCCTCTTTGCTGGTAAGAACTTTTACTTGTAATGAGTCTAAATGATTAATGACACCAAAGGAGACAGAGAGCTTTTAAAGCAAGCACAGGAAAGCTAAAGGTGTCATGGTGCCCCTGCTCTTAAATTTTTTAAAGGGCCTCCAAAGGATTAGAAGCTGACCTGTTAATAAATAGGTTACAGCAGTCTGGGGAAGTGTGACAGTAAAGAAATGGGGGAAAATACAGGCTAGTCAGGATTCTCTAGATTATTAAAGGCCTCTTAATACCATGTCTTCAACTTCCATTTTAGATGGAAAATTGTATTCAGCAACAGTAGCAGATTTCCTGGCGAGTGATGCTGTTATTTATCGCAGCATGGGGGATGGATCTGCCTTAAGAACAATAAAGTATGACTCCAAATGGATAAAAGGTAATTTGGGGAGTATTTTCCCATACACATGGCAAATGTCATTTCAGTGGCACAGGTCAGGTTATTCACAGCTAGGCTGGTTTAAACATATGCTATAATGTCAGCATGTATGAGGCTTTCAGAATATTAAAAATCTGCATTATGCAAAAAAATCCAGACAAAATTTTTGTTAAATGATTCAATAAATGAATTTGCAGTAACAAAATACCTTAGCTGAAATACAATTTCTGTGGGGCCATTAAGCTAATGCTAAAGACTTCATTTAAACTCCAGTGCACCTGTATTTGGGCATCCTAAAGTATCTGGAAGACTGGAGCTCTCATTGGCTGGTGGGGACCTGGGGAGGAGCCACCAGGTCTCACAGTGTCACTGTCTTGTGCCCACTGAGCAGTTCTTGGAACTAACTGCTCCTTGCTCTTTTTCTTACAGAACCACACTTCCTCCATGCCATAGAATATGGCAACTACGTTTATTTCTTCTTCCGAGAAATTGCTGTAGAGCACAACACTTTAGGCAAGGTCAGTATCGTCACCATGAGCGTTGAGTCACAGCACAAAGAGCTCATCCTAAAACAGCATCAGGAGCTAGCACAGTTCATAATATGAAGGAGAAACTAGGACAAAATTTGCACAGTTTTACCAGAGTTTTATAATTTACAGGGAGGAGGGAAGAAGAGAACTAGAGCAGTGCATTCTTCAACCAAAAAGCTGTTTCTGTTCTCCAGGCCTTGCTGTTAGTGAGCTCACTACAGGTGTCTTTCAATGTGCTGTTGTCTTAGTGCTGCTGTTGCCTTAACTCTCGTGCCAAGTACTGGAAAAGCTGAGGGTGTTTTCATGCTTATTAAAGAAACAAAAGAAAACAACACAAAAGGAGAGTTTCAAAGAAGTTTCTCCAATGTCCCTGGATATTGAATAATTCAGTCATGCCAGTACAGAGTATAATACTCATGCCTCACCATGGAAGGATATTCTACAATAAATTATTAAATCCCTTACACATGGTTAATTGAAGTCTTTAAGTCTCATTAACAATATGATTTTGAAGGCGAAAAGGGTGGGAGCAAACTGTGGAGATGCATTTGCTTGGTGATACATGAAGATGCCTGTGTACTATGAGCTGACTGAACACCATTTGCTTTCATCTTTGTGCAGATAAATGGCAGTTTCCTATTAACAGCATTATCTTGGTGTTTTATTAAGAGCTCAGAAACAAGCACTGTTTCCCTTGCATCTCTCAAGCCTCTCTCCCTTTTTGTTTTTTTTTGCCTTCTGCAGGCTGTGTATTCCCGTGTGGCACGCATCTGCAAAAATGACATGGGGGGCTCCCAAAGGGTCCTGGAGAAGCACTGGACATCCTTTCTGAAAGCTCGGCTCAACTGCTCAGTTCCTGGGGATTCATTCTTCTACTTTGATGTTCTGCAGTCTATCACAGACATAATAGAAATCAATGGAGTGCCCACTGTTGTGGGTGTATTCACCACACAGCTCAACAGGTAAGAGATAAGCAACCTTTCATCAAAGGCAGATCTCGGCTTCTCTCTTACACTGAGATTGGTGCCATTGTAATCTGAGTTCTTGAAACTATTTTTCAAATTTTACAGCATCCCTGGTTCAGCAGTGTGTGCTTTCAGCATGGATGACATTGAGAAAGTCTTCAAAGGGAGATTTAAAGAACAAAAGACTCCTGACTCTGTTTGGACAGCTGTTCCTGAAGACAAAGTTCCAAAGCCAAGGTAAAAGGTTCTTACTGATGATGTCATGACATTGTCCCTATAAAGAGCTGCCTTAAATCAGGTGCATTCCTGAGTGCCTTGTTGGGTAAAACCCGAAGCAGACCTTGATACTTCAGCCATAAGGATGCTCATTAACCGGCTGCCTTCTCTCATTAACTAAAATATCAAGAGGAAAAAATATTGTTCTCATTTCAGGCCTGGCTGCTGTGCAAAACACGGCCTAGCAGAGGCTTACAGAACCTCCATTGATTTCCCAGACGAAACTCTCTCCTTCATCAAGTCTCATCCTTTGATGGACTCAGCTGTTCCCTCAGTCACTGAGGAGCCCTGGTTTACCAAAACACGTGTCAGGTATGACAGTTCAAAGTAACACCTGTGAAATGGAAAACAAGAGAACTTGCTGTTAATGATGTGCCTTCTGGTCTTGCTAGATACAGATTGACAGCAATTGCTGTAGACCACGCTGCTGGACCCTACCAGAACTACACAGTCATGTTTGTTGGCTCTGAAGCAGGAGTAGTACTTAAAATCTTGGCAAAGACCAGGCCTTTTTCTTTGAATGACAGCATATTACTGGAAGAGATTGAAGCATATAATCATGCAAAGTAAGTATTAGCAGAACATCTAAGCTCTTCATCTATACCTAGCTAAAAAAGATTGTGGTAAACTAGCTCATTATCACCAACATCACTGCTTGTTTTTAATTTCATCGCGTTCCTCATGTTGAATAACCTGAAAGTATTTGGTCACTTGCCATTTTGCATGGGTCCATTGAACAACCTAATTCCACTCCAGTGACGTCAGTGACATGGTCTAATTCTCCTGCAAATACTTCTGAAACATCAGAAGTATTTGGTGATGTTAAAAAGAAATTATCTGTGCTTATCTTGAGGGTTGCTCAAGAGTGGCTGATAGTGTATAACATATATCTGATCATTTAAACTTGTTTATTTTTTGGCACAAAGAATTTGGGAGTGGAAGCATTCCAATTAGACTCTACAGCCATCCAATGCAGGATTCCTCTTCTGCTCTCTCATGATATTTATGCTGACTGAGAGAACAAATAAAACGGATTTGGAATTTTTTTCCTACATAGTGAACTTCTCACCTAGCTGTTAGCAGGAGCCAGAAGCTAGCATTTGATAACTCAGAGGTTTGTTTAGCAACATCTCAGCAGAGTTGTAGGTTACATTAATGTATGTGAAAAGTTTCTGTTCAGTAGCTACGCAGACAATAAATAAAATGTTTACTGCACAAACTATTATAATTACTAAAGCAGTGGCCTGCCCTTGTTTTTGCTGACCAGGTGTAATGCAGAAAGCGAGGAGGACAGAAGAGTCATTTCCCTCCAGCTGGACAGAGACCACCATGCTCTGTTTGTGGCATTCTCCAGCTGCGTCGTTAGAATTCCCCTGAGCCGCTGCGAGCGCCACGGGTCCTGTAAAAAGTACGGCTTCCTTCCTGAACTCACCCCTAAAGCAAGGGCACCAACATTTCTTTGGAAGGAAGTAAAAAATGCATGATTTTTTGGGGTTTTTCTCTTGCAAGGGCATGTATTGCTGCACGGGACCCGTACTGTGGCTGGTTAGACCATGAGGCGTGTGGAAGAGTGACACCAGGCATGCTGTAAGTACTCCTTCTCAAGTTAGGCCAGCATCTCTAAATGTGCTTTACAGACCCCACGAGCTCATGCCCTGTGCCTCTTCCCTTGCACACAGTTACTAAATCTCTGGTTTTTTAAAGATTTTTTTTCAGTGCACTGTATATGTAAGAGAACAGAATGCTAAATCTGGCCTAATTCTGGAACCTCTGGGTGAAGACTTGCTTTCAGTGGGAGTTTTACATGTGTAGGAGGACAGGCAGACCTGTGGGAAGAGCAGTTGTAAGCAGGAAGGCAAGCAATTGCAGCCTGCAAACCTGAGCAGCTCCAAGAGGACAGGACACAGTATCCCCCTCCCAGGCATGCTCATGGTCAGGGCACCAGCAATTGCAAATATGAAAGCACAGGATTCACAGTGGGAAGAGCACAGTTGTGCCTCTGCATTGGAGCTGGGGTGCTATATATGCATACCAAAGGCATTTTGCACAAATCAAGTCTGTAATATATGGTGCACTAGCAGCTGTATCTTAAAAAGAGGCCTTTGTAGCAGGCCAGTGCAAACTTTAACTGGTATAATTGGATGGTTGTATCTAAACCCAAGAGCATGCCCAGTGGAGAAGACATGATGTAGTTGCTAAAAAACCAGGATTTTTTTCCTTCTATTTCCTGGCATAAGCACACAGAGATAGTTTTAAAGCCGGACTATCCTGTACATTTTGTACAATCCTTTGGGCCATACACTGTCTGTTGTGTATGTTTCCATCTGCTGCTTCCAGAAAAAAAAAAAAAACAAACTCCATTTATATCCTTACTAATACTGTTAATTGCAGGTTCTCTTTGTTTGTTTCATACAACCACAGCATTGGAGGATACCTACAAGATGTCGAATACGGCAACACGGCACAGCTTGGGGACTGCCATGGTAAGGCACAGTCACTGCTGCTCCTTTGGAATGTCTCACCATAGTCTGTGGCCACACCTCACTGTGGATGTTAAATTTCTGATGAGCTTTTCAGTAACATGATGAACACATCATCTGGTGTTACTGTGAATGTTCACAAAGCTGAGCTTTTTAGTCCTGGGTGGCAGAGTTTTTCTCTTTCCTTCACCAGTTTACAGCTATTTGGGGTCTACAGCAAAGTATTGCAGAATTTATTTTTTGTAACCAGTGATATTTTAGTTTTTATTTTCCATTACTCAGGTTTGAGATCTTTTGCTTTCTTTTTGTTACTTTTTACTGATTACTTGTTCCTTTAATTCTTTTAGAAATTTTGCCTACTACAGCTACACCAGATTACAAAATATTTGGCGACCCAACATCTGGTTAGTTTTTTTTAATTTTTTTGAATTAATGACCTTTACTTTCCTTCAGTTCAGCATTTTCAGCCCTTTTTTCCTTCCTTTTGCACAGTTGGCAATCCTCCATTTTTGTGCTTTTACTCATGTTCCCACTGATGGTAAAGATAGTCAGACTCTTCTCACTCAGCACTTCACCCTGTGTAGCCGCATGTTAACAGCTCATTATTTATTGAGACATCTTTTATTAAAGAGCCTGATTAACATAGATGACATCTTCACTGCACGAAGTCCACTAAGCTTTACTCTTGGTCCCAGCCATGCGTTTGTGAATGCCCCTCTTGGTCATCTCTAGTAGATGAATGGCAGAACTTCATCATCTTCCTCCTTACCTCTCCTTTTCTCTTTTCCTTCTTTCCCAGCAAGCTTTTTGCACAAATACGCATTTTCTAAAATGTGTATTTCTTTATTTTTGAAATGCTTTAAGTAGTTGATGCTAATGGAAAAAAATTTAACATCACAAACTGTTTAGCTGAATGAGAAATTGTGTAGACAAAAGTGGCTTAGAAAAAATGTACATCCTTTTGTCCTCCAGTGATTTTTTTCTCATAATGTGTTCACCACCAGCCCCTGGTGTTCAGGGACACCCAGTGCTCCTCTGTTGAACTCAAGAGCAGAACCTGTGTTGACTTCAACAGGAGCAAGACTCAGCCCTTATTTTCCAGTCTTTGCTTTTGGAACTTGGGTCTTTGCTTTCAAACCAAGGGCACATTTCTGACTGACAAATAGGAAATTAATCTATTTGTATGTTGAATTTCTAAGAGTGCAACAAGAACATTATTTGTGCTTTGGTTTCTGACATTTTCACTTCTGTAACTTGACAAGAAGTAACGTTTGAGACAAACATTTTCCGGATCTATTTACCCACAATGCACATTAGAGACTCATAGAGACTTTCCTTAAGGAAAAACAAAACAAAACTGTCACACAGAAATGCGGCCTGGCTTTATGAGTGTTTATCAACTGAATTTTCAAAGTGATACTTTATGACACAGATACAATTGAACCTTATTTTCAAGTCCTGAATGAGTGTGCTTTTGAAGTACATTTCTCAAGTCTCCTCTTGAGCTGCAGACCTTCCCGCCTAAACCTACTGGGACAGTGAACACAAAATACCCAAGGGTGCAAATGAGACTGAACTGTAAACCCAGTCTCATGAGTTTCCTCCTCTGCATTTACATGTAGGCTGTGGTGGGTCTGTTCAGCAAACATATTGCAGAGGAGCCAGAATCTCTGCAGCATTGTTCCTTAGGAACCATTACAAAATAGAGGTTAAAAACATTCCTTTTATCCCCACCTGCAGAAATGGCTCATTCAGCAGTTCCTGGTATACCATAATAGCAGTAATGGAGCTGATCTGGTTTCTCAGGCATAACCTGTCATGACTGTGTATTGTTCCAAGTAACTTCTTTTTTTTTTTTTGAAGATGTTTAAAAGGCAGCCAAGTATGTTGTCTCCAGTGAAGAATATAGCAATTAAGTAGACTAAGTTGTGCTTTTCATCCCCACAGTTGCTTACTTTAACTTTTGCACTGCTTTCATGGTTGACTTCTCTGGCTTTTTGGCTAGCAGCTGCTGAAGTGTAAATGTACTATTTTCATACTTCCAGTTTTGAAGTAATTGATTTTAATCAGCCATCTGTACTTCTGCAGAATGTAGGGGGGGGTCGCAATTTTCTCTGACATGCAACTCCCATAAAATACTGTGTCCAGCTATAGCTCAGATGTGCCATGAAACACATTAATAAAAAATCTGTTTGCCACCACAGACATGGAGTTCTCCTCAGCTTCCATTACCACAATGGCAAGTATCCCAGTTATATCACCTAAAGTGATTGGTTCCTGGAAACCTAAAGTGACTGGCTCTCGGAAATTTGTAGTTCAAGATGACCCAAACACTTCTGATTATTCTGATCCATTATCAGGTGTCCCAAAGGGTAAGGCCTTACCAGGGAATACATTGCAGCTGAATGGAAACCTGATAGTCTCAGCATTGTCTAAGGCTTAAGTTAAATGGAACAGCCATGATTGTTGGGCTCTATTTTACACCCATTTCCTGTGAATATGCAGACAGTGCAATCATGTTTTTCATACCTACTTATCCCATGGACAAAGTGCTGCTTAGAGCTTATAATGGGAAACAGAGAGAAGCTCAGCCTTTTAATCCTGTGGTGGTCCAAAACTCCCATTGAAATCAGTGGCAGTTCTGGATACATTAAAAAATTATCTTCAATACCTATCTGCACCTCTGTTTATTGTTTTCAATCCAGTCTAGTTTGGCTTAGACTGTTAGTCCTCATGAATGGTTGCTTCTGTTTTGGGTTTTTTCATTTGGGTTGGAGGTGGTGGCAAAACAGAACATAAAGCAGAGGTCCATGAGAGATCCATGTTGTTCAATGGGGCATATCCCAAGCTCTGGTTGCCTGGAACATGTTCTTGAAGAACAGGGGTCAGAGTAAGAAAGTGCTGAATTTTTATCGTCTGGATATGAGCATCAGTTTAGAGATGATCTCAGTACATACTGAGACATGCAGAGGTTTTAAGCTGAGCACAAGAAGAAACCCATTCTGCCTGTCATTCATCTTTCTCTAGCCATTCTTTCAGCTAAGTGAACCTTTGATTAGGCTCTTATGGCAACTGAGACTTTAATTCAATAGGACTATTGCAGTCAACCACAGAATCGAGGAGCTTCCAATCCCATAACTAAAATTTAACACAAGTCTTTCTCAGTGCATAGCACAGCAAGGTGACAGACATGTTTGCACAATTCTGTATTTACTTAAAAATCTCACCAGCCAAAAACCATTTCTGTTTTATTACCATTCACCAAAACATATCAGGTTTCCTATCAGCCATTATGGCCGTGCATTTGTCATTTTAATTTGTTGCGGTTATTTTCTGTTTTGCTTTAAGTTTTTATTATCATCTGCTCTTGGTTCTGAATCACATTTTGTGTCATACCTATTAGTGCACTTTACTCATGTCTTCCTTCTGCTTCTGCACAGTGCCATTAAAACCTGTAACCCTGAACATTAACAATATTCAAAGGCCTTGCCTCTAACAAAAAGTGGCTCTGTTCCTTCCCTCTTGCTCTTTCATTTTAACATCTCCTGGGATAGCAACAGAATTACTTTCATTAGAAACTAACATTGTCTTAGCTGCAAGATGTCTGTGGTTGCTTTAAAAAATCTAAAAAAATCAAAGGGAGCTTGTTAATACCCAAATAAAAAATTAATCAAATATTCAATTTCTTGATCTAAGCTAAAAGTTTCTAAATTTTAACATTCTCTAATAACTTAACTTAAGTTGTTTTTATAATGTTATACAAGTATTTATCTTTGTTATTGGTAAAAATATAAAAATCAGTGCTCTTACAGAATCACATTATCTTCAAACTTGGACATGTATAAGGAGTGCAGGTGTGCCCCTCCAGGACTAGCAGCCTGGGAGTGGTTTACAAGTTTTCTACTGTATTACACTAGCGTGGCTGTAGCAATGCAGTATATATATGTTATACATTTTTACACGACATTTGCATAATCCTGTCTCTCCTTTGATACTGATTTATGAGTTGGGCAGGAAAGTGAGAGAGAAATCCATCCATGAGTTATTAATTGCTGTCTGGCCCAGTAGGACCTTCTAACCTCAATTTTCCAGCAGAAATCATTAATGTTAATAACATAAGGCCCCTATTTGTGAGCCTTAAAGGAAATTTGGGGACAGGCTAAACAAAACTTAATATAAGTAGAGAAGCTGAAACAAGCATTCCTCATTATCAGAGAAAATGGACAGTTTTCATTTAGCCTTGTCAGTGCACACACAGTCATTTTATAGTTTTTATAAAATTATTTGCATTCACTGGTGGAGTAGATTGCAAGATCCTACTGAGTTACACCAACACCACAGCCAGAGCACTTAAAAACACTTAATAGACACTTCCATGAGGAAGGCTGCCTTCTTCTGAGATGTGTCAGTATGAAATACCTGTAGATTTATGATATCCTGCCTGTCTTTTGCAGGTGTGAGGTGGGAAGTCCAATCAGGAGAGTCCAACCAAATGGTTCATATGAATGTCCTAATCACTTGTGTCTTTGCCGCTTTTGTGCTGGGAGCCTTTATCGCGGGAGTTGCCGTTTACTGTTACCGGGATCTATTCGTACGGAAATCCAGGAAAATCCACAAAGATGCAGAATCGGCTCAGTCCTGCACTGACTCCAGCGGGAGCTTTGCCAAACTCAATGGGCTGTTTGACAGTCCTGTCAAGGAGTATCAGCAGAACATTGATTCTCCCAAACTGTACACAAACCTGCTGACCAGCAGAAAGGAGTTGCCTCCCAACGGTGACACCAAGTCCATGATGATGGACCACAGGGGCCAGCCTCCAGAATTAGCTGCACTTCCAACTCCTGAATCGACACCAGTTCTTCAACAGAAGACTCTGCAGGCTATGAAAAGTCAGTCGGACAAAGCTCACGGTAACCTCAATGCTTCACGAAAGGAAACTCCACTAAAAAGCCCTCAGTTTTTTCCTTCTAGTCCTCCACCCCACTCTCCTCTAAGTCATGGACATATTCCCAGTGCTATTGTTCTTCCCAATGCTACCCATGACTACAACACATCTTTCTCAAATTCTAATGCGCACAAGGCAGACAAAAAGATGCAACATATGGATCATCCACTTACAAAATCATCCAGCAAAAGAGACCACAGGAGATCTGTTGATTCCAGGAACACCCTGAATGATTTTCTGAAACACTTAAATGAAACTACTAATAATCCCAAAGCAATTATGGGAGATATCCAAGTGGCCCACCAGACTTTAATGCTGGATCCAATGGGCAATATGTCTGAGATCCCACCTAAGGTTCCCAACAGGGAGGCGTCTTTATACTCTCCTCCATCGACCCTGCCGAGAAACAGTCCCACAAAACGAGTGGACGTTCCCACCACTCCTGCAGTACCAATGACCTCTTTGGAAAGGCAGAGGGGTTATCATAAAAATTCTTCACAGAGGCACTCAATATCTGCCCTTCCTAAAAACTTGAACTCACCAAATGGTGTTTTGTTATCCAGACAGCCAAGTATTAATCGTGGGGGGTACATGGCTCCCACGGCAGGCACAAAGATGGACTACATGCAAGGGACGCCTGTCAGCGTTCACCTCCAGCCTTCCTTGTCCAGGCAAAGCAGCTACACGAGCAATGGCACCCTGCCTCGTACAGGAGTAAAGAGGACACCCTCCCTAAAACCTGACGTGCCACCAAAACCCTCTTTCGTCCCTCAGACGACGTCAGTCAGACCACTGAACAAATACAGCTACTAGGACATGTCTGTGCTAAAGTGAGTGTGGCATTGACCTGTACAGGTTATGAAATGATGTTGTGGTAGACACATAAGGCAGACTTGCTTGTTGTTAAGGAGAACAAAGTGGCCAAAGAAACTGTCTTTACTTGAGCAACATCTGTGTCTTGCCACATGTAGCTGTAGCAAGACTTCGTGTACTTGCTACAAGCAAACACAAAAAAAAAAAAACAAAGGAAAGTGCTGGTCATTACATTTCTTTTGTTTGGAGCTAAGGAGACATGTAGCACAAGGGGGTGGGGGCTACGTTACTGTTCTAAATAGCTAAAAAACAGTTGTTGGGAAAAAACCAGTAAGCAAATACTTGAAAAATGGGTTCCATTTTAGACTGCCATTAAGTGTGGTCATTCCCATTAAATGTGAACATTTTACTATGTATGCATTCACCTTGCCTCTTGCACAAATGTCAGAAAATGGTAATGTCTCGATGAATAGCTGGGTTAATAATCAATTTGCTGGAATTAAGTCTCTGGCCCAACTGTAGCATTATTTTTTTCTCTCCATGTGTGTGGCATTTTGTTTTTGCCACAGATAAAGCTGTGCGTGTGTGTGGATGTGTGTGTGTACTGTACACACTAGGATGTACTTAGATTCCCATTGCATCTTTTATGCTGTGGAATTGTTTACATTGAGCATGACTGAACAAACAGATGACTCTGCCTTCTGCAGCCCGCTGGGTTCAGCTGGGAGCCAGCTCGGGATGAACTGCGCATCTCTGACAGCCTCTGAGGGGAACGCCTGCATCAGAGTCACCCAGTCACAGAGTGCAGACCTGGTTAGCTCTCCATAACTCTGTTATGCTGCTATTATTCAGAGCTGTGCATTTCAAATCTAGTGTTTTGGGCTGGAATGGGGGGAGTTTTACTGTGTTTCCACAGTGCCTCCATCCAATACCTGGCCACTGTGAACCTGAGCCCCTGTACTCACTGAGGGCAGCTAATGGTCAGTTCACTTGGCAAACGCCTGTGTAACTGGAGAAGGTCACGTTTTTGTTGCATTTAATAATGCCCTACACACTGATAGACTCTTGTCAATAAAAAAGGAGAAACATTAATTGGCCTGGCAGAAGCAGTCTGTGAAAACTCAACAGTAGTGCAATCAATTTGTTTTTGTTGTGTAAAGTAAGGTTTGTTTTTTTTTTTTTTTTCCAAAGTCATGCAGGTAATGACAATATTCTGTAAATATTATGTGTGAGTTTACCTGAATCTGTGCATTTTGTGCCTTATTCATGCAAATGATAAAAGTACTAAAAAAAAAATTAAATCTGTCAAGTGTTCTCACTATAGCACATATCTCCTGAGTGCCAGTTGTAAAACCTCTCAACAGCACCCAAAAAAATAAAAGATAAAACACAAGAATAATTAATGGTAACTAAAGGCAGCCTACAATCCAAGAAGACAGCAGCATTAAATCACCTTACCATGATAAACATTCCACTCCAGCTCTCTGAAGGATCAAACAGTTATAATGTGAAATCAAATGAGGTTTCTAGGGTAATGGAACACCTGCTAAAGTTGTGTAAGCTATTTAGTAGGGTTTACAGTATCCACTTGCAGCTGATGTTCAACACAGATGGCTATTTTAGCTTGCAAACTACACACTACCACATTGTTTATTGAACATAACTATAGAAATAACCATGGCAGAGGAATATTCATGAATTAGTGGGACAAATAACTGCAATGGGTTTCAGAGACGGTGGAGATTTATGTTATGTGTTCAAAAGGGAGAAAAGGTTAGTCACTAAAAACTGGATCCCTGTTACAGAATAAAGAATAAAGGATAGAAGTAGTCATTTTTTCTTGTAAGGCTGTAAGGGACATTTATTTCCTGAGACCTCTGGATCCAAAATCAATGATCTTTCTTCCTAAATACTTCTGTCTTGCAACTAAAACACTACAGATTAATAACTATTAAAATGTACTCAGCTGTCAGAAGACACCAACTGATCCGAATTCACTTTACAAATATTAATACAGACTTGTGTGACCCGGAAGATAAATGTATGTGAACCCTGATAACCTCCTGTAACATTGTGCTGCCTTGTAGATGGTAATGTGAGTTCTCTCAGTATTTATGTTGAAATTTCTAACATTCAACCTAGTCCTTATTCTGTTAATTTAATAATAAAAGATGCTTTATCCATTTGTGCAAAGGTAAACGCAGATTGTATCTTTTTTAATGGTACGGCATAAAAAAGTAACCCTTAAATGAAGCTGCTCTATTACTATAGAGTACTTTAACATGTATAGATATCTTGTAAACTTGTATTGTGGATGTGTAAATAATACGTTCTTTGGGTTTTTAACACCGCATGTAAAGTCAAAATAAAATATTCCCATGTACTGATTGTGTGATTTCATTCTTAATGCAGATGTGCTGTGGGGTTACCGTAGGGGAGAATCCCTGCTTGCCTCCAGCAGCTCTGGAGGAGGCATGGAGCCTTGGCCCTGCAGAGCTGGGGTGACACTCACCAGGGTCCTGGGTGTCCCTGGGGCACAGGCAGCTGTGTAAAGACATAATGTCAGAGGAACCCGGGTGTGGTGGCAGAGCTGGGTACCGAGGCAGGGCTGCCCACACAACACCAACATCACGCTCTGAAGCTGATCCCTGGAGCTCCATCCAGGTTTCAGCTGGGCTCTGGCTCCTGCAAACCTTTCTTATTAATGTCCAAAAAATAGCAACTTTGTGCAAATACAGTACAGTTTTGAAAGAAGTGTGTTCCTTCCAAAATGTAGATTACAAAAGACAGAACTAATTCCCTGGCAAATTAATTGCTGACTCACATAGCAGAACATTCCTAAATACTTATAATTAATAACTGAAACTCACATTTTAGGCAGACAGTTAAAGCTCAACAGCAAAATAGATGCTGTATATTTCATATATGCTAACATCCCACACAATTTTAAAATAATCAAGGTAATTTAGTATCAGAAAACAAATAATAACATTCTTTTAATTAAAAGTTGATTTTAGATAGTGGATAAAAACGATTTTTTTAAAAGATTATGCTGTCAAGGTATTAATCATTTGAAATTGCAGTGCATGTTGTAACACTACAATGGCACCTAGATATATCTTACCAAAAAAAAAAAAATCTGAAAGAAAAAGAAATATGGTGCTTAAAAAGTTCCAAAGCTATAATGGCTCAATATATATTTTTCTAGTACTAAAGAAAATTTCTATATTTTTTATTAATATGGGGTTTTCTTCACTGGGTATCTTCATATATGAGAAGCATCATCAGACACATACAGCACTCATAACATGCTGCTTTCCCACTTTAAAATTAACTATGCCTTTGACATCAGTGTCAGGCAGTGTGGCCAAAGGCTTTCCCTCTGTGGAGGGGCTGTACCTACTTGAGTCATCATCAGCCAGGCATTAAAGGTCATCATGAGAAAATTACAAACAGCTGGTTTAGTGATGTGTAAATGTGCATCTGCAGCACTAATCCTGGGATTTTTTTTTGCTCAGAAAATGTATGTGTTTTATCTAAAATGTGTCAAGTGACTATTTTGTGGAGTTCCATGGTTTGGTCTGTATTGAACCAGCCTTCCCTTAACCAGTGATGTGGTGCAGCCAGACCATCATCTCCCAACGTGCTCTGTTGGGCTTCATGGTGCATGCAAATGCTGCAGAATTCCGTGAAAATAAATATTAGGAATTTGTTACAAAAATAAGTGCAAGAAAACTCTGCATTGCTAACAGAGATGGCTTGTATCTAATGGTGATGCCAAAGCAGCCATCTACAGAAGCCCCATTCTGAAAGGGAACTTCAGCAATAAGGAAAAGCTGAGCAAGAAAACAACAGTTTTTCTCCTCCAGTGATTTCCTGGGTCAGCCAGTTGGTTTTAAGCATCCTGAGGTCTCTCTTGAAGAACAATCTGAAGCCACGGGTGATAAAGGAGCACATGAAGGGTGCTTGATGTGGCCAGGGTCACCCAGCAAGGGGAGGTCCCAGCACTGTGGGATGTGGGGCAGGGCAGCTGTGGACACGGAAGGGCAGAGGAGAGGCTCCTGCTCAGCTCTGGCTTGCTTTGGGTTTTGTAGAAAAAAATAGTTTTGAACAGAACACAGACAAAACACCAAAGAGCTGCAGGCCTGTGCTAGTGAGATGATTGCAAGAAAACCAATTTGTAAAGCTGTGAGTAGTTATCTCTATGACTGCACTGCCAGAACAAACCTATGGCCTTTTAAATTGGGGTCTTAAAGTAATCACAGTAGTTAGAGAAATCAGGATGCCTCTGTCTTAGTGCTGTCTTGCTAATGACTCACTCTGTGACCCTGGGAAGATTATGCAGGGTTTATGCAGTAAATGGCTCCTCAGAATGCAGTGGCTTTAGTGCAGTTGGTGTGCTCTGTAGTGTTTTCTTAATGCTTCCTTCTCTCTCTGTGATTCTGAGCACTAGCAAGGACATTTTGCAGGTAAATAAAGGGAAAGAGAAATATCTTCCCATCTGGGACAGGTTAGTATTTGCAGGAGTCAGAAGAGTTGGTTGGTATTTCCCCAGGTGCCTATTAATTTCATGGCATGGAAAAATATTTTTTTTTAAATTGATCACGACACAATACCTCACAAATGCAGCATCTGGACTTCAGCTGGGACATGCAAGCTTTTCATATAAAAAGCACTACCAGGAGACCAACGTACCAAGACTGCATTTGTTGTTCAAATGTCATCATATCACATTATGAAAGAGCAAGAAAGCAAAGGATTTGAGAGGAGAAAAACCACGTTAAATATTTAATTAGATTCAGCTTTGCTCAGAGAAGTAGAGATTGTCACCTTTTTATTCAACCCTACTAAAGTTCAGGTGGTGTGAGGGCCTGACTCTGGTCCAGCCACTGCTGCCTGCTTGCAAACATTTTCATAGGCCTGACACACATCTGAAATTATAATCTGTCCCAAACTCTCAACTGAGAAGCTGTTTCTACTCTGCCTGAAATGAAATTTATTGGAAGCTCTGATTTTATTAGTGCATTCTGAATTCATCTGAGGGCCTGATTTATGGTCTCCTCATCTGCCTTTCTCCTACAGTCACTAATAACTTTTCTGAGCTCTTCTCATTAAAATTGTGACTAGTTCCCAGCCTGTGTCCTACAGTGAAGGCTGCTGCCCAGAGCAGAGGTGCCAGAGGGTCCCCATGTTTAGGTAAGGGCTGTAAATTCCCTGGACTGAGATAGTGGCACTGCATCCTCCCTGCCAGACTGGTGCCTCTGCCCTTCATGTCAGCCAGGAAGAGTGCTGCTCAAGCTCCTGTAAAGCTTTAGGGGTAAGGGAGGAGAAGAAAATCTACCACACAGATGTCAGCTGTCCTGACCATTCTCAGCAATGATCCCCATTTGTCAACATAAAAGGAATTTTATGACAGAAAAACTTAATGGTCAAAAAAATTAATCCCAACCCCCAAATCAACCTGCACACACTTTGCTGTCCTTGTTTTGAGAATGAGAAGCTGTTTTCCAGGGCAGAGTCTCACTGAACTGCACAAAAATGAGCAAAGAATAGCAGTTCTAAATGAAGGCCCTTCTGCAGGATCATACCTGGCTGTAATAACTGTTTTGTAACTTTTTCCAGTAGCTGACCATAGCCATTGGCAGAGGCAGTCCATGAGCTCACTGGTTTGCTTCTGCAGCAGTACTGACAGCCTCTAACATATGTGTGCTCCTGCACAGAAATGGATGGCTGCCTAGTAAGAGAAGAAAGGTGGCAACTGGCATTTAATTTGGGTCACTTCAAGCACAAGGTTATTTCTCAAATCTTTGATTTACAATACTGGCCTCACATGAGGAAAAAATAATCAAAAGCAGATCAGAGCAGATGAATCATAAAAGCAATGCACAGGCTAGCTGCACCTTCCTTTTCTGTGCACTGAATACCCATGTGATTACTCTGATTTCCTCAGGAATACATGTTGGTCAATTAACAGCCTGAGATTTTATTTTTTTTTAATTAGGGACTAATGGCAAATATTTTATGATCAGGCTGTGCTGTATAACTATGAATGGCCATTAGTCACAGATTATTGTGCCTAGCCAACAATTAGGTGGGAGAGAAACACTTCCAATTTTAATGCCACGTGTGAGAATTGATTTCTGTGAAAGCTTGTGCATGCAACGCCAGCATTGTCTCTGTCACTGCTGGCAAGGGTGAAATACTGACTCCACCGAGGGAGATGGCAGAGCTGCATGGGGCCAGGCCTTGGCCCTCCATCACTCAAACCTCCCCAGAAAGCAAATGTTAAGGAGGTGTGAGCAAGGCCAAAGCAAAATAGATGCCCATCTGCAGGAAAGCATTTGCTGTAACAGGAGGCAGCCCCCAACATCATCTCTGGCCATAAGTGTTTGATAAGGGGGACCAAGGCTAGAGGGTAAGAAAAATGCCTCTGTGAGAATGACCTGCTTTTTCTGGTCATTGGAAGGTTTTCCAGCAGGTACTGCTGGTGGAACTGAGCAGGCTTGCTTGGGCCAGCTGACATTCTGTGTGTGGAGTCCTCTTGCCATTCCCTTGGACCACAGTGTGTGTGGCTGCAAGTCTGCTTTTAAATCCACTAGCAAATCCCATCATGTATTGGACTCACTGGGTGCCAAATGCTGAGCTCCCAGGCACAAGAGAAAAGCCAGGTGAAGGTACCCAGAGAGCTCATTGAGACTGCTGGGAGGGTGCTCCTGGTGCTAACAGAAGCATAAGTTGTCTTGAGTTTGTTTCACTTCTACTGGTAATCCTCAAGCCAGGGACATCTAAATATCAAAATCACAAAATCACAGAATGATTGAAGTTGGATGGGACCTTTGGAGATCATCTGTTTCAAGCCCCCCTGCTTAATGAGGGTCACTTGGAGTTACTCAAACATTCAGGAAATCACTGACCTGAGCTAAGAACCAGGACTGAATGTCAGTAAAAACAATTACTCATCCTTAAAACCCTTTCTAGAAGAACTTTCAGATTAGGCATGTCTTCTTGCAGCCTGCAGATGAAGTCTTCCTTCTACCCAGACTGAGGTGAGTTTAGATACCCAACTACTCTTTTTATTGCAGCACTTACTTCTCTTTGACAAGCACAGAGTGCACATCTCAAACAGCCCTTCTCTGCTCAGATCCCAGAGGATATCTGCCAATCCTAATGCGCAGCGTTCCCCGCGCGAGTCTTTCATCTGAAATGACATCACGATCAAAGGCAAGGTTACACAGAGTGCAACACACTGAGAAAGTCATGTGATATTTCAGAGCTGCTTCATTACTGGGACGAGACTTCAGGAAGCACTTGAAAATGACATTTTACTATACATGATATGTTCCATATTACAAGCATTCCTTGCTAGCTCCTGCTGCTTCAGTTAAACTGCAGTACTTGGTAAAAGACTGGATTTGCTCTTCCACAAGAACAAAACTTCAGATAGAATTGCTCCCCATACTCTGAGGGAGGGGGTTTGCCTCAAAAGGCTCTAAATACAAAAGGTATTCTAGACCAGGAGGGACAAAATATCACACAGGACACAAAGCAAGATCAGTTGTCAAAAATATACTTTTTGTCACATTTCATATGAAAACCATTTAGAAACCTGTCATCTCAATTTGATGGCAGGAGGGAGGAGAAAATGTTTGCCCTGAAACTGGTTGACAGAATGGACAGCTTTATGATGTTGGCTTCTAATAAAATCTTGCACAAATTCCACCCAGCTAACAGTGTCAGCAGTTTCTACCTAAATCCAGTACTGGACCTTTCACACTCCTCATTGTGTTCTCTGAAACATAGTCTAACTTGTTCTGCACAGAACAATAACTAACCTGGCATGAAGCTGCACTTCAGTATTTTAGTAGTTTGTTTTTTCATAAAGTCCTTCCAATGAAGGCTTCTCTCCTGAACTGCTGCTTCATAGGACTCCAGCCCTACTCCCCTCTGCATCAGATGCAAAGTGAAGTCAGGATCAGAGGAGCCCAGCTTAAAAATGGTAGACTGCATCTTTGTTATGCCACTCAGCCTGACTCCAAGCTTGTCACAGCATGAATGACAAGGCAGAACCTTCTCCAGAAGGGTTCCCTATTAAGTCCTGCCTATCAAGCATGGGCTCCTCCATCTTATCAGTGCAACTCAGGTATTGACATTTTTTTCTCTGAAAATTTCCCCAAATTTCCATCAAACAAGTAGCTTGGCCATAGAAAGGTCAGGGACAGCAGTGGGGTGACAGACCCAAACTAGGGATTTGAAAGCAAGTTTGGAAAACCAACAGAGGATACAAGTCTAAATGCCACTTGTGCCTTTGAAAATTTCCTCAGCTGTCAGGCCTATTTAATCTTTGCTCTCTGTTCAGACATTAACAAAGACACCAGCTCTGATGTGTAACATTCACCTGCAGACATGAGGAAGACCCATGGCATCATTGGACAACCCACCAAATCCCCTAATCCCAGCCCTACAGACACTGACTAGCTAATGCCTCTTGATGACAAGAGAATTTCGTCCAATAATCAGAGACTTACAAAGTCCCTAATACCTTTTTTTAAGAATTTCTCTACTATACAAGGTTACAGAATCTGTTTCCATTTTGGGGGCTACTTTCCTTGCTGGGTTGTTCTGCTGTTATGGCTGTTGTTTTAAAACAAAGCAATTCTGGAAGACTAATAAGTCTATATGAATTCTTTTCCTCCTAAGATTATTACAAATGTTGACATTAAATGTACTAGCTTGAACTCAGTTTCTGTCTGATTTAATAAATTTATGCCAACCAACCAGCAGTTTTTTTTTTTAATTAACCCTGGAGGTTAAATGGAAGTTTACTAAAATGAGAATATATTAAATGAATAATTTCTCTTGGCTTCTTTCAGGAAGTCACTCTCTTACTCCAATAATCAGTTCAGCTGCAAAGAGATCAATAAGGTCTTTCAATTCAATGAGTAGAAGGCATACATTAAAAGGTCGGTAACAAACCTGATATACTGGAGAAGATATTTCAGCTTTTATGGGTTTTTTGACACTAAATCTATCTGCTAAAAATTCTTGAGAAAAGGTTACTGTCCATACACTAATATTGCCAAATGGCATAATTTGTTAGCTCTGCTTGGGAAGATTTCCTGGCATTCATCTGCAAACACAAGTTATGTCTGTTAAATCCTCATTACAGAAAAAAAGCACACTTTTAATCCTAAAGCAAAAAATATCTTCAGAAGCCAACCATTGTAGGCTCTTTCCATGCCATAAATGAGCACAGCAGGGTATCCCTTCCCAGACTGTAAAATCCCAGTGGAATTCTGCCCTTCCCATGAAGGAGACTCGCACCCAACAGCTCAGCAGGCACAGAGCGTGCAGGCAATGCCCTGCACACACGCCCTTGACACTTCTGTTAGGGACCTGTCTCTACACAGGAACTGGGTTTTGCTCACCCCAGGAGCGGTCACTCAAGACAGTTCAGTGCAAGTCATGCTTGTGAGCTAAGATTAAATTCACCATGATTTAGTGTCAGTCTCACTGAAGGACATGGAACAGTACAAAACCCTTCAGTTGTAACCTCTCTTGGGCTGTAATTATACCAATAGCTTTAGATCATTAAATGTACCCATCATCATACTTCTATCGCTCTCCAGCCAAACGTGCAGGCTCCCAGGGAAAAGGAGTGAGTTTTCAGGAGAGCTGAACTGGAACAAGAACTCAATGACAGCATCCATGCAGAGCAGCAGAGCTGGGCTGTGCATTTCCAGCAGAGCAGCCAGCGTGTTTACATCCACTGCACCAGATGCGTTTGGAGAATGCAGCAGAATCCTCTCTCTGGATTTAAATCCTCAGAGACACAGAAGTCTTGGTTTATTCCTGTGATATTTCAGTAAAACAGAAATCACCTGGCAGATATTTCTGATCATGTTTGGCAGGAATTTACTAACACTGGTTCAGTTCTCATCATAGTCTTGAGTTCTCCTCAGTGGCCCTATTTAGTTCTTCTTAAGTAAACACAACTAGCACTCAGGAAAGTGCTCAAAGTAAAGCGCTTTATATGAGGTGCCTGACTGAAATAAGCATTTCAATTAGATTCATTAAGTAAGTTATTACTTGTTAATTGAATAGCAACAGACTGCTAAGGATCACTTACTGAGGTCTAATAAGTATGTAAGAGTGAAATCTACTCTTCATGTAATTCCATCAGCAATAAACTAGTATAATTAGCTTCTTACTAACAAACTTAAATTGTGGGGAATGTTGAGGCAGATAATTGGCACTTAGGAAGATACCTATAGCAAGTTAGTGGGATATCAATTAACATACTTATGAAATGTCAGCTTAAACTCTGAACAAATAATTGATACCAATGGGCTTGGGTTACTTACTTAGAAGCTATTTAAATGCTTAAACTTTCATATTCAGAAAAAAAAAAATTAAAACCAAGTCCCCTCAGTGCTCCTTTTAAAAAAAATATTATGTATGCTTCATTTCCAGGTGCATTACCTATTAATTACCTGCAATAACCATCAGTAAGGACTCTGGGGGTGCTGGCTATAAATACTGACATGTGAGTGGTTCAAGGACCTGTTTTTGCCCAGGCTGCTGTCAGCTCAGGAGTATGCTTGCCTTTCACCCATCACTCTCCCACACCATCTGAAGTCTATTTAGCAACTTATTTTCACAAAATTGTGCTTCCAAAGGAGTGCTAATCATCTGAGAAAGAGCTAATCCCTACTCCTTGCACCTTCAGACTCAACCATCACAGGACCTCACCCTAGTTTGATCAAATTAGGGTTCATACTCCATGACTGTGAAGTCTCATTTCATTACATAGAGAGCCTGAGGCACCAAAGCAGTAACTTTTGTCCAGGGTGGATGTGGAAAGACCTCATGGGATCAATTACTTCCCCAGGAGCTAGTCCATAAAATACATTCCTATGTCATTTGGACCAACCAACCTGAGTGAGGGAACAACACAGGCATATCAATTTTCAGGAGAAGCAGCAACAGGACCAACATTCATGCCTCTAGTCTCAGGACCTTACCACAGCTCCATCTTTTCCTCCAGATATTCTCCAGATCTTCTGGAAATTCTTTGCCTTCATGTTAGAAATGGAAATCTCTCTGGTTTCTGACTTAATACGCAGTTTTTGGCTGAAGGAAATTAAGCATTTTGCAATGGCACAGTGTGTATGGAGCACTTCTGTTTGTATGCAAAGCCTGAGCCCTCAAAGCCAAGCGAGGCCTCGGGAGGAGTGCAGGGCAGTCCCAGCCCAGGGAGCAAGGGCAGCTGGCGGTGGCAGAGGCTGGGCTGGAGCCCAGGGCAGTGTTTGCTGCAGTGAAGGAGACAGAGGCACAGAGGTGGGAGATGCCAGGGCAGAAACCAGGCAGGAGAACCGAGGACAGCAGGCAAGAGTCCCCAGCTGGGCACAGCAGGGTGTGGGGCAGACAAGGGGCAGGGGAAGGGGACGCAGGGCTGGAGTCTGAGCCTGGCTGAGGAGCACACCAGGGCCAGGAAGCAGGAGGTTATTGGCAAGAGTGGTAGTACTTGCCATTTAAAGCGTATCTGTGCAAACCAATTTTAGAAACTCCTATTTTAAATCGGGCTCACCCCTCCCCCTTCCCCACACATAGAAACACACACTGATCCATCATCTATTTTAAAAATTGTCAGCATACCCCTGTCAGCTAGCAGTGCAATTTTTTTTTCAGCTATGCCAGCAAAAGCCCTAATGTAGACATAGATATAATATGAGCAAAAGGGGAAAAATACTATATTTTTGCCACTACAGCTCCTTTTGCTCAGGCAACTGTTAGAAGGTATATTTTTGCAGTTTTGTTGGTTTTTTTCTAGTGTAAGCTTCTGCACTCTGAGTGATTGCACTGGCACTAGGTTCAAAAAAGGTGCCCATAAGACCTTAAATTGTGTTGGAGAAAGGACAGCACCCAGGACTGTGAAATCCTGTCACTGCCTGGAGCTCCTAGGAATGGATGCAATAAAAATACAAAATAATACAGAATTGCAAGCCCACCATTCCCAAGCTCCAGAGTAATGGCAGCCAAATTTTCCTCACTTCCCAACCTTTCCAAGAAGCAGCTTCAGCCCAGTGCAGCACTGCAGGTAATCAGGGTCTTCTTAGAGTAAATGATATCCTAAAACTTAGAGCTGGTTCAGCATCTGGAAGCTGAGAAGTATGAGCAGGAATTTTCTGTTCTGTATGAAAGGAACAAAACTTAAACATCTAGGGGGAAAGGCAATCTCAAATTATAAATAATGCAGAAACTCCAACATACCTTTTAAAGCCTCAGTCCCCTTATAATTTAATGTTTGAAATGCTATGCTATTCCTTTGGAAGCCTTTTCTCTCTCCACTGCTGATGATGGTCCATCTTCTTAGACACTTGAATAATGTCTCTCTTCCTCTTGTAACACCTTTTTTGACTACTGCTCATGCATAGTAATGCTAATAATCTTGCAGCTTTCAGCAACATTTTTCTTCCTTTAAATGAAAGCCTGGTTTTATGCAGGGCTGTTTTTGTTCAGTGCCTTGTCTCCTGCATGGCCCTTTCACTGCACAGGGTACCTGTGTAAAAACAAATGTCTATTTACTGCTGCCCATTATGAGCTATTCATGTTCCATTTAGCAGCATGCAGGAGAATCAGACTAATTGATTATCCATATTGTATAAATTTTAGCAAAGCAGAAATTATACAGTCAAGATTAGCTTGCTATTACGTTGACTATTTTACAAATCTATGTGTAAGCATAATCCCTCCCAAAAGAACTTACACCATCATTAACCAGGGACCTTGTGCATGTGAAATGGACTTGATACTCAGCAAATTATACAGCAGATAATACCATGTGCAGTCAAGTAGAAGGATATATTTTATACTACCTGACAACCACAGAGTTTTACAGTTCTTTCCTTAGAGAAGATGAATTCAGATCCTATCACCTCCTAAATGTAATAATGTAAATACAGACAATAGATAAGTATTAAGCTCATTTGTCAAGGGAAACTAGGCTGTTCACCTCAGATCATGAAGCAAGAAAGGACAAGAAAAGCAAACAGAATCCAAAATTTAACTGCTAGCCTGGTCCTATAACTGGTGGGGACAACACTAATGTGCTTTGTGCTTCTAAATTATTTTTAAGCACTTTCTCAGTCATCTTTAAATGTTAAAAGGATCTTGTATCTTTTGGAAAGGGTGCAGTTGAAGATCCTGGCTATTTCCAAAGCTTCCTGAAATAGAAATCCTCACGTGTAAATGGCCAGTATAGAATTACAACTGCATTTTATATAAATAATTCTGGTAGGAAACCTGGACTAAAATCATTCTAATGACTTTGATACAAGTGCACAGTTGGTCTCTGAACTTGCAGCCACTGCAAAGAGTAATCACATTAATCTGAACACTATTCCAATGGCAGCTGACAACGAAATAAACACCCAGCTAGTCAGCTAGGGCCTCTCCTGCTTATTTAACCAATGTTCCTGCTGCACTTAATATTATCACTGTAAAATCCAGAGAGAACCCTTCTCCTTAAATATAGTCTGGAAACAAAGTTGTACATTCTGCATTCTCAGAAACAGTCACACACTATTAAAACAGAAGAAGCAAATTATAAACAAGAGCTTAGAATAAGGGTGAAAAACACAGACACCTTCAGAACCCTGAACATGATTATAGCAAGTGCCATCATTTGCTTTCCCTTTGAATTTATGTTAACAAGTAAAACATTTTACTTGTCTTTGTTTAGCAGGAGAACATAAATACTGCATAAACTACATCTTCTTGCCAACTAAGCTTTGTCTGCATGATGGCAGCTTGTTCTAACTATGCTTACACTTGCAAAGAGTTGAAGGCTCAGTGGCTGAGCAGGAACAACGTGGAATGCTATAAACATGTGAAACGCATTCTTCATTAAATAACTACTTGAGAAACCTTAAATGTGTCAGCTGGAGATTGCCCAAAGGTCTGCACTGCTCATCAAGATCTATCTCCAAGTATTTCATTAAACACCTGAATTGGAAGCCTAGATCCTAGCCTAAATAGAGGCTTCCTAATGGATTTAGAGCCACCTTTCCTAAGAAGAGGATCACAGAGGTTCTCAGGTCTTTCTGAGGTGCCAATGTGCTACTAGACAATCCAGCAGTGCCCTGCCTAGGCCTTCTGTGTGTTCTGGCTTCCCTAATTTTTCCCAGAGAAGCCTCTGAGTGGCTGCCCAGAGCTCTGCAGGCTCCCTGCAAGGAGCCAGCTGCCCCATGCCTTGATGCACTGAGAGCAAAGCAGCTGGGGTCCTGGTGAAGTCCCCTGTCCTGGGTACAGCATTGCCAGGCAGGGCTGTAGAAACACTTAGAGTGCCCATGAGCCTCACAGGGCCACCCAGCTACTTTGGAATCATTTCATACACAAGAGCTTCAGGAGGCTCTGAATGCCAGCTCAGCCCCAGCACTAAGTGGGCTCCTGGTGGATGTTCTTACAGAGCAAACTTTGAGTGATGTCAGGGGAAGGTTCCTGCATTATTGTGTGCTATTTCCTGGGGATAGAAAAACACCTTGTCTGTCCTTAGCTTCCCACCAGGCATGCAGGGGGGTTTCAGCCAATTCAGCATGAGCTGATCTAAACTCAACTGTTTCAATCTACTTATGATAGGCTGGTTCTGCTTCCAGAGGTGCAAGCTGGCTAGAGACCTGTTGTTAGGACCTACGGATTGAGAGGAAGGAGAAAGAGTTTCTACTGGGTTTGTGCAAAGATGGAGCTGGGCTTATGAAAGAAAATATGTCAAAATGTGTCTTTCAATCAACCCAAGGATGAAATGCCCTGAGTGTGTTTGCCTTGCTTGAACAACCTAGTTCTGATTTCCCATTTCCCATGGAAGCAAAACAAAAGAAATTATATGCCTAAGCATGGCTCCTCTATCTAATACAAACTGGGCTGTACTCCATAGATTGCTGGATGAAAAATTAGCATCAAGTATCAGCATGCAATGTGTAACATCTGGAAAAAAATTATAGAGCCATCTTCATTATATTTTAGAGTAGATGAGAAAACTAAATTGCAGAAGGTACAAGAGGAAATTCTAACAGATTGTACATTGTCGGGCACTCTATTTCCAGCTGTGGCAAACCTGATAATAAAGCACACTATCTCCTCAAAGTTCAGACATCAGCAGAAACAAGGCAGCCCCCACTGAGAGCTTCCATGCAATATGGGCTTTCAAAATGGCATCTCCCCACAGGTAAGAAGCAGTCTGGATGCTTTGGAGAAAGTCTGAAAACATTTAAAGGATCAAGGTATAGCATTGAGTGAGATATTCCTTTTTTTGTATCTTTGGGGGACGTTTTCCTTCTTTGGTACATTATGTAAAAGAGAGTGAGGACACTTTACTTATAATACTATCCTCGATAAGTATATATTCTTAGGAGAATAAAGCAAGGATGATTAGAAAGCAAAAACAAAAGAGACAGGAGGAATTCTAGGGACAAAATGTTCTTGCTAGCTGTGGAGAGGAAAAAAAAAATCAAGAGCTGCAAAACAGCAGCCCCTGTTATTTGCAAACACGTACCAAGGAGGCTGAGAATAGATCCAATGACAGCTGCAGCCTAATTGATAGGAGACTCGCCTAACAGGTTGTCAGACTGCTGCGTGGCTTCAGTCCAGGCCACATTGCTGGAGGCACAATGTTAGAAATACTGACAAACGTTTACTAAAAATAAATAAAAAAATATTCCAGGGCAAAGGGAAATATGGCTCCAGTGACTAGTTGCAAAATTGCGTTAGATCTCTAGGAAAGAGGAAAGTAAGCGGCGAAACGTGTGAGAGTCCCCCCAGGGCCTGCAGGACAGACACAGGCAGCCTGCCAAAGCACTCCAGGATTGTGCTGCCTGTCAGGAGCACTGGCTCTGCGTGTGCTGAGAGCAGCTCTCCACAGAGGCAACAAAAATAACCACCAGATCAGCAAAGAGCACAACCAAGAGAGTTGACTAGCTGCAAAAGAAAATTATATTAGATGTATAGAGATGGATCTGTTTAATGGTAGGAAGGAAACCACAGGACAAGTCTTTGAGCCCTTTTCTTATTACCAGGAAAAGGATGTATGGTTTCCTTGGCCAGTAGGGATAGGAAAAACTATGAGAGAGTTGAAAGTGGCTTAGGTAGAGCCCTCAGCCCATTTCATGCAACACACTCGCAGCCAGTCACATTTGGGAGTCTTTGAATGCATTCAGCTACATGCTAGGACAGAAAGCTTGAAAGAATCCTTGGTCTTGAGCTCCCAAGGCAGCAAGGCATCCAAGCAAGCTGCAGAGCAGAGAGGTGAACAAGAGAAAGCTAAAGCAGAAGGAGGAGGGGGAACACAAGAAGCCACATGGATGAAAGCCTGTTAGGAGTGTGAAGGCTGCTCTCTTTGAAGGAGATCCAACCTTGGTAAAGCTGAGACTATGTGGGAGGGAAACAATCTTCTGAAGGTAACACCTAACATTTGAAAGGCACCTAGGGCAGGAACATTACCGTGCATGTGTGCACAGAGGAACTGTGGGACATGAGCACAGTCCCGCTGGATTTACCAGGGCTGCTGACCAGACAAGTGAAGGGATGCCTGAAGAGAGCCCTCCACAAGGGGAACAGAGCTGAGAAAAACAGCACTGGCTGAGTTCTCCACCTCTCCTCATTGTCTTGGGATTACTGCACTTGACACTTCTCTGTTAATCTCTGGTTATTAGTGAAGATGATCAGCAAGTTAAAACATTCAGAATTCATTCCCAAAAAAACTTCATTAATTTCTGTAGAGAGGAACGTGGGAACAAGCACTTTCTTTACTTGGTCATACCCTGATATTCATTTCTGTCTCTGAGAATGTCCAAAAACATTGTGAAATACCCATAAACAGTGTTATGCAAAACTAACCAAGTAATTTGAACTAATAAACTCATAAACCTCCCCATCTTCATACACTGCAAAAGAAAGGCAAAATGCAGCCAGGAATCACTTGCTGCTCTCTCCTTATGGAAATTGACATTAGATCTTTATGCTCCCTGAATTAAAACTCAGAGGACACTGAGTTTTTCCACAGCAACATACAGAGATCTAACAGAGGGCCACCATGAAAATTAGTGGAGAAGCCATATGGCTAACAGCTCTCTAGGGAACATTCAGTATATGCTCCTCAGCACTGAACAAATCCCTAGGTATCCAAGGAGAACAAGAAAATTACTCACAAGTCAGGGCAGTCTGGGTGGAGTTCACTGCAGCCAAGGGTGCTGCTCTGTGGCAGTGAGGCACTGTCAGAAATGGGGCTCAGAGGAAGGTTTCTCCAGAAATCTGAAATCCCAGCCTCCTCATCACCATCTCCTCCCTGCAGTGCAACTGCCAGGAGACACTTCTCCTTTACTGTGTGAGTTCAGCAACACAGTTTCCAGTGTGGAAAATAGGGAATAACAAGCAAGAAACTCAAAGAAAGAACCATGAAACAAAAAGTTGTGAATAAATGAAGCCAAAATTCTCAAAAGTTTTATGCTTGGTGGATGACTATGTACATACAAATACCCAGTTCATGCATGCTGACAGATCAGAAGACTTTCTGATAATTACAGGAGGAGGTGAGCCTATTTGCAAGATTTACAGCCAAATCACCTCTGCTTTATGCACATTCTGAGAGTATCAAATTAAGAAAATTAAATCACACAAAGCTTTGCTCCACATTCACAGCCCCAGATCTGGCTTAATCCATTAGTTACCCCCTCTGCTGTTAACTGTAATGAAAACCCAGTCCCTCAACCATGGGGAATACAAAGTCCTGTGGACTTCTGCTTCATAAGGACAGTACAGTCCAAGGTGCTGTGTGGGAGACAAGACTGTAGACAGAACCACTATTTCTGTATTGTTTATAAAATAGGCTCCCTGAAGAGTATCCTTGCATCACATTACTGCAAGAATGATATTACAGCTTTTGCTTGAAAACAAGCATCTCAATTTTTCACATGAAGCTTTTTTCCCCCCTTATTAAAGCCTCCAACTTGGACTGGGTGAAATTTAGAAGCATGATCCCCTTATTGACTTTAATAGAAACAAGACTGAGCTCTATAATAAGCTTTTATTTAAGGCAGACAGGCTCTTTTGTACTGTGTTTTTGTAACTTCACTAGACCTCAGAAAGTATTAACCTGTTTTGAATTCACAATACTACTCCTTAAATAGTGGACTCTCACCCCAGAGGCTCAGGATGCTGGAACATTGACCTCCTGTATCCAGGGATTTTGATCATGAGTTTGCATCCCAGAACTGCAGGTCAGGTTTAGATCTCAGCTCAGTATATGAGCACATAGTGGGAGTGAGGAGTTATTTTCTAGGGCACATGAGTCAAATGCTCCATGCTGATAGAGAAAATGGTATAGTTACTGAATGTAAAGGAGCTGCTGCTTCTTTACAGCCAGCCCACTTCAACAGAAACCTCTGTAGGAAATAATGTGGAATCACTTTCTTACTGAGCAAACTACTAAAAAATCTTGTTTATTGACAGGGAGCAAGAGAAGTGAGATAGCAAAGCACAGGAATATGCAAATACAGTTTGGGGTTTTACCATAAAAAAACATCTTTCTGCTTTTAAATGGAGCAAACTGTAGTTAGTCCATTTCCCTAGACAGCACAATCAGAATTTTTGAAATGCCATTAATTATTTATAAATTGCATCTGTGTCATCCCAAGAAGCCCATCTAGCCACAGTGCTCAAAATTCAAAAGAGGGCTGCACATGTCAGAAGGGGATCCAAAGCCCCATACACCAAACTGCCAGAGCACAAATATGCACATTTGGAGCTTCAACCCTTATTAGAGCATAAATCCTGGGCAAAGCTGCAGGAATCTTCAGCAGGGTTTCAACACTCAAAATGACACAGCCATCTTCTGTATAGTTTTTCTGAACTTTCAGGCACTCACCTGGGCTCCTGCTGTGCTGCAACCAACCAGAATTTGATTCCCTTTTCACATAAAGAAAAGTGCTTCCTACTCTGCCTTCAGTAGTGTAGTTTATAATTAATTTATAACTCAAGTGATTTGAGTTTCAGTTACCATTATTCAAGGCTGACACACAGCAGGCATTGGCACCACAGGTCAAGGCCATTTGTTGACCATTCCTGATGCTCTCCAACACAGCAGCAGAACTGCTCAAGAACATCCTCCTTGCAATTTGAGAACTGCCATCACCAACTGTGTTCCTTTAGCAGGTTCACATTTTCCTTTGGCTATGACAGTAAAATTCATCTCTGTGGGATACTACCCAGGACAAAACTGTGCAAAGAACTCCCCAGAACCACAGTGCTTTATAGCCCAACTGTCCTTGCCAAACATATTTCTAGCATTAATTCCAAATCCCAGATGACAAGAGCAACAAAAAACCCAAACTCCCTACTATAAACACCCTACACAGCCCACTGCAGCCCAAGTGACTGTTGTTGAGGTAATAGATGATACAATTAACTATTCACAACAGGCAATATTCACAATAGTTTCAGGTACTATTTGGAAATACATGGAGGAAGGGCAAAAACATGGCAACAGAGCACTGCTGCCATATCCTACAAGACCATTAGCAGAACGTTCTACCTTTGTCCTTTAGCAATTTTAGGATCAATTCCTCAGATTTGCTAAAGCAAACAGACCATAAAACTAAGCCCAAATCAAGTCCTTATTCACTATCATAAACATTTCCAGGTACACACACTTTCTTCCACCAGAAAGGAAGAAGTCCTGTATTACCAAGGGCACCCCAACCAGCAAAGCACCCTCCCTACACACCACGGCAATGGCCTCAAAGAAGGCACTGGGCAATGCTGGATCAGAGCCTTCCTTCACTCTTCCACAGTCCTGTATGCAGTGACTAAAAGTTGTACATTGTCCATCGATGTTTTGGCACTAACTGCAGAGCTGGAGTCGAACAGCTTTTGTTTGGCTGCTGTTCACCACTCCCCAATTAGTGGTTTTCTTAATCATATGAATAACAGTTGTTTTGCCAAGGAGCATTTTTTAATCGCTATCAATACAAATAAAGACTTTGCTAATCCTTCAAGCCATGCAAAGCAGGCAGGTCACAACTGTCTCAGGGCAATCTTTTATAATTAATGCTATCAGAAAGGATGCTTTACCTGAATTGTTGCTATTGGAACTCTTACTGTTTAAAATGGTCAGCAAGGGACTGTCTTGCTCACAGATGCTGCAACACCAGAGATTACGTGTTGGTTAATAAAGTTCAAGTGCCACACAGGAAGATTAAGCATATGTACTAAACATAATTTGTACAGCTTTGGTCTTATAAGGCACACCTAATAGCCCGTTAATGATCAAGTTGTCGCTATTATTATTTACTGAAAGAAAACACTCTGTCATGGTACAAAGGGAAATAAGATCTACTCCTTGCCCCAGTAAGCTAGAAAGATTCAATCACTTGGCTTCAATGAAGAACTCAAAGGGGCTAATGAAAAAGTGAGTGATACTTGCTGTAGACCATGCATGAAAACATTCAGTGGCAGAGGTGCCTTGGAAAGTTGTAAGGCTGTAAAAACAGAGGTGTAACCTTCAATGCACATTAATCCTAGCCAGTTAGACTTAACCTGACAGTAAGGACCAAGCACTAACAATAAAGAAGCCTGAAACTGTGAGGGAAGACAGACAAGCCCTTACCAATCTGCCTGGTCCAGCTCCTTGGCTTTTAAACTCCACGCCTGTAAGCCTTTGTGATGGCCCAGCTTGACTGGCTTTGAGAGGAGCTCATGGCTTAGGCAGATATTAGATTGCAGGTGAAGAGTAGTAATGGCCACAATCACCTACACCCAACAGGATCACCTGCTATTGCTATTGCTTGGCTCTGTTTCATCAGGATTATAGTGTACAGGAACAGCATAGAGGGTTAGGAAAGGAAAGATAACCAAGAAATTCAGGTCCTTTCTGCATGACCTCAGCAACATTCTCTGCCCTGCATGTGTTTTAGTCCCTCACGGGTAAACAAGAGCCAACCTGAAGGACAAAGTGCTTGTGATGACCCAGGGAGCAATCTGTCCTTTTAAAGGTGTCTCAGAGATGGAAACACATTGTAACACACCCATTTTAACATACTAGGTTTAATTTGTTTCAAATGTCCATCTTTTTTACCATCTAGCATAACAATATGATTATAGGTGACCCCTTTACCACATGGATACATTCTGTCATTCTATACTACAGTAGTAACTTACTATATGATAATTATGACTATTTCTCAGAAAAATTCCCAAAGAACAAAAATCTGTTAATTATTGAAATTATTTTCTCCATGTGTGTCAATACACTTAATCCTGTGTACAACTCAGCAAGCTTTAATCCTTCTGCATATTTCCAATTTAGTTATATCACCCTTTTAGCTACTGCATTTGCTCTTAATAGGAATTTTCCCTTGTGGTTCATTTATATTCAAGAGACTATTCAGGTCACCCAGTGCAAATATTTTTGGATCACTGGCGATGTCATTGTCCAGAATCACATTCACTCTATTTCCTCCATTCCCAGAATGAATTTACTAGGTATGTGATGCTGGGAAAAAAAGCTCATTTCACATTTAACTGAAGAAGCAAAAGAAAAAAATAAATGAAGTCTGATTTGCATGAAATCATGCATTCTGTACTTTAGTGTTGAACAAGAACATAGATATTCTTTGAGCTCTTTCATGTCTATTTTCTATATTTAATTCATCTCCTTATCACCTTCTGTTGAAGTGAGGGAATGATACAGTAAGTTATCAATAACTTAACGCCTTCCACTTCATCTGGCTAATAACCTCACCCTAACAACACTGCCTTCCTTCAAGCTGGAGGTGAAGCATTTGTCTCTCAGTACTCACAATCCTTAACAACCAAATGCAATTTAACCTGTTGAAAAATCCACAGAAAGAGGGAAAACAGGGAAGCTCATCCTCCCTGTTGGCTTCCCAGTGGACAGCAGCAATGCATTTATATTCTGCAGCTCCTGCTTCAGAGGACATGGTGCTCCTTTGCTCCCTGCTGCACTTTGATCCCTCAGGCTGAGCAGAGCCTTCTCAGCCACCTCCAAACTGTGCTGCAGAGATAGCCCCAGACAAGGCTGTCTCCTGGAACTGCCAAGTGACAGATCAAAGCCAGAAAATTGCCCTTGTTTCCAGTGCTGCTTCTGCGGTTAACACTTTGTGCTCTCCCCTCCAGGAACTGAAGAGGCCTCTCTGGCTCTTCCAAGTAAAACCTGGAGCCTGAAATCCTGTGGGTGGGAGAGACAGCCCCAAACAGACCCCTAAAGGCCCAACAATCAGATGATGTGCCAAGTTACATGAAATTAGCTCCCTTGTTTCTCTTAAAAGAGACAAAGGAAATGAAAGCTGAGCTGGAAGCGAGGCTGTGTGTGCCCCCTATTCCTTATCCGGCCCCTTCTAGACATTATTTACAGCAGCACTGGAACTGCTGGAGTCTGCCTTTTAGAGCTCACTGAAGAAGGCAGTGGGAATCTTTCCAACGACTCTGTGGCCTTGCTGAAAATTGCTGAGGTTTGGTCTGTGCTCCTTTAAGGCTGCAGTGAGAGTATGAGCAGTGGGACACAAGCTAAACTGAAACTGCTGTTGAAGGAAGGGCTAGGAGGAAGGGACACGACACCAAACTATTCTCAAAGTTGAGAAAATAATAATTTTTAAAAAACAAACACCTTCCAAGCAGGTTTTTTTTTCAGCTTTAAAGAGCAGCTGTAGCTGGAGTGGTGCCCAAACTGTGCAGACTCACTCAGCAGACACAGGCTGAACATCACAATAACTTTGGGTATTGATGGTTTTAAGACCTGACAAGCTGGAAGATAGTCAGTGCTGCCTTTTCCAGCCCCTTAACCCTCAAGCTGCTGCAGAGGGCCAAGGAACACCTACTGCCACAAGAGGCACATGTTTAATCCTAGCACAGCCAGCTCAGCCCTTCATCTTGCACAGACAGATAACTCGAAAATGCCACCATTCATTGAGCATAGGCTGTCGTGACACAGCATTAAAAATGGACTGGAAAGGCTTTACAGCATTTTTCTAAGTGTGTCAATTTGCTATAGCACTCCCTGTCTCTCCATTCTTTTGTAACATGCTGGATGAGATGGCTGCCATAACTGCCATGTGGCAAATTTCTGTGACCTAGCAGAATTAAAACAGCTGCATAAACATAAAATGACAGATAATCACAAATGCCTGCAATCTTCAGATAAAAGCAACACACAGAATAACAGAACTTGTTTAAATAATATGATTTTGATTTTAAAATGCAGCTTCTTCCTCTGACACTGCTACTCAGATGGACAAACTTTATTCAAAGACAATATGTTTACTGTGGATACTTACCTGTCCATGCTCTTATTTAAAGAACATTTTGCTGTGTTTGAGTATCATGATTTCACATCTCCTGGATTAAAAGAGGGGTTGCTGGTACCTCTCTTACCCTGGTGTGAGGGTCCTCAAAGATGGCCAGGCAGGAGGAGAAGCACTGCAAGCCTCCAGCTGGCACAACCTTCAGCAGCAGACAGATTTGAGGGGCACATTAATTAAATCATTCCAAGCAAGGACAGAATGACATGATGCTGTGCTGTCACCCAAAGCTTTTTACAACCTGGTGAACCAGGTATCACCAGCACAAGTGTGGGCTTCAGAGAAGAGTTTGATACGTTTTCCTGCTGCAGTCAGACAAACACAAACAGCATTTCCTGTATTACTTCCTCTACTTGGAAGATGATGTGGAAACTTCATCTGCTTTTTCTGGATATGTAGGGAAAGAAACAAGGAGGTGAATATCTAGACAGCTGGCAGAAGTTCAGTAAGAGGGAATAAAAGCAACCCTAGAGAAAAGAAAGCAGAAGCAGACTGAATGTCCCAAACTTGCACAGACAGTGGTCAGTAAACTGAATCAGGTACTGTGAGAGAAGGGGAGTTAAAGCAGTTCTGTGTGGTAAACACTTGCAATGCAAGTCCCCAAAAGAAGAAAATCTTCTACAGGTGGCTTTATTTCCTGATTCCAAGGGAACCAGCAGAGCTCAGCAGGATAGGGCAGCAAGGAAGCAAAGACATTAGCAGAAACTGAACAAAGCAAAAGGACAGGGAGTGAGGGGGTAGAAGAGAAGGATACAAATGAGGAAGGGAATATTATTTTGTAGAGCAATACAGTATTTTGCTGGGTCACAGCCAGTCTGAACGTACCTGAAACTCCTATTTTCCATTCTCTCCCAGCTGGAGAGATAATTGCCTGACTCCAGAAATATATTAATCATTTTTATGTCTATGATCTCCAATGCCAGCACAAGGAGTGCTGTTAGACAAAGCCATGTCTCACCATAGGCTACAAGTACAGAACAGGACCCCCTTCCCCTCCTGTATCTGAGATCAGTGGCTAAGAAAAGCACAGGAAACATCAGGAATTCCCAAGGATCAATGGGGTAAGATCTTCCAATGGTTTCAGGCATATATATTGTATTCTTTCCCCAAGACTTTCATACACAGCCTGATTTATTAGCCTTAGTCAGCATTCTGTCTTGTACACCTGCCAGAAAAGCACAGTAGGATGAAACATCTGGTAAATTTGCTCAAATTCTATTATGAAATATCTTCAATTCAAGTTTCAGTGAAAAGTAAACAAGTCATTGTCTTTAAAAAGTGCTGTGCTTTGCTTTGCTGTCAGAAAGCCCTGGCAATCAGCAGTAGGCATTAGTCCTCTTTTCAGGCTGTCAAGGGAGAATAGCTCCCATTGTGACCCACCCTGGACCAGGCAGATCGTGTGTACCATTGCTGGTTCAGTGACATTTGACTCGTTCACCAGTGGCTGCTGTGGCACTGCCATGCTGTGACATTTTCTCACACTTTAAGAGCACCTGGGGATGCTCAGAGCACATGGAACACAGCAGGCTTGTCCTCTCTGCAAGGCAGGGTGCTGAGGAGCCTCCCAGCTCAGCCAGCTCTGAACTGACCCCAGATCTGGAGCAGTTTGACAATGTGAAGCTCCAAGCCTCCCCAGAGCCAGCTTGGGGCTTTCTGACAGTGCAGCACGGTGCCTTGCAGATGTCACCAAAGGCAGACTGTGCTGATAAACAGGTACAGCCTCTCGAGCTGCAGGCAAGAAAAGGAGCTGCTTAAAAATTCCTCTGCATTCCTCCATGCTGGCTCCGCATATACGCAAATCCATTGGTCCAAAACTCCCACATCACCTTTCCATGTAGGCCAGAGGCCATTTTTCAGTCTCTAAATTGGATCAACACCTGTAGAGAAGCTGCTCTTCATTTCTGCAGGTGAGTTCCAGCCCTCCTCTATCACTCAGGCTGTTTGTGGAGAAAGGTGAATGCCCCCCACCAAAGGACCTTTCGGCGGTAGTTTAATTTCTGTGAAGAATCATTCCTCTCTTATGGTCAGCAACTTTAGTAAGTGGCTGTGCTGTGGGAAATAAATGTATTGGTGGATCAAACTACAGCACTTGACTGTATTGATCCACAGGGGTTATTTTTTAATTGGTGAGGAGCCCTTATAGAGCCATCTGACTTTCCTACATACCTATGGCACATGGTATATTTGAGACAGATTTAGCTACAAAAGACCAAATCAAAAAGATAGTGAACACATTAGAGATCATTAGAGAAAACAGAACTGCATTAAGAACTAGTCCATCTGTATAGAAGCAGATACCCACATTCATGGCAGGTTGTGCTCTGAATGATGGTATAGCAGAGAATATGCTTATCTGTGCAATCCACACAACACAGTCTGCAGTCAACACATTCCTACATGTGCTGCCATGAGCCATTTGAAACTGATTTTCCATTTATGCCAATTCTCATGTTACACCATGCCAGGATACTGGAGCTTGGACACTGAATGAGGCAAATCCCTGCCACCCTCTTTGGCTCAGGGTAACTTCAGGACAACACAACATACTCTGAGTAAAACAAGATAAGACATACAGTGAAAAAAACAAACCAATTAGAAGTGCCGTCAGAGCTGGAATTTCTCTGGGAATATGTGATACAACTGGAGAAGGTTTAAAAGTGCTGCAGACAGTAATGTGGCTGCCAAAAAGAAAGCAGCTGTCAGAGCAGGGAACTTTTTTGGGTCAGGGCTAGTCATAAAGAAAATGACATTTTTCACAGTTCTCATTTAATCTGGGCAAAGAAGGTTGAGTGGGGAGAGGGGACAGAGACAGGAGCAGAGCTGCAACTGTGGAAGATTAAAACATTTCAGAGTTGTGTTTAGAAACAGTCTGCAAAAGAGGCTTCTGGCAACAGAGAGAAATTTTGGACCAATCCAATAACAGGGCACCAGTAAGGGGTGCTTCTGAGAAATCCTCTTGAACCTGTCAAGATGAGGAAGTCAGTCCAGACCAGAACTGATGGGGAGAACACAGTCCTAAGAGAATGTAAACTACCATGAAAAACAAGACTGGAAGTGGAAAGGTGCAAGGAACCCATAGCTGGAGCTGAGTGAAAAAACAACACATGAAGCCACAGACAACGGCTATCATTTGGAGAAGAGGCACAGGAATGTGAAGAAGCTCATTTGAACAGGATCACAGCATGGATATCACAGAGTGCCAGAAACAGTGACTTCAGCAATGAAAGAACCACCACAGACACAAAGCAAATGGGTAAAAAACCCTCCCATTTACCAAGCAGGACCCTTCACTAATCCCCACTGTGGGAGGATGTGAATTGTATGCTTGAATAAATAACGAACTGGGAAAGAAAGAATATGTGATAAATAGTACCATGGAGAAAAATACAGACCCCAGGGTAAAACACATGCCAAGGTCCTGGTCCAACAGAGGGAACCAAATGTGGGCAGAGGGGAGCAGAGCAGCTGGGGATGCAGTGTGGGGCAGGCTAACTGCTGGGCTGGGAGAGCTCTGCCGGAAACCAGGGACAAAAGCAGGGAGGAGGAGGAGGAATGAGACAGCTAACAAAGCCATTGCAGACTGTCTCTATGGGGAAGAGCCAGGACTAGAGGAACATTGGTCAGCCAGTACACTAAATAGATGGAAAACTTTTACTTCTCCAGTGAAGTGTGTAACTAAAGACACCACAATGATAACATAAGGTAGGATTAAAATACTGTCCGTTTCACATTCTGGTGAATTGTGTTTTGAGTGAAGTTTTTTCCTCTACCAAAATCAAAATTATTTTTCTATAAGAAAGTAATGTAGCATCTGCTGCATCTGCCATCACACTGCACTCAAATAATGTGTCCTTACCATCATATTTGGAGGAGGCAGAGAGTAGCTCCCTGCAAATCCACAACATAGATAGAGAGCACTTTCAAAATGTTAAAATTACACAAAGGGTTATTGCCTTGTTCAAGATAGTAGAATTCCCCTCTGCCAAGCAGTGCTAACAGAGCAGATTTGGCCTGTCACCTACCTGCCCATTCTGATATGGCAAGGGACAGCTGCAATCACACAGCCCTGGGCACCCTGCTGGAGCCTCCCTCTCTCTGTACCTCTTCCTCACCTTTCTGCCCACTAGGAAGAAAAGGCCATGAAGGAAAGTAGAAGAAAGTACAAGCTGTAAGAAGCCCCTCTGCCAGGACTACCAGAATTCACCCTAAACCAATGGATCAGCAGAAATCCAACTTATTCCAGGTTCAGAGACTCTGGGAAAGAGCAGCAGGGATAAGGATGTGGATTTTGTAAACAGTGATGTGGGACAGCCTTTTTTTCTATGAGTCCCATCAATGTGAGCCACCTCCACACTCCAGCTGTCACACTGGGCTCTTGCAAGCACCTTTTTCTGTTGCTTTCTCTAGCTGCTGTCTCAACAGAACATTATTTTCATTACTTTTCCTATAATTACAGTTTATTCTAATCAATAAAGTTAATGATGAATGATCAAGAAAATACAGCAGAGAAAAGAGGAGAAACCTGGCTTGTGCTCTTAGTGGGCTCTGATCACCATGAGCAAATTGTTCAGGAGCTCAGACCCAGGCACCAGAAAGCAACTACTCAAGTCCCTCAGCCATCCCTCTCCACCCTCCAGTTCCCTTTGCCATCCTCAGCTTGGGCAAACCTCTGGTGTTGGGCTGCATGGGTAGTGACAAGGTAAGTGGGAGGCAGGACAGAGAATGGAAGGGATGGACTGGCTGTATATTTCATCTCCTCTGTTCCTTGTAAAGCTACCATTGCCTTGCTCTTCATCATTTTCCCCCTCTTCTCCTTGGCTTAGAAACAGCAAGATCTGAACAACACAGAAAAAACAAATTATAATGCTTTAGGGATATAATCAATATAAATTAATGGGGTTTTTTTTTAATGCCCCAGGGAAGCACAGGCTCCACACTTCCTTCTGTCTTTTCTTGCAGCCCCCAGGCCTTTTGTCCTCTGGCAAAAGCTCCTCATTGAAGTGCATGGCATTTTCTGGGCACTATGTCTTCAGTATATTGTTTTCAGCAGTGTAATTTTTTTGATAGTCACTTGAATAATCAGCAGAACACAGCATTGTACATCGACACCCCTAAGCCCCAGGAAGCACCAGAACATGAAGAGGGAAGCCTGCAGCTCTTACTGGCCTCATTTTCTTTCCTTGAGAACCAGCTCTTTCTTTCCTACATACAGCTATCCCACACAGCTAAGGCCAGCCCTAGTTATCTATATCCAGCTCTTGTTCCCATCCCATCATACAACTGCATCATGGGGGCTGCTTAGGCCAGTAAGGGAATAACATGAACATCTAAAATGTCCCCAAAATGAGTTCTTTGCACAACAGCATTCTGTTTATTATTATTCCAAACCTGAACATCTCTTTAGATGTGGCAGTACTTTAAAAGGCCTGAAGAAATTTTTCTTTTGTAGGTCTAAGTTGATTTGTTAAATGTTACCACAGGGCTAGTAAAGAATCTGGCTGCTTTAGGTCCTACCCTTTCAATACCAGCATGCATTCTGTAAATAATTTAACATGACAGAAGAAATTAAGGAAAGAAACATAGAGCCAAGTCTGAAGGAAAGAAAGACTTATTTTATCACAGTTGAAACCATTTACTTTTGTTACATGGGCTTATACTATTTCTTAAGTACTCAGCTCTTTTAATGTTAATTCAAGGTTGCTGTTTCTTGCTGACAGCCAGCCATATATGACCCCCTGTTCTTTATAAACATCACACTGTGCAAGATGATTATGTGGATGTAGACAATGGGTTTTTCCTCCCCTGAAAGACTAAGTTCTATCAGCTTGAACCATTGGCTTTCTGCCTCCTCTCCTGCTCTGAATTTGCAGCATCAGAGGCTGAGATGTAAAAGATTTTTCAGTGAGGAATGCATCTTACTGGGGGCTTCTTCTGCTTCCCTGTATTTTCAGGCTGTTGTTTCATCCTATCCTCTCCCAAGAGTACAGCTGTTTAACCAAACATTAAACTGAAAACCAGGGGAGGTGATGATCTCATCTGAGCCTATGTAATGTCTTTCAGAGGTCTTGTGGAAGTACCATCATCCTCTTTAATCTTCCCTATAAGGTAAGCAGGAGGACTTTCAAAGTCCTCAAAACCTGCTCACTTAGCTGCATTGTTGGAAAGTCTGCTTGTGGCCCACTGTGACAGTGTTGAAGAGAATACAGTGACAAAAAGAAGCCATAGTGGCATTTTTGACCCAGGAATTTCTGGTTTTGCAATTGAGCTCTGCAAACACATACAGAGGCCTGATGAGGAGAGACACAAAACCTTCAGGCAAGACACTGCACATATACCAAGCAGAAGCTGACCCAGAAATCACAGGGATGGGGTTAAGGCTGAAACAGAGTGAAACAAGGCCAAGTGGAAGCTCTGTCTTACCATAATCAATAGGTGCACTCAAGCAGAGCATCTCAAGAAAGAGAGGGAGAAGGAGAACCAGCAGGCCTTTTGGGGGAAAATAAATTCTACAAGCAAACTGGGTTTGCCATGAAGGAATCTGGGGGAGCAACCTGGACAATTACATTGCTCCTGTTTCATAGAGAAGCCAACCTCTAGGAACAAGGGCTACCATTTCCCCTGAAAGCAAGTGCTGTAGGTTAGCTTTAAACATGATCATGGTTTCACTGAGGCAAGAACCAGGCACCACCAAGGGTCTACTGATTGCTGAAGCACTGCCAATCCTTCTGAAGTTTTTCCTTTTAGATACCAAATGCACACCAAGTCTTCACTATTTCCTTTCCCTTAGGTATTTTTCCTGGCCTTGGAAAAGCCAAAAATGGACTGGAACATTGTGTGATTCAGCAGATTTAGAAGAATAAAAGCCATCCAGTAAAGTAAAATGCAGAAAAAATAGACACAAAAAGAAAAATAAATGTATGTGCAACTAGAATATATAAAAGGTGTTTGAGAAAAGAGACATGATATCGACAAGTGAGCAAGTGCTGGAATAAAACTAAAAGAATAAAATCTGGCTAGGAAAGGCTGAAAGGAAGACTAGAAAATATTTTCAAGGAATAAAGACAAATAAGAATTTTTCAAGTATATAAGAAACAAAATGTCAGCAGGGCTCTAAGAGAGTGCTAGGGTTATTTAGTAAGAGATGAAAAAGATTGCAGAAAAATGAAATCTTTACCAAGTGTTCATAAGAAAGGATGTAGGACTGAAGTAGGAGAGAGAATTACTTTTTCCATGAGAGGGAGAAAATGCTCAAAGGACTCCAGGTCACGAATAGAAGGAATAAATAAATTACAGCTCTGCATAGTATAGACAGTCCCCCTGCCAATCATAGATGAGGCAAGAAGGTCTCCTAAGAGTGAATTTTAAACATCTTCTGTGAGAGCCATGAACAGAAGAAAAATGGATTCCTATTATATTCATCTATTGCACTCATTTGTCCAACATGAAATAGAAAGCTATACAACCTTCCAATCTTAGGTATTTTGAGAGCAGAGATCATCCTCAAGAAACTATAGTTATTCTATTTTAGTCCCTCTGATGCGGCAAGGGTCAGACAGGGAAAGACTGGTTTTGTGTGGGCACACAACAACTCACATCTGGCCCTGCTTCATACCCCAAAGCTGCTGGGGGAACAACAACCCTCCCTGTTCCTAACTCAGGAGGCAATTTCTGGATGTTGCAAGGTGCACCAAGCTCACCTATGAGTCCAGTCAGTGATTTGCACTGGAAGCATTCACCAGATGAATAATGAGCAGAGTTAAGCTGCAGACAGAAAACCACAAGTACAAAGAGAAAACAAGAGTAGCACCTCTAAATTGGGAAAGGTTTCAGAAAAAAAGTTGCTGGGACTTCATAATCCAATTCTAGCCACTGTTCTGATTCCTTTAAAGAAAAAAAAAAAAAGTTGTTTGTTTAGAGGTTTTAATTTTTTTTATTTATTTAAGGACATGATATTGAAAATGCACATAAGCACATGGCAAGAGAAGGACCTCCTCATGTGGCCTCTTCTTGAGAGTTATAAAGTGCCATGGCTGATGTGCTTTGAACAAAGGTCATCTGGATGTGTGTTCCCAAGGACAAACACTACGAAATGCCTGTCATCAGTGTGCACTCTTTGACCTACCTAGCCCTTAACTTGTATTCAATTTCATACTTTATACTTAGCTTTTGGAAACTAAGTGTATAGGCATAGGGTTGCTGTGTTATAGCATCTTAGGAACACTAAAGAAGTAATAAATATTTTTAGATGATGATCCTTTCTCCTCAAAGTGTTTTTGCTCAAACTTGGCCTTCCTCTCTGCCATATCTCTATGCTTTCTGTTAGAACACAAGGTGACCTTTCCATGCTTAATTATCTGAACAAAATACACAGAACAATAATGCCAAAAATGCCCCTTGTGCATTCTACTACATTTGCAGATCTTTGAAATAATCTAACCTAATCTTTTCTTTTTCAGGTTAGGGTGAATGTAGTGTGAAATAACCAAAGGAGTAAACAAGAGAAGAGAGGGTGGACAAACACATGTTGACAAATACAGGCCAAGTGATAGAGTCTGTGTGTATGCTCAGAAAACTGCTCCCCTGCAGAGTTTGTCTCTGTTCTGAAACAGGCACTCGATAGTGCTTTGTCTTTATATAGAAATGTTCATGCAAGCGTCTCAAGGCATCTTTCAAACAGTCACATGCAGCACAGTGTAGCAATCAGAAACTACCAAGAATAATCATTTTACAGAAGAGTGAATTGATTTATATGGTCTGGATGATTTATCGTCCTTGATCACAAAAAAAAAAGAAAAATCAGTGAAGAAGTTGAGAGTACAACATGGAAATCACTACTCACGAGGTTCTAATTATCATTTTTGTTCTGTGGTCTTCAGCCTTGCAGGCTGACAATACTGCAGTGTGAATTCCCCAGTGTGCACTTGGGGAGGATGTGCTTCCTTCACAGGAGCACACCTCTACCTGAACTCTGCTTGGAGCACACACTGATGTCCTTTTGCCAGCAGGAACTGAAGCCTCACACACTCACCTCGCTACCTGTAATTTGTGGCACATTCAGCTGACCTCTGGTACTTGAACTTCTCACCTACTGTCCATGTGATGAGGATATTTCACATGGCTGGCAGCACAGCTGTGGTGAAAATGGGGCTCCAAATCCACTTGCAGGAAAAAGTGAAATTGCAGGTACCCTGAAGTCCAGTTGGATACACAGGAATAGGAGAAACAGGAGCTATTACCCTGTCTTATCCATGCACTACTTCCAGAGCTCCCCCAAGATGAGGTTCTGAGGGAGGTGTGTGCCTTGGGGGTCTCAGCTAGATGAGATGTTGGGTAACAGCTCAAGGTATCATGCAGATCTCCAGGCAGAGGTGTCAGAAAAGTCTTCAGTAGGCTGGAAGCACAGTAAAGCTCAGGCATGCTTTGGAGGAGCTAAAGTATGACACAAAAATGTTAAAACTTATGCAAAGAGGCGCTTAAGTAGTTCAGCCAATTAGACTACTTGATTGGCTGACATTCCAAAGACTATCATTATGCACACAGGGTGCCTCATGCATGAATGAGCTGAACATGGCGTTTGAAGGCTTTGCTTTTTGTCAGTGCTTGTATGTTTCTTTGTGGAATAAGTAAATTCATATTAATTTTTCTAACATTTTTCTATAAATGCTCAGGTCATGTAAGAAATTAAATTACTATTTATTTAGTTACTGCTTAGTTATTTAAGAACTTAATACAAACATATGTAGTGACCTGAACTTGAATTGCAGAATTCCTCATTTGCAGTTCAGCTATCAAGATAGAATAGCTCAGCTTCTCGTCACAGTCCTCTGGCCTGGCACCCAAGTGGACACAGAAGCAATTGAGATCATTCCAATGGAGACACCCCCAGGGTGTCATATGCATTTAGAGAGAGCAACTGAGAAATAAGAGGAACATTTAATACAGGAGAAAAATATCCCTTAGGCAAAAATTTCACTAGGCACTAGAGACCTGTGGGATAATCCCTTTCCTCCATAAATGACGCAGGTCGGTCTTCAGCTCCTTATTGTACAAGCAGCCCTAGAAGCTCTTGTAAACCTGCCCTCTTTCCTGCATGCTAGAATTAAGATGTTGTTAATGATACACATAATTTCTCTTGTCTTTCACTAGAATACTGCTAAGCATTTATACAAAATCCTTCACTAAACTCACTCATGACATATTCAGAAGTTGGCACTCACCACCTCTCTTTCCTGGATAACAAGAGGCACGGAAAGGACAGACCTAGATCAGGAATTACTCTTTGAGTTTTGATGCTGAATTCAAAAAAGTAAGGCTGTCTTCTCACTTTTCAGGCAAGTAAAGGTGTCTGGATTTACACAAACCTTTGCCATCTCACAGGGGAAAGGAATTTAGCCTGAGGTATCTGAATCTCCAGGAGAGTCCTTGGGTACATTTCTGAACACACAGGTGTGCACAGTCGTCTATTTCTGCTCTGCAGTGTCTGAGTAGGAGCCTGACACAATTTAGACACCAGTGCACAGCAGTTTAAACTAGTGCACCTCACCCTACCACAACACTATTTCTGGGAACTTCTGAGTGATGCCTCAGCTAATGGCTCAGCAACCCATATGAACTCTTACTTTCCTCTCTGATTGGAATAACAGTCTGGAAATAATTAATTATTTCAGGAGAACATAACCATACCCATTGGCATATTCACTGGCGTGATGCAGGTCCTAAAGGTGATGATAAATCTCTTCGATCAACCAATTTCAGATTATCTACAGAGGTTTAAGAATAATTAGTCCGATTCATTTTTAAATTGCTTCATTTCTAAGCTGATAAAAAAATTGGCTCCACTGCCACTACAGTCCTAGAACTGGAATAAGGTTGAACTCTACTCAGCAATAAATCTGGAATAATACAGCATTTTGGGAGGTCTGGTAAGGAAAAGCATCCAGTCAGTGGGGCCAGGATTTAAAGGGTCCTTATTTGGTTCTCATGCTCTTTGAAGGGTCAGAATCCCACAGAATTCCCAAGGACCTCCAGAAACCACCTCCTGCCCTCCTGCATGGCGGGACCAGTGCACCTCTGACTCTCTCGACAGATGTTTGTCCAATCTGTTCAACAGTGCTCTAAGCGAGCCAAGGACTTGGTCCTTGACTTTATCTCAATCCCCAAGATAAGTGAGAAATCAGGCATGTTTTCTGTATATGTCAGAGAAATTAAAAAGGCAATGGATTTTCATATCACTATTGAGGACTAATTACAACAGTGTTTTCCAGCAAACCAGTGATTGTAGGCTAATTTTCTGTTATGAAACAGAAACCAGGGTTAATGAGGCTAATTGTGTCTACCAGTGTTTCGAACAAAAAGGAAGCCAACTCAATTTTGAAGCGAGTTCTTTGTCAGGAACAAATTGAGGAAAATTGCTACAGTTGTACCAGCGTTTCCTAAAATTGCTTAGTACCATGCTTGGGAAACCAGCACTAGAACACAAGCAAGTGGAACAGAAAATGAAGCTTATTAGACAGTAATATTGAGTTTCAAATGCATGACTGTGTTGATGCTGATGAAAGCATGCATGATGGTTGAGCTGTTGAAAGCAATGCAACAGCGAGTCAGTAACAGAGTGAGTGACCCTCATTCCAGCTCTACTGGGGTACTACAAAGAAAAATCAAGATATGTAGTAATACATGTCAGAAAAAACAAAATCTTCAAGTTCAATATCTCATCTGTGACCAATTAAATAATTACACAGGCTAGACTGGTAAAAAATGAATGCATTGCCCTGCAAAGCTGTTTTCACCAGCAGAAGTCCTTTAAAAACAATCTGTTCAGCCGCTCTTGCTATGGGCTGATAATTGTATTAATTACTCAGAAGAACTGACTGACTTCAGTGACAAAATACATAAACAATATATACAGCACAGTACAAGCAGGTGCTGCTGGGGAAACCTCATCAAATGCACTTCAGCATTAGTGCCCCTGCTATTCCCTTCCCAGGCACTGCTGAATCCCCAGCCAAGCCAACCAGAAATGTTTTGAGTTTGTGATGTAACCAGCTGGAACTAAAATGCGGCCACGTTTATTTGCACTCCAGACTGGTGCCCAAATCAAGCCAGCGTGTGCTAGAAAGAGTATGAAGGCTTTCAGCTACAAAACATGCAGGCACAATGTCTGCAATTTGACCTCACTGCAAAATTCAGGTTGTGTTGCTCCTCTGTGTGCTGAAGGCAGCAGCACCCTGGGATTTACAGGAGAGCCTTACTCTGCAGCAGAGGAGCTTATGTGGGAGAGGTCTAAAGAAAATCCACATCTATACATATGGCTATGCAAAGAGAAGCTCCTTAGGATGACTGTGCATAATAAAAAATTATAGTATGCCAGACAGCAAGGACAAAAAACAGGAAAACAGGCAAGTGGAAGAGGTCCTGTGGGGAAAAATGTGATGCTAAGAAAGGAAAAGAATTAATGTTACAATACATCAACATAAGAGAGAATAAAAAACATATGGAAGAAAGGGAGAATCTTAAAGATTAGGCACAAATAAGGAGATGTAGTAGTTAAAAAAGGAAACAAAACCAGGCATAACATTAAGGTCAGTAAAGGTCACCAGATCCATGACCTACATTTCCTATCCAAAAACCAATTCTGGGGAAAGGTGGCAAGGGGAAGTAAAGAAGGTCTCGAGACAGGAGTGGGGAGCACCTGGCTGAGATCTTGACTTTTATATTGCAAAGCCCATTTGATGTCTTTCATTTTAAAGTTACAGCCTGCAGCTACTCAGCTCCAGTGGTTCCTGATCTGGGGCCTTTTGCAGTCTGTAATGTGCTCCTTGGAATCGAGCTTCCCTTTAGAAAAATGATGTCTGCAGCCCTCCTGGTTTGCCAAGACATAGCCTTTTCTATGTAAATCAGTGCTCTGCTGTCTTGAATCTGCAGCCTGAGGTATGAGCATCTCCCATTCATCTTAGTGAGATGTTAACCTCAAAGCTTCATTGTGACTCTCCAATTTTAATACTGTATTAAACAAGTTATTTAATATACAAATGCTGGGTTTAAGTCATGTTTGTACAGCATTTGTATAGGAGAACTGGATTTTACTTTGATTTTGCATCTGAAAAATAGAACAAAACACCTGAATTTCCAGTCATTGGTCATTCTGCAAATCAGTTTTATTTTGGTTTAGAGATGCAGGGAGGGATTTAGGCTGAATGATCACTGGTGTTCCTATTTATCATCTCCAGGTCATGAGTGATTCTTCTGTTTGCTTCCAGAATTTCAATTCCCTCTCTTAAACTGGTGTTCATACTACTTGGGTTTACAAACTTTTCTCTTCAGTTTTCTGCACCAGCTTCTATACCCTATTCATGCTTTTGGCTCTTCACAAGACCCACCAAGGACATGGAAAGATGAGCTCAATGATGAGGCACCATGGGACCATCAGGAGGTATCAGGTGCCCTTTGCTGTCACTGTGCAGCTGCATGGGCAGACAGATCCAGCACTGAGCAAGGCAAACATCTCATAGTGCCCACAAGGGGTGAGAACCAGGTTTCTAAAAATGTCTAGCAGCTACAAATGCTGTGTGTTCAGGTTTCAAGAGGAATCACTTCAAAGTTTGGTAATTGCCAATATCCACCCCAAAAAAACCTTTGAAAACCTTGCAGTTAAGCAGCCAACACCTCTGGTCTCCAAGTTCCCCATTGGCTCTAGGAAACTGTAGGTAAGAGCCTTAACCAGAAGCCACCATCAAGCCCCCACACTCTGGCCTTGAATAAATACTTCAGTAATGGGCTTACTACCAGAAGTAAATGCACAGCCATCAAAAAATAGATCAAAAGACAAATGAAACTGCCTGCTCAGATAAAGCTCTTTTCAAAAAGTTACAAACAGGAGGGGAGGGCCATGCAAGAGGATGTAAAGAAATGTCTGTTGAAAGATAATATAAGCAATTTACTGTGATGAAAAAAGTGAACAATGAAACAGAATCCAGTACAGAGAGATCAAGTGAAAGAAAACCACATTACTATTTACAGTAAAGATCACTCCTCCAACATGTATAATTAGAAATTCACACACAAAGATAAAAGTGACCAGTGAATGCTGTTGTAATCAAAAATAATACAGCATTGTATATATTTTAAAAAAACCTAACACTCTCCAAAAATAGGAATAATGGGTCTCATTAATAGAGTCTTCATCTGAACTAAACAAGTTCCCTTTATTCACACTGCAATTTTTCCTAGCCTGCCAAAAGAAACCCTCCCGAGAAGCCATCACAGTGCAGCCCCCCCGCCCCACACATCTGTGCCTCGATGAAGTTCACTTACAGACAGGACAATGATACCCAAAGAAACCCATTCACATGTCAAAGACTTTCATTTTCACATGAGTTTGCGTTGCTTGGGCTATATCTGAAAGTACAGCACAGCACTTGGATTTTTCTCTTTGTGCAAAACAATGGCTCACAACACTTCAGCACTCCACTCAGTGCACGCATGTATCTTTGGCTGAAACACAAATGCTCAGTGAAACTGTGGAACAACACACTACAGTGGAAAACCCTGAAGGGCAAGGAGTACTGACAGAAGGTAATAATTTATCAGGACAATTTGGAAGGCTTAAAATATCTGCTTAGGAAAGTGTCTGTTTTTTTAAAAAAGAAAGAAAATTAAACAGAATAAAAATTAAAACTAATCAACCAAAACCACAGACAAAAACCCAAAAGAAAACAAAAACACACAGACAAAAAAACCACAAAGACCCCAAAAGAAACAACAAAAAAAAAAAAAACCTAAAGAAACAAGTACTTTTCTCTTGGTTTCTTGGAATTTTAATGGTAGTCAGTTATTACTGGCATGCCAGTATCCCAAGCAGACACAAGTCAGAGATAGCTGCTATTTGGGACTTGTAATTGAGTAAAGAATCAGACTGCCATGCAGGTGACAAGCAAAAGGGTTTGTAACTAGACAGAGTCCCGTGAGACTCACCAAAAATTCAGCCATGAAAGTGAGCAAATCTGCAAAAGGGGACATATGATCAGGTTGCAGCTATATTACCATAAGAGTAGAAAATTACAACTGACTGTGTTATTTACTATTCTTTCCAAACCTGATAAAATGCTAACAGTACCTCGTACTTAACAAGGTGCTCCCAAGAGCATCCATGACTGCTGACATTGCACCATCCAATCTCTGCCTAGTGAAATTATGCTGGAAAGGCCATAACCTACTGAGCTGGGCTGCTTCTGGTCTCCCCAGGCTGTAAGTCTACCAGAAACAGTGTGATCTGGAAAGCTGTCACTGAGCAACTGCCAACTCTTCCTGTTGTGTTACAAAGGACAATAAATATTGTTACACAGCCCTAGATTTATCCTCATTATGTCTCTTAGGTGCCATTTTATGCCACATGGAAAAACACTTGTTGAGAAAAAGGACGGAAAAAGAAGATGAGATAAATTACCTCGTCCGTGGATTTTAATTTGACTTTACTCCCTATGCAGGGTTTGCATGTTTAGGGGGTTTTTTTTAACATAAGCAGCCAAGTGTTCTGCAGATTCATCTGTGGGGCAAAGAGAGATCTCACTGGTCAGCACCTCTGAAAAATTAAGTTAAGAAGCTAGGTCGTGTCCTACAGGTTTAATATTTTATGTTTCTTGGCAAAGAAAAGAAGTGTCAATAAATCTCTTCATTGTTGTCATCTACATCTTTATCTTCTTCTTAAGTCAGCAGTACTTTTAATTTAAACCTTTTTTCTATTCTCCCAAAGTGCTAAGTAGTAGTTACATAACTAGTGCAAATCAGAGGCATATATAAGATAGGAACAGAAGTCTAAAACTTTCAAAATATTATATGTTTATATTATTTGTCTAATTAAGTATATATTATACCCCAGGCACTCTCATTATTATTATTCACTAGCAGCCAGCCCTGCAAATATTCACTGAATTCACACCTTTAAAAAAGAAAGAGAGAGAGAGAGAGGGGAGAGATACAGACAGATGGAATACATCAGTAAGTCAGGAAAACAGCTATCTAATCTTGAAACTTTTTTTACAGGAAATAAAAAAAGGATTTCTTACTTTCCAAAACAGTTTACAACATACTAGCCATCATCAGAAATCTTCCTGCACAATAAGCCTTTATAAACATTTTCTTCACTTCTGAAAGTCTGCAAGAAACCTATGGTAGAGAAATGGTAAGGATGGAGAACGATAAACAACATGTGAAGAAGGGCATGGCAGCTTTATGTGCTCTCCTAATGAAAACATGCCAGAGAACTGAGCAGCAAACACATGAAATTGCATTTATGCTCCAAGAAATATCACAAAATCCAGATAGCAACATCTGAAGATAATGGAGCTTTCTTACTGAAGTCAACAATACTTATACCACTGACATCACCAGGAAGACTGGGGCCAATAAATTACCATGGATGCTCCTGAGGGAAGCAGCCCTAGCACTTCTCTGAAGTGGTCTGGATGAGCACTCTAAAAGAAGACCTTATTCTTCCCAATAACCTGCCCTAAAAAGTCCTAGAGAGAACTTCGGTAGGACAGGGTAAAAAATATCTAAGCCATTAAAATACCTATCTTCAAAGGACAAAAATAAGATTCCCCTTATGTTCTTCACAGTAGGAAGAAAACATACATTTTAACAGAAAAATATCTAAGTCACATTCACTGGTTAAAGTTTGATGCCATCCTGCTGAAACATCTCTCAATGTTGTTCTGAATTTACGTATACAATGTGACTTTAAATTAGCATATGATCACTCACCAAAGATGTCAAGTGCATTATCAAGATAAGCCAAGTATGGAATACTATGGAGGGAAAAATATTTCAAAGAAGACACAAACTGACCTAGTTTCAGAGCCCGTTGTTCCAAATTATCAGGATTTCACTAACGATTGCATTTGTTTCATCTTGTCAGAATGACTTGCAGCTTATGAAGTGCATTGATCTACTGGTGAGAATTAATTGTAGAACCCAGTGACTTCTGTCAAAGTAATATACTTAGTTAAAACCTTTCTGTTGTATATCTTTGTTGGTGTCTCCAAAATTAAAATTCAAAGTTAGCAAAAGCAGAACTCCCTAGGAATTTCAAAGCATCATTTGAACGTAACAATTCTTTCTCATTTTGTATTCCACTCTAAACCCAAGGTCAGTTAACAAAATATATTCTGTGAATAAAAGCATAATTATTGGTGTAATTTGCAGCGCAAATGAAAGAAAATCATTACTGCCTAATTAACAGTACATATGTCAAGAAATCAGTAAGAAAAATACTTAGAAATAAAATAATAATATTTTTTAATTCTAGAAGCTTTTTATCTTCTGCTGTGAACAGAAACCTCAAACCCTGTTTGTTGCCTAATTTCTTTTATAAATCATTCACTCCAAATTGTGGACATTTTCCATAGCAGACATTTAAATCTCAAGAAGGATTAGTGCAACTAAAGAAGAGGAGCTTCATTAATCATTCTCTATTCCTTGAAGCCAATTTTTAACTATGGCTTCTTGATAGAGAAAACCTTTTTTTTTCACTTCCAAGTTTTGCATGACAGCTTTCAATAAAAACTCCTCTAGGAGTCTGAGACACTTCTAGAGATTTTTCTTTTTTAAAAAATTAGTAATTTTTAACAGAACACTTACAAATGGAGATATTCCATGAGCATGAAGCTCTGGATAAGGGCAGAACTGCACTCAGCTCTCAACAAATCACACAGTCACTGAGGGGGTCAACTTCCCAAATTAAGGCAATTCCAATCACTGGTGCTTTAAAAAAAAAAAAAAAAAAAGATAGATAAAACAAATTTTCTCAATTTACAGGACCTAACCCAAAAATGAGAAAATTCAAAACAGTTTTCAAGCAAAGAAATACAGTTATGCAGCTGATTTGAAAACTTCTAAAAAATAATATTTTTCAGCAATTGTTTTAAGTATCAGAGAAATTGCTTTTATGTAGTGACATATGAATTTATAATGAAGATTTCCCAAACATGAAGTTCTAGACTAAGCTGATCTAATAAAAGCCACAACTTAGAGAAAGATATCACAATGATTAAACTACAATAGAATTGTGTCAGCAAACAGGTGTTATTGAAGATGATTTATCCCCATCAGTGAACAAGTCAGTAAAGGCTTGCTTTCCTATCTCATGTTCAACACTGAGTGCCATGGTGACCTCAAACACTATTTCCATTCCCTCCATAGGTAAATGTTTGGGTTTGGGGATTTTTTAGGTTCTCCAATCAACAATATCAAAAGCTTATAGGCAGAGTAAAGAAAACAGAGACAATAGAAAGCACAATATAACAGTTCTGTAAGAAAACAAAGCCTGTTAAAAACCACCCACCCAACCTCACCATAAGAGGCATGGCACAAAGCAAGGAGAGAGCACAGGCTGAGGAACATTGCACATTACAAACTGCTCTGAAGAGACAGACAATATTCCCTGGGTGAAACCACAGGGTGGCTGTGGATCATTAAAGCCTTGTCTAGAGATATTGAACTCTTCAGAGGACAGACACAGCATTAGGAATAATTAACTGCATTAACATTCACTACACTGCCAAGCATTGTTCATCCCCTAGCAGAATGAACTTTGAGTTTTGCCTTGATTAGCCGCCACAATCAAGGAAAACATGTCTGAAATTTGCAGACAATTTTCATGCTTGAGGAGAGAGCCCTGTCTTATTCTGCAGCACAAGTGCTGTATTATCCTTCACTTCTACAGAAGAAGATGTCAGTATGAGACACACTATATGTGACAATTTAAATGCATGCCCTAGGGCTTAAATCAGCACAGTGCCAAAGTCTAGAGATACTCACAATCACAGACAGACTGACCTCAACTGCAAGCTGCAAAAAATAGACTACATTTCCCAAATTCTGAGCTGGACAAGGCCTCTTTATAAAAGGTCCTGGGAAGAAGTACATTTCTCTTTTTAGATTGTGTTATCTGTCAACAACTACTCTCAAGCCTGAAAGCAAACAGAAAATTTCCTTGCCTAATTCCATTGCTTTTCATTTAATAAAAATTATGTTAACAATTTTTTAATTGCCTCCATTCAAACCAGGTACAATATGTGATAATGTACATTATGGTTTTTGAGTCAAGCAAGCACAAGAAGGGAATTCAAGCTTCTCCAAGAGACTTGGAGATGTAGAGATGGATAGAGATGTGTATTTTTCCACAAAAATTGGAAGTACAATTACGGCATTGGAGCGGAGTGGGATGGAGCTCCCTGAGAAGCAGCAGCCCACCCCAGTGACTGATGCTCACCCCTGCTGCAGTGCAGACCCACTTTTCATGCTGGCTGTTTGCTTGGACTGCAGACTGCTTCTCTACCAGCATTGCTATTGCAGTTAGGTATGCAGTCTGGAGCAGCAGTATCATGTCTCCCAACACAGAAACAGCACTACACTGATAGAAAAAAATGGCCTTAAAGCGTCATCACAGCTTATTCTCCTCACATGAGCTTCTTAAGGGTGGGATCACTACACAAACACACAGTGTTATTAAGGGGTTACAAGCCTCTTCACACACTTACAGCTATGTAGTTACTGCAATATGCTCCAGCTATTCTTGCTGAAGAACCAGGTGGTGTCTTTCCAAAGCAAAGCCTTCCTAGCTCAGTCAGCCATCCATCTCACACTCTCAGATGGCTGTAATCAAACACTGCTCATTTTGCTTTGCATTTAAAAGGAGCTCGGATAAACTCTTCACTGTGTTCTCCTCACATTTGCACTTGCCTGGACCTCAAAGAACAGATCCATACCCACCCATGTTATTCTGTCAGAGGCGTCACATCACTTCCAACATGCCAGCAAATGTGTTGATATCTGAATTCCCTGGCTATTCCCACTGTGGGCTCTCCCTTTGCTGCCATTTAATATTTAGTTCCAGTGCCTGTTAAGAAACATGGTCTGGGGGTAGCAGAAGAAAACTTCTCATCATTAATCTGCTATTATCAGCTCTTCATGTATGAAATATGTACAACACAGGGAACTACTCTGGAGAAGAGCTCTTTGCCTTAGAAACAACAAACAGGTCTGAATATAAAACATAGAAACATGCATAAATCTGTGCACATGTTTCAACACAGATGAAATCCATTTAGAGCTAACCATCAACCAGGGACTAGGGGGAGTTTTAGATCAGAACTCATGGAGCAGCATTCTTGGCAGCATTCTGCTTTCTCAAATCCTCAAAGCTGTTTTGCACACATGTGCCCATTTCACCAAGCATTACAGAGACTGGCATGAAATTCTGCATTCTGCAGGTTCCTCCCAAAAAACTTCCACAATGGATCACATTGTCTGTGGTTGTACAGATATGTGAACTGTTGGGGGCTGTTTCCTACACAGCACAGTGATGCTACAAAGCCAAAGTGCTCAGCACCTTCCAGAAGAGAGGCATTACCACTCCATCATTTTGTGACAGGGCTGGCAGACTCGGCCAGTTCCGCAGGCAGGCACACCAGCTACTCCGAGACAAACGGGCTGCCTGCACTGCATTCCTCCTGCTCTCACCAGCCTCTGTCTATCATCTGTTTTCCATTTCAGCCCTCTACCTCCCATTCTTTTAATGTATCTGGAGGGTTGAAAAGTATCTGCTGGCTTCCTGGTCTGTGCTGCTGGAAGCAGAGTCGTTTTTGTTACTTGTTCCAGGGAGCAGGCCAGAAGCCGACAGCCAGGGAGAGCATCAAGCCAAGAGGTGGAGCTTTAAGGGGTTCACGGGCTGTTTTTTAACTTCTTGTGATCTCTGCCTCCTGCCTTGGGATTTTCCAAGCATATCCAGAGCCACTAAGCCTGGCCATGACATGCACTCATGCTTAGGCCACACGGTCATGATCACAGGCTGCTGTGAATAACTGAGCTGGCCATGACTCCCTCCTTCCTGCACTCATTGCTGCCCTGATTCCTTTAAAAAAATTAATTTATTTTAATTAAAATAATGCTAATTCCTACATTATGGTCTCAATTTAGTCTAAGAATAGTTTACTTCGATTTACTCCACTTGTGCCAAACCAATTAAACCAAAATAAGCCATTTTTGCACTAAAAGCTGTGCTTAGGTTTAACTAACCCAGAGCTGGTTTGTCCTTCCAAATGTGTGGAATAACAAGGAGTATATGGAGGCATGCAGTGAGTATTAGCTCGGACTGTGAAACACAACATTAATCTTTCACCCCCTGACCCTGTGCTGCATTGCCAATATGTCAAACATCTTTACTCTGCTTAGCCCAAGCACATTTTGTGCACTGTGCTCTTTGTCAATAACCATTCAAATAGTTCTCTGCCAGTAAAAGTCACAATATTTTCCTGCCCCCTCCAGCAGCGTTTCTTAGCTCTTCATGAAAATTTAAATGAAAAATATCGACAAGATTTCATTGTTTTTAAGCACACACAAAAAGCAACTCCATCTGTTTTTCCCTTCTTTGAAAGGGAATGTAGTACCTGCAGATTTGTAATTTCAACTTCAAGTCAGACCTGAAAAACTGAAAACTTGTTTATATGCAGGTTTTAAGAGAACAACTTCAGAGCTTCTCAAGAATAGTTTAACTGAATTTCGACAGTCCCACACGTGAACAATTTTGTGAAGAGCTTTGGGATCCTTCAGGAGAGGAAATGCTCTGCACATAGAAAACATTCATCATTTGCACAATGCACACACAAAACTGACAGAAAATATCTCTTATCTTTAAGGCAGGGCAATATCCACTTCTGAAGCACAGCTTGTCACAGCTGCTCCTCAGCCCACTCTACTGCCTCCTACCACAGTAGAAGAGGTATCCTAGGCAGGAAAGATGAGGTTAAGCTTATTTTTTTTGGCGGGAAAGTACTTCTTTTAATATTAGTGAGCACAAGAGGCACAAGAAAAAGGAACCAGCATTGTTCGATACCTTTGCAGTGTGAGAAAGAATGTCAGCATTCTGGCCTGGAGGGATTATGACGGGATCCCTACATATGAAAAACACCTCAGTAAGCTACAGGGTTAAGAGGAATGAACCTCTGGGCAGCCTAGGAATATAAGACATTTTAAATGGCAAATAAGGGAAGGGGAGTATAAAAATACGACCAATTATTTGGGAAGAGGGTTTTTAATGAATCTTTTGAGAATTTCTTGTTTTGGGGAAAGGAGAGGGAACATGCCTAACCCTATTTGGAAGTGCAGTGAAAATCCTCAATCTCTATGCCTCTTCCATATGTAGACCCATGTTGTTTCTGGAACATTTTTCCAGAAATATTTGCGTTTATTCCTCTTCTAGACTCAGTTCTATGAGTCTGCAAACTTGTGCTGACTTCAATGGGACATTGCAAAGGTGGGGGAGATCTGCAGTCAGACTTCACTCTGGCACAAAGGTTCTAGTGAATTATTTGCTCTACTGACACACTATATAGTAATTTCTAAATCCATCATGCAAGTCATTCTGTTCCAAAAAGAATTTACAATTGTAGAGACATTCATTTCTCTAGACCTTTAACACTCTGCTTGTAGAGGGACAGTGTCTTGAAATCTCTCCTTAATTCCTATTTTCAGTCTTAGAGTACATGGTACCACTAACTTCAAAAAGGAGGGAATCAAGTAACAAGGGAAAAGCTACAAGTAATATTGCCCTGCCCTCCCCTCCCCCCCCCCGAGTTTTTATTTAGCTCTCTTAACTGCAACATCGCATTTCCCCCAGGAAGCTTTTTGTCTTTTTGTACATTTTTCCCCAAATGTAAAGCATCTCACAGCAGCTCAAGTGGCTCTGCCTTGCATGGTGCCCTAGAGCTTCTGGCCTTAGAATAACTTCCAACTAGCTGTGATTTATCTGGCTGGTCAGGGGTTACTGTACACAGGAATGCAATTCCTTCCTCATACTTGCTCTAGTCTTCTTTGGCAACTCCAGGTGTCATCAACAATCTGCTGTATGCCATTTTATGGCCTATCCTCCAGTATTTTATTAAACTGATAGCCTTTTGGCTGAGCAACACTGCCTAGAAAGGACCAGAGCCCTTTTCTCTATATATATTTAATTAGTTTAACTGCTGATTTATGTGCTAAAGAATTGAAAATTCATTTATAATAGTTCTGTCCTTGCAATGCTTCCAGTGCCTTGCTTCATCTTGACATTTGAATAAAATGTCTTTTTATTCCTGACTGCATTCAGGTCTGGGTTGATGTTCCTCTCCGGAAATCAGTGTTCAGAATTACCTGGCTACTCCATGGCTTCCCAATTTTGAATTACATCAAATGCCATTAAGATTTTACACTGAGCTTTCTGAGTTGTGCCTTTTGATGACCAGTCTGGCCACAGTCAATCTCAAAATCTCCTTAATTCCAGCAAAATAAATGATTTTTTCCATGCTCCTGATAATGTTTTAAACAGAAAGCAGGAAAACTGTATTTAAAAAGCCTTTACGTTCTTTGCAAATCTGTTGCTATGCTGCTTTCTCTCTTCTGTTAGATCAGCCCCACAATGATCCACAGTGAAGGACCCAGATCAGATTGGTGCTGACATCCACTGCTTGCAAGTTAAACCTAGGGGAAAGTCTGCACCACAGCTGAGTCCAGTCTAGCATCAGAGAAAATTTTATGGAATATTGGCAGTGACCAGGACAAACTATCATCCTTTACTTCATCTTATTAGGTAATGGCAGTGCTACTCTTTCTGCTATAAATTTTTGTACATACTTCCATCACCAGCCCAGTTTTAATTTAACAGCAATAGAGAAAACCAAAAGGACATAAGAGAGAAAGTAGGTTTCATTAAATAATTTTAATTACTAAAATATTGAGGATTTGCAGATTATAGACAATAAAGTTTTACCCAAAAACACTGCTACTGGACTAGCTATAGCCTCGACCTGTGCTCCTGGAGAGAATGGGAATTTTTAGTTATCTTCAATGTAAGCACAATCAAACTCAGTAAAGCCAAGAATGCAGCACTGATCTATGATCAAAAGGGCAGTTCAGAGTAAGTAAAGGCACATCCTGCAAAGGAAGAAGATACAGCCTCCATTTTTCTTACTAGATGCTCTAAGGTGCTCCAAAGCCTGATTTATGACCCTCAAGATTTACAGCACTCGAAAATCCTGTGTACCCAGATACTTTCTTCTTTTCTTAATCTGAGTCCTTTTTGCTCTGATTTGAAATAAAACTGATGTTTGATTATCATCTGCAGCAAATCCACATGCCAACATTCATCACATTAGGCCACTAGGTATACTGCTAGCTCATTTTTAAAATGTTTCCAGCTTGGGCTGCCTGGGGTTTTCACCAAAGCAGATGCACAATTACAGCTTTATACGGCTAATTTTTAAGCACCAAGGACTGAAAATATTGGCTTAACAAATAGTCAAGAATAATAACTTCTGTCAGTTAGAGCTGGCTGATTAAGAATGAAGGTGGCACTAAGAAGTCAGCCTGTGATTGCATTAAAGAACATGATCCTGTTATAGGAGCACATGACAAGAGAAACAGAAGCAGGCTCTGAGCATTGCTAAACCATCAAAGGAACAAGACAATTCTAGCTTTGCATATTTTTTTTTTAGTATTTAAATTTAAGCAATTAATTTTCAGGCATGTTTGAATATGACATGTAATTTACAAAATATCTCCAGAGATGACAAGAGTTTTCTCAGTCTCCCTAGGAAAACAACAGAGATAACCCATATAGTTTTGGGCACAACTTTGCAGTGGGCCAAAGGATCAAGCAAGAAGATGCACAAATGAAATGTTATAAATTTTTTTAAGTTCATAAGGCCAAATATTTACATTAACTGCTTCGTCAAGATTTCTGTCAATAAGTATATTGAGCAATACCTTCAGCAACAAATCTGCTCTGAAATGTTTATGAACAGCTCTCTACACACAACCTCCCACAGGTGAATTCACTGATAGCCAGGGCTGCCATGGCATGGTCACACTTGTGTGGTTATTGTGGTGCCAAGGGGGCTGCAGTGCCTTTCAGTAGGTTAGCTTCACATCCATTCTAAATTGGCTGGTACCTTCATTGCTGACTCTCACAGAGATACTGGCCCAGTTTGTGCCCCTCTTGTTTCTCTGTTGGCTTTGGTTGTTCACCTGAACACTCATGGCTCAGACCGCCTGGGGAAGCCAAGGCGGTTCCACGCAACACACGATCCAAACCTTTTGCTGTGTTCACTGATAATAACTTGAGATTAACATGGAGCACATGATACATTGGCTCACATTGCATTACTTCAACTGCAGCATGTCACGTTATGTCAGCCAAGGTCAGCATTCAGTGTGACATGATACGATCTAACACGGTGCAGGGTTATTGCCTCCCGAGTTAGGAATCTCAGGCTAGGAATCAGAAATAGAACAAGCAGATGCACATAACAGATCACTTTATAACACTATAACACTCCTGGGCAAAAAGAATCATTTAATGCATTGCAAATTTTGCCAGTATCCTCCTTCCTGGATTCATCTGGACCTCCAAACCACCATGATATGTCTTTTTCTTTTCTCTTCTTTCTTCTTTCTTTTTCAAGTAAGACATGAGGCTTGTCAAATCAATCAGACACCCTTGGACTTCCTCACAGGAAGAATTTCAAATAATTCAGCAAACCTCACAAGCTCTGATCACTCTGCTAATACTTTCTGCTCTCGTAGACTTCAGTGACCTCCGTTTCATGAATTATGTGAGTGGTAGTGCTGAAAGTCCCAGAGGATTCTGATTCCACTGAGCAATGTGGGGTTTTGGCCTGCAGGGTGACAGGCTGTAGGAAGGAAATGTTTGGCTGTATCCAAAAAGGGGAAAATTTTAAAAGAACTGCTAAGTCTTATGGAGTTTTAACTTGTTTTCACACACTGGAGCTTCCAAGTTACAAGCTCTGCTCCCTCCTCTATTACACCCACAAAACTGCATCTGTACTTCAAAGACCAAGTGATACCAAAGTTAAACTCAGCCATATGAGTCAAAGGGCTGGTTAGATTCATGCAATTCTGCTACATGGCAATAACCTCCCTGATTTTATTTTTGCACCCGTTATAAGCAGCCAATATGTGCAGTGTAAGGATGGAAATTTTCAGCTTTACATATGCAAAAGCCATCCAGATTGCAAGAGACTAAAGACAGGAAATTCTCATGTTAGGGTAAACCTTTAGTTTTCAATTAGACATAATAAACTTGCAAAAACTACAATAGAGTTATCAGTGGCCACTGAGATCATTTTGTATCTGGCAAGACAAAAAAGCAGAGCTTCTAGAGCCCATCCTGTCTCTGGTATAACACAAGGATGTATCATTTTTAGAACAAAGGCTAAGCTAATCACAGCTGACTTCACATTTCTCTACTTTTTGTTCCCCTTTGTAAACATGAAGGTAATGTTTTTCTTTTTAGAATTCTGTGACAACAGAAAAACACAAGCATTATTTTATTAACCTTTAAATGCAATTTGGTTGTTCTCTTTCCATTTCAGCTCTGGAGCTTTGATGTCTGAGTGACATTGGATGTACCTTAAGGGTACAAAAAAAGTTCAATAGTCTTCATAGCCTCAGCATAAACTTCAGAATAAGAAGAGAAAATAAATAAATAAGTATACACACGTTATTTTCTTCTTTTATGACTTTGAAAGGCTGCAGCTGTCATTTAGTTCCTCTCTCTTTCCTCAGGCTAGAGATCATCCGATCAGATAGGAATGAGCAGAGTAGAGGTCTTAGACTGGATACAGAGAAGCTGATATTTTTACCTAGTCAGCCATCTCAGTGAAAAAACCCAAAAAAATAGACAACTCTTCAATATACCTAGGGAACTGCTCCCCAAACTCATCAGCAGTTACCTGCACTAGCTGACTCCCATTTCTGTGTAGTCCTCAGAATCCAGAAAAAAAAAAAAATCTCAAAGTTTAATCTTCAAAAATTTTGTGCCAAGGTTTAAAAATCTTGAACCTTGAACCATCACTATGGAATCTTGAACCACAATTTTCCAAGACTGAGTCAATTTGGGTAAAAAAACTGATCCAAAAATCAATGCAAACATAAATTCAGGCCAGGAAAATAAATTCTTGGAGTAAAACATAAGGCACTGTTGATTATTTTGAGACACCTTCAGCACCACAGTTCCAAACCTTCAAAACAACCTACTAGTACAGAAAACAGATGGTACGTTTAGAGCCCTGTTGACAACAGGCTCTTCTGGCACTGCAAGAAATAAGCTGGATTCTTGACCCTTTCAATATCTAAGTCCCTAATAGAAATGCTAAAAAAAAAAACCCAAAATTTTCAATTCAGAAGTGGGATTGGCCATGCAATAGTCAAGAAGAGACATTAGTTTCTAGTAACACCAGTTTTGGTGAATTCTGCGACCTGTGCCTTAATGGATAAAATTATCTCTGCCACCCTAACCCTAAGTTATTGTTGTGAATTAAGGCTTGATGAGGACTGTGAAGATTCCTCTTGGATCTTACCATGTCTTGGAGCTTTGTTTTATTGTCTGTATTTCTGATATTCAAAACAGAGCTTAAGTTTAGAACATAATATTGCATCCAGCTCTACAGAAAATATGTAAATAAAAACCTGATCATGCCCTGACAATGGTGACTCATTTCATTTTCACAAATAGCACAAGCTCCTGAAATGAGAACAGCAGAGCAGCATAAGCTAGGATGGCAGGTGTCACTACTGAAGCGACAAATCATCTCTACTTGATCTTCAAAACAAGGTTGCATCACTAGTTTAACACATGAAACTGAACTTAGGTTCAGAAACAAGCAGGTGAACTTGTACCAGACTACCTGACTGCACTGACCCTCCTTTTGTTTGCATTGTACTGAAAATAAAAATAAAAATCACACCCTTATCAAAACAAATGGAGCCAAGTTACATATTGCTTGTACTACTCTGTCATTTGTCAGTGAGCAAAGGCAGAAAGCAAAGCAGCAGGGTGATGTAGTGACTATAACTAATGTTGCTAAATATCACAACAATTTTAGCAAGTCTGGCTTCTCTCCTTAGTAAACAAGAGACAGTCACTGAGCTTGGTGACAATGAAGAAAAATCTGCTTCTTTTTGGAGGTGGGTGTATTTCACTGCCAGAATTATGGAAGATCCAGTATCAGTGAGATATTCTGATTGAAGCTAAAGGCAATCCTGTCCTGAAAGCTGATAAATTCCCAAGCATATACCCAGGCAAAAGTTAACATAAAGACAGTTCAATTTCTTGCAAGGGATTATAGAGAAGAAATGGACATTTACATTTCAATCCCACAATAATATTCACTGCAAGTCTTTGCTCTCCTGAAAGTAAACCTGACAAACACTTTTTTTCCCCCCAAGCCTTCCACCAGACCTAAGCAAGCTGTGATTTTTAAAGATTCTGAACCTCTAGAATAATTTTGTAAAAAGTCTGGAATAAAAATTACTATTCTGGAAAACCACAGATCTACAAGAACTCAGATTAAAATAAAAATGGGAGAAGATCCAGTAAAGGAAAGCTGCAACAAAGAGGCAAAAGAACAAAAAAACCTGACTGTCCAGCAGGGAAAAATCACTGCGGTCATATTACCTGCACTGTTAATTAGGTAGGGCAGTTGTCAGTACAAGAACATTATTGTTAAGTTTCTGTCTGAACAATTTAGCATATTTAAAATATTCAAAATCCATTTCAGTTTGAATTAAGAGCATTTTTTAACCTACAGTAGGTTTCAAGATGGAATGAATAACCATGGCACACTTCACCTGTAAATATAATATTTTGGCTCTTATACCACATACCCTAAATCCCTGTATTTTCTTATCTGTCAATCTTCATTATAAAAATTCCCATTCAAGCTGAATAACTGTCTTGCAAGACCTCATCTGCTCATGGCATTGATTCCCCAACTGAAGCCAGGCCTCTGCTGGAGATGTCATCTGCACATCCAGCTGCAATGTCATATGCAAGGGATTATAACTTCAGGTAGGGGACTGGAAGATGATATAGATGCAGTTAAGAAACTGAAAATTTCTTTCCATATAAATGCCCCAAGCACATGGACAGTAAGCACAGAGAAACATAGATCATATAAGCCAGTATAGGCAGAAGGATTTTAAAATAGATTTGAGGTTTCAAAACTGCCATGGAAATGAGCAACCTCTAAATAAAATGCTTGGTATAACATACCCCACTGCTGGCAAAATTTAAATTTGGTTTTTTAGGCTACAGGGAGAGAAAATACGAAAAAAAGAGATAGTGCATTATTCAGATGGAGCTACTCTTGATGTCAGCTTGGATGAGATTATTGACAAATACATAAAGATATTTTAGTCTTGGGGAAGTTGGGGTCCTGTGCTGTCTTTCTAGTCAAAAATTGTACTAAGAAATTTTTATATTGGTTTGACTGATATTTGGTATAATGATCTTCAAAGCAGTAAAACCCATTCTTAATCAAGTCTGCTTAATAAGGGATGTGTTGTCAGAGGATGTGCTGCAAGGCAGCAACAACCTCGGGGTTATTTCACCTAACGAGGAGCATCCCACAGCAGTGCTGAGCCTTTAAGGGCTGTAGCATTCTGCTCTGCCAGGAGAACCATCCTGCTGGCCTTGAAGCAGAAAAGCTGAAACAGTGCCGTGAACAAGCCTTAGCTTGGTGAAGGGGGGGAGAGATGGGGGATTCCAAGAACTGGACTGGCTTTCACTGGAATCCTTTCATATCGCCAGGATAGATGTATAAGCAGAAAAACAGAAATAGGGTAAACTCTGCCAAAAAGCATCTTGCCCTAGTAGCAATCTGCACAGTAAACTTGACACTCCTGCTTCATCATATGTTTTCCAATTCCAGGATCATTAAATAGTAATTGTTCTGCTCTACTTCCTGTTTTGAAAAATGCTGCTTTTTTCTCTGCCTGTGTAACATCTTAAGTCATTTAAGTTTTAATACTTTCACAATGAATGGCTGTGAGAAGGAACCTTGCTGAACTGTATAAATTTATTTCAGGGCTTGAAGATGCCATTACTTGTATTAGTTCATAATTACTGTAGCAGTCACTTCCAGCTGCCTCATAATGCCCCCATGAAAAAGGGAATTACTAAAAGGAAAATTTTCAAAGGATTTAAAGCTTCTATTGTGGTTGTTGGAAACAGAAAGTTACCACATTTAAGTGGCTAAACAAAAAGCAGACAACTCATTCAAGAATGTGACCATGAATGACTTCTTCTCATGGATGTCTGTGTCAGAACTGAGAACAGGCCATGCACCCACAGCAGTGAAAGTAACACCTTTAAAACTCACCTTACAACTCATGTAAGGTCGGGAACAGTAATAACAATTTTCAGCATCCCAGTGTTTAACTTTGCAGGATACAGGTTCCTTTTCCAAGTTCAAAAATATCAAGCAAGGGCATGCATAATCAGGTGGGGGCAACACTTTAGGTTACAAAAAAATATATGTGAGGGAGGAAAAGGAGAGATAGGAGATTGCAAGAAAATGACACAATAGAATTAAACCTGAGCAAGCAAGATATAATTCTGATAAGACAGGGAGGCAAAAGAAAGATTAAGTAAGTATCCTGATGAGGAAAGCACCTTTCTCAGCCACTTTACTATTCAAATATTCTCTATGCCACGTTTTGTGTGATCTGGTGCTATAAAGCAGAGTCCCTGATCTATGGTGCTCTCTCCTACTGAACTCCACTGTAGAAATAAAGGTGTGTACTTCTGCTGCACTTGGCAAAATAAGGCTTTTGATAAATGCAATGCAGCAAAAAACCCAAGGAACTAGGCACAGAAACAGAGGGGAATGACTGCATTATGCCCTCAGTACCTCGTGGGTTGCTTGGCCAGTGTTTCAGAAACACCACCAGAGCAGAAACCAGCAAACTAAGACATTCTTCACTGTCATCACACACAGGAAGTTTATAACCACCTTGCAGCATTCATAACTGTGCTGCTTTGTAGCTGTTTTCTCTGACCAATATTGGGCAATGAGCACACGTCAGTGTGCCTCACCTCCAGCCAGGGAGTGACCATCAGTCCACCCAGAGCAAGCTCTATGCCTATTGACATGTTTATTGCTGACTCTGGCAGGGTTGGAGCCTCCCCTCACAAGCTCAACAAAGTCAAGCTGGACTTGCTGCCAAGAGGGCTGTTTCACCAGTGTCAGCAGTGACATCTGATTGCTGGACTAATGTCCCACATTTGACAGAAAGCTGCCTGCTGACCTCTCTTCTGCTTCTGACTGAAGATTTTGCTGCATCCCAACCTGCAAGTTTTTAACAAAAAGGCAGAAATTCCCAAAGCCCTCCTTGGTGTGCTTCCTCAGAGCCTCTGGCTCCCCAGTGGTGGGTCTATAGCAAGAAGGGGCTCACAAGCTGCAGAGGAAAGTATAAGATCTGCTATCACTCTTGTGCTATCACATGCATAAGAGCTGCCCTGCACTAAGCAATGGAGCACTTTTCCTTTTGAAAACTGTGAAAGAGAGCCCAGGAGTAGGACCTAAGGCTGAGCAGTCTGGAATAAGCTGTGGATATTTATTTGAAGGAACCTATAGAGCAAAGGAAGGTGTATGTTCAGATCACTCCAGGTATTGCTACAAATCTCAAAGAAATTAACTGCAGTGCCTGTGCAGCACCTCTCTGAACACCCATAAGCCCTTCAGGAGCTTCCAGAAAAGGGTAATTACCTCAAAATTGGGAAATCCTGTGTTTCAGCATGAAGGTCACTGACACTGTGTTACGTTATTTTCTGCAGAGTGTGTTTAAGAGCCTTTAGTAAGATGAAAAAGCTGGGTCATATATTCTCACATCAGCGTGTTCACACTCACAGAGACAAGGGAGACTTGCTAAAAGCCTGCAGGGTGAGAACCTCTCTGCCAAAAGGATATTCCCCCAGAGGCTGGGCATGTCACACCTGGAGTCTCTGCAGCTGCACTACCACCCTTTGGTCAGCCCATCATTCCCTTAGCTCCCAGTACTGCATCCAGCTGGCTACTGTAGCTGTACTGGGAGGCAGTCACAAGGACCAGATGTGAGCAGGAATCCCCAGACCACACCTAGTTAACAACCTTGTGCTTCTTGAGTTTGGCATTCAGCAATTCCTGCCACATTTCTCCAGCATTCTCAGGTTTTGGGTGTCCATCTCCATGTTCCAGCAGGAGGGGGACTGCAGGGACCACAGGAGGGAGCACTCCCTGTGCCAGCCTGTTCCCACCGTGGGCACAGCCAAGTCCCCAGAGCAGCTGGTGCAGCCTCTGTGGAAGGTGTTTAAGGGCAGGCAGAGCCCCACAGGCAGTGGGTATTAGGAACAGCCCTTCCTGCTCTGGGGTCAAGGGGAAACAGGTACTGGAGCAGGGATTCCCCTGCACCCCTGAGCAGCCCACAGAGGAGCAGGTGAGAGATTGCAGCCCATGGGGGGTTCATTTCTCACCAACCAACTCTGTTTTAATCAGCAAGAGATTAAATTAATTTTCCCCAAGTCAAGCATGTTCTGCCTGTGAGGGTAACTGGAAGTGACTTCCCTGGCTTTATCTCACCCACAAGATTTACATCTTATTATTGAGGAGAGAAGTAGGGGTGTGGGCAGCTGGACATGTTAACCCACCACATCATGTTTAGTAATTCCAGGGGAGATAGTTAATATATTGCCAAGAGCAAAATGTGAAGGTGTCATTATTCCCACTCAGAAATAAAATTAATTCTAAGCTTTTATTCCTGGAAAAGCCAGTTCTGCCAGTGGCATTGCGGCAAATGTGACCTCCCTACCTCTGTCTACTTTTTGATAAAAGTAAAATATCCAGATGAAAGAAAACAAAATTAACTATTTAAGCAGAGAATTCAATTTAGAATGGTGAGAAGATACAGATACAAGAAAATCCCCTTCCTTTTGTATTAAGGCTCCTAAAATGAAGTCAATGACTCTTATTCTAATTGCAAATTGTCAATAATGTTTTTTCACCGTATGTCTAATTGTTTCAAATATAGTTTCAGTCCTGGTTTAATGACAGAACACTGTCCCAGTAAACAATATTTGACTTGGACACTGGATATTCATTTGCAATTACAAGTGAAAGTTAACTGAGATAAGCCAGCAAAAAACACCTTCTAAAGGAACAGCAAAACTGTGCAAAACACTTTTGTTCAGAAGACACTCTGTCTTGTTAAGGGTTCTCAGACAGGGAAGACTTCTGTACCTCCCCCCACTTATTTGGGTCATCCATCCCACTGGGGGTGAGAGGAGGCAGAGAGGCCCCTCACCTTCCAGGGCAGAAGAAGTGGAAGAGGAAGGACCAGGGGCTGCAGAACTAAAGGGAAGCTGAGGTGGAAGGTGATGGCAGCTGCTACAGAGAGGAGCAGTTCTTGGTGCAGTAAAACTGCACCTCACCTCACCACTCCTTCCATCCCCTCCCCACACAGGCAGGAAGGGCTGCACAAGCCAAAACAGCCAACCATCATCTCCTCATCCCCAGGCAGACCTGACAGGCAGTTACAGGCTGATGAACTAGGCAATGGCCTGTTCTTCCAAGGCCCAGAGCTTGGAATGGCCTCTTGGAAAGCAAGTACAGACACCTGAGTAGTAGCAATTAAAATGATGCAATACATGACATGTATCTGTCAGAAATAACCTAGTAATTGGGTTGCTGGCACACCATGCTGCAGATAAGGCAGTGCTGATTATACTTGAACTTTCATGTCTCTCACTGAGATGTTTGCCACAATGCTATTTGTTCTCTACTCTCAAATCTGTATGCTCACTTAGCTTTACTAGCTGATTGTAGGATAAGACCCTGATTTGCCAAATCCAGAAATGATGCAGCTTGTGTTTGAAGATGCATTTTGCTGGGGTTTTTTTCTCATTGATCTTGGAATTATGCAATAATATTAAAAAGTGAGCCATCACAAAGAGCACAGCAAGGTACACCAGAGAAACAGGAACAACCTGGATAATCCCCTTCATAAGTTGTTTCAACAACTTAGCTTGCACATAAAGAATATTCACATATTTAAACACCATTCTAGGCTCTGACAGAAGCAAGAAGCTCAGTGAAGGGCTTGCCCCATGTTGGCTGTGACAAACTGCAGTGAGGCTCTGATGGAGATGAGGGGCTGAGGCAGTGCAGCAGCTGGCTGAGCAGGACAGCCAGGTGCTGTTGTAGGTACAGCCACACTGTGTGAGGAGGGGCAGCAGCTCTTCCTCTACCAGGCGTGTCTGCACAGCACAAGGTGGGGCCAAGCAGAGAAACATGACTCAGTCTCTACGTAACTCAATCATAGCTATCTTAGATCCTAAAAACAACAGCCATGTTAACATGGTGCTCCTGCCTGGGCATGGTTAACCAGTTTCCCAAATATTGCACAATGTAGCTGTTCCTCTGCTCCACAAAACCCAGTCATATGGACAGATCTCACTCCCTTACTGTGCCTTGGCAGTTTAGGTCTGGAGCATCTTCAGAGAAGGTCCACTGGACTGGTTAAATGTGCCACATCCCAGCCTCAGGACTGTCAGCTCGAGGAGGCTGCATGAGGATCTCTCAGTCTGAGTATGGTTAAAGTAACATGACCCAGAAGTTACAAAAATTTGAAAATCATGCAACTGTAAAAGGAATAAAAAGTTCAGATCTACACATGAATGGACAATTATGCATCAAAGAAACAGGTAGCTGTAGATGCTTCTCTATGCCATATAACAAGTGCTTCATTTCTGCTACAGTAATCCCTGTAAAAATAGATATCAGTTCCCTGAGGTCATATTTACTAGTGTTCCCTTCAACTAAAACACCCACAACAGTTATTTCTGGAAACAAGTTATGTGTATGTATTTGGTGTCTACTAGTACTCCACACTGAAATCTTGGCAATGTCTCCCAGTCAAACACAGCTACAGGCCTTACTCAGAAAAATTTTCCTTATGCACATAAGGCTTACTCATGTTCAGTAGTCACATGGATTGGAACAACATACATACCTGAGTTAGGATTTACAAGAAAGGATCTTGAATGGTGATAGAGCAGTCACTATATTCGTAGCTGATTAAATTAATTTGAAAAGGTATATTTATTGTTAGGATTAGACTATTAATATAACAGATTGGCAATGGAAGCATGTATTTTAATTATCAAAGAGCTTTTGAATAAGATATAGTAATCATAGAAATTCTGTACTTTGATATATCACATGCTGTCAGGGTGGTTTTTTTCCTTTTTCTTTGCCTAGGTCAACCAACTACATACCATGCCTTGAGCAAGAAGTAGCCATTGAACTGATCACTCCTTAAATTTCAATTCCTAGTCACATTTAATAACTGTCTATCCACAAATCCCTGCAAGGGACAGGAGAGTATCACAATGATACAGAGCTCACATCAATTTCTATAACACTGACTTGGGTACTGCTGGCATTAGAAACACTCCATTTTCAGCTGGTGAGCTTACAAGCCCAGAGTAGAGTTTAAGGAATAGAAGAAATGTTAAGGGAAAACTAGGGAACTGGGACTCTGCTTCTTATTCAAGCTTTTTTTGATTTTTTTTTTTTTAAACCCGACTTCAAACACAATACCCCAATATTTTTAAAGGTACAGATAAGAAGAAACTGAGAAAGGAGCATCATTACTAGATGCACTCAATATTTACACTTCAAGTGTTTCTTCAAATTCTGCAAGACAGATATTTTGGTTAATCTAGTCACATGCATACACAGCTTTGGCTCTTTCCTAAAGGAAGCAAATCTAACACTACACAGCTTGGACACAGTCTTTAAAGTATTTTATCAAGACTGCTTATTGGAAAAACTGAGTGATCCTTCCATATTCCTGAGCAGTGGACTTTTTGGTCAGGAGAAAGTGGTGATTTTGACTAGAATTTTCTCCCCAGTGGTTTATAAAGAAATCACATGTTAATTATGAAAAAATCTATCAAAGTAGAAACTGCTCTTCTAACATCATAACAGTGACTTTGCCACAAAAAGGAACAGCAAGTCAAGTGTGTCCAGGGAGAACTGGACTATCTTCAAACAAGTTTGTTGGCAGCTTAAAGGCTGCTGAACATTATGATGTTAATACAGCTGCATTATCTTGTTCACATTAATAAACACGTGTGGGAAGGTTCAACTCTGTATGGCCAAGTGGTTCTACCTCTTTGGTTTCCAATGGGACATTGTTTTAGGCTTAGTTCAGAAAGCAGATCAAAGTTGGTGAAAGCCTCTGAGTGGGCATTCAGTGCTGCTGCTGGGCTGCGCTTCCAGATGCTGCTGCAGAGAAAAGGCATCTTGCAAAGAACTGACACCGTATTTCATCGATGTCATTCATAATCCTTTTTAACAGATTAAAATTATGGGCTGTCTGGTTCTCAAACACAACATCATCCAATTTGCATGGTCCAGGTCCTCTTCTGCAATGAATGATGGGCTCAGTAAGTGATATTTACCAGTCCGTCATGCCACTGCACTGCATCTAACACACACAGAATCTTCAGAAAGGCAGTGTGGAATTAATTCTCAGAAGCAATCAACATTCATTTGACTCTTTCCCTATATTTCCTCTGCATCTCCAACTTCAGTGATTTCACATCAAGAGAAACAAGCAAACCCTTGAGCACTCTCAGCAAACATCAAAATGTGAACAGCTAGAAATCCATAGGGAAACTGCCAAAGGCACCAAACAGCAGCTAGAAATTTAACTTTCACTGATGAACCATGATCCTGAAGTCAGCAAGCATGGGATAACTTTGCTGGCATTTTTATTTTTGGAAGTCTCCCCCTATGGCCACTTACATGTGTCTACAATTGTGCATTGTAAAACCAAATGCCATTCTAAAGCATACACCCATACAGAGACACACACACAGACTCACAACACAGATTAAATGCTTGTTTTGCCCTCCAGGAATCTCAAGGACCTTCAACTACTGAAATTAACCCCTGTCCTTCAGTGCACCAGAGCCTATGGCTTTACAGCATTCCACAGCATCTAAGACAACACAACTATTTATGTTCCTACACACACTGAGGTTTTTAGAAAGACCACATCAGAATCTACATCATAACCATTCCTCTTGACAACAGGAGTGTATCAGGAACACTTGCAATACATAAAAAAGAAACCATCACAACTCGTCTGGTGTTGACATCTGCCTGAAGGATCTGCAGACCCCATATCGCTCCGAAAGTGACATTTATATAGATAAACATGTCTAACTTTTGCTTGTTTGTACACACAGGTACATATACACAGGTAGTATATGCACGCTACTCCCACATAAAGGCCTCCTTGTGAAACCAAAATATTATAATTGCCATTTCACTGTCAGTGAAGCAATATGTAATACACCAACTCTAGTCCAAGGCAGTGCCTGCAGTTGTCCTGAGCAGCTTCTGCCCCAAGCACCTGCAGCAGAGCCCCTAATACCTAAGCTCTGGGAGTCACAGGGGGTTGCCATGCTGCCCACAGGTAATTCCCCAAGCAGGTGGCAGGGAAGACAGGCAGTGCACTCCCCTGTGGAATACAGATACTGACATTTCCTGCAGAAGAGAATTTTTAAGCAATTTGCTAGAAATAATCAGTGCTTCATTTACATCATTTCAGAGCACAGTTAAGCCTTAAAGCCCAGCTTTCCGAAAGCCCAGCTCCGCAGCTCCAAGACTCCCAGCTCAGCAATGTCACTAAGTGCTCCTGGGATCCCCCTGCCCCATCAGCCCAAATGAACCAACAAGGGGTTCAAAGCCCCACAAGCCATAGGAGAGCAGGAAATCACAGAGCTTGGGAATCATGGCTCCTACACTTCCAGTTGTGTGGCATGCTGCCCAGAAGCCCTCAAAGCACCCATGGTATATGTCAGGTCTCTGGGGATCTCCAGAGGCAGTCAAGGCTATCCCAGAGCCACAGACCTCACAGCTCGCCAGGAGTCATGAAATCAGGCATGAAGCCTGTCAGAACCCATCCCATGTCTTTGTAGAAAGTCACTAAAAAATGATGTTTCTGCAAAATACTTTGGTATCAATGAATCTGCTTTTTCTGATGGAAAATTTTTTTGGCAGAAGGTTTCCAACTAGCTCCAGTCTGTCCCTTAGGCAGGTTAAAAATTAGAGGAACTGCTCCACTGAAATCCAAAGTTCATGTCTAAAATTATTTAGAAAATTAACTTACACTTGTGTACAAATACCAGACTTCTACTGAAACACCCAAAAGACACTACTTCCCTGTAAATGAGGTAGCAGACTGGACCTGCACTTCCTTTTCCATGATCACATTTGTGTCTTATGTGCAACCCCTTGTGCTTAACCCCTTATGTTTTCCTTTCCTTTGTCCCAACTAAAAGTTCTTTGAGGCAGGGCCCTTTTCCTGACAAGCAACATGTGCAATCATGTAAGCAGCAAGTTTGTATCAGAAACAACCCTGGCATTTTCTGTTTCAGAAGAACGACCTAAGCAATGCATTTCCAGAGTGACTTTTTCCTTCAGAACCAAGCAGTTGCAAGAGCATATTATCCATAAATTTAAGAGCATTTTACATAGAAAATACTCTCTTTTAAGGTACACACAGAAAATCCTCTTATGTAAGGGTCTGGGCTCTTTTAAAGTACTCTTGGAACAGAGTGAACTATATAAAACATGTTAGTCTCACTGTTGTACTTCCACTGACTAGCTTCTGCATCTTTTCAATAAATAACACAGATGTTGGATCACCAGCAGGTGGGAAAACTCCCCCCTTAAATGTTTAAGAACAAAAAGGGAAGGACATTATTCTTTCATTCAAATGAAAATCTTATAAAAGATTCTAAGCCCTGATTTTTCCATATAAAAAACATCTAATGCATTAAGTAACATCACAGGATATTACTGTAAAACTTACATCACAAGCCCAAGCTACATAAACCAGCTGTAAAGCTTTTAATTTGTCTGAAGAGATAATTAAGCTGGATCAAGCATACTCAGGTGTTACAACTCAACAAAGCAGTTGGGCAATTCTTCCTACGACAAAGAGCTGCACTAACCAGTATCACTTCTGTCTCAAGTGATCCAACATGCAATACCTGCTGCAGCAATAATTAACTTTGCACACATTTTTAAAATGCTTAGAATTTTATGATAGAACAACTACAATTTTAGAATTTTATTATCATTTTACTTTAGAATTTCAGAAAACCTTGTCGTGCTTTACCTAAATTGCACATAACAAATACCTGCCATCAGTTCAAGTCCATGTATAGATAGAATTACTTACTTTCTTTTATGCAACTTGTTTCTGCATATTACCTGAAATTTGACTTCTGCTTTCAGCTTTCTTCTAAAGTGAACTGGAAATCATAATTTGTTATGCTAAAATATTCATAGTTCAAAAAGTGAGATTAGTTAGTATTTTATAGCCTCAGTAACCTCTTTCAAATACCACATAAGCAGGAAGAACCTCACCTAATAAAAGCAGACAGAGTTTGAAACCTACTGCACAGTCTGAGGTAAAATCTACTGAAATGAGTTACAAAATATTCATTTGACTCTCAGAATTTCAGGTGTGGACTCAGTAAATGACCTAGTAAAGATAGTGATCACAGCATCATAACTTCCTATGTTGTTTTAATTTCTTGTTAGCAGCTGCACAGTTTCACAAGGTTTATTTTGATAAAAATCTTTTTCAATCCATTGGGACACAAAGTGAACAGAGAATCTGACTGGGTCTGGTATAGCAGGATCCCAATAGTTTCAGATACTCCGCGGCCTGAATTTAGCTGAAGTCTCCAGCAAGACCTGAAAAGCCACATTCTTGCCACCATCTGACAGAAACTTCTGGCTTGCCATACACCTACAAGCGTTGTTCCTTGTTTTGCAGTTCAGAATAGGCTCTCTATTACATAGTCTAAAGAGCTGACAGCACACTAACAGATGTTGGTTAAATTGCATGCACCGTGACTTTACCACATACAGCAGAAGCTGGTTCAGAGTTCATCCTAAATGACTGGCAATTAGCATCTGCAGAAACCTCCCCTCTCTATATTTTATGTCTTGATACTGCCAGCCTCCAAAAAAATTAAATGTGTAGTATCACATTGAGGCACAAGCCTCTTTATAGGGAGATGAATGTACAATTTGTTTCTATTTTCATTTTTAACTGCTTGGTAAAATTTTTGTCAAATGCAAAATTTTCTTAGGAAGCAGCTCAATGAAACATTGAGTTGGCTACTCATTATAAACCACAAAATCCCATGTGGTATGAAACTTGAATATTTTTATTACTGCATATAAGGAGAACCTTCAAGCTTAGCCATGAAAAGAAACCTCGCCTTATTCTGAGCTATATCAAAACAAAGTTTGTAAAGTACATAAGGATCATAGTCATAATGCAAGTAAACACTTCACTGCCTCAAAGTCATAGTTTTCAAATACACAAACTGAAAAAGTATTCCAAGGAGTAAGAGAAAACATGCAGTGACAATGTTATAAGAACAATAAATAAAACTCCAGTCATTGTAGGTCAAGTCAAGAAAAATGCTGCTAGCTGTGATACTGCATGATGAAAACAAAGATACTGTTTTAGAAGAATTAGAGTTCTTAATGATTCTAAAATCTATACAGCAGCACAGGCTGCTCAAAGCTTTTCACCGAATTTAGTGACTGAAAAATTTGATCCTCCATTTAATTTGATTTAAAGCTCTAGAACCAAAGCATTTGTATGTGCAACTAATTCCAACCTTTTGTTTTGATCAGTTTTCAGCACTTGTTACAACAGTATCCACTTCACAATTGCAATTTAGTCACTGACTTGTAAAAAGAAGACATTTAATTAAAAATGCCAATATTAAAAGAGTAGGGGAACAGTCCATTGAAAGTTAGATTATATGGGTCATTGGTGCCATTACAGACACTTTCCTGTTGTTAAACAGGCTACATGGAGCAACTTAGTGCCTATAGATGAAAAACACTAATCAGCCACTTCTACTGATCGATGAAACAGGAGCAGATGTTTTGAAGGCAGCAGAAAATACAAAGGTGCACATGGAAATTGAGTTATCTTAGTCTACTGAGATCTACTGCTGTACAGTGTGGGTTTGTTTTCCGAGAATTTGACAGCTGTTATACTGGCCAATACATGCTCACTGCTGCAGTGTCCTGGATCTGCTTTCCTGGCTGAGAATTTGACAGCTGTACAATTATTTCTAGAGCAGAACAAGAAAACACACTGATTATTGCCATCATCTTGCTTTATGAAACTCGGTGTCAGTACAATGCAACATAGCTGCTATTCTTCCACATCAGCTGCTTTCTGGAACTGCAATTTGGCAGTGAAAACACAGAAGAAGACAGGCCTTAGGTTAACACACAAGAAAAAGTCTTGATAATCATCTGAAAGACTTATTTTTTCCATCCAGACAGAATGAACTCAAGATGAGCTGTTTTTTTTAGAAATGATGCTGATGTGATGACAGTCCAGCAGATTTCTCAGTGATCTTAATGTTCCAATCAATTTTCTGATTCCCAGCGGATTAGTGGTGAGGACCCTTCAAAGACTATTTGACCAAAAATAGTCTTTGAAGCCTCTTTCCTATTTCTCATTAATTGTTCTACATCAGTTCTTGGAACAACTGCCACAAGTATCTCTCTCAGTCTCACATTCCTTCACCTCGTTCTATCCATTTTCCTCCATTCTTTAATTAAAAAATAAAAATTAAGAGCTTTTTGTATTGTTTTATTACTAGTTTTCTGTCCTCTGCAGTGACAACTCTCTCCCTCCCTGCCACATCCTTGGAGCCTCTCTCACTCCAACTGAAGAGGAGCTGCATGTTACAACTGGTGAAACTCTGATGTGGTTAAAAGCTGTGCCAAGGGCTCTGGAGAGAAGAATAGACACTAAGACTGGCAGGAAGAGGGAAGCTGGATAATATTCAAGAAGCTGACTACCGTTTTGTTCAAAACAGAGAAGAATTGATTTCAGAGTAATCACCAGCTATGCGGCTTTTCCCAGGTTCAAACATCCCCTACCCCCCCAAAAAAAAAAAAAAAAAAAAAAAGAATTTGATATTTGCATAGTGTTTCTAATCCACAGATCTCATAATGAATGTCATTGCCCCTTCACCAAGGACAAAGCCCAAGTCACAGAAAGGTTGGGTAATTTTCCGATGCAGTAAGGGAAGGGCAGAGTCCTGGCCAAGATCTGGGTCCCACTCTTGCAATGACTCCACAAGGTCCCACAAGTCTCCTCTGTTCATGAGGGCCCAGAACAAAGATCTCTGCAGCATAACCAGGGCAGCACAAAGCTCCAGCACAGGCTGGGTGTCTCAGCCATCACCCCACTCCCAGTGTCCTGGCAGCCCTTCCTGAGCACAGCACTGCAACGCCCCAGCCAGCTCAGGCAGCACAAACCAGGCAAGAAGGCAAAGCCAGCCAGGCTCCTCACTGCACGACTCCAGCCCTCCAGCTGGCCTGCACCTCTTTATTCTGAAATCTCCAAAACACACACCTGAGCCCTGTGCTGCTGGGTGACACTTCTGCCCACATGTCAACCCACCCATTTCAGGCCAATGCTGGTGAACACACTGCCTTTAATGTGGAAGTTTCCTACTTTCCTGTAGGGAAAAGATAAGAAACTGCAACAAACAAACAGATTTCCCAACTCACCAGGGAGACTCTTTTCTAAAGGAGTATTCAGGAACTGCCACCAATTTACTGCCTGCCTGTATCAGTCTTAAATTGTGCATGATTACTTTGTTTAGTTTTGCTGACATTTGTGTTGTGTTTAAGGGTCTCTTTGTGCAATCTTTTCTGTCTGCTTAAATAAACACTCTTCTTGTACTTGTTGCAGCATGCTTGGGTTCAGCAAGATGTCTATCACTTAATAACCAAATGAAAAGTTTAATCACCCAAAAGCTAGCTTTTAACCTGCAGTTAAGAAAACAGAAAAGCTAAGGGTGTTCCATATGCATTTTTCTTTCTATTTCTTCTGTTGTAACATTTGCTAGTTCAAGCAAGTTTTATGTTGTGTATTTAGGCCTGTAAATATCAGCTTAGCACGTGGAAACAAGAACATTTATTCTTATTTTGCAGTAAGAATCAGTGTAGTAAAAAAAATAAAACCACGCTCACTGTATTCCTTAAAAAATAGATTTTTTTTCCCTTACTAATCACTGAGAATGTATGAAACAGAAATATACTCTAATAGCCGGTTAAGCACATTGACTGCAAAAAACTAGGCAACCCTGACATGGAAACCAAACAGGAAAATACAAGTCATGCCAAAGTGTCATTTTTACAAAGTGACTTTAAAAAAAAAAAAATAAAAAACAGAGAGACAATTTAATGTCCCAATATGGGACAATAAAGCTATGTTAAAAACACTTGCCATTAACAGCCATCTGCTCTCTGCAATTTGGGGGCAATTTTTATGTACAGCTGACAGCTTTGCATCATCTTCCCTCACTTGTGAAGGATTGTCTCTGCCTCTAGCGTACAAAACCTCTGAGAAGCTGGATCTGTCCACTACATTGTGGCTCTCAATAAGCTTGTGCTGCTAAAAACCACATAGCATTCTGCACTGAATTTCCAAAGAGAAATCAAGCATAAGGTTTGGGGGAAAAAAAAAAGTACATCTATATATGCTAATAACATTCCAGTTCTCTCTAATAATATTCTGCTCATGTCAGCACTGCCTGTAAAAATCAAGAGGCAAAATGTGCTCACTGCCCTTGACATAATGTGATGGTAAGAAAAATCAAGACTGCTTTCTCACTGCTGTCTGAGTACAAGGGCAAACCTCTGCTTAAGTCTATCTTTCTTGATCAGAACATCTCTGGCACCCTTACACCTTTTTCTCCTGTTTGAACTTGTCTCCTCAGAATATTTAGTAAATACAGCTCATGTTCACACCTAAAGTAAAGCTACCTTCTTTTGTTTTGTGTTAAAAGTCCTAAAATACACATGCACAACAAATGGCAGGGTCACATTTTCCTCATCTGCAATCCTTGCAAAGAACAGCTATGCAAGAAACTAAAATTCTATTGACATTCAAATCATACTCTACCATTTCCATTCCTCAGATCTGATATAATTTTAATATACATAAGGAATAAGACCAGGAAAAAAAAAGAAACTGGAGCAGCTAAAAAATTTATTTGTCTATTGCCTTGTAGTGCTCTCTTTGATACACAATAGATGGTGATAAGATTCTTCCACCAAACCCCAACCAATTCCATATCTACATCTCACCAACAAAACACCCTATAAACAGTGGACACAGGTACAGGCTGTCTAACACTGGACCACACAAATTAGTGAAAAACCCTGCAATGTCAAGAGTTGTTGATGGGGCTACACTCAACATGATTTTATTCAAACATTCCAAAGTTAAGGAGTTGGCTTTCATTTACTTAAAAAAAAAAGAGGATGATTTTCATAGGTTTCCTTCAGGGTCCGGATACAAACATCTTTAGATGAACTCAATTTTCTTCAACTTGTAGCAACCTACAGAAGGGAGACAAATTTTCATGGTGGTTTTGTTTCATGCCCTCATTTTCCTTACACTTGGGTCTGACCCAAACACAGAAATACAACAATGGAAGATGTGCAATTTTTACTTGATTTGATTCCAAATCAGTGTCAGGATCTAGTATTTTTATTCTGTGTCATACCTGAGCCTTGGTGCAGATGACTTAAGAGGAAGTTTCAGGAAATAATTCCCCATGCAAACTGGGAGCCTGATGCTCCTCAACAATAAGCAGACATGGCATTACTGCCTGGAGAGATACAGCTTAACTGCAGCACACACCTCAGAGCTGAACCTTTCTTCAGGCTGCTTTTTGCTTTGCTTTGCTATAAAAACAGCCATTCCTGTTGTACAATCCACCACACTCCTCACCTCTGGACTGCATTGCCAAGGTATTGTAAATACTCCCAAGTCGTGAGAACACCACTCCCTGAGGTCCTTTTTGGGAATAGTTTACCCTCCTACATTGTTTATAAGAATCAGCCTCACCAAGATTCAATCGTTTTAGGTAAGCCCTTATTCCCTTACCCCTTTTCTAGGTGTTCTGCAGCAGCTGCTTTCATAGGCTGAGATTATCATCAGATAATCCCATTGCTGCCTCTCAGCATGACATTCTGCAGCTCCCAAGTGCTACTAAGCCACATCCATCATTTAGTATCCATGCTAGATTTCCATAGCTCCTGCACTGTACATGATCACAGGATCTGCAGTACCCCTGCAGTCACTCTGCAGTTTCTCAGTGTTTTCCTCATATGGTTGAGCCACATGTGAATGAATTCCAGTTAATGGGACTGAGCACCATCACAATGACTGCTCTGTGCTCTCACATGCCATCTTCTGGGTTAGATTTACAGGTGGTTCCAACATAGGTGCCTTTCTCTACCTGCCCAGTATGGCACTGGCCTCTGTTGGGCTGATCCCAGAGTCAGTGCTCGCCTCCTTGTCAATGTTCCGAATGCTAATTGCTGAATCTCATCTCTCCGCTTGTGCTTGGGGTATCTTCTACAGGAACTAAAGCCAAAATAGCATAATTGATGTTACATTTTTTGCTGTCTCCTCCCTAACTCTATTTTTTTCAAACAGCTGCTCACTTTAGGACCACCTTTCTGCAGCTCATTTCCCTGCCTTTCATGGCTTTCCTAAATGTTACAGTTCACTTCCTATAGTTTTGTTTCCTTTGAAATATTTTGATTCAGAACAAAAGGAAATTCATGCTTTGCATGTCTGTAGGCACAGAATCATGCATGTGTTTCACATTATACTGCTATGAGGATTTATTTAGTCATCCATTCTAGAAATCCATATACCTTACTTCCTTAAGTCTCTTATTAACAATCCGCTAGAACTGAACGACTCACTACTTTGCACTGATGAAAGTCATGTATTGTGTTTTAGAGTATCATTCAATTCCTGTCTCCCACTCATATCAGAAACATTAGAATCTATTTTTTACCAGATTTGCAGCACATGGAAAATTTCAAATGTCTTTGCAAAGCCCAAGATGAGGAGTACAGCTGGTACAGGCAAAGCATTTAGAATTTGCAAACAGCTTATCAGCTAAGCTGTGATTCTGTAGACTAAAACAGATCTAAAGTCCATTGAACCCACACAGAATACCCTCTGCAGCTTCAGATAACCAAGTCCTATATTACTTTTTTCTATACAGAACTATAAGTCTATGAATGACTGAATTAGGTTAAAAAAACTAACCTCAACCCACGTCTTCCCCAGAATTAATCTCAGAGTTTACATGTCTATTTTCCCTGAGATTTTCCTACTGCTTCTTCCTGTGAGGCCTGTAAACACACTCCAGGAAAGAAGCTTGCCAGGATATAAGAGAAATCTCACGAGAAATTTTGTTGTTGGTTCATTTCCAGGAAAATTCTTTGGACTCAAGACATACAAGTAAAAGTCTCCAAACTGGGGACACAATACCTGCAGTATCTCTAAGAGGAACAGTGATCACTTCCTGAAAACTGTTCTTAATAGTCTCATTTCTCAGACCCCAGTTGGATGTGGAAACATTTCCAGACTGAGTAGCAGAGTCATTATCAAAACTTAATCTAAAATAGTGAATTTAAGTTTTACAGAGGGCTGCAGATAGCTTGCTTGGAATTTAAGAAAATTAGAGGATGAAAAACCCATACTGTTTCTCTTCCCTTATTTTCTTGGGCTCAAGACCCAGGTGTTTCTGGGTGTAACAGAAACTGGTTGCGCTGCTTGAGCCCAAGTCTGTGATTCCACAAACATTTCTTCAGCAACACCATTAACCTAATTAGCTGCTGTTCTAGGAGGAAAGCAAATCTCCTGAGAATGAGTATGGGGACAAACAAGGGTCTCGGAAGAGCCACCACACTAAAGAGGAAGCACTTCAGCATACTCAATGAGAAACTGTGCAGTACTAGCAAAATGAGAAAGGAAGATGACAGGAAGGCATCTGAAATCCTGGAAACATTTCCTCAGGACTGAAACCAAAGTTAAATATCTCTGTTTGATTATGATCCACAGCTTGGAATGCTGTTGCAATGCCAGAATGTCATCTTCCATCTCAACAAAACCTACCTAAAAACAAAAAAAGAAAAATACTGCCAACAATGAAATGGGCCATTGCATAAAATCCCCAAGTAGTAACCACAACTCAAGTTTCCCTAATCCTAATAGCAGCACACTATCCATTCCCTCATATTCTTATTTTGCCTAACAAATTAGACCATACATAGACATTTTTTCTGAATCTAGCTCCCTCCTAGGAGAGGTTACTGCCCTCCTCACCTTCACCACTTTGGTGCATTTACAGCGCAGTTGATGCCTCAGACCAATTAGAAAACATGCACATTGGCAGCTCTCGTGCCCTGATCAGGAACTCTTCTGTGTTCCCTAGTTCCTAGTTCCCTAGACAGCACAGAGCCCAGCTTTCTCTGGGCTCTGCATGTTACAAACATCAGCCAAAGTCGGCTTCCTATGGGAAACAGATGGAGGAATCCCACTATCCAATTTGGATCATGTTAGGATATGTCCAGACAATGGACTGCTCTGATTTGGAGCTTTCTAGGTGTTCACAGCACATTTCAAGCAGCTCAGGAATGTCATTACTAAAAACACATTCATGAAACTGAGGCAACTCTAGGGCCAGGTAGTAACTGAGATAGATCAGAACGTCTTTCTTTAATTTAAATCCAAGTTTAGGCACTGTCATGTGTTATGAAGTCAAGCTCTAAATTGCACATCTTATCTGCCTCATTTGAGTAAGTTAAAAGAAATGCTTCCTTGTTCAGTATTCTTAAGTTATTTGCATACAGTAGATACTAAATAATTCAGGAGATTGATTTGTAAAAGATGAAGGCTTTACAAAAGGCTGGAAATAGAATTTCTAGAAAACACTTCAGAGTACCCTAGTTCTGCTGTTGAGCCTCAAGTGCTTTTAGTTATTACTATTCAAGGATTTTCATTTCTAAGACAGGTACTAATCTTTCAGGACACATCCCTTGGATACATGCACACACCCCTAGTACACCATGTTTGATTAGGCTAACAAATGCACATTTTCCCACCTATGAACCATTTTCCTTGTTTTTAGTATGCAATTTTTTTGCCCAGTTGCTAGCCATAAGTAAAGTCCATCATTTTACTTTCATCATCTGTAACAGAGCATTTCCACTCAGTAAAATTAACAACTGACCATCTAAATGATGCCAACTGAACACACAAGAAAGAAATCCTCTGATTTCACTGGGAGGGGAAATGAGCAGATAGCAAAGTCGTGTGCAGCTATTTGTTGACTACATCCTAGCAGCTTGAAATGCATACACAGTTTACTACAGGGATTAATTTTATACTGAATTGTAGGAGGTTAAATTGTTGATACAATCAAAGAAAGGCAGCATATCCAGATCAACAAAATCACCCAAGTTCTGATTTATGAACTATAAACTAGTGCAGGCAAAGAGTTTCCTGACTGAAAACAAAAATGCCACCCTTTTATATTCTCTTTTAAGTTTTTCAAAATTACTTTTTGTTGGTTTACAGTGAGGTAACTATTGAGTTCAGTAGGTCAGAGAACCAAATGAAGTCGCCGATTTAACCCCACGTACTGCAGCCCACAGCCACAAAGACATCATTTCTGCAACTGAAAGCTGGTAGTGAGCAATTCAGCACAGCTTCACAGGACCCCTGCTCTTGGGTGTCAGTAACTTGCATCTTTGCAGTGTAGCAATCATATTTCCACAATAAAACTTGTAGGGGTAATTTGATTTTACGCTGCCAGCCAGCACTTCATTGCTAGTACTTATGATGCATTACATATTTGTCTGAGAACATTAGCACTCAGATAATTAACTCTTCTGCCGGGTGTCCGGTTTATGCTCTTCACTGAAAACATTGCTCCCACAGAGACATGCCTTGCATGTAAGCAAATCTAATCCCTAAATCTCTTATGAGGTCAGTAAATTAAAATCTAGGTTTGTAGCAGTTAAATGAATTCCTTTTTGCCTCGTTTTTTTCTTCTTTTTTTGGCACTTTCTAGCAAAAGAGTTCATATACAATCACTCAGTGGCTGGAACGTGGGCTTGGCAGGAGGAGCCAAGGCTCAGCATGGCTCCAGTCAAGACAAATGGCTGAATTATTGTGACGTTAGTAAACAGGTAATTAGCTTTGCATGTCATTGTTCACCACCTCAAGCTCATTACTGAAGTCTTACAACACTCTCTTTAAAAATTCAGACCTGTTTGACCTGCTACCAGCTATAGTGCATTTCAAGCACTCATGGATAAAGTGCAATCTTGTCAAACTGAAGACACCTGCTCCCAGCAGGAACACTACTTATGAACTGCCAAGTCTTTTGTTACAGTACCTTGAGAAGCAATGATCTTTCCATCTGGAATAACCAGCATCAACTTGGCTGCAACCACTGTAAAGCAATCTTTGAATATTTATTACCACATGAAGTACACAGAGCTATAAAAGCAGTATGTACACAAATGCAAAAAGGGAGAAGACTACTCCTGATAAATTTTGCTGTTTGCCACATAAGTGTTTGAAATTCATTTTCTTTCAAAACTAGCTGCTGGTAACAACTTCCGGGGTTGGTTTTTTTTCCTCTACCACGAGCTCTACCAGGTTGAAGCTCACCCCTGTATAAATGACTGTTTTTTAGTTTTTAGCTCAATATCATTTCTTCAGTTATTCATCTTCCTGGATAGTGGACTGTGTTCCTCAATTTACTTCTGATTAATTTCTGTGATAAATCCATTCTAATGCAAAAAGAATACAGGATAATTCTCCCCTTGTCATCTTTATTTTGTGAGGGTACAAGTGATAATTTAAGTTAATTATATTTTAGCACTATGGTCATTAAAAATCCAGTAAAAGCAGTCTAGGGCTTGAGTGAAGGTATCATAGAATTTAGGTTTATTCATTGCATTTTCTTTGCTTCAGTGCTTTCCACAAGGGCAATGAAAAGCCTGATCAGAAGCTTAGTGCTCCTCAGACTTCCAAAGTCAGTTTAATTCAACAACACATTCTTTGCTATCTTCTCTGCCCTTAAGAGACCTCAGTGAGCAAAGTCCATTCTGCAGCACTTAATCATATATATGTAAATGCTGCACTTAGAATTTGGAGCCCACTGTGAGTCTGTTTTTCTTGAGCCATTATTTTAAAATGAGCTTTAAATCAATTTTGCAATAAACATGGGGTTTGTTTCAAAAACAACCATTTTTCTCCTGATTAGTAAATTACTGTTGTTTCCAATGTTTCATTCTAACTACTACTTGTTCAGAGTCATAGGAAAACAGAGCACTTAGTCAAGACAAACTTCCCTTTATTTCCATCTTAGCAAAGCAAGGTCTAGATTACTTTCAGAAAAACAGTTTTCAGCTGACAAAGTGAAAAATGTTGCATAACACCAAACTTATAACGTGGTAAGAAAGTTTTAATAGAAGGATTACCATTTGCTGTTGTAACTAGTTTAAAAGTCCTTTAAGACTCTCTGCTAAGAACAGACGATTATATTTGCAGTATTTATGTAATTTCTATTGGCTGGCTGTGTAATAATATATGAAAGTTGTGACAGAACAGTACTTTAATACAGATTAAACTATATTGAGAGAGGAAAATACAGCAAAATGCCAGTATGCTGCACAGAATACCAATCCCAGGATCATTTAGAATTTTAAAGCAATTCCATTGGAAAACACAAATTGTCTTTTTCCAACTATTGAACAATGTTTCTCAAGCACATATTTTTCTATGTGGATGTGCATTACATGTGTTTCTTCACATGAGGTTATCTGTATTGTCAGACCTCCATTTTACAGGCTCGGGAAAAGAAGCAAGTCATTCATGTCATCTTCATCCACAGACAGCACATATCCTAAATGTTATATCTTGGTGCATTGAGCATTGCCCACATGTCTTGAAAGTGTTATCAATGCTATTTGTACACACTTCTATTTGTTAGGCTCGACAATCATAATGCAATTACTGGAGGAAGTTGAAGGTTTTAACTTTTTAAATCATGGCAAAACTGTACAAAACAGCTTCAGAGAGTCCATACAGAATGACTCTGCAGCAGGGTACTGCAGTGTGAAAAAAAAAGTAAGGTCTGTGAAAAGCTAGAGCAGATCTCTTTACACTGATACTGTGCCCATCCACAAGCCTGATAGTTACTGGAAACAGTTTTCTCATGAAGGATTTTTATTTAGGATAGTAATTGGAGGATAAGTTAGGTTTTTACTTTGGTTTGAGGTTGGTCAAGAACTTTGATGTCCAGGAAATCCATTAACAGATCAATAAAACTGGTAAGAAGTAAAACATAAAAGCAGCTAAGGAAAAAATTCATAACTTTATACCTGTAGATGCACATAAAAATGTATCTGCAAGCCCTAGAACCTGCAGATCTGACTCTATTTGCAAAGCCCCCATTTTAATTAATATCAACTGTAATCATATGGGAAACTAGCCATAATAACAGTAATTAAAACCTTGGCCTCTTAAAACACAGCAGACACACTCACACAAGGGCAAAATCCAATTTGGAGAAATATATGGAGCATTCAAGGGTCGATATGGAGATTCTACCTAGGCTACCTAAATAAACAGGCAAATCAACCCTATTTAACAATGAAAGTGTTTTTCTTGAGATCTCAAGAGGATTTCCAATTATTCACAAATGACTAACCATGCACACCTTTCCCAGAATTATAAACAAGTCACCAGAAAATAGCAAGTTTGACGAAATTGTCCAACAGCTCATTAACTGTACAACCATGCTAAATAGCCAGAGAGAAGTCTAAATCTGCCAGAACCAGTGTCTCTCAAGCCTGCCAAGGGGATAGGTGTTTCAGCTGCAGAATATCCATTGGTGGCAGCTGGCCACCATTTGGACCGTGGAAACTGAGAACTCAAGTGATGGGCTGGCACAACCCAGCTCAGGAGTGACCCTCTTGTTCTTAGGAAAGTCTTTAAGGACGGTGTTACTGAAAGGAAGTCAGGCTTACTTGCTTGAGATGAATATTAGAATTCACAAAAAACCAATTTTACCTGTATTCCTTCAAAAGTGTTTAGCATGTAATTCTAAAGATTTACTGATCATATCAACAGCTTCAGCTGTTGTGAGGCCCAGCACTTGGAATTCTTCATATATTCAGATTTAAACATAACCTCAGCTGACTATAAGTTTATTCACCCAAATTTCACAACATGCAAATGCAAACAGATAATTGGGAGAGTCCTGTCAACACTTCTATGAAATTAGACTGGGCACATGGGGATCACCTGAATGCAATTAACAAGGATGTGGCACAGTGGTGCAGCAAACATTTATATGAGTTTCAAACCTTTATAAAAAAGCATAACAAATTGGTTGAGTAGTCTCTGCCTTTTCAAGGTTTGTTTTCTGCAAGCGTGGAAGGGGGGAAACACCCTACAATCTTGTGGGTTTTTTTGAAGAAAACATAGTATTGCATTCTTTGAGTTAAAGCAGCATATGAAAGAGAAAGAAAGGGACACAATGACTACAGCCTATGGTAAGAAATATTACTATAAAGGAATTTTTGCCAAAAAATACACTATTTGGTTTTTTAACAAGTGTACTTGTTTGTACTACCTTTATACAAATAGGATTATGAAGCTGTGCTCACCTCTTTTTTGGATTGACTGAATACAAATACTTCTTTAGATCAAGGTTGTACTCTTCAAGCATAGAGCTCTGTGAAGCTTATCCCTTTTGTAATACCCCTAGAGAAAACTAACATACAGAACATTGTTTTGAGGTTATGTTAGAGCACTCTAACTTGTGAGCCTGCAAATTGTTTTTTGTTCATCTACTGTTCATAATCAATTACACTTCTTATGTCAAAGGTTCCCAGTTGTCTTCAAACCATCAGATCCAGAGCCATCACCACCAGCAGCAGGCCTGCTTAGAGTTGTTCTTTTTAAGTCATATGAAATCAAGCTATCTTTATTTGTTACCTCCTGAAAAAGCACTGTTCATTCTCCTTTGAGGCTCATGCTTGACCCTGAGACCAATGAAACAAGAATGGTTCCGTGGCACTGGAAGTTTCTTCCCAAACTATCAGATAAGTCATACAGAACACCCCTGAACTCTGCTCTGGAGGAAGCATACACAGAAACGTGGGTCAGGCATGCAGATTAAGGTTACTATCCATAGGAATACCATCCCAGATTCACTCAATTGAGCACTGCAGATTTAATAATTGCCTTTGGAGTTCTAGAGCTGTTTCTGTATTTGAATTGACTCATTTACAAACTTAGACTATTGAGCATTCTTTAATCACTTAAATTCATTAACCACTTCTTTGATGATGCCTTTCTACTCACTAACAAAATGTTGGATCAAAGTTTTTAGGACCCAGTAACAACTCCAAACTTTTGGAACTTGGTCATGGCCTTAAGAAGGGCTAAGCACAAGATCCTGAGCACAATGGCACATCTAGATTAAACCTTTTCTTGACTTTAAGAAGCAGTTCTTTATCGGCAAGCATTACACAGTGATTGAAAAGAAACTCCCCTTTAGGGCCCTTTGGCCTTCCTCTAAAGACACATTATCAATTTCTTTAATTATCACTGTGGTAGGAAAACTTGGTGAAAGATTTAAAAGGAAGAGGGAGGAAAACATGTGTTACGCTCATTTAGGACCACTTGAAAACAGATTATTCTGAAGATGGAAAGAGAATCATTGGACATTTAAATAATTAATCTCAGCAAATAAATTAAATGTGAAACAGTGTAACATTTTGACTGATTCAGCACAATCAGCTTTCACTGCTTCCAAATTGCTATTGCTAAATTGCCATTTGCAGGAAATTCAGCATAGCACAGTGTAACTCACCAGTCAGTCATGTGCCCCAGGCACAGGCAGAACTAAAATACAAACAGCCTGGTGACAGCCTGGCTATGATAACTAGATAGAAATCATGCAAACAGACACAGAACTTCTATCATGTCCATCTCTCTGAGCAGCTGTTTATAAAATATTATAGCCTGGATATTTATTTTAGGTAAGATTTACAGCAAGTCCTCTGCCATATTGTTGAGCACTAATAGGACTCTAGGTTGAAAAACAGAGAGCATAATTTCTCGAGCTTCATTGTTTGCTAGAAAATTAGAAGGAGTACTCTGGTTAAGACTGCTCCTACCAGTGTCTTTATCAGGACAGGAAGGCAGGATGAGAAGTAGTTTTTGCTGGTTCAGATGAGCTGCACCAATTCCCTGAAGCACAGAGCGTAAAGAGCCAAAAGCAGGCAAATGCACAAGGTCAAAAGTAATAGCAGCTTTTAAAAAGCTAGTAATCTCTCTATTCTTGATTTTTATTTTTTTTTTAATGAAGTGTCTATGTAAAACATCTATTTTTGTTTCTTTACATGTAAGTGATACCCACCAGTTACTGCAATCTCAGCTCAGCCAAGCTGAGTAAGGTTAAAGAAGGGAGCCTCTCCCAAAGACATTGCTGCTGCAAGAGCTCCACGCAGCCTGGTAAGCAGCACTTTTTTGTCAACAATATAACAGCTTAAAATGCATGGGTTTTGTGATGTTATGCTGACAAACAGGCAGTTGCAATTCTTCTATATGAAACATTATTTAACCTGCATCCCAGCAAATTGCCTTCCCTGGAGCTGCAATTTTTCACATGAGCCATAAAGGCATTTCTGAGCCTTTGAGTTCAGACCCCAATTCTCATGGTACATTGCATGGGAAAAGAAGCTACACCTCCCAGTCTCCTGCCAGGACCCAGCTGACAATTACTGTCTCTCTGACTACATTCTTCCAGTATTTTGATTTTAACATTGTGTTTTCCCATTTAGACTTCTATAACATTTTGTTTTGTTTCACTGCTTTGCCAAACAGTGCTCTACCTTGACAGAGCTGCTGTAATCTATATATAGTTTGCATATCGATTCCTGTAGTACTTTGAGATCCTTCAGGCAGAAGGTTACCACAATATAAGGTTCTTTCATCTGTCCTTTAAGGTAACCTTTAAAAAAGACAGAACTCAGTTCAGTCCAGATGTTTATCCAAACTGTTCTAAATCTCTAATGTCTGAAAAAATAGAAGGAACAGGTTTTCTGAGAGACTTCCAGTACCACTTAATACCAATTCAGACAAACTACCATATCATCCTGTCACTGTAATCACATGGGATGCTAATAACATCTACCATTTCTGTAGAACTTTATAAAGATAAATCACCACAACAGTTCTTTGCAGTATTATCCCCATTTTACTATTGAGGAAAGAGTGTGTCTGTTTTTACATTATACCATTAAGTGGCCTGCTCTTTCAATCTAAAAAGATTCGCAATGAAAGATGCAGAAACTATTACTGTAACTTCCCCTGCTTTTGTTTGGTGAAATGCTGTTTAAATATTTAGATCCTGCAAATTCTTTTACCATCACAGAATGTTGTTAAAAAAAGCAGGCCTCTGAATAATCAAAGTGACACTCTCTTTTGACTCTGCTCTGACTTAACAGCAATATTTCAATTTATTGCAATTTTGATCATGGTAGAAAAGTCAGCTGAATGAAAAAATAAAGACACCTGTCACTGCTCACTATTTTCTCATGAACCTTGAATGTGCAATCCTATCATTTAGATAAGGCATCAACTTCTTGAAATCACAACAGCTCTCCATAGGAAAATAACAAGGTATGTATTCACTATGTACATATCACAGACTGCAATATAGTCCATTATCTACTGAAACACTTTCAAGTTCCTGCTTTCCATGAAAAGTGGGGTCAAAAAATCTGGAAGTTGTTTTTGTTTTGGGAAGTTGTTTCGGGGAGTTTTGTGTTTTTTGAAAAACCTCTGCCTTCATGACTAACCTCACAGGTATAAGAGGACCTTGGGGAAAGCATTGTATGAAAAATATTTGTGAATCTTCATCAGAAATCTGAAGGACCTAAGCCCAAGAGATGCTGTGTTAATTTCACTAATCACAGAAGCCAGAAAAAAACAAAAATAATGTTTAGCATCATTTTTGACTCACTTCCAAATGAACATTTATGTGGCATATTACTGTATACAACCTGGAAAAAAGAATTCTACAGTAGAATAGTCTCTGCAGAATCAATTAAGTACCAGCTTGGCTCTGCTTCACATTTCAGCAGAGTCATCTAAGGAAAACTTGTTGACAAAAATTCTGACACAATCCCAACTTCCGATTCCCAGGGGTCACAACCTGGGTGTTATCCCAAAATGTTGCAGTATGGGTTTCATGGTAGCTACACTGCAAGTTGTACAAGACAAAATCTTTTCCTATCAACAAAGCATAGCTTCCTGTCAAATACTGATGGAACCATCATGGGTCCACAACTATCATTGAGTTGGGATTTTCCACTGAAAAACCCTCCAGTCAAGACCATTTTGAGATTGACCTTCTGGAAGAAAATAATTCACAGGAAATGGGTCACCACATCCAAATTCTGTCCTCTGCAGCAAACTGGAGAGGGATCAAAAGAGACTTTCATTATACCAGTTCTTTAGCTGGATAGAGAAATTAGTGTCATGGTATACAATTAGGTGTAGGTGTACAAGAAATCACATCTTCACCTGTATTTTATCAAAAACTCATATTTCAGAATTGATTTGCATGACACTAATAATTAAATTACTGAATATTGCATCCCACCATGTTAAAAAATGAAGTGTAATTAGCACAGAAGCAAATAAAGAGAGATTTTCCCCTTGATGCTTCTATTTCATTCACAATTTTGTAGTAGCAACTTCGAGACCAAAACACAGCCAAAGTGTGGTTGTCTCAGCTTCACTAAAGGGTCTGGCTCATTCTCACATCTCAATAATCATAGCAGGAATAGCTCTTTCCCCCTTGACTTTGCAGAAAACGGACCTTATCAAAATTGAGCACTCTCACACTAAAACATGTGGTTTGTATATTCTTTGTTTTTATGTGCGGAGATGTTTCTATGCCTAACTAGCAAAGGAAGCTCAGATGAATTCTAGACATGAAAAGAGATGCAGAAAAGTCAAAGCTCACAAGATGGGAAAGACAGAAGTTGATAACTTCATTGGTAGGATTACAAGATAGAATGGCACATGGTAGCAAAGGACTAGATTCCACCAAGGAGTCTGGTCTTGTTCCTACTTTACATCCTTGTGATAAAACACTGATGCTGAGTCAATAAAAAATTATGGGCAGGGACTGAAAAGGGCTCAGAGAGGAAGACTGCAGGATACTGAAGTGTTATTTTCCCCAAACCTTTATTCTTTTGATCACCAAAGCATTACATCTTCTGCTCTATTCTATGTGTGATATATAGGAACTAGACATGAACAGTGATGTTCAAATAATCACAGCTAGTAACTACATTCACCCTTCAAGAATTACCTGTGTGCATACATATAGGTGTACCTGGAGGGTACTGTGATCTTGAAGACAAGCCTAGCAGACTTGCTAATTTTAGTAGACAAATAATGATTTTCCCTGTTAAAGAGAACTAGGGATTAATCAATGGTATTGCTTGTTACAGCTTTCTAGCCTGAATCAGATCATGACAAGCTGTAGCTAACCCTATGGAGTCCCACTCTTGGGCATCTTTGTGGTGAACAGAAGCACCAATGGCAAGGAGGAGACCAGGAGACCGATTTTCAGTAGGGAGTCATTGAAGTGCCCAGAGGACTCAGCTTTTTACAACTGCACTAACACAACAGGAGAGTTTCATCTTGTCAAGCACCTTTATACTCACCTCACCACCAAATAAGAAAATTAATACCTCTTAGTTTCTTTTCTGTTCTAGAAGAAACACCTGTAATCAGTCTACGTAGAAAAAGAAAAATGCCTTGCAAATACAGAATTAAGTAAGCCCTCAAAAACTGTATATAGTATCACACTAACCTCCATGACAATTCTTTGTGGCAGGACACATCCTCATGTGTCAAGTACTTTCTAGGCATAACACTAAAACTGGCCAGGGGTATTATTTCAATTTCTAGAAAGGGCAGTTGATATAGATGAGAATCAGTGCTGTTTAGCAGAGGAGACAGCAGCACTGACCCACATATTTTAACAAGGATGCATGCACATGCAGGATAATTCCAGTAATTCACATCAAAGTTATATGCACAGGAGGTGTAGAACAGGGCAGATGATGGTAATTGAACATGAAGACTACAGCAAAACATTTTGGTAGTGTGTTTGAAGATGTTAGAATAAGAGGCTTTAAACACATGAATGATGAGTGAGCTCCTATTTTAATCACCCTCAAAGGATTCTACAGCCCATGTCTGAAGCCAGATTCCAAATCTGTTACAGCCTAGACTGAGTTGCATTACATAAAAAGGCCTTCTATGCACAACCAGTGTTTTGTCACACAGCACTCAGCTTCCTAGAAGGCATGGCACTTGAATTTTGCTGGCTGAACTGTCATTGTCACAAATGTACTGCTACTTCCTCATAGCATGAACAATGTATTTTGATCTCCCATGTTACTATGAAGGAAGATGAATCAGCATTCAAAATTGTGGCATTTCTTAGTTTCACCTTACAGAAGAAAAGCTGTAGAGTATTACAGATCCTTTGCACAAAAGGGTACTGTTCACACTCCTTTAGAGAAAAGATTTAGTGTGTAGGATACAATCCCTGATAGAAGTACAGAGAACACACATGGGCCTCATTTTCCAGGGCAATGGACAAACCCAAAGAAGCAGTCTGATATTGCTGCTGAGATAAGCAGCAGTTACTGGGCAGCAGCCAGCAGATAAAGCCACAGTATTATCCAAAGCAATATTGCCAGTGTCATTCTGGAACAGTAACTTTACCTACCACTAGTAGAGAAACACAGTACATTGAATACCTCTCTAGGTGCTTCATGCACTGCAAGGCTGCTCTAATTGTGTAGCTGTAAATCCTCCATGAAAGAGAAACCCTGGGCACAGAAAGCCAATACAAGAGGCATTGGACACTTGCTTCCATCCCTGTCTTGGTTGATTTGGCTCATTGTGAGTAGTCATGTGAGCATCTTTCCACCCCCTCTGTGTCTGACCACTACCTACACTCAGTCCTCTTCCAGACTTTGATTTAAATATCAAGGAATGGGGTACAGCAGCCATTGCCCTGGTCTTTACTGGAGGATGATCCTTATGAGAGTGTGTCCCAATGGCACAAGTGTTATGTACTCTCCCTCAACACAAGCTACATATTTGATATTTTAGTGAAACAGCAGCCAAATTTTATTAGTAGTTAATGCAGTTAGATTTTTAAAAATCCTCAGTCCTCTCTTTCTATTTTCTAGAACCAATTCTCTCACTATCCTGATTCATCCCACTGTTTTACTATTGTTCTGTTGACTTTTTTATCTTGCTGGAACAAATTTAAGACTCTTTATTAATTGCTCTTATTAATATTCATATATTAATGCAACACATTTTTTTATTCAAGTTGATAACAATGTCTGTCTTCTAACAGCCTTAATTCAGAGAATGAAGATCCTAAGGAAATCAGGACATTGTTAAAAGTGAAAACATTACTTGTTTTGTGTCCAGCTATCTTGGAGCTTTTTCGAGTCCAACAACATTACATGTATTTGAACAGGAGTAGAAATGATGCACAGTTTTCTCAATACCCACTAATTGCTCTTTCTTGCCAAGTTGCCAGTACGACATTTCAGTGAGTCCTTCTCCAACTCCCTGCTCATACCTTCAAACAGACCTTAGATTGTGGAAGTCTGACAACAGAGTGATTAAAACACTGTGGAGAAAATCTGACCAAAACCAAAAGAAAAAGCCATGTTTAAAGCAAACGGACAAAGAACAAGTGAGCCTGACAGAGATGTCAAACAAGTCCTGCCTCACATCTACTCGTAGGAAAGCAGAATGTTGACCTTAAAAAGGGAGTGGGAAGCTCTTGGTTTTAATTTTCAGTTTCCCAATGCCAGTGGGATGCCGGGCACTGGCACCACATCCCATAAAACAGGAGGATGCTGCCACCTGCAGGTGGGAGCCCCAGGAAGCCCCAAATCACAGCCCTGGGACCCCACCACGGGCACGGAGCCACAGCTCCGGGGTATCTGCCTGAGAGATGCTTCATCCTGTTCCTTACTGCACGTTCAGAGAGCAACACAGGCGCAGAAATCAGCATCTTCTGCACAGAGTAAGAGTTTTTGCTTCGTAGTCTTTAGAGTGCAAAGATCCACTGCAGGAAATATAAGACCTCTTCAAATCCTCACCACATGACACTTACAGCCTCATGATGCCAAGACTAAAGCAAGTTGTTCTTGAAAATAAGTCCATGAATCCTCATCTAAGGTCATATCAATATTCACAGATGCCCAAATATGTCTCCTGGCTGTACTTTTAGCTTGCAAATTATGGAAATTTGCAGGTTTTAGCTTTATTGATGCTTATTCTTATTTCTAAGGTTCTTTACAAGAGCTCAAGAAAGAGTAAACTGAGAAATTATTTAAATTATGGCTTAAAACAATAGAAAAAATTAGCACTATAGAGAAAGAAAGTCTCTTACTATGGTTCATTCAGAATTAGGGGTTTGGCATATAACTTGCATATTCAAAGAACATATTTAGAAGGCCTCCATTTTACAGAGTGCTCAGTGAAACATAGAAAGTCTCACCTTTTGAGTCCCATAGTTTACAATTTTATATTCCTATTACCATGCAATACTAGTAGTAAAAAAAGTTAAAAACATAATAAAGCAAGTCTTAGGAAAAAAACCAACAAAACCAGTTCCTTTTATCAGAGCTTTTTTCTCTGAACTGTGTATTTGACTTTTTTTTTTAATCAGAATGTAAATATTGTATTATGTTTATTCAATAATACTCCCATCAGCATGCCAAACAGCATAACTTTTTGACTAGGGACACAATAAGCCTACAATGTCTGCCAAAGTTTACTCCCTTGAGGCATTAGGGAGTCTCATGAAAGTAGCTGTGCTTTGAACTGCCCTGACTCCTGTGGGTTGTGTCTGATTAACTGATATTTTACATAACACTAGCAACCATCACCACAGAGAAAGAAAATAAAACAAGTAATCTACAAATAAAACAAGTAATCTACAAAAGAACTACCTTCTTCCCACATTGCCTGTTGTAAACTAACACAGCAGACTACTCCATCCTGGGTAAATAGCAGTGGAGCTAAGACAGCCACTGGAACCTGGTCTGAATCTGGCATTCCAAGTCTTCATTTTAAGAAGGCAACAACTTAGACCTGGTCCTAAATTTTACAGAGACAGAGGGACTCCTAAAGTTGAATGAGACTTAGCTGCAAAGGCACCCTGAACTTTACAAGCACTCGAGAAACTGACAGCATTAACACACTCCTGCAGAGACATGGACACATGGAGCAGCTTGTTTGCCTGCATGCTGAGCTGGGCAAGCAGCAGCCAACTCTACCTCAAATCCTGCAGACTTTTGCAGCATCGTTCAGATGCATTCCTGGACAGTCTGCACAAATGCTGGGACATCAGTTGTGTGTCAGATTGAAACATGCTCCCTTTGTGCTCACCTTTCAGTTCAAAACTGCGAAAGCTGAAGTAACATTCAATAAAATACATTTTTTGTACTCTGCTTATGAAAATATCTGACACTAATAGACAACTGCCACCCACATGCAGCACACTAGAGATTTCCATAGCTAAAAACGTGTCATGCACCAGCTTGAATAAAGCACTAATGTTTGTTCCTAGTGGCTATAATAATTCACACCTTCTGCATCAGACACAGAAGACTACCTAAACATACCCATGCCAGAGGGCTACATATGTAAATTACACCTTGCTGGGCAAAGAGATTAAGCCTAGAACAGTTGTGGGTGCTTTACACTCATAAACAACACCTGTATCTCTCTGCATATATCCAGATTCAGAGAAACGCATCAGTGCTATTAGTGCATTAGAAAGGTGAACTTACACATTGCAGCAAGGGAGAAACAGACACTTTGCTGACTGGCAGATAAACCCTGGATTGAGTGAAGCCAACAGTTATATTGGCATGAGTCAAAGAAGAATCAGCCTTGATGCATAGAAATGCAAAACAAATTTAGGATAACAAATTCTGCCTTTAAAACTTCAGTGATAGCTTTCTTAATTTAAACTCACCTACACTGTGTTGGAACAAAACAACAGCCTGCACAACAGGAATACTGAAAACAACTTACAGATTTGGGGAAGAAAACTTCTGCTTGGATGCATTCTCTTGATCTTGTCCAGCTGAGAAGAGCTAGAAAGTGGCTCTGCAAATGCAATGCAAGAAAGTGAATCAATTCATCTCAGCAAATATAAAAATACAACACTACTATATTGGTCAGACTTTCCCCCACACTAATACATTCTATTTCCAATTATTGGAAGACAAAATGAAAAAATGCATGTCCTGATACTGTTTGCAGCTCTATGCAGACAGACCACTGCATCTGCATGAGTCTCCTGCCAAAAATCACAGTCAAAAAGTCTGACACAGAGTAAAACCAGCTTTTACTTATTCTCAGTCTGAGCTTGGATGGCTGGGACAAGTTCATCTCAAAAGACATCCCTGTAAATTCACCTAGGTTTAGCTCTGCAGCTCCTCTGATGTTTATCAAGATGCATTCAGAGACCTGCACCCAAGCTAAGCAACAGCAGCTTAGAGCTACTGGTGCTTTCCTTGGACAATTTGCACAGATGCCAATGGATCATCTACTGCTGCTGAAGAGTCAGGTCTTGAGAAACTAGAAAGCAAAGGATGCAATGATATTCTGATTTAGACTACTTCAATATTTAATCAGCACTGATTGTCCTTGTAAGTCTCTCAGATAAATAGCCAGAAACTGAATACTTAGGATTTTAAGCTCTGGATATAGCTGGGGGTGGGTGAAGTATTCCTAAGTTCTTCTTCTCCATACCAGACTTTCAGCTGCTAAATCTGAGAATTCCTCATCACTCACATGCAACAGATTTCTGCTCATCCTCCCCACTGTATAACAGAATCAAAGACTACTTATATGAATCCCATAATTGTAATTGAAAATCTCTCTGCTCTATATGTGCATTTTGCAATATGACTCCTTGTTTCAATAGATTTGTCCATAACACCCATTTCAGCTGATAAATGGTTCTGTGCTTGAGGAAGAGAAAGTGGCAAAAACCTAAGACTTACTGCTTTAATACTGGGATCATGTCTTAAGGCCTAGTTTGTTTTATATTTGGCAATATGAACAAAGTAAAAACCTGATTTTGCCACATTTTTCAGTGGCCAGAATAACAGAGCAGATGAAATCAGAGCAATACAAAGAACCTCTGCAGTGGTGCAAGTGGAACTATTATTCACTTCATGGCAGTAAAATGGGGTAAAACAGCCTCTAATCTGCCCTTGGGTAAAAGGCAGGGAAGTGATACCAAGAAATCTCCTGCTGGATCTAATAGGTCCCAAGGGGAAATTATGAGTCTTATCTTTAACTCAGCTGAACCATAAAATAGGATGAAAGCAGACCTGAACAGAAGACAGATTCTGTAACTAAGCTGCTTGTTATGAAATTCTATTATAAAATTTCAATAGCGATTTCTGTGTCAATGTTTTACAAAATAAAAGGACCAAGAAAGAGGCCAAAAAAAAAAAAAAAAAAAAAAAAAAAAAAAAAAAGGCAACTCAGCTGGAATCAGAGAAAAACAGCTACTGAAATAGGGTACTCTCCACTCATTCCTTTCCATAGCCCAATCTTTATTAAAGGCTTCTTTATAAGTTTAGGTTTTCAAAAATCAAGTTCAGGTATCTCATTATCTGTAGCTTTATCCTGATGACAATCCTAATAATTCTGGGAAAGAAAAATATTTTTACACAGTTTTCAGAATCTCCTTGCAAATCTGTTCAAGGGTCTCACATACATGGGTATCCCCTCGGGTGCAATGCCCTGTTGGGGATCCAGTGGCAGGTCACATGGACTAATAATGTCCCATTTATTCTGCCATGCAAGTAAATCTTGCAGGTTGGGTTTCAGCAGGTGAGATTTTTAGATCAAGGATATATTAGGTCACCTTCCATGTAAAAAGGAGAGTTGGGGTTTTTTGATGAAAGCTTTATAGTGGCTTCCCTGCCTGCTGCCCTTTTGCCATCTACCAAGCAATCTTATCTTCAAATGTGTTCAAGTGAAGACAACTTTGCATAAAGAGCTTAAATTAAATGAAGCTGCCTACCCCAGAATATATACATACATATATATATACACACACACTGTATGACCCACATTTAATTGGGGTTTTTTTTGGCTCATACTGATGAAAAGAAAATCTCTTCTGATGCACCCAAATGAGAAGCAGAATAAACTAGTACAAGCTCTGTCAATAAATACACACTTTGAGGAATAGCATCCTAGTTCATAGCAGATTTATGGTTCTTATCTCAAGTTTCCAAAGTTCATCTGAATCTCTAATACAGGAATTTCAATGTATCAGTAAATCTTTTAAGCCATGAAGAAAACTCACTCAAAGAAGCAATGTCCCTTATCAGTGGAAGAAGTGATAAATCTGAAATAATATATAATTCATGATGACACATATCAAGACATTACAGCAAACACTGACACAAGACCTATTTATGGCATTGCTTTGCTAAGCATATTCCCTACAGAACTCTCTCTTTTCTTATTCTGAGCCAAACAACTGCTTTGATAATGTACATCTTTTCAGAGCTGGGTAAAAAAGCAAATCTAATTCAGCACCCATTTCTCATTATAGAAAACTAGTGGCCCTCAGCCAGCAACATACAGAAGTAAATGAAAATTTAAGTGCAGATCAAAAGGAAATGTGACATGGTATGGCTACTTTAAAAAATTCATGACCTGAGACATCAAACTATCCATTGCCTAAAACATGCTAATAACAAATGTTAAACTGTCCTTGGCTGGGGAACAAAGGTTGAGTTTAGCTCCTTCACATCTTTCTCAGTCTGTATTGTTTAATACATTTGTGGATTCACAAGCTCTGTAGAAACACAGTCTTCTCAAATCTCTCTGATATGGTTCATTGCCACCCTGAAATTCAGACTCTGGAAATACTCTGCAAATTTTAGCTAGAACTTGCAACAACCTCAGGAACAAGGTCACCACCAGACAATTTTGGGAAGTGCATTAAATGTAGTGATTACAGAGGACATGACTGGCATAAAATATCACATGAGTCAGTATCACAATCCTTGAACAGTAAAAATAGCTTTTAAATAGTTTAAATATCACTCAACAAAACTACCTTGAATAATGTGGAGTTTGAAAGGAGGCATAGGTATCTATCTTTAAAAACAAGAGAAACCCTTTCCTTGCCATGACCATTACTGGTCTCCCTCAGTGGAGATATTCTAGAACTGTCTGGATACAATCCTGTGCCACGTGCTTCAGAACAGCCCTGCTAGAGCAGGGAGGTTGGACCAGATGACCCACAGTGGTCCCTTTCAACCTGAATTATTCTGTGATATGTCAAAAGCTTAATTCTCAAATCTGCATTCAACTGAACATCTCTGTTCCTAGATGGCCTGGGCTGCCTTGATTACCTTTGCAGTGAGGAAACCAAAGCCAATCCAGTTTCCCCTTAAGCTTCATGAAAACCTGATCATTTCTGGCAGGCTCACATAAACCATCTCCTCTGACTAGCATAGCCCACATTGTTGTTTTTTGTTTTCTTTCCTACAATAAAATAATAAAATTGAAAAATCTTTGTCATCTCAATAGATCAAACTGCAGCTCTGGGGCACCATGGGAAGAACCTCAGGACAAAGTTTTAATCACCAGCTGATTTCCTGCATTTCAGTTCAGTATATGTAAACTAGACACAGCTATTAGGTGGTCCAAACTTGGCCTTTAATCAGTCAAGTGATCCTGTTTTCTATCTTTATAGTGGCCTTCCAGACAAAAGGTAAAAACAGTCCATTAGTAAGTATGGATTGTTTAGGTTCTGTGATAATGGGGGTTGTATAATAAAGCCAAGATAAGAAGAGGCTAAGACATACAGCAGTAATGAAACTGCCTACCTCATTCACAATCAGAAAAACCTCTCAGTTAAGTATATCAGATAACTCCCACTAAAACCAATACATTCTGTGGTACAATGAGTACAACTCATCCCCTCCCATTCCCGGGTCTTCACGGTTTTAAACTCATACAAAATGACCTGTATCAGTATAACTTACTCTACTTCTGTCCGTGAAGCACGAATAAAGGGGAATCTTAAACTATAAAACCAAGAATCAGACCAGAAAAATATGTGTAAATCAGCCCATAACCAACCTTAGATGAGAAGGGGAAGAATCTGCCACTTTGTCCAGCTAATCTTAATATGGAGGAATTCACCTTACTTTCTTCATTCTTAGCTGAACAATAAAAGAAAAAGTGTTCCTGAATAAAATATTTTCTATATTCAAGCTGATTTATATCATGGTAGGAATTTTAAATATGAGACCATGCATTGGCATGTTACAGAATAAAAGAAACAGAAAAAAAGGAAGAAATATTCATCTGGCATCTATAGGAAAAGAGGATCATGTAACAGATGGAAAGGGAAATCAGCTCCAAACACTGAATAACCTTGTCTGTCACCAGCCTCAGAAGCAAAACCTGCCATAATTAGAGGGTTCTGGACAGCAAAATAATAAGTGCACTAAGAAATAGAACATTATTGGTAGCAATAATTTCAATACAAGGATAACATCTGATTTTGCTGATTTCCTTTCTCAGAAGAATTATTCTTTTTCTTAGAGATTAAACATGGTCCAGAGAATCACTTCATAAGTTACTCTTGTTCTTCAGGAAAAAAACAACAAATACTCCCTTGACAGAAATAGAGGACTGATTTCTTACATACATGGGTGTGTCTAGTTTATTCAGTATGCATCCACGGACTGAAACTTCAAAGATCTTTATTTTATAAAGCAGTAAAATATCATTAAGAATGTTCACTTAACATCTTGCTTTAAAATACCACCTTCATAACTTTTAACTTCAGAAAGTCCATGGAAAACCAGGCAGCAATGGAAATTTCTGAGAGTTCTTATCACTGTTTATAACAAAAGATCATCCTTTCATGCAAAGCATCAGGTAGGATGGCTTGATGACAGAACATATGTGTTATCCACTAGTGCTTTTTTAAAATCCAGATAGGTTTCATATGACAATGATTTTACTAAGTTTCAAAGTGAACGTATTCCCCATCTCTTCTCTCTCAAAAAAAAAAAAAAAAAAAACAAACAAAAAAACCCAAAACACAACAACAAAAAAAACCAGCTGAACACATAAGGACTTCAGCTTAATTTGTTTAAAATAAAAGAACATTGTCATTGAAATTGCTATGACAGACTTGAAAAATGATCCCCTAAACCAGCTTAATTTTCAGCAAACCTTGTACAGATGCTACACAGATGACACATTACTTACACCATCATAAAAATGATAAAAGGCCCACAATGGAGGCATTCAAAGTAACAATAACAAGAGATAACCTTCACTAAAGACTAGGAAAGACTTTTCATTTTTAGATAGTTATTTACATGCAAGGGAATGAACTAAAAACTAAATAAAAATGAAATTGACAGAAATTCAAGTCATTTTCATGTTGCTTCCCCAACATGGGATGCTTCTCTTTGATTTGCTTGTCCCTCTGATACAATAGGACTGCACTGATTCCAAGTGCTAAGGACTGGGAAGCCAATTGCAAATTACCAGACCTTGCAAATTAGCAAGTAAGCAAACAAACCCTATTAAAAAGCCCAGCCAAGGGTAATACAGCACATCATTTACTTTGTTCATTTGTTTTTCCAAAGTACAATTCAATCTCCTAACATTCCACAGCATAGCAGTGAGAGTAGTGGCCAGAAAAAGCATAAAAGCCCCTACCATCATGTCTGTTTATTAGGTTTTTCAATCCTGTCCTCTCAGCCTGTTTGAAGAGCTATGATTTTGCTCCTAGACACAATTCAGAACAAAAATCACTGTGGCACCCCGACTGTGTGCTGGAATCTGCACACGTGTTGCAGCTACACTGAAGGTCTACAAATGATTAAGGTGCCTTCCAGTCCACAAGAAGATATCAAGTGCCCTGTTCAACCAACAGCAATAAGTATTTGTCACAAACAATTATTTATAAAGCAGAAGTAACCACAAAGAGTTTAGACTAAACTATGTCAGTACAACATATCTGTTGCCTAATTCTGATGGTGAGTATGAAAAGATTGACTGCAGGCAGTCTGTAGCAGAACAGACAGGGTAGAATCACAGGTTTGGCTACACCCCTCCTGTTCTGATGGCACCATAAACATAAAGGTAACCAGAAACACTCTTCTCCCTGCAGTCACTAACTGCAGAGAGCTGGGGCAATGCCACAAGGGGAGTTGTGACAACTATCAAGTTGAAAGTTTTGCAAGGCTGGTGACATTTTCACATGGATATTGCATCAAGGATTTAATCTGTACATTTAAGTCAGGTATTTTTGTTCTTATTTTTCCTGGAAGTTGTCTGCTGATTTTTTTATAGTAAGCTGCTCTGACATAGGCTACAATTTCCAGGTTGATGTGTGTGTCAGTGTACTGCTCAGCTCTGACTGCAGGCATGTATGTACCCACAGCAGGCTACAGTTTTAGCTGCATTAAGGTACAGACATACCACCTCAAACCAAACAGGACCTACCTCTGATCCAGCAGGAGATCCCCAGCACTCATGACAGTTCATTTTCTGCAACTTCCAATACACATGAATACTTAATTTTTTGCATTTCTTAAACCCTTAAACCTGCAAGCTTCTAGGCTTTCTTATTCCTGAGAAGCCCACAACACTTCAGCAGATGAACAGTGTTTTCTTCTCAGATGCACTCAGGGACTCAACCTGAACTTTACTAAAGAAACAGTATTGAGCTAGACTTCCCACCTTGCCACAGCCCTCTGAACTGGACATAACTATATTGTGTTTCCTTACAGTTTTAAGGAAAACTACAGCCTGTGGGAACTACGATAATAGAAATTGACATCACATCTTTTTGCTATTCACAACATTTAAAATACATAAATATGTATTTAAGTAAATTCAAACTGGGATTCCATTTCATAAGGGGAACAAAATTATAACCAGAAGCTTATGAACTTTGTGATCAGTAGTAAGCAATAAGGGAGACATGCATTTCTGGAGAAAGTCTTAAAATTAACATGGTTTGTTATTCCAATTTAATTGGGTCAGATACTTGGCTGGCATAACGTAATACAGCTGTAATTACCTAAATTAGTCCATAGAAATGGGCATCGTTTCAGCTATTCCAGTGCCATAAGGGCTTCATTATATGGGTTAAGTCAGTTCTTTTTTATGACACCTGCCTGAGGAGGATATGTATGAATTCCTTCATTAAGCCCAAATCTTATCCTAGAGGCTGACTTGCACATTAGGGGCACTAAAGTGTGGTAAAACAAAAGACTTCTGCCACTTACCCAGTCTGCAGAGTGCACTGCTCGTGGCATTGAATGCTCATATCACAGAAGGCAAAAGAAGCCACAAGGAATCCCAGCCTAATCCTCTCTTTTGTCTCATAATGCTCTCTGTTTTATTCACACACCTTCTGCCAGTCAGTCCTGAACAAAGATGGCAGTGTGTCCCAAAAGATGGCAGAAGGAAGTGTGGGTTCCTTGCAGCCCACGAGCTGCCTGGCAGCCATGGCTGCTCTGTGATTGCCCAGATCCCTTCTCAGGGTCACCTGTGACACACACTCCTGTTCAGACACTGCTGCTAAGATCCCAGGCCTTGCTGCATACCTGGGCCTGCTTTGAGAGCTGGCTATCAATAGAGCCTTGGCAGAAGCTCTTCTGCAAGGGGACATTCAGGATGTACAGCAGCTTTGAGCACCTCAGCACCACAGCCAAGGCAGGACAAGTGGGGTGCAGAGAGCTCAGTTTTGTTCAGACAGTAAATTGAGTCAGGTTTAAGGAGTGGGGTGGTTATTTTTGGAACAGATGCCAGGGTGATAGTCCAGGTCCTGTCTCTATACTAAAGCCTGACCTGTGGGTCTATCTCTGCAGCAGTATATTCATCCAACATGATAACAATACTGAAGTCAACCAGGGAAAGTTTTTAAAATATATATTGAATTCCTGATATCCTTGAGGAAATTATTTTGACCTTATATTGCTGCAAGTTCTCCCACAGTCATACTGACAGAACTCCTTTGTGGCATATAAGTTTATTAGAAAAAAATGCCTGTTGCAGATTTTCTGATCAGAACCTAGTAATGCAAGTCAGAGGCTCTGTTCAGCTGATTCAGTGATAGCTCTCTTCAGTAGGGAGAAATTACTTTTGTGTAAGAAGCAATACCCAGCTTGTTTCAAACCTCAGCCTCTGGCAAATCTGTCATAGTAGGAGACATTCCCTGTTTCTTTGACAGATTGGCCTGCGGCTGAAAGTTAATCTAACATGTCAGAAAAAGTATACAGTAGGTAAAGAAAAAAGCCAAAGCTAAACCTCTCAGCATTTTACATCAGGGCGTATTTGAAACAAACATTCATTTATAGACAGTAAAATATTGTTCTAAGTCTTCAAATTAAAAGAAAATGAAGGCATAAAAATATGCTAGCAATAAAAATTTAAGCTTACAGAATTAACAGAACAGAACAGAATCTGTGACCTACACGAGGGATAAAAAATACTACCACCAGCTGACATCCAAGACTGGGTTTTTGCTGTTACAGATCAATTTTCTTTCTCCTTATCACTCCGAGTGCCAAATTAATAACTGGTTTCAATTATCATGATGCATAAACCCATGAATTTTGACTACTACAACAATTAGAAAACCCACTTGCCAATACTATCAATGTGTAATTTTGTTCTTGTCACTGTTTTATATATCACTACAGTCAGCAGCCCAAGTTTGCTTCAGTTTCTCTATTCTTTCTTGCTGATAAGGTCCCTGAAGTTGCATAAAATAACATTCTCAGAAATGTACAAACATGTAAACACACTGAAGTTTTTACTTAAAACTCAACCCCAGATTTTAAGCAAAGTTAATAGGATTGCTGCTGGCTAGCACTAATCTTAGGAAGCCAAAGTAAGCCAGAACTACTTTCTCTGTGGGAAATGTAGTTTTATCAGAAGTCTAAATATTTTGCAAGAATAGTTCAATGGCTTGACTCCCTTGATGAATACTGAAGCAATAAATTTTTATGTTTTTTTCCCAGTGACATGATTTTCAGTTGTACCACACTGTTAAGATTATATTTGTGTTTTTACATTCGTAAAATGAAAATACTGAACATCTCAAAAATTACTTTCCATTCAGTGAAAAACCTTATAGATGAGGGGAGAGGGTTGGAGAGAAGAGGGGTCTGACACCAAATGAAAATACATTTAGCAGTTTGAAATTTTCCCAGGGGGTTGAATTTCCAGGCAGCCACATCCAAACCATTAAAACAGGAAGAAATTCTGCTGCTTATTGCTATTCTAAACATGTAAGGAAAATGTCATTAAAACTTCTCATGTTGCCAACCTTCTTCAGTAAGATAACACTGGTTTCTTTACTTAGGTAAAGTAATCCTGGTTCATCTGTAAAGTGTTTATATTAAATGGTGAACAGTGTGAGAAAAAAAGTGTGATCCAGTTAAATCTCTGTAGCACTTTTACAAGTCAAAAAGAATACAAAGAATGAAGCAACCAGTCTAAAAGTTGTGTTAAGGCTCTGAATGCCCTTTGACAGTGTCACCTGAAGCATCATGTTCCACTTTTCATATCTTTAAGGTCCTAGTCCAATACTGTGACAGTTCTTTTCCTAATCCAATAATGCCAAAATAAGGGCAGTTGTTGAAGCAAAGCCTGTTTGGCACCAGCCACGATTTGACATTGTTGTGTTATTTTGCATTTCCCTGTGCTCTGTGGTGGAAGGTGCAGGGGAAGGGCAGCCCAGGTGTCCAGCCCTGCTCCCTGCTGGGCACTCCCCAGCTCTCATGGATGGCACAGCACAGTTCAGGTGCTGGAGCAACAGCAGCAGCAGCCCGGGCTGTGTCTGGGAGGAGGCACAGCCAAGCTGAGAGAGGAAGTAGCCACAAGTCCAAACAGCAGCAGGAAATACAGAGAGCTTCTAGAGGGGAAAGCACCATCCCAAGCCCCTTTACTGCTTTGTCCACCCTTGTACCTTCTGGCTTGGTGGCACTCCAGTTCCTTCTGATCTCATGTGATGGAATGGATGCCTGCCCCACCAGCTGGCCCTGCTCCTTAGTCCTAGGTTAAAGAAAAACTAGAAAATTAAGGAAGTCATCAAGAGGCTCAGGCAAGACCACCCAGAAACAGAGAATCAGAAGTGTGTAACAACACTCTGCCGTAGGGCACCTTCTCTCCCAGCCAGTCCTATTGACCACAGCAACCTCTGTCCTGCCACCCTCTCCAAGGGCTCCTGCAGCAGTGGATCAATTTGGCACCTACCACTGTTTACAAGACCCAAATAAGGAAAACAGGGCAAGGAGAAAGGAAAGAAGTGAAAAATGTTTGGGAACTAGTCTTAGTAATTTCTGCAATTACTGAAAAAAATCCAAAATTAAACTATTTAGAAATTCTGCTCCAGTACACCTTTCATATCTCAAAGATGACTTAATGAATGTTTTGAAAACAAAACACTAAGCATTGTTCTTTGATAATGTATGCTTTGAAAAACTGGCTCATATTAATCTAATGGCAGCTTTCCAGCCTGATAGCTTCATAATGGGCATCTTGGCCTTTCAAGAGGCTTTCTTTTAATCCCTCAGAGAGTATAAACGTGCAATTGCATGTGAACTACCAGCCTTGACAAGAATGAGGTTCCACATCATGGTGTGCTGCTAGCAAGCTGATTCTCCTAACAATTGCACCAATCTTCATCCTTCCCATGGTGATTTTTTAAGGGAGTGTTTGTGACAGCAGGCATGAAGGATCGCATTTGCTTTTGTGCCTGTTTTGTTCCCCCACAATTCTGGGAGAAGCTTCAACAACAGAAAAACTCATGGGATTTCTTTTTCAGATTTAAAAAAGAGAAATACAAGTACTAAGAGTTACCCATCAATGCAGTTACCATAATAGCCATGAAATTAGTTCCACTTACATATAATGTTAAAAAACTTCCACAAGCTAAGTCCAAGCTTTAAGAGAGAAAATTTTAGACTTTAATAGTATGGAACATCAAGTTCAGTTCCTCTTTTAGGTAAGTTCTCCTGTGGTACATTTGAAGCATTGCTCTGATAGATTATTTAAATGAGCCTATACCATAACAGTTAGGGATTTCTTAAACTTCATTTCATACAATTGTTTAAAATAATCCCTGAATACTTCAGATTCTGAGCATGACAGCCAGAAAACTTGACAATCACCAACAAGCAACAGAATCATATTGCCAGCTAATCATCACTGCCAAAATCCAGCATCACATCAATGAAAATACAAGTGCTCATATGGAGAGGACCAGATACACCATACCAGGCTGAAGCCTTTGCTGCTCTGTACATGTATCCTCACTGCAGTGTGCTGCAGTCATCTAGGTGGGAACCACTGCAGGGATAGGCATGAAAGGTTTCTGAAGTACAGAGGTTTGGTTTCATGAAAGCTTCTGAGCTTTCAACTCTTCAGCTTTCTGCCAAGTCTGAATGGAAATTTATGAAACAACTTCCCATAAAATTATTACAACTCAATCTAAATGCCTGGTTTTCACTTTGGTTATATGCTGTACATGCACAAAAAGAGCTTTAAAATGAAAAGCTGCTTTCAATTTAGAAGAAAAAAAATAGAGAGGAAAAAGTATATTAAAAAAGTAACTTTCTATCTATTCCCAAACAGTAAAATGGGAGTGACCTCACCAGAAGTTCTCAAGTTTTTCAAAACCAATGTCCCTAATCAACTTAATTTGGCAAGATATTCCAGCTCATATGAAATACTTGCTTCACAAAAACATGCTTCTATCAGAGTTGGGCCTAGCAGTGGTAGGCCTGCTGCTCCCCAGAAAGAAGGGCTGATGCTCTACTCTCATGAACACTGAGAATATTGGTTTCTGAAGAGATTACCTGAGCTGCATAAACACAAATAATCAAAATGAAATTGAAACAAGACTCTTCATCTAAAAGTTCAGTCCAGACACGGTTGTTGGCTGTGCAGCCCTCCTGCCACCCAGGGAGCTTCTAACCACTGCACCAGAGGAAAAGAAAAGTTATTAGACAGGAAGCTACAAGATGTTCAGAAATGCAGCAACACAAGGGTATCTCTAAAGAAATGACCATTGAATAGAACCTCAAAAACATAGGATTTTAAATGCTAATCTTCTACTTAGCAAAAGTACCAGAAGCTCTAGTTCCTTCCTATCAGTTGCTATCATTTTACACAATCTATTTACTGTCCAACTTCCCCATGTGAGCCAACGGGACTAAAATAAACGTCACAAAAGTTCTTGTTCTTTCATTCAGAAATACCAGCTTCACAGACTCTGCTTCCAGCTGCGAAAGTAAGTCAGGCTGGAATCAACAGAAGAAAAAAATATTTTCCCTTGGGATATTGTTCCCAAACACTCCCAGCAAAAACCTTTTTCTTGTAAAGGCTTCCTTTAGGGATGAAAAAAATCCAAGGCTTTGTCCTCTGCAGGCTGGCATTTACAGCAAGAGCAGATGAGCTCATATGAGGAGTCCTTTGATTCCAGGAGAACAGTTGCAGTGCTGTCAGCACAGTACATGTGACTTCACATGTGTCTGGATAAGAAGGGAGCAACAGATGAGAAGGGGAAACCACTGCAACAAGGAAAGGATCCAATTTCTAGTCTGAATGCACAGAAGGTGTCACAGTGCAGCTTGCCCTCTGTCTCAACACTTCTTGATTTTGGTTTCCAGCATCACAGGCTAAATCAATTTCCCCCTTCTGGACCAGAGCTGGAAGAAAAGCTTAAGTAAAATGTCTTTGTCATAAAGGATATTACTCCCCTGCAGTGCCAGATGGGTCTACAGACGTGCAATTCATCCAGTATTGGGAGGTGAATATGGGGTTAGCAAAACCATTTTCTCACTACTCTCTCATGCTTTTTTTGCTTTTGCTATCCCAATCTGTGGTTCATGGTTTCAGGCTTTTCCCATATTGCAAGATTTAAAATCCTGAGCAAGTATACAAGACAGGAAGGAAGGAACAACATATGCTGAAGAATATTAATCCAAATTACCTTTCAAAAATCAAATAATCAAACAGAGCCACTCTGAAAACACTCTCCATAAAAAATAAAGTATTAACATACTCATAAAGGGAATTTGATCAAATTATAACCACTTTAATTCTGAGTAAGTAATGAATTACTGCACTGCATGTTGCATGAGCTGAAGGGCCCAGAGCAGGCAGCTGACAAGCTGGTGACAGAGTATTCACAGAAGGGGGGGAGATTTTGTGACACAGAGTGCGGGAGAGTCTGTGTTCAGGACACAGCACAGATCCACATACAAGGAGTCTGCACCACACAGAATCTGCTCAGAGGAACCTGTCAGCTTTAGGGTCACAGCCTCTAGAGCAGAGCAGGTGCTGACTGCAAACTGTCCCTAAGGCTCTGGTAGGGGTTGAAGCAGGGAGCAGGAATCATTTCATCCAGGTATGGGGTGCAGGAGCAGGGTGGAATTAAGCATGGGTTAAACCAACCAACGTTACTGATTTGTGACCTAATCTTCAAGGTACATAGTTTTTAGCCTCCACTTCAGGCAATTTAGACAGAGGGAGTTTGCAGAACTTCATGATAGTTAGGAACAGGTCATTTAAGACCACATCTCTGATTAATTGTGACCTTTTCCTTAGCTGCACAATTCCATCACTATTGAGAGAGTAGACACAATTCCTTTGCCTGAGTTTGTTTTGTTCAATTTAACAGTTTATTGTCATTACTAACACCTGGGGAAGCATGAAGTCTCAGCATTATCAAAGAACCTGCACTCTCATCTGACTGCACTGAATACTTGATTATAACAAGGAGTAGAGAGAAAAAGAGAGAAGACACTTTCCTTGGACTCCCACTGGTGCAACAAGGATACATCGTCTACACTGCTTTTACCCCAGTTCTCTGTTCTAGCTTCTTAAAGCAGAGTAGCTTAGCACCCTTTCCAGGGAACAGCCTTCACTATCTAAAGTGTCTAGAAAATAAGGGGGATAAATAAAGTAAAACTATTCTTCAAGAACTGGCACACCTAGGGAAATGCCAAAGAGTTACCGTGGGAAGACAGCTCTGGGTTAGACTTGGATTCTGCCTATACCTGGAAGGTGTTTCTGCATGCCTTAGCAGATGTGTTGCTGTTAGAGAAAACACACATCTCTTACACATAGCTGCACCCATCTGAATAAATTTCCTGCTGCTCACTGGGAGACAAAATACATTTACCTCAGTTATATTTTCACTATTCTCTTGCAATTTTGGAGAACTGATGCACATCCTGTTTAAGCCCCATTGCTTGCAAGTGGTCAGAAGATCAGAAGGCTCCCAACTAACCCATCCAGTTTTGCATAGCTATGACATGGTACTCATGACATGCAGGGCCCACCACAAACAAATACCCTGCTCACACACAATAGCATGACAAGTGGGAAAGGACAGCAGAACAGAGGTATTTAGCAGCAGGCTACCCCAGCTAAAAGAGCCCCTTCTTTTGCCTACAGGCTTCTTCCAAGTTATCCTGGGAAGCTGGCCAGATTAATTACCCTGGTAGACCACACACAGCCCATGAGTAAGGAGCCTTTGCCTTGAAAAACTGAGTTGATTTATGAAACCCCCTCTCTCATCAAAAGGTGCCAGGATTGAAAAATAATGCTGCACAACCTTGCCTTCATTGAGCTGCTATGCTTTCAGTTGTACTAGTTTAGGGTGCAGCCTATTCACCCTGTTAGCAGACTGCTGTTGGAGGGCAAATGCACAGCTGTAGGAGGGGAACTGCAAAACTCACCCAATCCCCGCCTTCTAGTTAAAGGACTTCCAGAATATGGATTCTGTTTTAATCACAGAAAAATACATGCATTTGTCACCATCCTTCCAATTTCCCTGTCAGGTCCACTTTTTATGAATGATGGAAGTATATAAATCAGCCAGAATCCTGCTTTCACAAGGTCCAATGCTAGAGGAATTATTGTGAATCTCAAATCCTGCCAGGTAGGGGAATACAAAGGACCACATGATGCATATTGAATGGAGATTGAGGTTACTGTTAAATCAACAAGCCTCTGGGCAGGCACAATTTTGTCAGTGTCATATTTCAGCCTTCATTTCTGGAAGCATTCTTTGAGTATTGTGCAGAAAGAACTATAATTTGCCTCCAATAGAAAAGCTGTGCTTTCTTTGGGTACTCAAAGTGCTAAATAACCTTGCAAATATCTGAAGTAGCACGGCATGTCCCAAGTGACTTACCATGACAGTGATTGTTTCTCTACAATTACACAGCACACACATCTGATGTGGCAGGGACTAGAGATGCTTTAAGGTGGGCCTCACTGTTCCAGCCCTTTGTTCTAACACTAGAGTTCACAAAACACCACATCCACCCCTGTATGGAACACATGGGTGTGGATTAGTGTGAACTAAAAGGGAATTGTTCTAAGGTGCTGGACTGTGAAATGGAGTGGCTGCACTCCCCTACATCAATTCTGTTGCATGAAGGCAACCTCTAGCAGAGGGACAGTAACAAATTACTGCAGGGCAATGACATCTAAATTGCTGCAGCTGTTTGTTTGGGCACACAGAAGCCAAGGCAGGCTTGTTTCAGCAAACAGCAGCAGGTTTGAGACCTAGTAGTGGGCACTTTGCACCACAGAGGAAGATTGAATCCAACCACCCTAAGAAAAAGAAATATTAAACATAATCAGAGAAATTTAGGGTTCAAGAAGCAACTTGGATGAGAGGAGGAGATTTACTTGAAGGCAGTAACCTGCAAGTCTACCATTGGTAAAAGCACTAAACATCTTCCAAGGTTGTCTTCCTAGACATGGAAGAAGATTACTGCTGGGGACATACAGACCACTTCCCATGGTTATTTTCTGCACCTTTTGGGAATGTTTTCCTTTGTCTATCTGAATTCATTTTCACAAAGTACTTGACAGCCTGGCATAAGCTTGATATACTTAGTTTAGTTCCTGCTAATTACATAGCACCTCAGTAATTGATTGTACACTAGCCAAATAAATTCAGAAAACAGTTATCTCAGTAATACATTGTTTGCAGCAAACCAATGCATAAATCTTTAAATCAATGATTTAAAATAATAAAATAATACTTTTCTCATTGCTAGTGAAATTGCAGGCAACTTAATTAAGACTGTCTTGTTAAAGGCTGAGCAAAATCCTCTGCCAGGAAGGAGGATTAAAGGTGGGTGGAAGAATGAACATGATGTACAAGAAAGGCAGTACTCATCTTTAGGCTATCTACAATGAAAGGTGGCTCCATGGAGTAATACAAACTTCCTAGGAAAAAGAAGTTGTCTTCTCGGGACACAAAATTTTCCCATGCCAGAAACATCCTGCCAGGAAGTCCTGCTTAATGAAGCTGCAAATGCAGTAAAATCCCCTACTGTCTTCCTGATGGGGCAATGGAAGTCTCAAGTCATCAAGGACAGTATCAAAAAACAGCCCTCACAGTGGCTGTCAACTGCCTAGGCTTGAGTTAAAATAGTCCTCTTCTATCTCAAAACTTGAGTCAATGTTGACAAAAGTTTAGCAAAAGGCTTAAAAATACATATCCTCTCTGGAATAATGGCAATGAAACAAAACAAAACCAGTGAAAAGCCACCAGGCCAAGCCACAAGCCAATCAGCACAAGAGAGACCAAGCTAAGCACAACTTCAACGCTGACATCAGCCAGGCATGGCCATTATCAGTATTACACAGCATCAACAATAACTGAAGCATTTGGCACCAACCCACCACACAAGGAGCCCACTGATCTTGTGTGAAAGCTACACAAGCAGTGAAAATAAAGATGAAAACAAGATGAAGAAACTCATTAAATGCTCATCTAAATACAACAGTTTAAAGTAAGCTTAAGTTATTGGATTACATGATTTGTTGTTTTAAACACTTTTTAAAGAACATCGAAAATGTTTCTATTCAGCAGTCACCATCAAATTTACAATTCTATAGGTTACATTTATATTTAGGCAAATCTTTCTTTTATGTGGGATAATTTAGAAATAAGGAAGGCATATGCAATAAATTCTAATAGAAAATACACCTTGACTAAAAAATACACAAAATGTGGACCTGGCTGTACAACACACAGATTCAGAATTCCTTACAAAGCCTGAATGAGCTCAGCCTTAGCTCAACTAACTCTCCTGCATCATATTGCAGGACTGAGGCCCATTTACAAATTATCTTAACAATACAGCCTGTAGTATAATCTCAACCAAAACCAAGATGAAGACCAATTTCATGTTTGAATGACACAAGCACTTTTTTAGGCACAAAAAGACAAGACTTAGTTACACATCACTACAAAATAATGGTGGAATGAAGTGAAATTATGATATCTATCATCCCTGAGCCATCTGAGCTGGTTTCAGAAATGGATACCAGCAAAACTAGTTCTCTGAACTGTTTAGTCACTGATAGCTAATCCATTGTTTCTTGTCATTTCTCCCCCTCATTCTCTCAAATCTGGACTCCAGAGAATGCACATTAAATCATTTAACAGACCCCAGTGCTGTTTTCTCCCACATCACTTTAAAATAGTAGCATATAAAGAATTTTAAAAGAAATGTTGTACAGTAAAAAAATTACATCTATGCTCTATTGCTACAAGAATTTCTATCCAGTTCAGAATTACTTTTCAAATATTAAAATATTTGATAGAGTATTCGAGATTATTTGAGAAAATAACACATATTTATGAAATGTTGCAGATTCAGCTGGTGATTTGAAACAAAATAGAGTAAGTATTTCTAAGTAAATTATCATTGTCTACAGTACTGAGTAGAATTTCAGACGGAATATTTGAAACATCCAAGAGAACACAGACTGGCATTTACAGTTACTAAGGTCAATACCAAACACCTTGCATTTAAAACAAACAAACTCCACCAGGTATGACACAAAAGCTTTAAAGCTGTTTTCCCCTGCTTGGATATCCAAGCCTCTCTGACCACAGAGCAATTCAAGGCTTTTCAGACTCAGGTGAAAGTTTGTAACAGAGACTGTTTCCTTAACCATCCACAACCACCATGTATGTATCCAAGTGTTCTGGTACCACTTTGGCCTTTTGTCCAAAATTACAAAAGAAGAAACTTGTCCTTACATCTACTGTAAATATTAATTCATGTTCCATAGGCAACAGAAAATAAACAAGATAATTCAACAAGTAATATGTAACTCTCCAAGGATGCACATATTTTCAAAGCAAGATTCAGAGAATATAATAGTTTTGATAGATTTAAGATATCAACAGCCATTACAGCTTTCATTACAAGAGAATACATATAAAGCAAAAGAGTTACTTACCAGTACTAATGACTGCTCCAGCATTAAAAAACAAATTACCTTTAGGAACAAGAAAAGGTATTAAGCAAGTTCTGGCACATATCCACTGCACTGGCCAAATGGGAATTACCAACACTTAGTCATCCACATTCAAAGTAGAATTTATTTTTTTTTCCAAAGATAAAACCCACCATTTAAACAAACTATGGTCACATTTTCGGTAAGAGTACTGCTGCTACTATTTCTGCCACGAGTTTTGAGTCAGTTCTTAGCCACATATATCAGTGAGGCATCAGTAAGCTGATAGGAAGCAATGCTTTTCTGGACATGTAATTAACAAAACCCTGGTCCATCTAAGTCACAAATACAGATTGTACAGAACAGAATGTGTGAGAGAGAGGGGGAGGGAAAGAATTAATTATAAATGCATCTAATTTGGCTATAATACAAGCTGCACATGTGGACTGAGAAGAGTCCATGGCCCACAGTGTGTAAGCTGTCGCCAAATTGCATTTTGATAATATTTCATATCTGTAGCCAGCAAATTAAGCCAGCCAAAGTGCCTCCTGCCCAGGTAGCTATGCTGACTGTGTTTAGATATCAGTTAGATAGCTACAGCTTGATTTGGTTTAATATGGTTTCTCTTAAAATTTCGACAGCTGGCTGAATGCTCTAGCAGCTTTTAGTCAAATTATAGCAAGGTTTCAATTTTCATCTTAAACCCTGCAGAAAGGAATGTAATCATATTATGCTAATAAATAACCAGTGCTTTCAAGGGCAACAGAGGAAAGTGATCATAAAATTGTACAGATCAAAAATATAAAGAAAAGTCTTAAGCAGGCACAAATTCTAATTTATTTCACATTGACGCTTCACACTAGTGGTCAAATAAATGCTGTTTTGCTTTCATTTTTGCCATTCATTTTGATATCCTGAGGTATTGTCACCAGCAGGAGGAGAACATTAGTTGTGATGGAACATTTGCTTTCTGAGAGCTCTTAAATTCACCAAATGTCCTCACATTTGGGTATATAATGGTAGAGATACACCTGAAGCAGACAGAAACCTCAGAAAAACATCATCTGTTTCACATGCACAACCTTACAGTCTACTCAAACAGGCTAATTTCCTGAGAACAAAATATTTAAGAGTATTTGGCCATGATTGTTTCTATCTCAAACAGAGTATTATGGTAGTAAGTATCATTTACACACACGGGTAAATTGCTAGACCCACAATGACCTAGCAACTTCGGTATTTTATTACCAGAGTAGATTATGTATCTTTGGAACTTGATGCAAAATCAGCTGCAAACACAAAGGACCTATCATTTCAGTTAGAGGCAGAATAATTACAAGTGTTGATAAGCACAGCTGCTGATTAATAGCCACTCCTCTTGCACCTGAGATGTGTCTGCATTTGGATATGACTCTGAAGCACCTAGATTTTTCTTGACAGCTTTGAGATTAGAAACTAAAAGGTCATCCGGATTTGATTTTTAAATTTTTCTCTCATTCAGTATTTTAATTATGTATCATATTCAGTGCAAGAAGAGAAAATCAAAGCAAGATACTCAAATGCATGAATGATTTGATTGTATTTTTTTGCCTGTATCTGTACAGATACATCTATCATAAACACTTGTACGGAACTAAGAACATAGGTTTTCCCTTAAAATTGTTAACAATAATTAAGTATCATTTGCACACTATATTTGCATGTACTCCAATACAGAATGCAGAATGAGGAAACGTGACAGAAGCAAGCTCTAGGGAGACAGGGTCACTCCATTACTAAATCCACATGGACTGCAACAGATGCCATCTCCTGTCTCAGCTATTAGAAAACACTTGATCATTTGTTCCTGTTTTGTTTGCCATGTACAGCATAATGAAGAAAATGACTTCTCAAGTAACATTAATCTTTAGAAGGTTGTGATTTTTTTACTCCTATACAGAACATTAACACTGTCCTTGTTTTAAAGGCCATAGATATGGGAGGAACTTGCTAAACTCATCCTGCCAGCCCTAGCAGAGACAGCAATGTGCATTTGTTTATCACACTGCTCTCTGTGCTTTGCAAGGTCACCATCTCCAGACGGCTGTGAAGTATCCACCTGCAGACACAGACAGACACACAGCATGGATCCATGCAGCACTTGTGGAACAAAGCACACAAGGAAATGGTGAGGTGAGCTACTGAAATGCAAGGCAGAAACCAATCTGCCCAGGAGTAAACACAGTAATACACACGTGCCTGGAGCAAACACCAAGCAGCACTGCTTCAGAGACTCACTTCCCACCAACTGCCAAGGGAAGGCCACTAATAATACAAACCTTAGAAATCACAATGGATGTAGAACAGTCACAAAGAGCAGTAGGAATTATTTTTGCCCCCTTCCAAGTCATCACATATCTTCAATACAGAAAACTATTCCCATCTTTTAAAAATCCAAGTACACTAATAACAGTTACAAAAACATTGGCCATACGTTGTTGCTTTACCTGTTGGAAGTCTCTACTCCCACCCTGGATTTTAAAGACATGCTTGGCATGACTGCTCAACCAGATCTGGCTGAAGATCTTAACAGGCTCATTCTGCATGAGTACCAGCTGAACAGAAATTGCAGCCGCAGCACTCAGCCAAGCATGTCATGCCCATCACCGAGAGCTTGCCATGTTAAACCAGACAAGATTGCAAAAACCTTGGGCTTTTAAGACAACAAATACTAATCACCAGCTGACACCAGCAAGTTCTGTTTTCTGGTGAAGAGTTTTCATTTTTGTATGCATCACCTCAAGAATCATCACATTTTTAATTGCTTCAAACATTGCAGTGATGGGACTGCAAGGACTCTTATCTTAAACTTGTAAATCACTGGTCCTGCTATGAACTAACATCACAAGGAAATGTTTCTAACCATGGCTAAACACTACCCACAGTACACCTGTCAGACAGAAAAATAATTTCATTTTTTTTATGAAGTAAGAACCAATTTATTGAGGGGAAAAAAGTAAACTGTAGAGCTTTATTGCTTCCATAATCATTTTCTGTTATCTGATTCTTTCCTAACTGACTGCACACACAACTGCGTATAAACATCAATGGGAAGTACATAATGACAACTTGGGGAGGGGAGAAACAACCTTCACCAATCTTCCCAACAGCATTTAGAATTACCCTCTTCTCCCTCAGTTTTGGATAAAATATGTGGACATAAGTTATCTGAAAAAATAGCTGTAGCCTCTAAACTCTCAAAGTGTAAGCTGGTATATATTTCCTTGTAGTAAATGATACTACCTCATTTAACTAGTTTTTAAATTAACACATACTGAAGCAAATAAATATTATGAAGTGGGCAGGTGATGTACCTGATGACATTAATGGGCATTAGGGAATTGCACAACATAAGGAATGCAAAAGTGCTTTATTTTCAACAGTTTTCAACCCAACAACAAACACCTGGGTAAGAGATTCTCTTAACTCTGGTCCAAAAAAAAAAAAAAAAAAAAACCAAAAACCACAAACAAACAAACACGAACAAAAAAAAACCCAGTCCAAAAGAAGCAAATGAGATAGCATAAAAAAATGCGTAAAGACACAGAAATTAAAGGCAGTGTTTGGCCTCTGTTGCACAGATGCTTGGGGTGCCAGGCACTATCTGTGCAAGGTAAAAAATGTATGGGACACTGATTCTAACAGCTCAGAGAGGATACACAAGGGCCACATCACTCAAAAATTATTCCCCAGTAGGTACCATTTCAGATTGATAACACGCCTCTATAAACCTCTTTCAGAATTAGATCTCTCTATTATTTCTCAATTCCAACACAAATAAAAGTTACACAGTTTTCTATCCCTATGGCTGATGTGGGTTTCACAAGGGTCCAACACTTCACAAGATGTAACAAAGTGGGAAATAGCTGTATCACCTTATGAACATTTTGCATAGCTCAGCTTGACTGTTTAAGACAGATAGGTTTCTGTAGGTAAGATCAAAGCAGGGTGTAGGAGGAATCTGACAGGGAAGAAAAATTACGAGCTAGATAAGGAGCAATCCAACAAACATTCAAACTACAAGAGAGAAGCTATTAGCTGTGAAGAGACAACCTGCCTGCAGTCAACAGTTATGTGTTTTTCCAGAGCTAAGGGAAGAGACACAAGATAAATAAGTAAACAAACACATTGGTTCATTGAAGAAAGGGATGAGCAGGGCCAATACATTCACACTTTCAGAGGATGCACCTGTCAGCAACCAATCCAGCCTGTCAGACTGGAGTCAGCTGGCATGTGAACACCACAAAGAACTGTCAAAAAAGCAGTAAATGCAGAAAGGCCCTTCTTTTTTACTACTGGGTGAAGAAATAAATTAACATTTTAGGCTTTGCATAGGTAAGTCCTACTGGGCAAAACTGCTCCAGCCACAAAGGCACCTAGGCAGGTGAGAGAGACAGTCTGATAGACACAAGAGCAAATGAGCACTACAGGCAGCATCGTAAACAGAACATCAAAAACCAGGCTTGAGAGCCAGAGGCAGCCCAGCCATGCAGAGCAGAGCTCAGGTACAGCCAGCCCATGTGAAATACTGCCCTCATGCCAGCCCATGCCACAGCACATCTCATGAGCTGGTCTGGAAACAAAGGGTCACAGCACACAGCTGTGCAACTCTCTCCATAGGGTCCCATCAGAAACATTAATCTCATGTCTCACTAATTTCCTAGGAGGTGCAAGAAGCATACGAGTGTAAACTACTCTCCTCCCTAAAATAATGAAAATCACTTAATGCAATGATCACTTCATGCCTCCCTTGGCACAGAAGCAACATGATGATTTCTCCCTGACCCACAGGATCAGCCAAACACATGCTAGAAATCCCTAGAGCTCTTCTCAATGCAATGCAGGTTGATGATGCTCAGGTCAAACATTTAGTCAATTTTATTTGTATTCAAGCCTTCATAATACAAATTTTGCAAAATAAAGTGTTCTTTAAAAAAAAATATATATATATATATCTACATATATATATATATTTGGAATATACTTCCTTGCCACGTGCCTTGCTTACCATGCTTTTTGCTGCTGGGCTGAATGCCAGAACAGTTCTGTTTTCCAAATTCCAATCTTGGTTTTCTCTGATGAATATGGGAATGAGCAGACTGACAATGGACAATGCAGTTAAACCCTCTTTAGGAGAAACAAAGGTCAAAACATGGCACGGCAGCAGGTTTCCTGCAATAGTAGGAACTGGAATGCAGTAGGAATGCACCAGCAGTAGTAGGAACATTATAACATGTTCTGCACAGGTAGCAGTTGCAGTTTGTATTCACACACATATCTGCAAGCCCTGTCCCAGTAATACTGTGAACAGAACATGCAGCTCCTCTCAGTGAACTGTGTTTTGAATGTTGTCTTCTCTGAACAGCTGGAGGAATGAGGCTCTCCCAGTCCTCAAAGAGAAGACTTACTGACAGCCTGGAAAAAGCTCTGCAGTACTACACAACAGAGCTAGTTTCCTACAAGCCATTTCCAGTTCCATGTTGCAGAACATTTTTATGCTGTCAACCTAATAATGCAATAAAAGGCAGAGGAGAGCTTTAGTTATAAGTGTCAAAATACAAAATTCTACCACAGATAGTGCAGGGAAGATAAAGTCTCTTCTCACAGACTAGAAGTGACAGCTTTGCATTAGAAAGCAGCAGTAGATATTCAAAAGCTCCAGGAAAACCTGTAGTAAAGGCACCAAAAATCAAAGTGCAGCTGCTCTTTTTACTGTTTAAATCATTATATATTAGCAACAAATCTTGTTGTTGGCCAACACTCAGAAATGGCATATGGCCAATAAAAGGTTCAGTGGAGTTTTCCATCTGTCACTGGAATCAGCTATGGCTCCAGCTCATACATAGTAAGTTTAGTGTCATAATTATTTGTGTACTAGATGTCAACCACTCAGTCTAACATAATCATTTGACTACACAATTTGCTAAATATACTGCCCAAGCAAAACATAACATAACCAGGGAACTGCAGCTCAAGAGAGGCATTTACAGGGTGTAAGGCCAGCACTAACCAGAGATAAGCCTGCGTGCAGAGGGAGCTGGCTTGCCACAACGGGCTGTGCAAATCCAAACACACCAATGGATCCTCTTGCAGCACATCAGGGACAGTTCAAGGACCATTCTCTTACTAAAATCAAAAGTCAAACACCAGAAAGATACCAAGTCAGTGAGTGGATGAGTGAAAGTGGACACAACATGAGTTTTTTTTTTTTTTTGTAGCTCTGCTTGTTTCTTACAGATTCTAAGCATATGGATTTACTTTGCTGTCTTCACAGTCCTGCCAGCACAAGAAGGCTGACAGACTAAGCTTTAAATTATTTTGTTTCAGTATAGGTTCAGGAAATACCTTAGTAAGAGTATTGTCTGAGGCTTTAAAAATTCCTTCCACAGCATTTTCCACTAGTTTTTAACAGCTACAGAATAACATTTTTTCTCCCTCCCCCTCCATAGCACTCCAATGCTATGGATCCTGCACTGAGAGGTCTTTAGGGCTGTATTTAGATCTGGATTTTCCAGACACTGGGATTTGTATTACCATCAGCCAAGATTCACAGTCTGCTTGGTCCCAGATCTGGGTGCAGGCACAGGCAGATCTCTATTTTTTTAGTTCAGACAGAAAAATCTGTAATACTTCCAAATGCAGAGCTTTAACAAAATGGGGGACGTGGGCAGGGGGAGAGAGGGGGAAGTGTTCTAAGCTGTGCTGAAAGTCAAAAGCAAGAACATTTTTGTTTGTGCAAGTTTGCAACTGTACTCTCTCTTCCCTAAGCTCTACATCTGCTCCAAGAGAACTGCCAAAGTACTTTAGAGCTACTGGATCTGACCTGTGGCTGGCTTTTAACATTTAGAACCTGGGAAGCTGGGAGCATGGTAAAGAGGGACATAGGAATTCACCTTTTAGAATATTTAATAATCCCTCTGTGGTTTGGTCAGAATTGGCACAACTTCACAGCAGTAAGCTGATTTGCACAGAAACGACCTCATGGCTCTAACAGATGCTAACAGCTCACAAGAACAATTCTTTGCTGCAAGCAAGGTCCTGTCCGTAACGTTGCTTTGTTCCAAACAGGGTGGAGAATAGAAACAGATTATTAAAAAAGAAAATCAAAACACCTCAAATAATGATAATAATTTAAATGCTCAACTCAGTTGCTGAAACACTACTTATCTTCATCAGAATTGAAACCTTAGAGTAACCAAGACACTCTGTGAGGCTAGCAGCCATAGCAGGACCTATTTCAGAGCAGCAGGGGGAAAGTTGAGGATACTCTCAATTGTCCAAAGGTCAAATACCCACAATTATGGAAGACTGGTGTCTATAACATTTTCAAGTTCTTGGACAGCAGAAAATCCCATTAAGCAGATTCAATATCTCAGGAATTATTAAATTGAATATTTTTAAAGTCTATTTATGTTTTCATAATTTCTTTATTGTTTCAGCATTGACTGAGTATTTAAATTAGAAAGTGCTTGGAAAAAATGTTTTCAAGAAGAGTTTTAAAAGCCATAAGTCCTCTATTGCCAGTTGTTTGTCCTGTCTTAAAGTTTAGATATTGTGCTAGGTATCTTATCAAAAGCATCAACTCATTAGACAGGACATAAATGCACCCCTCCCCCACAGAATCAAAATAGGCATCATACAGAATTTTAAAAAATAAAATAAATTTTAAAAACAAATAAACAACCAAAAAAACACCACCACAACAAAAAAAACCACCAACACCCATCACCAACACCTACCACAGAAGAAAAATCAGTTTCCTTTAACAAAATGACCAGTTCTGGTTCCAAGACCAGTTCATAGGAAAATGCAAGAACCCATTTAAAGCCATTCCTTATTCCAAGTCATTTTGACTTGGCTTCAGTGGGCATAAACACCAGAGGCTTCACATAGTCTTAACCTAGCCCAAGTTCTTAAAACACTAAAAAAATTAAGATGTATTTCCAGACAGAAGTGGGCTATTCACAAAGCTCAAGCTCTCATATCTACTCCTCTTCAAAGAAATGGGAAAAAATGGTGGAGAAAAAAACAGTCCATTTAGCTACAAATTTCTCAGCATGGCAGGAGAAATCCAGTAGCAACAGACTTAAGAAAGCAAAATATTAGCTCAATATTTAAAAAAACCTCTGAGCCAGCTGTTCCCATTCAAATTAAGAGTGAAGAGGGTCAAGGGTGGCCATAACAGATAAGAGCCAAAGCATCTGAAAGCAGATCCACTGGATTCATGCAGTTGCTACTAACAGGGTACCTATTCAATTTTGAGCTGATTTGTTTATATCCCCACCATTTTTTAATCCCAGCTAGTAGCTTTCAGCCTGTTAAGATGAATCAGCTATTCATTCAGGCAAACTCTAGCTGAGAAATCTTTGGCAATGAATGGGAACATCCAAAAACTATCCAGGAAAAGGTAAGTCATAGTTGTTTGTAAAAACTTATTATGAGTAAATTAGCCAGTGCTGAAACAGCTTTCTTGGATAGCAGAAAGAGAACACCAGCAGGAGACCTGGCTTCCATCTCCATCCCCTGCTTACAAGGAAAATGGTCCACAAAAGAAATTATATAAACTTGCATAAACGGTGCACATTGTTTCCATGGTTGTTGATTATGTTTATCAGTGACAAATTACTACAATGAAATGATGTTTCTAGTGGCCAGGGAGCAGATGCATAAGCTAGAAGCTTTTAGATTCCATGACATGGGAGAATATGAGATTTCTGTTTTAGTAACAGAATGATATAATAATTGTTGTATCCTGAGAGAAAAAGTTTCAGCTCTATCACATCAGTTCTTCTGTCAGCAGAACATGATTCTTGTGAAACATACAGTATTATCTATATATTCTGTGCTAGCAATTAAGGCATCAATATGTTAATCTTTTTAAAGTCTGATAGAAACTTAAAAGTTGCCTCAGAATACTGACAACACTATGCTCCAGCATATACAGCAATGACAGAATTACTATTAAATGCATGAGGTTTTAAATATTCTCCATTTCACAGTGTAGTTTTTTTAAAATTTGCACTGTGAATCAGTAGTAACTCAGCAGAAGTTTATGTCAGCTTTAAAGACACTCAGTCCTTTGACAAAACACAAACTGCATTTCTGGTGATATCTCATGAGGAGCAGTGGGGGGCTGCACCAAAGTTCTCTAAAGAGACATGTTCTCAGTGACTGCAATAATTCTATCTTTTAGTTGTCTGCACTGCTCAGTTTGAGCAGTAATAGCTCTGTCATCTCCTTTGCAGAAGCACAGAATTGATTTTGTTCCTTTGTCCACATGTAAAGATTACAGCATTTCCAGACTAAAGGCAGGCACCTGCACATATGTAGAACTTGTATATTAGTCTGGATACAATTTACATGAACTCTACCCAAAATATAAACTGGAAGAACTGATTTACCAGGAAGTTCCAGCTGAATTTCTGCCAGCATTCATAAACTCCAGGTTCACAGAGCTATCTATCTAGACCATCATTTTGGCATACAGCTGTTCATTTATGTTTTACTAGAAGGTTGTTCTCTTCAGCTTGATGCCCCCTTCATTGCAGAACAGGCTTATGCTTCCCTGTCCAGCCAGGTTGGAACAAAGGCCTCTGCCCCAGCTCATGAGAAAACTGCTCTCCACTCCTTTTTTATCCTCCTCAGCAAAAGCACATCTAAAAAGCAACCAAGCTGATCTTCCCCCTGTCAGCCTCACCCCTAAGGCTGCCCAGGAATGAAAGGAGAAAAAAGAATTTACAGGAACATCCCACAATATGCACAAAGCAACAAAGATTTAGCATCACAGTTAAAACTGAAGGTGCTTTAAAATGAAAGAAGTCACCTCTAGACGATGCACATGGAAGTAGAATTTTGCAACAAACTGCCTTGTAGCAATCCATTTCTGAACAGAGAAACATCCTCAAATCAACAACATCTATTACATTGTAAATAACGTTAGTATATGCTGATGTTACCTGGTGAAACAACTTGGTAGCCTATAACATAGAATTAAATGTGTCCCTTTTCTAGTATTTCAATAATAATCATTTTTCTAATGCTTCTTCAGTTATAGGAGTACATGAAAAGAAGCAATTGCATTGGATAAAACATGTTTTGATGTTGTTTATACAGACACTTATGTACTGAGTTTGTTTTATCTCCTGAGATATCACTGAGATTACAGAACTTGCAGGCAATAACCATAAGAATAATATTTTAATCATAAGAACAATAATTTTCATTTTATTTATGTAGAATATAAATGCCCAAGTATTTGCAAATTCAAGGTCAGCTGAAAGTTGCCAGAGCAGCTAGATTGTTTCATTAGCAATGCAATGAAAAACAACAAAACTTCAACAAACCCAGCAGATGCACTGAGATCACAGAGGCTATGACACACAGCCTTCAACACACCTCCTGCTCTCCAAAATGCTTCAAGAGAGGTACACTGAAAGGACAGCAGGTAGCAGATGAAGCCAAGCCTCAAGACAGACAGAGCAACAACTGAAGGAAAAAATTCCAGAGCAAACATAGACTTCAAAGAGTGGGGAAAAAACAAGCTTATACTCGAGTGTATGTACAAGCACTACAATTGGTTGAAGTGTTTGTGTCAACAGGAAGAGGAAAAAAAAGACGTGGAAGCAAAAATCACTGAGAGACCAGAACTCCTTGGTGCATAAAACTGACAGAAAAGAGAAACTTAGAAACTGCAGGCAAGGAAGGAGTTTTCTGCTCTGTTTCTCTTTTGTCCACAGATACAAGACCTTGAATAGTTGAGGAGAGGAGGAAAACAAAACATCAATCAAGAAAAAGCCAACCCAAGGTGTTAGCAAAGAAATCCATGATTCACTCATTGCTAGTATCTACTCCCATTTATGTGTTGTGGTGTATTTATCTGACCCTTTGACATAACAGTGTAGCAACAGAAGTGGATGTATATTTGGGCTATTCATAAACTCCTGAAGGGATGGAACAGAGCAACCTGAAGTGATGATGGTGCAATATTACTATTTTCCACAGGACACTCCTCACAAGCTTCATCATTTGGCTCCATTCTTTGGCCAGCCTGCATTCAAACACTTGACTTAGGTGCTTAAAGCAGGCTGGCTCTATTTGAAATCTTTTCAGACTGTGCAACCTTTTGAGCTTCACAGCCTTAAGATGTTCTAAAGGCATTATTGAGACACAGAACATGAACTACACAAAGAAGCTTCTCTACAGCATTATTACTGGCAATAGCCCTACTCTCTTGGTATATGTAGGTATTTATATATAAGTGTAGCAAGCCTTTGTGGCAAGATTTTCTGTTGTGATCAATCAGTTCATCAGTTTAATGATGAAGCCATTCAGTTTTGTGACACCACAAACACTGACATTCACAATACATTCCAATTGTCTTAATGAGAACTTCTAACCATAGGAAAGCAGTTAACACTGAGGAGCACTCAAATAATCCTGGAGAAGTTCTTACTAAATTACATCTCAAAAATACTTAATCTGAGACATGTTTCATTTTCAGTTTGAGAGATTACTTCCATGTCCTAAATAGATGAACAAACCACCTGATGAGCAAGCTAAGACCATGAGAACTGCTGTTGAACTTCACCACATAAGAAGCAGATGAAGTGATGGAGGTCTTTGGGCCTCAAGATGGAAGGTGCAATTTTGTACACTTGAATTGCTGGGAAAATAGAAATCCCCAGGCACCAAAATGAACAGATTCCATTTTCTTCAACTAAAATTAATACACCCTCCTTTAAGCAGGCATTCTCTTGAACTTGAATTCACTTGAGAACCACCAAGCAAAAACATTCTGCTAAGTAGTTTTTGCTTTTTTGACATTGTGGGTACCCATTAGATATATCTTTATCTGGCTATGAGCCACACTGCCACAGGTGATGACTTGTACTCCACAGCATGCATGAAAAATATTCCACAACTGCAGTCCCCACAGAAGAGCAGTCTCAACAGCTCCCCACCCTCACCTACCTCCCCTTGATTATGTCATCTGAATCTTTCTATGGCCCACATGCCAAAAATAACCATGTTGCTCACTCCAGGTGACTGAAATTCTTCTGAAGGCAGATAGACAACACTATTAAAAACCTGGAAGCTCCCTGCATTTAGCTTACATATAATTAACACTGAAGTCTAATTATGGACCACCTAAATACAGAGTGTTCACAACTACATAGCCAAGAGTCAACAAAAACTATTTGGCACACATGCAAGGTCAGAACACAAAGGCCAAGAGACCTAGAATAAATGTGACTCGCACCAGCCTGCACCAGCTACTACAAATCATTCCCCAGATCAGCAGTTTTCCTGGTTGTCACCAGGGATTGCAGTTGAGTTGTGTCTTCCAGTGGTCTTCAGAGATATTCCCAGCAAGAGATTTGGATCTGGGAGCTTAGGGTCAGAAATCAAATCCTTCCCTTTGACATTGTTCTAAAGCCATGAATGAACCTATCAGCTCTTTCTTAAGTCATGAGATTAGCTTGAAAATAATATTGCCATGTGCTTATTTGTCTCCAGCATTAGATGGTCAGATTCCCATTTTCAAGCTTTCTTTAAAACTATTTCTTTGGGGGGGAAAAAAAAAAAAAAAGAGAGAGAGGAAGCAAGCTCTAATTCTTGTGTGGCTAATGTACCTCAAGCTGATGCTTTAAGAAGAACAGCAGCCATCATGAGAGTTGGCAACTCTCAAATTGGTGGTTATGAAGGAAAGAATATTAAACAGCTATCATCAATCTATCTAGACCCAGGAAGTGAGCCATGAAATGCTGACAAAGGGGAATATCTGATCTGACAATGACGGTATATTTATCTTTTAAATGAAGAATAATGGAGTTACACTGAAGAGACTCATTTTAACTTTGCAACAGTAAAGTATTTATCTCATCACCTTACGTTGGTATCTGAGCACCTCAGGGTAAGAGAATTTATTCTATCAGCTCTTTTAAAGGCCACCATTTTACACTCCAGAGATGCCACAGCAGCTGCACAAACAGAAGAAAAGGAGTGTGGAAACTCACCTTCTGAACAGCCCTAGTGCAGCCTCCTATCACAGCAGTGGGACAAGTAGTCAGTGCCCTGCTCATCCTCAACTTCTTTTCTGCCAAACAGGGATAATACCAGATTGTCACAACAATATTGAGGTTTGGGGTATGTTCTGAGGCTGAAAACATTTTCACTTATTTTGTTTCCCCGCACATTAAGCCTTGTGACTGGGAGCATAAGTGGTGTACACGTACAGGCTGCCACATAAGAAAAGCAAGCTGTGCACAGGCTCTACATCCTGGGGCAAGAGCCACAACACTGAGGGACAGCTAACACCAAGCTGCCCTCATATCAGCCCCAGGGCTGCCTGAGCACCCTCATCCAAACCCAGACCAGAATATTTTTATGCAGTCTCAAAAAAAAAAAAAAAAAAAAAAAAAAAAAAAAAAAAAAAAAACCCCAAAAACCAAAACCACAAGGCAAGGATGATGCAGACACTGATCTGTTTTAATCACTGTAATTAAAGCAGTAGGTTGCAGCTTGAGTTATAAGAAAAATTGGAAGCATGTTTATAATTAAGGAAGCCAGAGAAACTCAGGATTCCTACACAGGTATGATCACCTATGCCTAAGTTAACCACAGAATCCTTACAAGGATCTATATCACCCTTCCCTTCTCCCAAAAAGACTGGGCGCCATACCACACAATTATACTTTTTTGCTGTTATTTTAAGCTAGTCATGAATTCATCATGCCATCCCCATATCTCTTTTATCTAAGGACCTACCAACAAGGACTAATACTCCCCTTAAGTTCTGATAAACTCACCTGGTTTTCTCCCTCTCCATCCATGGTGTGTCTGCTGAAATTGTGAAAAAAGTAGAAGAAAAAACTTTCAAACAAGTCTAAGCAAACTCCCTGCTCCATACTGGAGTCCCGCTCTCCTCACAAGAAAATAAGAGCCTGTTTTGTGGAGATACAAAAGCTGATCCAAATTAACAGTTTCTCTCCCACCTGCCCCCTAAATTGCACACTGGAGTCACACCCCTAGACAGCCCAAGCTCCTTTTGCCCTGTTGGGCAGCAAACCAACTGTCCTCAGCTGTGTGGGACATTCAGAGCACTGTAGCCAGCTCACACTGCGTTATGACCACAGGGAAAGGAGCTGCAGCTGCTGGAGTTTGATGCTCCCTTACCCTTTCTGAGGGCTGTGCTCAGGTAGCCATAGGAGCTTTTCTGCACATCCCTGGGGGAGCATTAGTGTTAGCAATCTGACTAGCAAACAGTTGTCCATCTGTCTCCTTCAGAAACACTGAAAATTTTATTTATTCATTTTATTTATTCATTTTATTTATTCATTTATGCTTTTACTACCAGAGAGTAGAACTTTACCCTAACAGCACCAAAAAAAAAAAAAAAAAAAAAAAAAAAAAAAAAAAAAAAAAAAAAAGCAGCAGCATTGAATCTGTACTAATATCTGACCAACCTCAGCTTCATAGAATGCTCTCTCAAACTGCAATAGCCCAGACCTGGCAGCCAGCAATGCTGAGCCAAAGCCTCCTCTGGCTGTCTGTGTTTCTGTGCTGGGTCAAGCATGCAGACAGGCAGCTTGTGGTTCCTCATGCCAGGACACTGGGGGCTTTTTTTCCTGTTTGTTCCCTCTCTGCAGGGGTGTTCTTGGCAAGGGGGGTGCAAGTGCAGCACCCTCACTCAGTGACTTCTCAGCAAACTAAGTGGACTTAAGCCTTCAGTAAAATCAAAGCTCTGGCTTTGCTTCAGCTATGCATGGACAGGGGGTGCCTATAGAAAGGAATTAGAGCTTGAACACAGAGTAAGAGCAGAGCAGAGCAAAACCTTCAAATCCTGAACTCACATGACTGAGCTTTCCTAACCATGCAGCGAACATGTTGCTCTACCAAAGAGCTCATTCCCATCAGAAAGGCAGGCTTATAAGGACTCTGAAGCAATTTTAAAAAAGAGCACACCAGCAAAAAAAAACTACTTTGAAATGAAGCAGCTGATACTAGAAAACTGTGCTGGAGTTTTAGGAGTAAGCCAATGATATGTTTCAAGGAACAGAAGCAGTGGCAAGGAAGACACTCACCTTGATAACAAAACCGTTTCTGTTGACCTATGTAAAAAAAGAGCCACCAGTAATTTAGACAGTGAATTTTGTACTGTTTTCTCTGGTGGAAATTGTGATTCAGAAGAAAATCCCTAAAACTTTCCAGACAAAAATTAACTAGTTTTTCCTGTAAAGCAGGAGAAGCAGCACCTTCTCTCCTGCAGTCTGATTTTCAGAGAGCACACAGAACTCATTAGTTGATGGCCCTAAAAATCTTGACTATTAAAATCATTCTTGCTCTAGTAAACGCTCTAGAAAAAAGCATTTTGGGACACAGAGAGATCAGAAACAGGCAACAGCAATTGCTGCAGAATTTGTTGTTCCAGGCCACTTTTCTCATTGTTCATACTAGAATAGTGGCTGTACGATTATGTTTGATTCAATACAAAAGGAAAATACCTACTTTTTCACCTTATCTCCTGTATCCTAGAGCAGGGCTGATCACGTATTAGCCAAACACCATGGATGCAAGGAATTTGAGGCGTTTAAAGGGATTAGATGCAATGAAGCAAAACAATCTGTTCCCGTTTGCACCTCTTGCTCACAAATATGAGCATCAGCCCCGCACCTCACAAACAATAATAAAACGGACACCCCAAAACTCCATTTGTATCACGGGGTTGCAAATTTTTCTGGAGACGTCTGCAAGTGATACAAGGGAAACACAACTCTCTTCCTGAGAAACCAGTGACCGGGGAAGAGGTAGGGTGATGACTTGACAAAGCTTAAAGACTGCATTTTGCTCTATAATCTTCAGTTATACTCATGACTTCATTGTGGAAAGGTCACCAGACAAAGGAGTTCAGTGAGCTGGGTCTGAAGGGAGGAACTGTGCGTGGGTCTGAGCTTTGCTCCTGCCAACCATTCCGTAGCTGCCATGGCCATCTGCCCCGGTGAAGGGCGAGCCCGATGCTCGCAGCCCGGCACAGAAACCCTGCGAATCGGTGGGAATAAGCAGAATCTCACAGCAGAAAAAAGGTACTGAGGAGCAAGCTTAAATTCACCTTCTACATCCCAAGACACCACACAGCACCTGGGTATCGCGGCCAGCACCTTGCACCAAGGGCAAACTCGCCATGGCCAAAACCTTCGCTCTCCCCGACACAAGGCAGGACGGGGCGCGGATCCCTGTGGGCCCCTCGGGCTCGAAGGCGCTGCCCACACACCCCCAAGCCCGTCGCTGCCAGCGGCGAGCGGCGGCGGTATTTGAGGAGGAGGCGGAGGGAGCCCTGCGGCGTCGGGGCGGCCCCTGAGGGGCGGTGGAATTTGGGAGGCGGTGGAATTTAGGAGGGCGGTGGGGGCGGGCCCCTGAGGGGCGGTGGGAGCTCTGGGATGGGGCCGGGCCCCTGAGGGCGGGGAGGAGGGCGGGGAGGGCGCGGCTGCACGTGATGCTCGCGCCCCTCGCCGCCGCCCGCGCTCGGGGGAGCTGCCGGCCCTCAGAGGATCCCCCGCGCTCGGAGGAGCCGCTGCCCGCTCTCGGAGGATCGCCCGCGCTCGGAGGAGCCGCCCGCTCTCGGAGCGGGCCGGGCGATGCGGGCGGGCGCGCGGCGGCGCGCGGCGCTGGTGGCGCTGGCGGCGCTCGCGGCCTGGGGAGCGCGGGCGCAGCGGCCCCGGGACCCCGCGGGTACGGGGGACTGGGAGGGCACCGGGAGGGCTCCGAGCTCCGCCCGAGCGCTGCACAGCCCGTCCCGCGGGCGCCTCTGCCCCGCCGCAAGTGTGCGGCGCTCCGGTGGCATCGCTGCAGCGGTGCTTGCTGTGCTAGAGCGCGAAATCCACCGGAGCTCGAATCCGCAGACGTCCCGCGGCTCGAGGAATGGGGAGGTCTCAGGATGTGTAACACTTTCGCCCTCAATTTTCAGAAAACGGGACGCGTTGCGTCCTCTCGTCTTCATCGGAGTTTCCCGAAGGATTTTTCACACCGCAGGAGAGGAAGGATGGAGGAATCGTTATCTACTTCATAATTATACTGTACATGTTTTTGGCCGTGTCCATTGTGTGTGATGATTACTTCCTACCTTCCCTAGAGATCATCAGTGAATGTAAGTGACATCCTGATCTTTCTCCTGTAAAACTGAGCAGCTTGGCATAAAACTTTCTCTTTTAGAAAGCTTCAAAGTTAGAGTGCTCTGAAAGAAAACTGAAAGTTTCGTTTTCCATGTACAGATGTGTCCATACAATATTTGTTATACAAGATCAATATTTTGTTGAAAAACCTACTGATTACACTGCACAGATATTAACTTAATATTTGCTTTCTTTCTGCCTGGACGAAGATCTTAGGAATCCTCACTGTTAACCAAACTGACAGTGTAACTTTCAGTTGCACAGTACTATGTCCAGGTAACTATTAGTAAAAGAAAAAGAAAGAAAAAGGAGGGATGGTGATGTGTGAAACCAAAGCTCTTTGTAGGGTTTGTTTTTCTTTGAAAGTAGTGAGCAAGTGTCAGGATGAGCTACTGTTAACATATTAAAGCTATGACACAGGAGGGCAAAGAATTCTATGGTTACCACGGTTCTAAGAAATCTAATCAGCCTGCCACAATTCCCCTGGCTTCAGCAGACCACTGAAGTAAAGAGATGGCCTTGGCAGGGAGTTCAGCTTTTCACTGCCAAGAATTAAAATTCCCTAGGGAAACTCATCCCTAAACTGGAAAACCCACTCCAAATCAGAATACTTACAGCAAATGTAGGCTTAAACACTGCTGTAAGAGCTGGTGTTTTGTTTATTAATGATAATTAAGCATTTATCAGGCTTTTGCCATGGTCAGCTATACCCTCCTGTACTTTGTGTGCAGGACTTGATCCACAGAGTGAGTTACATTTCAGAAAGTCAATTTGCTAGAAAAAAAATCTTGTTTCTCTTAAGCAAGACACAGACTCTTATACTGCCTATACAAAATGAAAATTGAAGATCACAGCACTGGTTTGAATTTAACTAACGTTTCTGGTATGTGAAGACAAGTAGTACAGATTTCCCTGGAAGACAGACAGACTGATGTGGATCATATAACAATATTACACTTACAGTCCATGGAATTTCCCCACAATTATTATGAACAGGAAACATAGTTAAACTGTGCATACAAATGCTGATTTTACAAGAAATTTAAGCTAATTTCTGTAATGAAGTTAGAAATAAACTGGCCCAATAGATCAGGCTGATTTTCAGTATATTATTTTATAAATCTAATATAAATGCATTGACTGTATGAAAACAAACTTTATTCTATTAAACTGTAGTAGTAGCTAACATGATACACTAATGAGAGTAAAGGGTGTAGGCTACTGAAGTATCAGTATTTTTAAAAGCAATTATTTTCGTTCTATCCTCAGGCCTTGGCCTCTCACAGGATGTTGCTGGAGCAACTTTTATGGCTGCTGGAAGCTCTGCTCCAGAGCTTGTCACTGCTTTTCTAGGTAAGAGATGTGTTCTGACTCCTTATAACTTAGAATTCTTTTCCTTGCATGCCAAACTGAAACATACCAGAGAGTCATTTTCCTTACAGGAGCTTTCGTGACAAAGGGAGATATCGGGGTCAGCACCATCCTTGGATCAGCAATATATAATCTTCTTGGTATTTCTGCAGCTTGTGGGCTGTTTTCTAGTGTGGTATGTATCAACTTTGATAGTTCTGCTCCTAAACACCAAATGAGTATCCTTTCTCAATTGCCAACAAAAGCCAAGAGAGACTTAATATGACAACTGCCAAGTTTATTATTTAGTAGCAAAACCAGCATGTAATCAGTTTTAAGATAACTTGCTATGAAAGTTTTTAAAAACACTAACTTGTTAAATATCATACTTAAGTCATTCCTAAGAATCTTTAATTTTTACATAATATAGAAACAACATATTGATGCAGCATTTACAGCACTTAGTGAAAGTATTACAGAGAGAGGTTTCAGAAAAGTACATGACTGATCTGCAGGTTTCGAGGCTATCCTGCTGGCCGCTGTTCAGAGACTGCCTGGCATATACCATCAGTGCAGCAGCGGTCCTTGCGATGATATCTGACAACAGAATTTACTGGTAAGAGCACAAGTAGTGTTGAATTCCTCTTGAGTGGAGATTTGAGAGACAGTATTTTGAAAAACAAATGAAAATCCCCAAGCCCCAAACTTCAAGTAGCCAGAACTGCCATTCACTAACAGAAAGAAACATCCCGTTGGCTTTAAAAGACTTAAAAAGTCACAACGCTTGTAAAGATTATTACCTAAACATTCAAACTCTGCATATTTATCAAGTTTGATCTGCATAGGTGTGTCTGTACAGACTTCACAATTTCTGTCACAACTGTTCTGACATAGCAATTAGTGTTCAGCATTTACTCCTTTTGAGCCTTTCCTTTCATAGCAGCATTGTTCAGAAAAACATTTGTCTGCCAGAAGATCATGAGTTTCTTATGTTTTAACTCCTCCATCAATACTGAAACTCCTGTTACTTCAACAAGACAGTCAGGTCCAGCATTAAGTCTCTTGAAGTTTATAATTTAAGCATCACATGAAGACTCAATTTTGCAAACATCAGAAAAATGTTCAACCAGTAAGATCCCCTGGAAAAACATGCAGCTATACAATACACAAACAAGATTCTGCAGGGGAGGGGAGTTAATCAAACTCTTGAAAGACATGGGGACACTCAAAAACTTTCATGACAGTAGCCATACAATTGCAAATAGATGCTTTTGTGTGTTCCCTTTTGTTATTCATGCAAATTTTCTCTCCCTCTCTCCTTATGCCAACAATTGGGTTCTTTTATACTAATGTTATATAAAACTTGCTTTTCATTCTAGGTATGAAAGTGCATCCCTATTATTGATATATGGGTGTTATATTCTGGTACTATGTTTTGACATTAAAATCAACCAATACCTCATGAAAAAGTTCAGTCCCTGCTGTACGTGTTTTACAAAAGCTATGGAAGAGAATGCAGAGCAGCAGCCGCTGGTTGGATGGAGGGATGAGAGTGGACCTCTGATTCGTCAACAGTCAAGAACAGACAGTGGAATTTTTCAAGATGAGCTGGACTACTCTCAACTTTCAACAAGCTTACATGGGCTCGATGAAATATCTGAAGGTATAGGTATTACAGCTGTCTCTAGCACATGCCTGTCTGCATCAATTCTGATCAAGAGCAGATTCTCAGATAGTATTAAGATTTTGCTCACAAAAGAACTCCAGCCTAGTATTTAAGTAGATCATTATTCTAACCTGGAATAGAACATTGAGCAAAATCAGAGTGATGGTTTTCATAGGAAGTCAGTTGCTAGAGGAATGCAAGGATAGTTGCTCATTTGCATTGTAGTAGAACTTCTGTCTTTGTTGTATATATTTGAAACTTTTCAGCAACACTGCTTATAAAATGCACTGTCACCTGAAAGCCACAAGGGTACTGTACTATTATACACTGTTTCCTTATGACAGTGGCAGGTTCATAGCCCAAAATATGCATAATATCAAAGCAAAGGGATAGCTGTGATGTAGCCACAGGTGGTGTTTCCTCTTAGGCAAGAAACAGCAGTTGGTACTTACTCTTGGTAAATGTTATGGGTAAACCCTTATAAAGAAATTCCATTTTCATCCACCTTAGTTCTTCCCTGGTGATGTAATAAAAAACATTTTAATCATAGAATACCGGGTTGGAAAGGTATCTCAAGGATCATCTGGTCCAGCCTTTCTGGCAAAAGCATGGTCCCCAGATGGACCAACACCTGTTCAGCTGAATCTCAGAAGTGTCCAGCATTGGGAAATCACCACTTCCTGGGGAGATTATTTTACTAGTGATTATTCTCATTGTGAATAAATGTTTTTCTTGTGTGCAAGCAGAATCTCCCCAGAAGTACTTTAATTTCAGAATTCCAGAGAGATGTAGGTACTGAGTAATACTACAGCTGAAACTTGAGAAAGAAGTATTTTTCACCCTTTTTCAGTATTCTCACAAGTAGAAGACAGTCATATACTATATGCTATAGATTCAGACGTAATGTTATAATTTAAAAGATACTTTTTCTTCAACAGATCATCCAAATGTCTTCACCATGCCTGAAGCAGATATGAAGAGAATTTTGTGGGTGTTATCCCTTCCTATTATCACACTACTCTATTTAACTATACCAGACTGCAGAAGACCCTTTTGGAGGAACTGGTTTATGGTGACATTTTTCATTTCAGCAGCATGGATTTCTGCAATAACTTATGTTCTTGTATGGATGGTAACAATAGCAGGTAGGTACCAAAAATGGTGTTGCTATACCAGTCAAGAATCACTGAAAAAGTTGTGAGGTTTCCCCGTGAGGTTTCCCTTTAAAAGTCAGTTTAGCAACTCAGACTGTGATGTAAAAAAAAACCACAATAAAAACAACAGAAACTTATGTTTGACTACTTAGTTTGCCACCCTCTTCTATCCAATGATCCAACACTTTACAGAGTTTAGCTGCTTCACACTGCTTGCCATCACATGAATGAGAACTTTATGTAGCTACAAAAAACTTGGTCTATTTTTAAAAAGTTTCACTAAACTGCTTCATTAAGCAAAACACAACAATAAACTTGTCATGCTGAAGGCTGACAAACATGAAAGCCACTAAGACTGGATTTAGAGGTCAAAGTTTTTGGAAAAAATCCGTAATTTCTACACCTGTGCTTTTCACAAATGTTATAGTAAGATTTGGCATTAAATTAACTGCCAAAAACCTTCTCAAATGTGTGTATTAAACATTCTTGGAGTGTGTATATGTGGACCTCTTAAAAATCTGCATCATAAAGTGGGGCAATAAAAGGATTGCATTTAAGTAAGAGAAGGGGTATGACCTTTTATGTAAAAAACCTTCTCCTAAAAGTACTTTGAGGTATTAGAGGTCCCCTCATTTCATTGTTTCTCCAGTCAGCTTGAAAGACATCCAGTTTTTAATTTTAAGAACAAGCAGAAAACAAAACTAAAACTGTACAGAAATTTTTCAAAGCTTGCCTTTTTCACATTATAGCTCACTAATCCTACTCAAGTATTCTACTAGTTCAGATATGAATAACTCCTTGTTCAGTGCAGAAACAGACCTACACATTCAGAAAACCCTTGAGAAATAACTAGTAGATCACTGGATATTATACCCACCATGTAAACCCCCTGGTTAAATAATTTTCCACTTGTACCTAAAGAGCAAGGGTTCACCACCCAGATTCTAGAAGCCTTTGAAACAGGATTGAAGTCAACATTATTGCTGTTCTACAAAACAAAGCATTAATTCATATGAAAGTAGGTACAGTGGAGATTCAGAGAGTGTATTAGTTCACTTTCAAGAGTCATCACAGGTAGTACTGGGGTCTTTGGCCCACTACTTCTAGGTAAGTTATATTCTATTTACATGTTAAAACACTACAAGTTAAACACACAATATCTTAAAGTTCAGGTTGACTCAAAGGTTCTATCATTGCATTATCAGCCTATCAGAATGTCACAAAGGTATCATAGCTGGGCACTAAACTGGGATAGTCAAGAACAAACCGAACTTAGAACATCTTTCTGTTGCTGGCAAAGAAAATTTAACTACTTATAGCAACACATTGCTACTGATACACAAAATTAGCAAAGGCCTAGAAAAATAAGACTATTCTGTTTTGATGGTCAGTTGCCAGAAAAAAAAAAATAAACTACTACACATTAAATAGAAGATAAATCTATCTAAAAAAAGGAAAAAGTAGTTTCTCCTGAGTTTATATTCTGTCTTATAACCTTCAGAGGGCTAGAAACTAATGTTGGGTACATAAGGCTGGTTCATTCGTATTTCATCTTGGTCTGAACCATTATTTTCCAGCCTGGATGGTTTATAAAAGCTGATTTGTTGGTCCCTCATCCTACAAATCTATTAGAAGTGATGGAAGGACAAAAAGAGTACAAATTCTGCAACAGGATCATGGTTAGTCCCTCTGAAACAAACAAACTAACAGTTTCAAACATAAATTTATGGGGCTGCTCTAGACTAAGCTGGTAAGTTACAGACAAGCATTGCTGACCTAGCTTAGCGTACTGCCTCTTACTGAAATGAAATTGCTCTTACTAAATGTGTCAAAATATTTCAAGTAAGAACTCCGATTTCAACAATAAAAAAAAATTCAGATACATTTTAATGAACAAAAGTTTATGAAACATTAATTACTTCATAGCTTGACTAGAGGTATCAAGTACTTCAGCATAATGATGCTTCTGAATGGTTCAACTGCTAAAACAGTTTTGAAGAATCCCTGCATTTTAAGTTAGAAATTAATATGGTTACAGGACATTTGGGGCTATGAAAAATAGAGATTAGGGAAAAATAAGCCAACCTTCTAATAACAGTTTAAAACTTTTTTTAAAAATTCAAACAAGTATTTCCCTAAAGGAACTCACACTTCTATGGGGTTACTTGTACTTACAAGTCATATAAAAATTCTGCATGTTGATTCTTCCAAATCACTTTATAACTGGAGTGAAATGGTAAAGGCATGTAGTTGAGACAGTATTCTCATATCTTAATGACTGTCCTCCCCAAGAAAATTCATGTGCTTTTTCCCCTCTCCGAGGGGATTAAAAAGAATAATAATAAGAGTTATTGCTTTATGAGACTTTTGAACACTAACAAGGGGATGCCCAAAACTCTAAGAGAGACTATAGTATTTTCTAGAAGTTGAGGGGGAAGAGTAATCTGTTAGATATTTAAACTTCTACTTTATCAGCAAGAAAAATTTGTAATGGCTATTGTCTTGACCACTGCAAGAACAAGGAAAGAGTACTTGTTGTTCCTCTTTAACTGCTTTGTGGTTCAGTCACCTCACATGTAGTTAAGTTAGCTGACACATTCCATTTGAAATCTGTATGATTACTGATTCTTTCTCCACCAAAGTCCAGAGCACTTTCTCTGGATGAACCCTACCTAAAACCACACTTGCATTTTCTACCGTTATTTCTCAACTGCAGGTGAAACGCTGGGAATCCCAGAGTCAGTAATGGGTCTGACATTACTGGCAGCAGGAACAAGTGTACCAGATACAGTTGCAAGTGTGCTGGTTGCTCGAAAAGGTAAAGATTTTAGTATTTAGGCTCATGCCAATGGATGTGTTTAAAACGTATTACAAAAAGAAAGAATTCTAGTCAACATTTTGATAAATTGAAGGAGTAACCACAAAATCTGTGCTCCAGATTCTAGAGCTTAAGTTTACTAAAAATAAATAAATAGCTTACCTGAAAAAGCTGTGGCTCAGACATTTAAAAACTTCTCAGAGTATCTCAGAGAAGTATTCTAGATTAGTTTATTTTCTGTTGATTAAGTATTAACAGTTTTACTGCAGAACACAACTGTGGGTCTCGGTATTTTAAACATAACTGGACTTTATAATAGCCTGTCTAGCTTAATTTTAAGTGCAACTGTGCAGATGCTGGTGATTTAGGGAGACTTTTTATGGTTGTGGTACCCATGTTCTGTAGAATTGTGACTATAGTTCTTCCGATGTAAAATCTGAAAAGGGTTCTCTGTGAGAAACTGAGGGCTGGCAGTCTGTTCCTCCAAAAGTTTGGCAATTTCATGCAATACAATTAAGCCAACTTATTTGTATTTCTTCTTTTACAGGAAATGGAGATATGGCTATGTCTAACATTGTAGGATCCAATGTATTTGATATGCTATGTTTGGGAATACCCTGGTTTATAAAAACTGCCTTCATAAATACATCAGGACCCATAGAAGTGAACAGCAGTGGTCTGACATACACAGCCATTTCTCTTATCTGTTCTGTTGCTTTTATTTTTCTGGCAGTTCACCTGAATGGCTGGAAAATAGATAAAAAATTGGGAACAATTTGTCTTGTCCTGTACTTAGTATTTACTGTATTATCAATTTTATATGAACTTGGCATCATAGGAAACAATCCTACAAGGGTCTGTGGTAACTAGTTTTAATCAGTGATTATGCTGATGAAAAAAATAAAAGCAGGAGAAAATTATCAGTTTCTTCATTTAGTCAAAATAAAATTTAAAAAAAACAACTCCAAACTCCCACTGGGCTCTAAATCTTATATACAGAACTAAGTCATGTCATTAAAGTAATATTAAGTAGAACAAAAACATCACAGCCTAACTGGAGCCCTTTCTTTTAGAGTCAAGAATTACAGTATGACTACAACGCACATATAAAACCAAAATTCTGAAAAAGACATCTACTTTTTACATTACAATGTTGATACACACTGGAGGGGAAAAAAAAAGATCAGAAAACACTAAATAAATCCCACTATGCAATCTGGAGATTAACAGAGAAAATGGCTTATTTTATTAAAAACAGTATAACCATTCATTTAAACTGAATGACTAGAGACACTTGGCCTAATTTTCCAAAGGCACTGAGCATCCAAAGAATCCACAGTCTGTAGGGACCTGCAGGTGCTCAGTGCCTCTAAAAAAACAACAAAAATCAGGCAAATTGTCTTTAAAAACCAAACATAGTAAGATTCAGTTAACAAGAATCACAGTATATTAAACACTATACTGTTAAAGGCTGGTGGGATTTAAAAGTTCCTTTTTACAGCTTTTGTAAGCATACAGTGTTACTAAAAATGACTTACTAAGATAGAGAAGCTAAACAGACATAGGAATGTTCCTGAACACACAGTTTTAAATTATGCATTGCGATCCAAGCGGACATCAATTTCTCTGCCACTGATTTTTATGCCGTTCATTATCCTACAGGCCTTTTCAGCAGATTCTGGTGAGTCAAATCTCACTGTTCCACAGCCCTTTGATTTTCCATTCTCCATTTTTATTTCTGCAAACATTACATGACCTGAATAAATAAGTTAAACAGCGGTTATTTCAAGTCCTCAGTGTACTAACAACTTAAAGAACTCAGAAGTGATAAAAAAAACATTTTAAAGTATAATCTAGGGGGACATATTAAATTGGCACGTTCAGACTGATGGTACATTCACTCATTCAGGCAAGGTAACACAGGACAAAACAGCAGGAAAGAATCCAAATCCAGATCCACTATCTTGAATCTTTCCTAAACTGTGCCTGTATTTGATCTCAAGTTTGAAACAAAGTGCCCTATAAGACTCAGGGAAAGGTTTGTGTTTCATACTGACAGAAGTGTCAGTATTAATAGGCATTAACCGAACTGTAGCTTAATCCAGTCCACCACATTCATCACAAAAACATACCAAGCAATAGTCACAATCAGGCAATTTTGTTAAGAAGCTCCAGAGCAAAATTAAAGCCTTTAAAACAATAAAGTTACCAGGCTGGGAGTGGCAGAAAAGTAGCATGCGCTATTCAATTCCTGCTGAGCGTCCTTGAGGTTGGACACTCAACTCGCAAGGAAATATTTTTATAAAGATATCTTGGTACCTCTGAGAATGTTTAGTTTCTTGGAGCTAATGAGTTTTTGCTTAGGGTATGTTGTAGCACACCCCTCCTGAGTCCCTGAATGTCACTAGGAACAAAAAACTTTTTCCTGAAATACAAAGCCTTTTATTTTTAAATATCATGTAAGACTAGCCTTTCATTGAAAGAAATTGAACACTGGAAAACAGTCTTTGTATTTCCTTACAATGCTGACATGAACACTATCTGTTGCTTATAATTCTTAAAATCAATTGAACATAATTACTACATCCATTAGTTAACAGAGATAATGAAAAAAAATTCTGCAGTATCTGAAAGTTGCACAGGAGGTTAAGACTTAATGAAAGACTGAACCTGTTGCCTGTTGTACTATATCCTCTATCTACAAAAAAAAAAAAAATCAACAGCTTGTAATTCTTTATAGTTGAAATGTGAGGTCTAATTTATATCAAATCTGTAACCAGCTGTATGATGCATCAGTAGTATGTTTTAAATTATTTATCTTTTCTGTCTATCCAAAATAAGAAGCCATCCTGTAATTCAGTTAAAGCTCTCAGTTCTAAAAATGTGTTTTCACATTTTTATGACATGAAAAACATGTCATGTGTTTCTACATCCGAGCTTTATTTTTCACTTATTTCCGTGGAAAGACCAACTTTTGAGTATTAGATAAAAACAATTATTGAATATTTGTAGCGAAGCTTCATTTCTTAAGATAAAGGGGAACATTAGAGCCTGCAAATATGCTAGTCAGGATCATCTATATGTATAAGAAAACCTGTAATGCTACACTGCAGAATTAGTAACTCTGATTTTATCCTGCACCATTTCTGAAGTAATGTATGAGCTGGACAGACCCAGGCTCCAGCACATATTTATCTCATAGGAAACACTACATTATATACTTTTACTGGCCAGGGAATATGTCAAAAAAGGAAAAATTTCAAAGAATAATTTTATTAACAGAATAGGTTAAAGTTTATAGCAAGTGAGCACTCAGAGCCAACATAGCTCATACTGTACCTTGGTCTTGTGTTCTATTATGCCTAAAAATTATTTATCAAAGAAAGCTGGGTGAAATAAGAAAGATTAAGCTAGCCAGACTTCAGAGTCGGACAACAATCTGCCTGTTGTTATCTAATAAACACCATGTAACACATGAAGTCCATGAGGATGAGCAGGGGTAAGGTTCATGTACATACCACATTGACTGAATTTCTCCTTTAGCTTCTGCCAGGTCAAGTCAAAAGGAAGCTAGAATAAAAAAGTATTATTGATAATAAAATATTACAATGAGAATAAGAGCATGTAATCAAGCATACACACAAAATACACTTGTGGTTTCTATTAATCTAATTGCTTACATTTCTCACAAATATCTGGTTGCCTTTAGAGCCTAATCTCTCTCTCATGCCACTTCCCATTGGGCCAGGCACAAATCCTCGATCGATGTCCATGTTCCTGTCCAGGCCTCCACCCATGGCTGGTCCCATTCGATCAAAACCAGAACCCATCCGATCCATGCCCATTCCTCCAGCCATATTGTTCATACCACCCATTCCACCACCTACACAGAGAAAGAAATGGAGGATAAAATAAAATCTCTTTTTAGTAATAAACACACAAGTATTTGGTATAAAATAAAGTTCTTGTGTTGGAGAAGAATAACTTTATTAAAACTGTCGTAATATAAACCATAACTTATACATGCACAGTGATTTATCAAGGAGCATGGCTAGTATTTTTACAAGATACAGAGTATCAGTTCTAAAACAACAGTAAAACCAAACTGCATCACGCTATTAGTCACCATCTAATGTAGCAAAATGTTGAACACAAGAATTCAGATTTAAAGTCTGTCTTGTTTAATTAATAAAAATACTCTACCCTTTACCAAAAAGATCAAATAAATAACTGTGGCAATACTTCGATACAAGTAATTTGACCAGATACACTATTTTTTATTTGGCTTCCTGCATTTACATTCAGCTTTACTTAATGCAGCCATACCCACACCTAATTACAAAATCTTCTAGAGAAGGCTTTTTGCCGAGATCAGAATTTACTGCAAGTACTGTAAAGAGCATGAACTTTCCTATATGTCATGGTTTAAAACCTGATAAAAAGTACTTACATGGAATAAAATATACTGATTTTATATAAGGAACTAAGAGCAATAGCATTCAAATACTATAAATATATTTCTGGATTTGTAATTAAAAATTAATGTACAGTAAAACTATCAAGATCATTTATGAGGGACCCTCTCTTTAAGCCTTATGCCTTCTAAGATTGGCAGTAGCAGGATTTTATTTTCTCATCTGCTCTAGCCTGAGGAACTCAAGAGTTGCTGCAATACAAACTCAGTATTGAAGCTCTGCACAAAATATGGATGATAATCTGAAATTCAAGACTCATTTTTTATTTCAATGACAGATTACTGAGGTTCAGCTTCATGAAGTTTACTCAAATAACTCTGCCTTTTTTTTCTGAAACACAAATTTAGTTTAATTACTTCTCCCTCCAAACTAGAAGTTGAAACCATTCCAAATCTAAGATTAAATAAGGGAAAGACTCTATTAACTAGTTTTCCTCTGAACTTTTACCTCAACAAAACAGCTTTGAAAACTGTTAGACTTGTCACATGCAACAGAATTCTACTTCCATGAACAGCAAGACACTACACTACAGCAAGTTCCTCTGATACAAGCAGCTGTACACGGTATTGTTACATTGCCTATGCATTTATGTTCTATTGAAACAAGTTAACCTACTCATTCCAGATCTTACTGGGCCCATGCTAGGTGCTCCCATTCCTCCTGCAAAAACACCAATCATTGCACCACCTAAACAGAGAAAAATAATGAAGTGACATACGCTGAAACCACCAGTTAGTGAAAAAAACAAAGCACACGCTAATGAAGTGCACTGATCTCACTGTTACCTGGTAATATTTTTCTATAAGGGCCCTTTAATGTGTGCCTTTACTATACAAACTAAACAGCAAAATCTAGTAAGTAAAATTAGTTTCTCCTTTTCTACTACAGCATTTAAGCTACTCTGATTTCTTTCTAGCCTTTCTCCCCTCTGACAGCCTGCCAGCACCACAACATGGTAAAACTAAATGGGCCATTTCCCACATTGGGAAGAACAAACCCAAAACTCAAGGCTTCATCTTATATGAACCTGATGTTGATAGTATAAAAAGTCAACAATTCTGCTGCAAATCCCACATCCTCAATTCCACTCTGACACTACAGCTCAATCAAAGACGCCTTCCCTGATTTCAAGGTTACTAAAACCAAATGCCTTCACAGTATTTCTTTTTAAGATACCATTAACCTAAATATTGTAAAAGAAGTACATTAGAGCCTTCCCTGATCAAACACAGTATCTATTAAAAGTCCGTACATTTTCCTTCCATTATTTAAGGTTAGGCTGGAAATCTCTAATCTTGGTTCTCAGGACAGTACTCAAATGGCCAGATCACTGACAGATGGTAAACTGGAGCTTGCTGAATCTACTGAATAGAAGATACCCACATCAGTTTCTGACAGTGGCCATGTTCATGAATTTCTAGAACAACATGTTACCAGAAGACTCAGAAGCCTACTGCTTGCAGAAACACTTATAACTGAAGTGGCATTTTCACTCAGGCAACAGATGTTTATGCAAGTAGCCAGACTGAAAGCATACATTTGATTTCTAAAACATTCATTCCAAGGCATTAAGACTAGCTCAAAGGATGAGCTTATTATGTTTTTACCACTTCTACACAATTATCAGTATTGAAGAGAAGCACACAACAGTTACCCTTTGCTATTACTTGCCTCAACTAGTATTTTTTATTAATGGATAAATAAATTAATAAATCAACTTTTAGACCACATAAACCTTATGCTCTTAGCAGTTCTTCTCTTTCAAGGAGGTGAATTAAAGGAATGGAAAAGTACAAGAAACAGGGAAGAGGAAGAACAGCTGTCTCCTATTTTGTGTTCAGTTTTGGGCCCCTTACAGCAAGAAGGACAGAGAGGTGCTGGAGTGTGTCCAGAAAAGGGGAACAAAGCTGATTAAGGCTCTGGAGCACAAGCCTTGTGAAGAATGGCTGAGGGAACTGGGGTGCTCAGCCTGGACAGAAAGAGACTCAGGGAGGACCCCTGTGTTCTCTGTAACTACCTGAAAAGAGGTTGCAGAGAGATATGGGGGCCAGTCTCTTCTACCAAGTAACAAGCAATAAAACGAGAGGAAATTGCCTCAAGTTAAACCAGGGAGATTTAGATTGGATATTAGGAAAAAATGCTTCACAGGAAGAGTTGTCAATAATACAAATAGACTGACCAACAAAGTGGTGGAGTCACCATCCCTGAAGGGATTTAAAAGACGAGTACATGTGGCTCTTGGTAACCTGGTTTAGTGGTGGACTTGGCAGTGTTGGGTTAAAGGCAAGACTTGGTGATCTTTCCAAGCCTAAGTGATTCTGTGATTCATCCAGGTAACAGCATAGTAACAAAGTGCAAGAAGGCTCTACTGTTGAGCTCTTCCATGCCCCTGAAGATGGAAGAGTAACTCATTTGAGGCAACCCCACTGCCAACAAGACATCATCTATAAACAAAACAATGCTGGCTCAGTTACAGAAGAGGCCAATAAATATTCTGAGCTGTATGAGCTCAGAAGGCAGGACAAAAACTGAAGGCACCAAAATTCAACACTCCTGTCCAATGCTACCTGATCTGCAGTAAGAACAGTATTATACCATGCATTTGCAAAACAGGCTTATGGAAATTACAAAGGCTGTAAATGGACAGCTTGTTCAGGATTATCAGATGCATCTACTTCAACACTGTAAAGATTTAATACACCACAAAATAAACAGTATGAAGGTAAATGCTTTCCTCAAATAGTTATTCCATTTATATTTTACAGAGGGGAAAAAACCCTCCATACCTGAACCTCTGTCTTAAGTGGTAACTGTAATGAACACTCAGATTACATCCTCACAGTAATGACTGGGGAAGAAGGCACAGAAGATAACCAAATGAAACCAGGTCTCCTCTTCTAGCAAAATTCTTCCAGTACTATGTCACAGAAAATTTAACAGTTACCATACCCATCCTTCCAAAAGACTCTCCAAAACCACGGTTCAATGCCATGTCACCACGACCAAATTCTCTTTCCATGTTTGCTCCCATTCCACCACGGAACATTTCTGTAAAGAACAAAGCAAAAAAACCAGGAATATTCTGTTATTTACATCTAAGTTGATGCTACTACAACGCTTGTTTCACAGCTGCTTGTTTAAATAGAAGTGAGTCTAATGCACAAGTCAGAGGTACCTATTACACACTAAACTCTCCTGCCAGTTCCTAGGTCTCCACTCATGCAACTAGTTCATTTGAACTCATCCATATTACCCACCCCTAAATAGACAGCTTTTAATAAATAAATATTGACAAAACAAGAGGTGTACAGGAACGGTGTTCAACTACCTCCCATTCGGTTGACTCCAAATCCTCCCATGTTAGGCATTCCTTCCATTCCACGAAATCCAGGAAGTCCTGTAAAATAAGGAAAAGTGTTTTCTATACAGTATTAAAAGAAATATTTAATGCAAAAAACTTCATTGCACGTACCGCCTCCCATTCTACTCATTCCACCAAATCCTGGGCCGTCTATTCCCATACCTTTAAACCAAAAAGATAAACAATACTTAGTACACCTTAATGGATTTTTAAGAAGCCAGACAGAGTTAAAATCCCAAAAGCAAACTACACAAGGCTTGCTTTGTCAAAAGTCTGACATTTTTCCAAACACAAAAATGACAATTTTAAACTTTTAAATTTTTAAACTAGCTCTATATAACTTAAAAATTAAGAATATGGATTTACCTCCTGGACCCATGCTCCCCATTCCACCACCCATGCTCAGCTGTGTTGCACTGATGGGCTGTCCACCTGGTCCAAGTCCCATACCAATGCCACCAAGACCACCTCAAAAACAAAAAAAACGTAAGTATGATCAGAAGAGAGACCTTCTTCTGTATCATAGAGACCACAGTAAGCAAAAATATTACTAAACTATACCAAAAAATGGACCACCATATACTAAGTGCAAGGAGTAGAAAACAGAGTGTTTACTCACGAGGTAATTGCGAGCTTTTGCTGTCCACAACACGGAAGTCTTCATGAGGAACTGATTTGTCATCCTGACAGAAAACAAAGATGTTATGCTATGATCTTTACAATGTCTTGGCAGAGACATATAAAGTAGAAAGAAATGAAAGCAACTTACCATTTTTACATGCATGGGTCTATCAAACAGGAATTGTCCATTGAACATAGCTGAAGAAATGCAAGTCAAAGAATCTTAAGAAGGCAATTTTAACTGTTTCTGAAAAACCAATGTAATAACTTCTTATATCTCTGTACAATTACTATGAGTCTTATCTTTCCCTACCTTATCTTCAGAAACCCAATTCAAGGGCCAGAAGACGCAATACATGCTGTTAGGTACATTAGTTTCACAACTGCCACACTGCCAGGCATTTTAGTTTTGTTCAACATCATGAGGAACTTTTAGAATTTAGTAGCAAATTCAGTCATTACAAATGTAATCTGCACAGTAGTACACTTTAGTCCCTGTATCATAGCTACAAGGCAAACAAGCACCATTTGCAAATCTATGCATTGCAGAACCATTAAAGACTAATCAATATATGACCAATTATTTTTCAAAACCAAGGATACATATTGCTTGAACAGCTTCAATTGCTTGTTCAAAGGTAACTGTTCCCATCCCTCGACTCTTGCCATCTTTATCTTCTTTGATGTCTGCACGCTTCACAGTTCCAGCAATGCTGAATACCTCCTTCAGTTTCTTCCAGCCAACTTTGAAGTCAAGCTTAAACACAGAAACACATCAGTGATTTCAGTGCACATCTTTGTTCTGCCATTACATTTAGAAAAGATTTTCTGCATTGCTGTTAACGCTTCATTGACAAAATGCTTGATAATTGTAAATACTTGAGATTTTGTAATATACGCACACTGCGTCGAAGTCCAAGAAGTCAACAATTTATTGCGTACATGTATTTTACTATAATTGACACACTACCATTGGGTTGGTTCTTCAGAAGAGCAGCTGTAATTCCACAAGAACTCATATAAATACAATAGTCTTTTGCACTAATAAAGTACTTGAACCACTGTATTTGTTGGAACTTGATTGTGTTAGTCTAAAGTAACTAGCAAGATAAACTGAAGTACATATTTAATAAAAAAGAAATGCAATTGTAAACAGTGAAAAGATGTATAAAATACTTTTCAATCAACAGATGGCTGCAATAATTAGAAGTGCATGTCACTCTCAAGACTTTATTGTATCTTTCCATGTCCAAAATCTGAACACATACCCAATATTTTCCAGTGAATATATTAACTGTGAACTATTTCCAACCTCCTTTTTATATTAAAACTGAACTACACAGGTATAAGATGCCTGACAAAGATCAAACATTAAAGTTATAAAACACAGTTTTAAGCTTACATTAGCAACAAAAATTGTGGATCCAAGCCTGCCTGCTTGCAAATTACTGATAACCTCAGGAGGAATGTTTGGATTATTGAGAATAGAAGGTGGTAAATTCATCATTCCAGGTGCTGCATCAGGTCCATGTCCTCCTGGAAACTGCACTCCTCCCCGCTGCAGTGCTCTACGAGCATGTTCCCCTTCAGGATCCTGAAACGTGGGCACAAACAAAGCCACTTAACCATCAACAATGGACTGGCAACAAACAAAATGGTACTGTTTGAAATTCTGCATAAGCCCATCAAAATTATCAACTAAGAAATACGCTTGTCCACGTCAGAGGGATCATGAACTGAATTAGCATGGAGACCTAATTCCCTCACCTCTAGAGGTGGGTCCTTTCAGATGAGGGTTGAGGCATATTGGCAAAGCACTTGTTGAGGAAGCGTGCACTGCCACTTCACATGCTGTACCTAGCCTATGGACAAGTAGAAAAGATTTCAAACTAAAGGACTGTCAGTCTCGAACTTTCTTCCAAGAACTGAATTAATTTAATTAGGTGGTGGTTTTGTATTGTTTATTAATACCATTATTAAAATTGTAACAGGACAGGAAGAACTGCAGGAAGATGCCATCATATATTACAGCAATACAATAGAAATGTTGACATTATTTCATTTTCCAGAGAGCACAACAACTCTATTTCCAGCCCCATTTTTGCACATATGTAGTGCTCTAATAATTAGCTCATTCTGTGTCATATTTTGAAGCAGGTAAGCAATGTAAACATAGAATTACTTAGGTTGGAAAAGATCTGATGACACTAAGGTAAGAGAGTATGAAGTAAAGTTGTTTTGACAAAAAACAGCATTAGATTATTTTGACTTTAGGACATACTTTTTGTCAGTTTACTTGGCATAGTATCCAACCTCCTGCAAGCCAACAGGCAGTTCAGCTCATTAATAAAATTTCACAAAAAATGAAACTGGAAATCACACATCAAAGATTTTCAAAACACTGTATGGTCATCTCAGGAGCTTTAGTATCTTCACTATTTCAAATTCAAAACAACAGCAATAAACATACCTCTTTAATATTCAGGGGTCTTCCACTAAGATCATATTTGTTCATAGTGTCTAATGCCTTCTTAACAAATTCTTCATCTTTGAATTCAACCACACTTAGAAAGAGATCAAACATTTAGAGTATTAAAATAAAGTTTAACATGACAAAACTAATACAACATTTGGAGAGCAGTGTGCTTCTACACACATAAAAAAAGAAACTTACCCGCAACCCTATATCCACGAGATTTGTCATCATATGTAAAGAGAAAACAAGCAAAAAAACAAGAAGTCAGTCAGCACATATGACAGAGCAATGAAGATTCCAGTTAAAGATCCCAGCTCACTGTTAAGTAACTATACAAGTTATTTTCAGCTTCAAAACCCATAATATATGCTCTTTAGTGGTAGCCAATCTGAATTTCTCCTGCTTTCTCAGCATACATACCATTCAAATGCAAGAGAATACATTGTCTCTTACACTCTTTGAGTCAAACCACAATTGGAAAAATGCCACACAGATCCATGTAAGGACAATTGGGAAGAGGAGGTGGGAGGGAAAGGGTGGAAAGAAAATAACCCCAAAACCAATCAAGACACTCATCATGTCATTAAAAGCTGTCCACTAACTACAAAATTCAAATCTACCTACATCAAGTACACCACTACAATGAAAAAGCAGTCTGCATACCTCTTCAGTACTACAGCATAATTGAGAAATTGCCATATAAGAAAATAACCTTATTGACTGCACCAGCATCCTTCTAATAAAGCAAAGAGTTGAGGATTTCTTTAAGTATAGCAAAGCTAACAGCATGTTTTAATTTTAACAAGTATTAAAGAAAGTAACGCAACAATTGATACAACCTCTGTTAAGATTCAAACCTGAATTTATCACATTCTCACTGCAGGTTTGGAGCTGCTATTGGCCAAACTTTTGACTATTATTAAGAAGCAGAGGAGCTTTAACAATCTCCATTATTAGTGCCTCATTGCAGGCACTCTGTTGGCTACCAACCATCTCCATCCATTTAGTTTTAAGAAAGTAAATACTGTAAGCCAGTGTTTAAAAGTACCAATCCTGCAAAGCTGTGAAATCAGGCACTTCACCCAGTATATTCTTAGCTAACATTTTGTATTTATTGGCCCCAAGAAAGCATATTACACTAAAATTTAAATAAAATGATTGATTTATTGAACATCCTTTATATGAAACAGATTTGTACCAAGACAAAGGTGTTGGCTAAAAAGAAGAATTAAGTAAATGCCATTTGTTAACATTTACAGAAGTACTTTGTCCCTTACAACCAGCTAATGAGAGTTGCATGAAGGTGTCAGACTACTTCTATTAGAGAATCCTCAAGGCTACCTTAATGAAAATCAGTGTAAAAATGAAACTTACTTTCCAATAACTGGTACAGGTATTATACAAAAATAAAACTGCTGAGGAACTTTTAAACCTCTAGCAGATTGTTGCCCACGGCACTTACCCTTGATTTTCCTTCAGCATCCTTAAACAGCTCCACGTATGTAACCTCACCAACTACATAAGACATACAAAGGGAAAATACCAAGAGACAATGCATTTAAACACCAGTATCTTTCTTTACTGTGCCCCTGTGCACAAGTCTACAGAGAATCACCTATTATTCACCAACAATCAAAACCAGACCAACATACCTCCTGTCAATGGCTATATAATTTAGCTAATTTTCAGAAATATGCAGCAGCCACATTCTCAAAAGCTAAAAACAAACAACTATATTTAACCTAATTCATACTACAGATCATATTTTGGCCAGTATGATATAGTTGGTGAACAAATTCAGATATACACAGTCCCTTAACCTAACAAATGAAACGTCAACGTTCACTGAAAAGTGTTACATTTATCATCCTACTCACAACACCTGTTTTAAGGTGACTTTCTACCTGAATATCTTCAATCAAAAGTTTGCCTTCAATAATAACCAAATTTACACATCAAAGATTTCACAGCAAGCAACTCACTTTCTAAAGTAGGAAGTTTAAGTAAATCAACCAATCAAATAGTCACGTCACCTTACAACAGATAAACCAGCAGTTACAGAAGGGGAGGTCTGGCATTTTTCACAGCCTAAAAGCCAAGTGTGCTTTGCATTACTTTTGAAGAATCAATTTTTCAAGGAAAACACAGAACTAACTTTTTACAAAATCCATATATTATCATTATTTTACCCCAAATTAAAATAACATTTTTGGGGTAGTCAGATTTCTCCATCAGAACTGCAACAATAGTAACAAGCTTTTAATAAAAAGCTCCAGACAAACAGTCATGGCAGTAGTGACAATGCAGACAAAGTTAATGCCACAGCCAGATTCCACCAAAGAAATACAAAACAACTTTTGAAAGACATCCCTTATTATTCACGTTAACACACTTCATGTGTTGCTTAAACACAATAGCCCTTAGAGAAAAAAAAATCTACAAGAACTACAACTAGACAAAACACAATCTCTTTAAGAACTCATGAGGTCATGCATATACTGTCTACTGTCACACCAGAATGGCAGAAGACTGTGAGCACTTCATTTACCCAGCCTACCCTGCGATGCAATTGTCTCGGATGAAAGAGGGGGAAGGGAGATAGATGTACCAAGTAAAGGCCAAAACAAAAGTCAAATCAAATCTGTGTGGCTCAAAGGACACATGAGTTGCAGTTCAGCCCTATTAGTTTTTGTGTGAAGTGTGTTACAAGGAATAAGTTACCTTTCTCTCTCATCAGGTCTTTAATAGCTTGCCATTTCATGTCATAGGGGATGTTGCTAATAAAAACTCTATTGCGGTTAACAGCCTTCTTGTCTCCAGAGCCTGCGTTCTTCTCCTTTGCATAGGGGTGGAATCTATTCTTGTTTCCAAGAGAAGGGATTGCCTTCGCTTTTGCAAGGAATTTCTCTTTCACAGGTGCTTTCCCTTCTTTTACTGTCTCATCATTGTCCCTACATTAAAAAACAAAAATCCAAACAAAAACACTATTAGTCTTGTGTTGGATCATTAGAGTATCTCACTTCCTACCTATATAACTGCATATTTCCTATGTTACTGGAATTCCCAGGATGTCAAATGCTGCTTTTCAAATTAGGAAATAAATTCATGCTACCAGAGTAATTCCAAAATACACTGTTCTATCAAGAACAAAAAACGTTACAATATTAAGCAAAGAAAGTACATCTTACTAATTCACTTGCATTCTATTTCACAGAATCACAGAATCCTAGAATCATTTGGGTTGGAAGGGACCTTAAAGATCACCTAATTCCAAGCCCCCTGCCATAGGCAGGAACATCTTTCACTAGATCACCTTACTCAGGGCTTCATCCAACTTTTAACACTTCCAGGGATGGGGCAACCTGTGCCAGCACATCCTGTCTGTCACGACTCAGAAAGATGGAATTATGACACTACTACAAAGCCCAAAACAGAAAGAATGAAAAATCAGCTACACCATGTCTTGGTGTTTTGGTAATGTTCATAGCTCATTTGGACAAGTTACAGAATATTCACCACAGAAGTGAGAGTAGAAACAGTCTAAGCTTGAGAGCTGAAACAGCTCAGGATGCTTCATTCAATGGAAAAATAACATATCAAGATCAATTCCAATAGGTTTTATATCAAATTATTTTTATCTACTCCATAAATATTTTTATTTGCAATTTGTACCAGACTACTGTTAGACAGAAATTAAAATTAAACTAAGAATATTTTTTTTCTATTTCACTGCTTAACACTACTAAAATTTGAAAACTTGTTAAATGCATAGGAAACAGCTGTATTAAGCCATGCTATGAATCTAAAACTAAGTAACTAAGAATTATCCACTAAATACAAAACAGACGCCTGGCCCTCACTCTTCCAAAACTTCACCAATAACACCAAAATTTTCTTTTTACATTATTTCTTTTTTAGATGAAAATGCAAGAAAATTTGGACTGCATTCTCTTTTAATCTCAACTTCAGTAAGACCATGTACTTTTAACAGAATTAGAAGAAATATCTGTAACTCTTCAGCACTCCTGATATTGTTACTATCACAAGTTCATTTAGCATGCTAACAGAGGCTCAAGATGCCAGAATTGTTACTTTTAAAAAAGAGAACTGCTGAACTGAGAGAATCCACTGAATAAAGCCATACAAATGTGATCCACTAAACAGATGCTACTTAGCATCTTAACTACACATCACTGTCTACTTAAAGAGAAACTTAAAAAGTACTTCTACAGAAACATGTATTTTAATTTAAAAGCCAGAATCAGCATCTTGAGTTAGAACAATTAGAAGGTGATGTCCTACAGGACTGACAGAATGATTGTGAACCCCCCTTTTTAAATTGCATCACTATCTTTACTATACTTCCCACATTTTAGAAGGCTTAGTTTTTATCTCATTTCGACACTTCAGAAGGTTTCAGGCATTTCAGTTTTACAACCACAACATATGGCAAAACCAGTGATTTTGATTAACAGACAAATTTTCAGCTCTCTGCACAGTCAACAAAACAGAAAGTGGCAGTCCTGTACTCAAAAGTACATGCAAGGAGATTTTCATAAAGCTAAATGTATTACCTACTCAAGCCTGGGCAATTTTCAGGGAGGAGTACATTCAAATACATCCATATTTCTCCCATGACTTTTTCCCCAATTTTGAAATATTTATATAGTATTAACTTCATAGTCCCTGTGTTTACATGGGGATTAAGAGTGGATTAGCAACTGGGAAATGCATGGATACTCCCTTGGGGCAAGTATTTGTAAAATTTAAAACATCTCAAGTCAACAACATGTTATCTGGTTCAAGCATCCTCCAACGTCCCTCTGCATCATTCCTCCTCCACACTATCCTGTGACCACATAATTCTTGTGTGGCTGTGTAATGAAGTGAAACGAAGGGAACAATGCAGGAACTGGAGAGATTCAGGGAGCAGGCAAAGAGCAGAGTATCAGGTCTTCCAGTCAGATCAGTTCCTTCCAAACCAATCTCATTTGCAAATGCAAAACTCCTGTCCAACAAGACTCCTAGGAAAAACCCAAGTTCTTCCTTAAGTTTTAGGATTAGAGAAATAGATTCTCTTCAGCCTTTTAAGCTCTTTCCTGCTTAAAGGATTATGAAACAGCCCCTTGGTGCTCAATGTGGTGCACAGGATGAGACAGGTCTCCAAATAAGAAATCCAGAGACTCTGCAAGACCTGGCTGTACAAATCAGTAAAAAGCATAGAAGATACACGCCTGGCATAAACTCCTAAATCTGGGAAATAAAGCAACACTGCATTTGGTCTGCGAATCACAGCCAGGCTGCTGAAAATAGAGGATTAATTAAAGAAACAATCCTTCTTGCAAAACTCATCTGCCAAAACCAACACAGGCCAGTGAACAGGCCGAAGGCAGAGATCCTTTTACAACTCTTACCCTCCTTCTTGAATATTAAAAATAATTTCAATCAAATAATACATTCAAAGCAATGTCACATTAGTCACCTACAGATCACAGAAAAGACAGACTCTGAAATTATCAACCGACATTTTCATATGGAAAAAGCAATAGTAATTTCTAATCTTTACCTTTTGTATGAGCAATACATTTCATATACTAAATTAATATTTGCCTGTGAAACCACAAAAGTTCTTTAAAAAAAGTACATATGCTCATTGATTTGAAAGACCAATTATACTTTTTGGAAAAGAAAAAGCTTTTGAACTTTCCATAAAGTTTTGAAGACAAAAGACAAGCTCTCCACATGCAAAACTAGAAGCCTAAAAATAATAAGCACAAGATATATCAACATGAAAGCCCTAAAACTTGATTTTTTTAAAACAAACTTCTACTCCTCTCAAGTGTCCATAATAAGATAAGCAGACAGAAAATGGAAGAAGTTCACATGTGATTCCAAAGCATACAGATCACTTTAGCTTTGTTGTACTGAACAATTCCGCTGCCCTATACAAAAAACTTAGGAAAGTGTGCAAACTGAGCCAGGATTCATCTCCAGTTAAATGAATGCTAAGCAAACCATGAAATACTTTTTTTTAAGTAATATATTTCACCTACAAACTAACAGCCTAACCCTTTGTACACCCCTTTGAGGGAAGATTAGAAACTGTATGTGAAAGAATAAGATTTGTATCTCTGTTACCAAGAACCCCCACTACTTCCAAACTTCAAGTTGTGACTTCTACCACGTAGAATGACTGGGATTTTTCATTTGCTTGTGAGGTTTCGGAGGGAAAAAAAGACATTGTTGACAGGAGGGACACAGAGAAAATACCTCATTTCAACAGCAGCAATCTCAAAAGGCAATAAAATTTATATGCCTAAAAGGGGCAAAAGCGTGAAAATCGTCCTGTGAAAATTAAATTCTGATTTGTGCAGTTTGGAAGCTGAGGGCCAGACTAGGGGGGAAAAATCAAATCCACAAATTCTGTTTTACAGTAAAGTGGAATTTATAGCTTGTAAACTAAACTAAATTTTACAGAGAGTCAAGTAAAGGCATGAAGTACATCTTTATTCCTCCAGCTCTATATTGAAGATGATCCCACATGCATTTTTTTAAACACAACAGTATCAGAGCAGGGCTGCCCAGAACATGTCAAAACTTCACAGAGACCAAGAGCTTTGATGTACTGTAACAGTAAGTGTACTGTAAATGTATTTTCCCTCCAAGATCTGACTGAGATTGGAAGAGATATTGAAATTCCAACCATCTGAGGCCAAAACCTAGTTCATGTAAAGAGTAGCAACCCCCAAAGCCTGGTGTCAAGAACAACCATGCACACGAAGTTATTCATGTTATTGTTCCAGAGAGCTGGTAGATCCAGCTCCCTTATACTAAGTTCCTTTAAGATCTACTATACACGGCACAATTTTACATACTCCGTGTATGAAAATGTTTCAGTTTCCAAGAAAACTTCGTGCATGCATGTGCGGGGTTTGTTTTTAGAAAGTAAATTACTATAGGGCTGTCTTACCATTCTCACGAAAACAAAGACTAGTTCAAAGGCTTTACAAATAACACCGTTTCAGCAAGAAGTGCAAACGCAAACGGCACCAGAAGCGATGCAACACTCCTGGAAGAGCACCCGTGGGAACCGGTCCGCAGGTACCGGAGCCCGGGCTCGGCGCCAGCCCCGCGGGGCGGCCCCGCAGCGCGCAGCCCTCACGGCCGCTGCCCGAGAACCGCCCCGGGCCCCGCGCGCAGCCCGCGGCCCCCGAGCTCCCGGCCCGGAGGGGCCCCAGCCCCGCGGAGGAGGAGCCATGGGGGCGGGGGCCCGGCCACCTCCTCCCGCCGCACCCCCGGCCGCGTAGCCCCCGCCACCCTCCCGGGCCCTGCCCTCACACACATTTTGACGCCATTTGCGCTGCCCGCGCCGCTACCGGGTGCCGCGGCCGCCGCTGCCGCCTCCTCATCCTGCGGCGGCTGTTGCGGCGGTTGTTGTTGCGGTGTCGGCTGCTGCTGTTGTTGCTGCGGCGGCGGCTGTGGCGCCTGGCCAGCCGCCTCCTCGGCTCGGCGCGGCGCGGCCGCCTCCGCCCTGTCGCTCTCCGCCATCTCGTGCCGGGCCGCGGCCCAGCGACCGCCGGTTTGAAACGGGCCCCGAGCGCCTCGGCCTCACCGCGCCGCGCCAAGTCTCGCGAGAGCGCCGCTCGCGGCCGGGGGAGGGCACGCGCGCCGAGGCTTTGTGCGTTGCCGGGGCGACGCGGGGCTGCCCGGCCGCCATGGCCGCCGCTGCGCCTCACAGCAGCCGTCCGCGCTGAGTCACTGAATCGCTCGGGCGCAGGAACAGATCGGTTGGGAAAGGCCTCTGAGATCTTCAAGCCCACCCTTTGATATAATACTGCTAAGTACACCGCTAAGCCAAGTCCCCAAGTGCCACATCGTAATGTCTTTTAAATCCCTGCTGCAATGGTGACTTCCCCGAGCAGCCTGTGCCAGTGATGGACAACATGTTCCGTGAAGAAATCTTTCCTAATATCCAACCTAAACCTCCTCTGGTGCAAGTTCGGGCCATTTCCTATCACTCCATTACTTCTTTCATGGGAGAAGAGACCGACTCCCACCTGGTTTCATGCTCCTTTCAGGCAGTTTTAGAAAGTGATAATGTCCCTCCTGAGCCTCCTTTTGTCCAGGCTGAATACTCCCTCAGAAGCTCCTTACAAGACTTATGCTCCAGACGCTTAATGAGCTCCACTGCCCTTCTCTGGACACACTTCTGCACCTCAATGTCCTTGCTGCTGTGAAGGGCCCAAAACTGAACACAGGATTCATTGTGCAACTCACCAGTGTGAGTAGAGGGGGATGATCGCTGTTCTAGTCCTGTTGGCCACACCATTTCTGAATAAAATCTTGTATGGTCTTTTTCTAAACATTTCAGTATACCCCTCTACATTAAGAAGATCCCTACATTCATTGTGAACTGAAGGCTCCCAAATTCTGAAGGATCTGGACACAAAACAACCCTTAAACTTGTGTTGAGACAGCTCAGATCAAATACAGAATCACAGAATATGCTGAGTGGAAAGGGACTCACCAGGATCATCCAGTCCAACTCCTGGTCCTGCACAAAACACCCCAAGAGTCACACCGTGGGCCTAAGAGCATTGTCCAAACAATTCTATAACTTTCTCAAGCTTGGAGCTGTGACCACTTCCCCGGGGAGGCTGTTCCAGTGCTCAACCATCCTCTGGGTGAAAAACCTTCTCCTGATCTAACCTAAACCTCTCCTGTTGTTTCCTCGAGTTCTGTCACCAGAGAGGAGAGATCAGCAGCTGCACTTCTGCTTCCCCTTGTGACAATGCAGAAGATCCCAATGAGGTCTCCCTTCCACCTCCTCCAGGCTGATCAAGTGACCTCAGTTGCTCCTCATAAGGCCTCCAGACACTCCACCACCTTTGCCGCCTCCTTTGGGCACTCTCTAATAAGCAATATTTTTAAAAGAAGAAAAAATCATTTATCATTTGGACAAAGTTTAATAATTTTACTAACCACAAGTACAAAAGCATTTCTAAAGGAGTAACCAGATATTATAGAAATATCTATTATATTAGGAAAACCATTCAGTTCTCTGCAATGAATTTAGATTGGTGGCTTCTGGTTGCTAACCCACTGACCTGTACTAACGTGGCTTTTGGAAATAAACTCCTTATGAGCTGCTGGGACTCTTTTGTCTGTCCTCACGACTGTCACAGCATGTGTTGGCAATGTGAGATTTTGGAGAAAGCACTCAAAGCTACTGCAAAACACCCCACTAACATTCATTCCAGATGAAGGTAGAAAGGCATATCCAGAGGTCTGATAAGAGATGTAATTCTGTTCACACATTAACCATAATTAGATAACTATCTTGGTATTTGCAATAATAATCGCTGCTGGAATAGTTAATGTTTACTTGATATTGCTGTCATTACATTTTACAGCTCTCACTTCTGCAGGATGAAGGGGAGTTATTCCCATGTTCAGGTTACCTCTGTTTGACTGTGCTTTGCACAGAGCATCTCAAGTTTGGAATCCTATACTCCCTAAAGCAGTGTTATGGCACCAAGCAGCTGACACTGAATTCCTGTGCTGATGGGCCTGTGGATATAACAAGAGTTGCTGACTTTCTTATACACAGTTTGCCTGATTGTTCTGAATTATCTACTGGCTCTTTCAATTGCTACCTCCCCAAGTCTGTATGCCTTTTGGGCCCATGGGTCTGGCTGAGGTGAAGTCAGTTTTCCTCACAGCAGCCCTCAGTGCTGTGCTCTGAACTGGTAGCTGAGTTGGTAACACATTGGTGTTTGCTGGAACAGCATCACAGCTGTATCTCCAACATTCCCCTCTCACCAGTGGGCTGAGGGTGGGCAAGATCTTGGGACAAGACACAGCCAGGACAGCTGACCCAAACTATCCAAAGAGATATTCCATACCATATGACATCTCCACAGCAACAAAAGCCAAGGAAAGGGAGAGGCAAGGGCGGGGAGAAAGGACATTTGTTATGACATTTGTCTTCCAGAGCAACTGCTATGTGTACTGCTTCCCAGGAAGTGGCTGGACATTGCCTGCTGATGCAAAACAGAGAGTAAATCTGTTTTCCTTGGCTTCCATACACAGTCTTTGCTTTATTCAACTGCCTTTACGTTGATCCATGAGTTTTTTTCCATCTTATTTTCTTGCACCCCATCCTGCTGAAGAGAAGAGCTCTAGAGCAACTTGGTGGGCACCTGATGGCCAGCCAAGATTGACCCACCACAGTCCACTGTACATGGTTTTGGATCAGTAAATTCTGCTGTTATTTGCAGTAAATACTCAGAACAATCCATACACATCCAAAGATGTGTGAAGAGGTGTTTTGTATTAAGGCTGCACTGGGGCATAGTCTGGCTAAAAGCCTGGAGGAGTTACGTACCTTTGCCCTCACACCACAACTCCAATTTAAAGCATTCTGTTCAGCTCAGTTGCCTGTCAGGATTTTTATGGGAGTCTTGCCTCCTTTTCTACAAGTCCCACACACAATCACTCAGTATTTCTGTCTTCAAAGAACAATAATTTCAAATGGGAGAGCAATGCCACAAAGAGCTTTTAGGGACCTGACACAGGGGTGAACTGAAATTGAAAAGTAGAATTTCTTTGGTCTACAAAACTGTGTTGAAAAACGTTTTAAGTTTTTCCCTAGGAAGACTCTTGAGTATAAAATGATTGATTTTTTTTTTTTTTTAATCTACTTACCATAGTTAAGTGAAAAAAAGGAAACCATTGTCTTTCCATGCCATTTCCTGTGCTGAGAAAGTCTCCTTTGTTACACACTACTGGTCCCTCCTGGGAATATTTAAAAATTATCTTTTGATATATGGGCTTCCGACATCTCTTCTGCCTCTGTTCATGTTCTTACAGGAGGCAGACAAGATTTCTGAGGAATGTTCTTGTTAAAAGGGGATCCTTCATTTAGTACAAAAACAGTGTTACAAGTGTTCTTGATTTGCTGTCCTAACAAATTCCTCTTGTCATCCTCTAACATAAATAGTGTTTCACAGTTATAGGTAGGGTGTATGGCATAATGGTTGTACATTCTTGGCAGCACTAATTTACACAGAGAATTGAGGATAATGGAATATTATTAATGTTCTTGCATATATATGCAAATATGGTAAAGGAACTATTGAAAATGTCTTGTACAAGTAGTTACTGAGGTAAAATAATTGTGTATTTTAAATATCAGCATTCTTTTCAAAACAGTAACTCTCCAGTAAATTCAAGTGTCAAGTCCTCAGTGACAAACAAGGCATAGCTCCCAATATGTTAATGAACAAATATGTATCATCATCCTTTTAGAAAGGACCACTTTAATTTGCCTTTTGTTTATCTCAGTATTTTTAAATTTTTTTTCAGCTTAAGTCATGATCAAAAGCAGTTCATCAATACTTTTATCAGATGAGACTTGTAAAAAAATTCTATGTTCAGTTTGTATGGAACTGCAGAAAATGGGAATTTTGAGCCTCACGGCTTTTAAATCCATTTGACATTTTTTTCTGTTTTCAGTTCTCATCTATATGATGCCTACATGATGGATATGTCACACATAATTATTCTTCTTTTGTTTTCTATGGTACTTAAATGTGCTTAGCATTTTTATACCCTCTCCATTCTCCAGGAAGCCCCAAGTACAGCTGGAGAAGGGTTCCTTTAGAAACATATTTGCTTTGTAAATATTTTTACGTTCATACCTTATTTAAAGATTCCTTTTTGCACAGACACAAGTATTTCCAGACCAGTCTGCACTGCCTAAGGCTGCACCCAACCTACACTGCTTTACTTTGTGCTAAAAAAAAAAAAAAAAAAAATTAACCATACTCTGCAACTGACACCCTCTTTTGCATATCTCTAGTGAACCTATAGTAAAGCAAATACTATTTTCCCCAAAGGCTTTCTGCATTTAAGCATTATCTTTCCGGGCTGAGAAACAACCAAACAACCGTGCTATCAGTCACACAGGACACCTGCTCTACTTGATCTGTCAGGACCTAACTTCCTTGTCCCCCATGGAAGGCTTACATCTCCCTAAGTCTCATTAGTTTTTTTCAGTGTTGTGCAACCCTTGACCACATCTTGAGTCTCAATCACCTATTTTTTACCCCTAAAAGGCTGCATAAGACCAGACTTCTGGTAGCCCTTTTACTGTTCCTATATGGAAACAATTCCCATTACCCCTCTTCCCCCAGACATTACACCAGCTGCTGAATTACAAAAGAAAAAACTGAGCAACCTGCTTTTTTGTTGGTCCTTCTTCCACTGTCAGGCTGAGTGCCCCTACCATACCCACCAGCTGTGCCTCTCAAGTGAGGCAGAGAACACCTCCCTCCTGCAGGTCCAAGGGGAGCTCATCCTTCCCTTTGTCCTGCCCTAGCTCGGGGGCTCGCCCCAATGCTGAGGTGAAGGAGCTGGGGCCATGCTCCTCTCATGGATGAACTCTCCTGTCCCACCCACACAAGGTGGCACTGTTGGTTTTCACTGCATTCATGCACTCTTCCACCTTCCCCAACACTAGCACTGATTGGACTTAAAGAGGGTGATTTTCAACCTTCCTCAGTTTCTAAATCCTTATGCTTTTCCTTTGTGAAGAGTGGGCCTAGTCAGACATTTAGCATGGGGAGACTGCTCTGTGGGACTTGTTTTTCTGCCTCGTTCCCAGCAGTCCCCAAAGCAGTGCCCTACAGACCTACAGAGCTGTAGACTCTATGTTGCTGGTGAAGTCATCATCTAGTAAAAGCACAGCCTTTGAACAAGCACAAACAGAAATTCAGATCTTTTAAGACCATGTAAAAAAAACATGATATTATAGAGATGTTTATTCTTTTAAAAATGCTAAATATCTTGAATTAAATTACATAAAATAATTCCAAGTTGCAACTGTGATCAATACATAAGCTAATATCTAATCCACCCACTTTTGCTGTGCACCTCTATTACTGCTTTTATCTCCCCTGTATACTATTGCTTTCTGATTATGCATATTCTAAAAAAAATTGCTTAAATTTGCTTAGGAGGGGAGTTTCAACTTGATCTGTCTCTTCTGTGCACAATATTCTTCGCTGACTCTGCCCACTTCAGCCCATTTAAAATTTCTAGCAATTAAAGGGAGAAGTTTGTTTGCTTGCAATGAACACTCAAAAGCAAGTTACAAGGGAGTTAGTTATCCTTCAAAACAGTTAAATTTTCTTGATGCCTACACCACTCAAGTGATCCTAAAACATTTCAAGTATTGACCAGCTAATAGCTCTAAGACTTCCACATTGCCTTTAACTCACTGGCACCCACTTGGCTTTAAGTCTCTTGCCCAACCTTAAATTAGGCCAGTTGAACTTGCCAACTCAACATAACAAATTACTAAATGATTATAAAATCTCTCTTTCTGATTAAGGGCTCTCCTTTGAGGAAACACAGCACTCCCTACATAAGCATCAAATCAACAATAAATATTATTGAAGTCAGATGAAAGTGACAGTAACAGTCAGTTGAACACAAAAGATGGATCCTGATAAAGAAATTAAAAGCAAAGAGTAGTGAATGCTTCCTTTGTCCATATATCCAGAATGACTCACATACACTGCTCTCCCATTTGCCTTACCAAAAAATCACTTCTCCCATGCAAAGGCAAAACTTCTGATTTCCAAGTGAAAAGGAGATGAAATGTAGGAAAATACTGTTATTCTATCACTTTTTCATTTTAAAATATACCATCTTGAACAGAAAAATAGTGCTTCTTGTCTGCTGACAACTGGTAGATGAAGATTCAGCATCCCCTATTGCTGGCTGCCAGTTTCTTTTCCAGTTTCAATTCCAGAAAAGTGGATCTTCAATACATAAAATCAGAAGTCTTCAGAACAAGAGTGTCAGATTCCTGGAAATAAACACATGATTTCAGCAACTTCTGCCATGCCAAAGAACAAGAGGGACAATTATTTCAGTGTTAAAAAAATAATCTTTAAGTTCAATCCTATAAGAATAACAAGACAAAAGGATAATGTATCTCTAAGGAGTATATCCCACAAGTAAACCTTTTCCATGAAACTGATAGTGAAAAGCCCAGCATCCATGCCTAAATTGTGACAGAAGAGGCAAGACACAACCCCTCAGAATGTGTTTCTATTGTCATGATGTCCCCCTCACTCCCCACCATAGCAGTCAGAGTGGTCCTGGCTACTCCCAAGTCATTTTTCCAACAAGGTTCTCCAAGTACAGCAATGCTCAGCAATTACTAGGAATCCCTGGATTTCTGTTACTCTCCCTTAACAATTATGCTAGGTTGAGGAAGCACTCTGAAATTCTGGGTCCTTGTATTTGCTCCTCCCAAAATTTCAAACTACACCTTTCCATCTTCATTCATATAAATGTCTCTCATTATCTACCCCAAGTAAATCAGGGAGAGGGCTAAAAACAAAACTAGAGCTCCTTAGGAAAAGTAGGGGCTCTATATACATGTTCTGAAAGCACAATCTTATACTATTTAAAACTAACTATTTATAAAGTCCTCATGGATCTTTAAATATGAGAGGCACTTCGAAAATTAGCTTGACTTACAGACATTGTTTATCACATGACTACTGCTGCAACACTAAAAAATCAAACCAATAACCATTATCAAGGACATAGTTAATCATCAGTTCAACCATTAGTTCTAAGAGCAGGAGAAAGCTGTGTTTTGACTCTACCCAGTGCTTAGAAGTTCACTGCAGTCATAGCAGAGAAATCGGGGATCAAAATGGCAGGCAAGGCAAAACCCTTTTTTCCCCAGATCATTTCAGGATAAGGTTTAACTTATCATAGTGTTATTGCATGTAGCAAGAAACATGAGGAGTTTTAAAATTATTTTCTGCAGAACAAATTCTGTTAGTAGGTCTACAGCATTCTCAGAAGTCTCATGATGCATTAGAGTGTGATACAGTCCTGTTCCACCGACCCACGTGCATCCCTGCAGGGGTGTATTCACCCAGATGATTTACAAATATGAAATCACTATCATTTGAAACAGATTTGCTATTTATTAATGCAATATAAACAGATCCAGCTTTGGGAAAATGAATCTTCTTTCCTAATCCAACTTAAACACCTGCTGTCGCGGCAAATAGAAACATCTCTAATATACAACCAGCATCAGCTAAACGCAGCTAATTAAATGATATAAAACGAGGTCTATGCTTTCATCGTTATTACGATTAGAGCTGCTGGGAGGACCAGAGGCCACACAGCGGGCACAGCCTAAGCGGCTTTGGGCTGAGCACGCCCCGCTCAGATGAGCGTGTGAAACCTGCCGCTGTTTCAGGGCGAGCAGCGGCCCCGCCGCGCCCAGCGCGGCTCCACAGGTCCTGCTCGGCCGGTACCGGGGCCCGGGAGGGACTGCAGCCCCTCCTGCGGGTACCGCACCGTGTCCTCCGTCACTGCACAGACCACCCGGCCTTCGAGGCCCCGGCCCGGCCTGGGCGGCGGGAGCGGAGCGCAGGAGGGAGGAAGGGAGGGAGGGCTGCTCCCGCTCCCGCTCCCGCCCGGCTCCGCTCCGCTCCGCAGCGGCCCCGGCCCGGCCCTTACCGATGCACCGCACGTAGTGTTTTGCAGGAAGTTTCCACGCTCCTGGGTTTAATGCGTGCAAAGCGGGGCTGGAGAGGAGCGCGGCTGAATAGCGATGGAAAGGGGCGGGCGAAGAGGTGGAGGAGGAGGCGGTAGCAGCAGCGGCCGTGTTTAATTTTTTAATTAGGGCGGTTTGAGCATCTCCCGGCGGAGCCGCATCACCGGGCGGCGAGGGGAGCCCGGGCGAGCTACCCCCGCCGCCCGGGACCACCCCGAGCCGTCGGGTCTCCAAGCTGGGCTTTCGACAGCTGGCGAGGCGGGCCGGAGGCGCGGAGAGCTGCGCTCCGCCACCATGGGCAGCGCGGGCGCGGAGGACAAGGGTTCGTAGCGCGGCGGGGCCGGGGGGGCGGGCGGGGCGCGGGGCTGACCTTGCGGCGCCGCCCGGCCCGGCCCGGCCCGGCATGGCCCGGCGGGGACAGGCGGGGAGCAGGGTAGGGTAAGTGCCTCTGTCCGCCTTCCCTGGGGTAACGGGGCCGGTGAACGCTAAGGCTGGGCGCGCCATCCTACAGCAACAATTGCTTTGCAGGTGCTCGGTCTCTGTCAGCCTCCATCCCCCGGGAAGCAGGCAACACTTTTCCACATTCCCAAGTTGAGGATGATGCTAGTGAACGTTTTCTTTTCCTGCATCTCCGTATTATCCAAATCTAGACCACTTACATGAAATCTTACTTTTGCAATTCATTCCTTGTTGTAAGGCTGGAAATATCACTGCTCGGCTGCTGCTTCTTTGCAGGGGAATGCTGTTTATGTGGAAAAGTGTTGCTTGCACCCTTGAGTTACCATGCTGCAAAAACGGTGTGGGGCTCTCTTAGCAGAGCTGTGAGTCATGCCTTCATTTGCTGAGCATCCATGCCCTGGCCTTCCTACCTTCACCTCCCTGAATGTCTTAGAACCCATACCCTGAAGAGACAATATTCTCCCCAGCAATTTAGAGAATACGTAGGCATGCAGTGAGCACGTGAGTATGACAGGTGCGCTGCGTGGTCACAGGGCGCCTTTTGCAGCATTTTTGGCCATGTGTTGTTCTCAGGTAGCTTAGACTCTTCAAAGAATTCCATATCACGCTGATTTCTATTTCTAGTCTATTTTATAGGACTTCTCAATTATTAATCTCTTCATCTTACCACCTTCTATGACCAATTTCTGTAATAGCTTTTCTGGAGCACAGTTTTGTTTCCCTGAACAGATAGTTAAGGGCAAATGAGGTGCTTCCAAAGCTCCCAGAGAATGCCCGTTTATATGTCCCTTTCCAAGTTTGGTTTGCTCAAGCACAAGCTCAGGACTGAAGCTATTCAAAGTACTTTCAGAATGACTGCATTCATAAACCAGCAACTGAGCTGTAGACATCCAAGAAGAGAACAGATGGCCACTGATGTGGTCAATTTTGTTACAAACTGTCGTGTAGGAAGTGAGTTTTTAGGCACCTGAGGCTTAGTCCTCCCAAGAGGATGAATGCTCCCAGTTTGAGATCGTGTAAAGATACTAATTTCCTGAGTACTGAGCCATTTGAAAAAAATCCTGTAGGGGGTTCTGTGAGAGAAAGACTGAAACCCAGAACACCAGGAAGATTATCCTGGTTACTTTCTTGATCTTCTTAAGTCTCTTGGTAAACTTGAGAGTAAAGGCTAGATCTGAAAAATAATGACACCCTGTCACCCCAAACCACCACGTAGCTGGGGCTGGAATCTTCAATCCACACCAAATACTGGCAGAGTTGGGCTGGTGATTCTGCTAAAACAATAATTTCAACATCTTTCCTCCAGCTGCCTTACAATACCTAGTGCCCATGGTGTTTCTGTTCATCCCCCCATAGGTGCAGCCAGCACCCCCAGCTCATACCTCTGTTTCTCTTAGCTCAGTATTAAGCTGTTTTCCTTATTCATATTTTCTTTAGGACTCTGTTTCTTCTGGCTCAGAAGGACTTCTAGTGGCCTTTTATTTCACAGCAGGATGTTAAGGAGCCTTAGTTTTTGCCAGTCAAAGGAGAAGAATCCTGACCTGTAAGAAAAAGATCAAGTTCTGTCTGGGGCCAGCCCCCACAAAATGGCTCTGCAGATTATAAATGATACAATGCCTGTCTCCATGATGCTGTCCTAAAGGCTATCTTTGAGGATTTTGGGATCCAGGCCAGGTTAGTTAGCATTCACAGTCTTCTGACTCAGGACTTTGACACATACACTGCAGCAAATGAAAAGGTAGCTTGACTAACTGGGAGAGGACATCTAACCTGTGTTCAGCACTAAAATGTGAAAGCAAGAAAAGGTATTCAAGGTACCATGGGTTTGGGGATACATAATTAGAACAAAATTTCCTGTGAACTCTAAGGCTTCAATTACAATTTCTGAAATTCAGGACAAGGAACAGAACACAAAGGTGCATATTAGGGTTTCCCAGAACCAATCCTTGCCAGGCAAAATACATAGTTTTCTCATGCAGCTTTTTCATGCAAACTTTTGTTAAAAAAGACTAAGATAGCAATTTCTCCACATTTCAGCATCAATCAGGCTTTGCACAGAGATTTGCCCTTAATGTCTCCTGACAAGCACAAAATGTACAAACAAATCCCATCTAATTTCAGTGTGTAAGCTGCAAAATTAGTAAGACTGGAAGGAAGTAATATTCTTGGAAAATAACTCTCTGTGGTGAAGAAATGTTATGTCAAACTCACACATATTTGTCTGGACTCAGCTCAAGTTCAGGGTTCTCCATGGCCAGCCTACCCCTAACATTCTTCTCAATGTGTTTCAAGGGAGCAACTGTTTTTTGGATCTGGCTTTTCCAGGTAGTGACTATGTATAGTTTTCCTGTATAAGTCTTGTTTTTCGTTTTTATAACCCAGTACCCTATGACTTTTGGAAAGTATTTTTCTTTCCTTGACTGGCTTTTGCTCAAATCAACTGACTTCTAACATGAATTTGTGATATTGAACTTCCTGTAATTTTTTTTCCCTGCAGAAGGTCAAACTTAATAGAAAAATTGGAAGTATGCCCAATGAAAATCCATATCACAGGTGGGCTTTACCTATGATGTATTTTCAGAAAATAAATATTGCTTGTTGTTGGCATTGTTGCTGACAATGTTGACATTTCTAATTCCTATAGGCTGCATCTGGATCTTTCTTCCAGCTTAACAGGAATTAAAACAGCATGACCCAAAGAGCAGAATATAATTCAAAACAAAGAAGGATCTCATACACAGGTCTATAGAATAAACAGAACATTGGTTGTTATGCTCTGGCAAATGTGTAAAGACTAATGGGAAACATTATTTAATATCTACAATACTGAGGTTTATTGCAAAAAAAAAAACAAAACCAAAAAAAAAAAAAAAAAAAAAAACTTGTTTTGCCCTTTTGATCTTTGTTCTACAAATTTTGTTCTTTAGGATAATAGTCAAAAACTCCACAAATTTTGAGGTGAGAAAGGAGACACCAAACAAGATAAAAGTTCTGTCCATTGCTGTCTGCTTGGGAATACCATAATTATTTTTACTTTTTCTCTTGTTTTTACTTGTAGGCTGACTCACAGTATGGCTCCTCTCAGCCATGGCTACAGTACAGAGTAGAGATACTGGAACTCCCTTTAACCTGGCTTGGCAGTGCAGGTACCTGAAGCACTGTAGCCATGGCAGCACAGAGCTCTGAGTGGCCTAATTACTCTGCCAAGAAATAAATGGATACTGGCGATTCCCTGGGGAAAAAGAGGCTGGCTGAATTGTTAACAAAAAGAGTTTCCTCTGAGGCATTAAATAGGTGTTAGCAAGATCCAGAAAACCTCAAGTTCTAACCTTGGAATAAAAACGTCTTTGTCCTTTGGCACTTGTGATGTCCCAGCCTTCCAATTCTCCCACTGTCTGTAGATACAAAAGAAAAGTATGATTCCAATATCTGGTGGAAAACCTGAAATAAAGCAAATGATCCCCACTCCCAACTAAAATCAATAGGTAAAATCTCCTTAAAAAGACAAATGTAAGAAATTTTTCCTTTCTGGAAACATGCAGAGCTCTCCTGGTGGCAGCAGCGGGGTGGAGTTGCTTGAGCATCCTGCTTCCCTAGGACACACGTCAGGGTCAGTCCCCTGAGCAATGCCAGGAGCACGGGCAGATCTCCTTTACTGTGCCTCTAAAAATGGCAGGGTATGTATGGGCAACACCAAGGAGAAGAAACAAATGAGAGCAAGATTTAGGGATAGGGAATTTAATTCTGTTATCTCTTCTTCCACCTATCTTTACTCATACACAAGAGTGGGCATGTAGGGAGAAAGGTGAAGGGGTAGTTTTAGCAACCTGCTCACTTTCTTACAAGCTTAGAATACACACAGCATTTTTTTTCTGAAACTGGAGCCCAAGACTTCACTAAAATTGCACAGACAGTCTTTTATTTTATAAGTTGGATCTATTTATGTAGACTGTGAGCTAAATCAAATGAGTAAAATCCACATTGTTTAGCTGAAATTGCCTTTGAGGTCAATGCAAGTTTAACTAGTTTAAGCACAGAGATGTAAAGCCATTTCAGGAAGCATACCATACGTAAGGTCTGCGTGTGAAGACCTTAGAGAGTATTGCCAAATCACAATCTGTAGACTTATGCCCAATCTGACAAAATGTTGTTTGCAACAACTGAAATTTCTGTTTTGAGAAGACACAAAGCCAGAAAATTGTGAGTCTACTGTCTCAAAACAGAGGCCAGTAAGTGAATATGTGTAGAGGCTAATAGTTGTGATTTTATAACATTAATTTAAACATGAAAAAACAACAGGACACTTCTAAAATCCAAGTTGGTTTTCATTTTCAAATGTTCATATGCTACAACTCAGATATATGCACCCCATTTAGAGCTAACCACACTGATTTGATGTTTCTATGCAGGCAAAGAAGCAATAGAGGTGAAAATCCCACAGAGCCACCAGGATGTGATGCCCAATGATGAGCAGTAATTACTGCAGCAACACTTCAGCCAGCATGAGCGTCAACGAAATGTCTGCCTTCCCTCTGACTTTAGAACAAAAAACTGGCTTTGCCTTTGTGGGGATTTTGTGTGTTTTCTTGGGACTTCTAATTATCAGATGCTTCAAAATCTTGCTAGACCCCTACAGCAGTATGCCTTCTTCCACGTGGGAAGATGAAGTTGAGGGGTTGGATAAAGGGACATTTGAATATGCTCTTGCATGAAAACTCACAGAATATCCTGCCTTAAATTTGATGTTGATTTCATTCTGGAAACCAACTGTTGTTACATTTGTTATACATACCTGCATTTTGGAGATATGTTGGTGGCATCCATTTTGTTAAATAAATACTTGTTGCAAATTCAAAAGGCACTTCATGTTGCTTTTATTTGATAAACAGTGGAATGGTACAGAAGAAATGGCTAACAGCAAACAAATACACAAAAAATCACTAGAAAATTACCATGGCCAGTGTTTTAAGGATCAGGTGAAACCTGGCACTTCACAGGAGGATCTCATGTCTACTGTGTCTCATGACAGGCTGAAGAAAAAGGCTCATGAATGGTGAATGTTTAAGTGGTAGCCCCCTATCCTCCTTATCCAGCACAATTTTCTGAAAATCAGTGTATTGCATACTGAGGATACTAAAGTGGAGGACAACAAAGAGTTGTGGCTCAGAGGAGATGCCTGCAGGAGCTGTGTGTCCATGTTTTTATTCCACTTGGTTACAGAAGATGATTCACTTTAAAGTGAACTTAAACTGTCTGGTTACCAGCTGCCAGCAGTAATTACACTAGCCTGGCAAGGCCAAAGCAGACAAAGTCATGCTGCTTACCCATTTTTACCCAGCCCCCAAGGAGGGATGGGGTGCAGAGCTCTGTACACTCCAGCACTCTCCACAGCTGGTTCTCTTTGTGCTCCTGCAATTGTACGCAGTGTATGATCTGGACTGTCACTGATGAACTGGTCATGGGAGATCCTATCAAAGCAGAAGTGAAAGAGTGAAAGCAGAGACTCAAATCTGGGTGTTCAAGGTCACCCTCACACACACAGCTGTTTAGCAAGTGTGACAGTACTTGACAAATTCAATTCCATTTTTAAGAAGGCTGGCATTAGAATTTTAGGCACTGTCACTTTTGCTAAACAGATCTGTTTGCAATGAGGAGCTAAGACAAGGAGATCAGTTACAGCAGTTGTTTTCTTTTTCATGTATTCTGAAAAATACATGTTATTCCTTTTGCTCTATATACTAGGCAGAAGCAGACAGTGGAACAGCAGACCTCAACTGACATTTGGAACATAAAATACTTGATTGTACAGAGAAGGACATGAATCTCCTATCTGAAAAATACAAGAGAGGAACAGCCAATATTAATCTACACTGGTCCATTTAAATTATAAAACATGAACAATTTTGTGAATGTAAGAGCTTTCAACTGCTTCAGACTATACAAAAGAAAAAATTCCAGACCCTTAGAGATTCAGTATATTGCATTTATCCTAGTTAATTTAGCCATAAAATCCAAGGTAGACATCAGTACAATGATTCATGTGATCTGTTATTGCTGGATAGGATCATCCACTGCAGAGACCTAATACTGCCATTCTTTTTATGTACATCTAATCAGCACAGCTGAGCTCTAGGCTGTCAGGTTAGAGTGCTGAAGGTACTTAAGTTATCTGGGTTAAATATAGTTCAGTTATCTTTAAACTACACAGAAAACACTGCTAGTATATCCAAATAACCCCAACATTGTCTTATTATTTTTGTTCTTGAGCCAATCTATTGCTGGAAGCAATTATCTAATTCCTTTCTAATTACAAAATTTCATCATTTCCTGCCTGCTCTTTTTTTCATCCCAAAAAGACTAGGAACTCAGCCTTCCCAGAAACAATAGAAAACATAATTTTTCAAAGGCTTTTTCAATATACAGAGTAAAACTTTAAATAGGGTCAAGAGTAAATGGTTTCAAACCGCATGTAGCACAAGAGGACCTCCCCAAAGAATGATCCCACTGATTTCACTGAATCTTCTTAATAAAATGCACTGATCAGATCTTGTCCTGAACTCTTGTTATCTATATGACTATATATGCAGAACTGAAAGATAGAGCGAATATGATCTGTGCAGAATAAGGCACAGCTGGGAGGGAAATGGAGATAACAAAAGTATTTTCAGGCCCCCTAGAAATTTCGCAATGCCATAAATCCCGTAATTGTAATGGATAGGTACATTTGCTGGTTAAAAGTTAACAAGCTAGAATGCCTTTCTAAATCACCATCTAGAAATGTTTTGAAAGAGAGGGATTGGATGATCTATTCAGTATATTAAACAGGAGAAAAATCTGGCCAATGAGGCAGAGTCTGTAATGCCTAAAAGAGAGGGTCACACTATATATGCATGAATAAAAGAGGCAGATTGTCCTTCCCTAAAAACACAGGATTGAATGGTAAGTTAAATTACTCTGAATAAGGTAAACTTGATTATTTATGCATAATGCTAGAAAACTAAACACAAAGTTAATGGCAAAAAAACAGTTCAGAGATCTCTGGAAATTTGTTGTGAAAACCAAAGTATTATTTTCAAGAACAGCAGAAAGGTAAGAGATTTTACTTTTCCTAGCAAAACACTAATATGGAAATAAGACAGTGAAATGACAGAATCATTTTACTTGGTAGCAAAATTTCATTGTCATCAAAGAATCAGGATTTCATTCAGTCTTGGAGATGGAAACAAACATAGTTTCCCTGACCTCAATGACAGAAGATTTGTTTTTGCACTTTCATGCCTGAAGATGAAACACTTCATTGCAACTTTAAAAGGCTGAAGGAAGCAGAATACTGTGATCATAAATATGTAATGAGAATAATAATAGTAATAATAATAAAACTAATAATGTAATAATAAGAATAATACAAAGCCAGTAGAAGTAAAATAAACTAAATAAATATAATATATTGCTATGAGGCTTACACAACATTAAGCAGGAAAACTAACACAGATATAAGGGATGACAAAGTGGTGTCTTAGCAGAGATGTGACAGCAGAGTATTACATATAGCTGGTGGAAGAAATAAGAAAATATGCTTTAGCTGCACCTCATACTGAAGATGCAGGACATCTGATTATCAGCTCTTCATATTATAATTTGGATATGTGATTTTAGAGAAAATTTACATTTCTGAGCTATAAATATTGATGCTGTATTTTATCTTTCAGTGCCAAAGGACCAAATGCATTTAACAAAATCATTGAGAAATTTAAATTGAAAAAATCTTAGGAGTTCATCTAGTCCAACCTCTTCTGAAAATATGGAACTTTAAAAAAATGCCTGTAATGGGCTTATTTATCCAGATTTTCAGGCTATATATTTGTTTATGAGATATATTTTGTTTCTAAAACTTTCTGCTTTTACAAATGCTTGCAGAGTTTCAGTGTCTTAGCATGCTCTGGTTTAATGCCTTTGAACAAACTGTGTTCCTACTGAATTATATAGGTCTATATAACCACACTCCCTCATCTCCTTAGAAATATGTTTCAAGACATACGATTGCCATCATTTCAGTAGCTCATTTCAGGGCTTTCTGAGCCATACTTTAAATTTCTGCAAAGGTACTTAACCCACTAAAAGCCTTAAATATACGTACCCCTTCTTCTCTTGGAGTTTTTGTTTGCTCATTTGTTTTCTTTGAGGAGATTTGTGTGGGATAGAGGAGATGAGAAGCAGATTACACTGCTGTGTGTTCACCTCTCTATGGGCTGCCACTCAGGGGAGCTAGACAGGCCAGAGGAATGGGCCAGCAGGAATCTTATGACATTAAACAAGGACAAATGCAAATCCTGTGCCTCAAAAAGATTTAACATCTGCACCATACAGGGAGCAACTCTCCTGGAAGGGATTGGGGGAGCAGGCTACAGAGGAGCAAGCCCCATGCTATCCATGTGTTAATTGCATGATCATGTTTGTTCCAAGCTTCTGTACATGGATGCTCACCATGTCCCCCTGCTCTTTTGTGGGTTTTCATAAAAGAGATTGAAACTAGAGGAGTTCTTGGCCCATTTACAGCTCAGGCCTTTACCTCCTCTGGAGCTTGTACCAAAATACTGCTGGTTTGGTTAGAGGGTCAAGTGCATCCATCACAGATGGAACATCTCCACAAGCTCTGTCTTTGCTTCAACTATGTTTTTACTCAGTGAGTCATAGGATAGTCTCATGGATACTTGATGAGGCAGGGGAGAGGGGAGAGCTTGTGGTGAAAAACTTATCTAACCACGCAAGATAATAGAAATAGTTTATTTATATCTTTTATAGCAGAAAACCGGCAGCCAACATCAGAAAGACTGCTTAGAGATTCAAGAGAAAATTCTCAGCCCTTCATTATTTGAGAAGCAAAGATCTGATATGCAACAGCACTAAACCCTTTGCTGTATCTGCAACTGAGTGGCTGCAGCCACAGAAGAGTTACACGGATCAGTGACCTAAGTCTGTAGCATCCCTGAAGATGTCAATGAACAATGCACCAAATGTATTCTTGGATCCAAATGCAAATCGCTTTCAAGTTAACATAATTAATGAAGACCATGACAACAATGAAACAACCCAAGAGGATGTGGGCTCTGACCCACCACATTATGAAGAAACATCTTTTACTGATGAAACACATAACAGACTAAGAATCAGTTACAGACCAGGAAAAAGAGAATTATATGACAATTTCCATCAAAATGGGGAGAAAACAGAAGCTAGCTTGCATCCCTATGATACTCACAGTAAAATGTATTATCTACAGACTTTTGGCCATAATACAATGGACCCAGTTCCCAAAATTGATTATTATAGAAACACTGGCAGTGTTAGTGGGAATAAGCTCAACAGACCAAGCTTATTAGAAATACATGAACAACTGGCAAAGGTAAGTGAAAAGGAAAGATAAAATTTTTCTCTATTCCATTTCCAGACTGTTAATTCTTTTTATTAATTAAAGTCCTTAAATTCATGGACCTTGCCCAAGAGAAGAAGTACAAGTACCTACTTACCATATTTCCTTTGGTAGCTGCAGTTTGTTTTCTGCTCTGTACCCTGCTCAAAGAAAAAAAAAAATTATTAAAAGGTAATTGTAATGTACTTGATAAGCAGAAAAACATAGCTTAATCTTGTCTAAAAGTATGGATCTACTAAATCTGTTGTGTTTCACATAAGAGTTAGGATGGCAGATGGTGAATGTCAATTCATAATTTAACCAAGCTACACAATTCACACTTATTCTAAACTTGAATTTTACATCAATGCATAACTAATTTTGACAGATTCCTCCGTTGTACTCATTAACAAATATAAGTATTATAAAAACTATTATGTGAAACAAATGCAATTTCAGTTAATCAGATATCCAGTGCACTAGCTGTTTGTTGCTGTAACAAACCCTAACAGCAAGAAAGAATCAAGAACAAGGGTGTTGAGGGACAGCAGACACTTTTCAAGTGCTGATTCAGTGAACAAATTTGGGGTTAATTGTGCACCTATCAGGGCAGGACTAGAAAAAGAAATATCATTGCTATAGTTAAATTGAGACTAAAAGTGTCAATATGCAGCAAAAACTCCTGTCCTTTCAGTTAGGCAATTGTGAAATGAGAAAACTTGAGAGAAAACAAGCTGTTATCCCAATACTGCTCAGTTTTTCACACTTCTGAGGTCTGAATAATTTGGACAAGCTTCTGATTTTTGAATGCTGGTTCAGATCTTGTTCAGACTTCTGTTCTCTGGAGATATTCCCCTTTCCTATGGAGGGTTAATATAAAGTAAAGAAATCAAGAAAAAATACAGCCATTATTAAATAGGACCTGATTCTTTAGGGTCTTATTGGGGCAGCTTCCTAGTTTTGGCCTGACTTACTCAAATTAAGCTCTCCATAGACCTGTGTAAAATGGCTTAAAAGGAGAAATACTTTCACAGATGAAAAAAAGGCAGATAGAAAAAGGGAATCATACTAATCTAGTATTCCTACTCATTTGCAGATGTAAAACTGCTACTCAAAGGACTAAACATATTTCCATGCCCAGAAGAAATTTCCTGTTATTGCAATAATTTACTTCAGTAGTGGCCAGATAGGAGTAAAACTGTATCTTGTCTTTGAACATAATGCTGAATGAACATGTACTGAACATCAGCATATTAAAGGATTTTCAGTTTTGATGGTAACCAGAAAATTCGGGGCTTTTTACTGTTATATCTCTCAATGGTTTGTATATTTTAAACAAAATTAGATAATATTTTAAGGGGTTTTCTTTAAGGCTTTCACTTAAAGATGATTAAAAGAAGGCAGATTACATCACAGAATAAAATGAAGAGAAAATTGTTTGACCTGTTGGGACTGTTAGAAAAAAAAGACAAAACAGCATAATCTAACTTGGAGATTTCCCGACTTTTTCCAGTATCCAGTATCCATCTCACAGAAAGATAATCTTTTGCCTTTCAAAATAGGAAGGTGAATGTCATAGGTAATGGGATTTTTGTTACACAGGCACCTGCTGTGCCCTTATGTGGGTTGTGGCCCTGGTCTGGGAGCACAACCACAGCCCTGGAACAAACGGTGCCCCATTAGCATGGCTGGAGCCCATTCCTGGCTGTCCCATGATCTCACTTGGTGACCTTGGACAAATCACTTCAGTCTGCAGAGGTTTTGCTGAAGAATAAACAAACACGAGGTCACCAAATAGGAGCTTAGTAGGAAAGGGAACTGAGATGTCTGAAGAGGCAGAGCTCCCCTCAGGAGCACAGGCTGTACATGGCTGGATGGGGCTCCAGCCCCTGGCAAGGAGGGGAGGAGATGCCACACTCAGGCCAGGAGTCACAGTAATAGCCCAAGGTGCACTGCTGAAGTAGATGCTTTATTCCTTTTTTACTTAACCACTAAAATCTGGGTTTACCACACCATACCCCAAGGCAATCCCACTCCCTTGCCCCCGATTTGAAACTCAAGTTTTTGAAGACAACTGTTCTGTCAGAGCCCATTGCAAGATTCTGACAAGAAGTGGCATATGTTTGAATTCAGATTGCTTACCATCACATCAGCATTCCCATTGTGCTTTGATGCTGAGCTTAACATCAGAAGATAAATATTAATATTTAATATTTTTTTAAATATGTAATTTTTCAAATGTCAGAATGTAAGACAGGCTGAAAGGAACTTCAAATATCTAGTTTCCACACTGATGGAGTCAAATATGTGTCATCTTTTAGCAAGATGTGTCAGTTTTTGCACATATTAAGCCAATTAAATCCCTAAAAAATAGTCTAAGTGCTATTTCACAGCTGATGGCTGGTGATAATTACTTGGGCTTAATATTTACCCTACATAAGAAATAATCTAACCTTTCTTCCTCTTGGCTATTCTCCACACTTGTTATGGAGATTTGATGAGCTCATCATCTTTAGCCTCAGGAGAGATGAAGACTAAACCATTCTGAAACAAGGAAAGGAAAATGTTTGGATTAGGGTTTTTTGGGCTTTTTTAAGTAGTTAACTTCTTATTTTAGTAGCTTTTCAAAATGTCCTGTCACTTTTATTCCACATCCTTAATGCATGAGTAGCACAGGTACAGCTGCTTGGTAAATAACCAATCGTTCAGTAAAGCACACCAATTTAAAATGCATTTATGGAAGGTTTAAGGCCATAATTTATGATAATGGCATAGAGAGCACAAATTAATTCAAAGTACAGAGGAAACAACTTGTTTCAAGTACTAGGACCAAACCCTTTTAATTTTTTTTGTCTTTGAAATTCTAACCACTGTAGCAAAAGCCCGTCATATTATTCTGCTGATCTTCCTTCATTGGCTTCAATAATTTACTGTATTTGAGCAAATACAGACATTATTATTTGAGGGTAAGAATTGTCAAAATTATCTAAGTATCTCAAAGGAGCTCAAAGTCACAGGCTTTCAACAGATCTTGTATTCCCACTTTTCTTTGGGCCAACAGGGCAATAGGCACCAAGTTTAGCCCATGTCAAAACATATTATCCAGTCACTTATTTTTCATTGTGAGCACAGTCTGGGATTTACTGTGTCAAAGGCATTCTAAAACCTCACATCATTTTAGCTAGAGCCCCCATCCTTGGGGGGCAAGTCCAAACATTAGTATAAGAAGCATACACAGTTGGTCGTTATATCTGTTTTGGGTTTGTGTGTTGGCTGTTTTTAAGTTTATGGACAAAATATAGAAACAACCTTAAAGTTAACCAAGATTTAAAATCTCATGTTTCACAGAATCATGGATGTCTTTCCTCCTTGACCTGCTTAGTTAATCTGGAAATATCTTCATCACAGTCCAAAGCCTAAAAGCATCTTGATTCCTCTCCAGGAGTGGTACCCACTCCTGACTCTGCCAGACTATGGTAACATGCAGGGTCCTTCCTGAAGGCCTTTGAGGATGACCCAGAAAAATCAGGCAATTGCTAACCTATAATGCCAATTCCTCACAGAAACAGCTCTGAATAATTTTTTAAAAAATTTAAATTAAAAAACAATTACAATGAGTATAAATCCCAGCACGATGACTAATTCCTATTCAAGCCACAAGAATCATATCATGGGGCTAGATTGTCTCAAAGATTCTGGGGCAAGAGAAAAATACACATTTATGTCTGTAACAGAAGTGAACAATCTAAAATTCTGGGCTACTTACTCTGGTTACCCCAAAAATATGGCAATTCCTAATCCTATCTACTCTGGTAACACCAGTGGTGGCTAAACCACAGAAAGGATTATTCAATTTCTACATTTCACTGGCATTTCTCTAATTGTTTGCAGGGATATGTTACCCATCTGCTGCTGCAGTTATGTTTGTACTTCATTCAATAGGAAGCACTAGATTTCATCATAGAACTTAGCCATGCAGCACTCAGTTAGGTCTCTTTTCACTGTTTGCAATTATCCCTCTTTCTACACTTAGCATTATTCATAAATTGTTGCAAGAGCATGCATAGGCCAACCACAAGACCCTCATTATTTTAGATGCTCTACTAACATGTCAACACAACATATATGTGGAATAGCTTACAATAAAAACAGGTCAGTATCAGACCAGGTAATAATGTATTTACTCTGCTTAAGTGGTTCCTTCATCTCCTCCCCTTGTTAGCAAGCCCACCTGATGATGCCTGGTGTGAGCAGGATATTGCTCTCTACTCCAGTGACTGTAAAACCTGATCTTTGGAATTCTTTTCTATTATGTCTCCCTTATGCAGCCAGGTGTCCTCTGCCTGGCACAAAAAATGTATTTGTTTTCTGTGTGATCCTCCAGAACATTGCTGTGAGCACGGGCTCAGTCGAGAGAGTGGCAAATGGAGAAAGCACCGCTGGAGATGAGACAGCAGCCAGCAAAGAAGAGGAAAATAAAACAGGATTTGTCAAGTTTGGATGGGTGAAGGGTGTGCTGGTGAGAAATTTACCTGCATTTCTAAAAAAATAATTAAAAGAAAATAAAATCAGTTCTATTACACTTAAGTCTTTGAAGAATTAAGAGAGGGAGGCAGACTTCAGGGATGTTTGGGGTGAAATGCACTTTATCACCCTTCTGGTTTTAAACATTACTTTCAACATTAAACTAATGCAGTAATTTTTCTTTAAAACCTAGGTAAGATGCATGCTTAATATTTGGGGTGTGATGCTCTTTATTCGACTTTCCTGGATTGTAGGTCAAGCAGGAATTGGTATGTATCTTATTTAATATCATTTTCAACAGTGAAAGGGATATAGAGGATAAACTATACATGATCATGATTAATATATAATCTGAGATGTGCATTTGCATGTTGAACTAAATAATGGTTTCAAATGCTTGCCAGGGTAAAAGACATTAATCCTCCAAACTATTGGAATTTTCCAGACTCACAGCCAAATTACTGCTTAGAGGCATAGATCTGTTAACTATGAGTATGATCATCACATTTGAATATTTCTGAGCTTTAGTGAAATTTGTATTTAGATCCTGTAACAGATGTAAACTTTATGACTTGGGCCAATTTCTAATATGTGCATACAGAGTTAACCTTTAAGAGTTCACACTGTGCTTATCTGTGAAACCCAAACCTTGTCATCTACATATTATAAACAACACTTCTTCACACTTCTCTGCCAAGATGAAAACAGAACTGGAAGGAGGTCTCATCTCATCAGGATTTTGTTATTTTTAACTACAGAACAGCACTTGATACTAGTGTACTATGAAAGTTTTAAAAACTTTGCTACAGCTTTCCAAATAATGAAATAAGTACATTTCATTGTGTGCTGCATCTTTTCTTCTTTATTGTGCAATTTAATTAATCCAAATTCCAGATCCCAGATCCTTGGGAGACTGGGCCCCAGGCCTCCATCCAGTATACTACAGTGTTCAGTGAAACCAGCAAGAGAGGGAAATGCTTCCAACACTGCAAGTCTCCAGCACTGCAAGATCAGCTCAGCAAGGTGTAGTGTCCCACAGCTGGGTGCTACAACTCTCTTTTTAGAGCTACTGCTCTGGAGAAGCACAGAAACCTGAGCTGCCATGGCACTGTCCCTCTGTGATCCATGATGATGCAATTAGAGCAATGGGACCCTGATCTTTGACTTGCACCCAGATGTTATAAAAAACAGCAGGCAGGATGGCAAGTAGTTCAGTTTGGATGATCACAGAATGGAAATATTCAGTTACATTAAGGGGTGTCAGCTCTGCTGGGCTTGGGTAAAAGCCAGCGCTCAAAATCAGATTGAATATAACTATCAGTCATATCCTTGTCAATGGAAGTGAAATGAAACATCTCTCAAATTTGCATGGCTGAAGTCTCATCTCTAATAAAAACAGTAACTTCATAGAAGTTTCACTTGAGAAAGACTGAGCTTTTAATAAAAAAATAACAACTTAAACATTTATTAAGAAAAAATCACAAACTTAGAGAGACACAAATAGGAAAAGAAAAACCAACCCAACAATAAAAGATCCAGAACTAAGCGGAAGAACTTTACAACTTCTGCAGTGCTCCATGCATGGCTCCAGCACTGTGCCTGACAAAAGGGTGCTTTCTGATTTTATGATGCATACCAAATGAGCACATACAGCCCAGGGCACTCATAACTATATGCCTTGCCATGAAAATTCTGCATCTTAATATTGCCAAGACTTTGCTCTGGGGCTTCATGCAAAATTAGTTTTTAAGGGCAGTTTAGTAACTTATTGAGATCATCAAGAAGTATTACTTTGTTTTGAGGTGTGAGAATAGCCATAGGCAAGAGTAATTCATTTTGGAACAACTTACTTAGGAGCCATATGCCTGGTTTTCAATCTAAACTTTAATCAGATTTTAACATTAATTTTCACCAACATCAGTTACAACCTTTCTGCTTTCATTTTTAACTTTACCATTTTAACTCATTGATAAGCAGGCTCTTCTTTCTTATGGTTTATTGCTTTGCTGTTGCCTTTTTAAATTGCATGTGTTATGCAAGGGGGTTACTTTTACTTTTGAAAATGAGATGTCAAATTCCATTTGAATAATTTCTCAGAGCATTTTTGGAATGCCTTATAAGCAGTAAGCTTTAAGTCCCCAGCCAAGCTGCTTAAGGAGAACAGTGATGGAAGCTCATCATCACCAAGGCTCAGGGATTTCACAGGGTACTGCTACTAACATGGAAATTAAATGAGACAGTTAAACCACCATCTGGGCACCATTTACATCCCCATCATTAGAGGGCCAAAGAGACACAACCCAATTATTTCCATACCCTGATAGGCTGTCTTGGGCAAAAGCTCTTACAGGAGGAAAAATAGGATTCCACATGGTTCTCTGGCTATCATCAGCTAGGAAAAAAGGGACAGTATGGTTCTGACAAGATTTCAGGTCCAAAAGTACTCTGTTATTTCCACCTAGTATCTGGGGACTCTCTGAAATCTGTATTTGTACCTGTACATGGAATGGTTAGACAAAGGCAGGGAAAAACACCAAGTTAATGCTACCTGTAAATTTGGCCCCGAATATTAAAATTATGTTACATTACATTATATTACAATGATGGTTTGGTTGAGTCACTTCATTTAATGCATTTTTCTTCTTAAATGCTAAAATATTTTTTTAAAACTTATCATTAAAGCCTTTCCATTAAGACATTACTATCAGAATAGCAAAATATCTGACCCTATATATCATATACATGTTAACAATATAAATTGTGAAATGCAATAGAACATCCTTGAAAAGTATCCTTAGGATACACATGCACTTAGCAAACTGCTAAGCACTTACAGTGCTTTGAGAATTATGTGTCTAACTTACTCAATTAAAGAGTTAACAGCTCTTAAAGTCATATCCAGCCACTTCTCAGACACAAAATTTGCATGGTTGAACAATATCCTTCTATGTAATGATCACTGACCAAAAGGAATGACCATTTGGGTTTTTTCTATACAGACCTGCAGATAAAACACTTGCATGACTAGTTATAGTAAGAGTTCAGAAATCAGTAAGATAAACATGATTTATTAGAGGCTCAAATCACTTTAAATGTACTACACTATGTTATATATCATTTATGGCTCAGATATTACATTGCTTTATCTTAAAGGATTGTGATAACATGGCTATAATTTAAGCAGCAAAGAACATTAATTCAGAGACTGGATGTCTATAACCATCCAGTATGAATTGAACTCGGGAATCTGATCTGTAAGTCAGATGGTAGAAATAGAGCAGATAAATCAATAAGTTTGTAGTACTTCTAGCTCAATGTCAATTGTAGGATCTAAGTTTCAATTTAGATGAGCCCTGATCAATAAATACAGCTACAAGAAATGTATATTCTCCAGTTACACACTGAATGTCTATGTACCCTATGGAAACAAGACAGATATTGCATAAGCCTTAACAAGTTCAGGTAAAACTAAGAACTGATTCCAGGCTAGGCACCAAACTGTATTTCTTTAATTTTTTCTCCTGGTTTTCTTCCCCCATTTTCATAGATAGAAATGAAACTGAGAGAAAAACATTATATTATTTCTTCACCTGACTTGAAACAAAAAGGAGATCTGGAACTACAGAACCAAGCTCCTCTAGGTAGTGCCAGAAATGTAACAGCAGTGGCTGCACCTGAACCTTGGGAGGTGCAGTTTGTACACAAAAGAAAAGCTTTTTTATTGGGCAGGTAGTCTAGCCCTAGAACATGTAATCCAAAGAGGCTGTGGGATCTTTATCCACAGAGGTTTTCAAGAGACAGCTAGCCAAAGTCATCCTTGATTTAATCCTGTGTTGGAGGTAGTTCTGCTATGACTGGAAGGTTGAACTATAGACTTTCAGATGTCCCCTCAAACCAATGCTTCTATGATTCTAAATCATACAAAGCACATGCTGCTCATATAGTTTCTTGCAGTTTCACAAAGTTAACAGAAACCCTGCCATATAGCCAAAGACTGGAAACATTCTCAGATTTCAGTTTTACACTGGAACTCAGTTACCTATAACTAATTACCTATCACTGATATTCTGATATTTGATTATCATTGAAATATCAGCTAAAGAAAAGAAAAATATTCTAAATTCTCTATGACTATGCATTACAGGTCACCTGTTAAAGTAAATGGCATTTAAAAAGCAGTATTTCCATTTTCAAGTGTTTGTTTTGTGTTACAGTAAAACTACTTTTTGCAGGGAAAGAAGCAGATGAGCAGAGAGTGGGAAAGCCCAGCAATTAGCTTACCAAGTGAGGTTGTAGAAGGCTCCCACTCAGGTCTTGTCCCTCTGCCTGACAGACTCTTTGTCCTCATGCACTATGAATCTATACAGTCAGTCTTCCTCTGATTCAACATTTAATTAACTGATGAAAGAGAACAGCATTGTTACAAGAGCTCTGTTAATGTGTTTATCTCTTCATTTAAACAGCCAGGATGTGTGTTAAAGGTAGATATAAGCATCCATGTCAAGGGACACCTGTTTATTTCCTCCATCCTTTGGTAATCACAAGAATTCCTCGACAGGGTACTCCTATCTGAAACAATCACTGCTTGAAGACTGATGGGAATAATTTACTATCGTGACACAGACTTCATGAAAATGTTCTGCAAGCTGCAAATGGTCAACAAACCATCTTTTCAGTTTATTGCTCTGATTCTGGCCTGAAAATTCAATTTAAAGAAAGAATGATTTGTAGGAAACATGGAACATGAGTAAAATATTTTATCTTCTTATTACTGACAGGTCTTGGAGTAATCATAATTCTTCTCGCCACGATGGTAACCTCAATTACTGGGTTGTCAACTTCTGCAATAGCAACTAATGGGTTTGTCCGTGGAGGTAAAAATCTTAGGGTTACTAATGTTTTCAAGCCCCAGAAGGTATTTATGTATTATTTTTGTATGAGACAAACCAGAGGGACCATAAACCAAAGGGCACATCTAATGGAACTGGAAGGTAACAATTCTAGTCACCTCTCATCACAATTTAAGGCGTGTTTGAGCTGTCACTTCTAATAAACCATGGATTTCAGTTCAGTCTGAGAAGTACATTTCAGATGTTCCTGCCAACTGCTGAGCAAGGGATGGTGTTGGCTTTTCATGGAGTTCTTTCACTTTCAGCCTATTCAGAGCATTCCAGGTTGGACATTCTTCAACAAACTATGCATGAGACATCCTTTCCTGTCATTTTGAAGACTGATGCAGATCAGTGGATATCTTCAGTTTAATGCCTTCTTTATAACACTCCTTACATTTCAGCCTCTCCTGGGAAGACGGGTAGACAATTTGGCTGTAAAAGTCCATGTCAGGTATTTTGTGAAACAACCTTTTGGTGCATTTCAGAGCCTTTAAGTTATAACTGGTCTGGTCTAAGCCCTATGGAAAATGGAAAGTTCTTACTACGTCACTAAAGCAGACAGGTACTGGAATACATTTGCATATACTTTCTTTTTCGGATCTTTCAGGTCTTGGAATCATAGTTATTGCTCTGAGTGTAGTAGTAACAACATTGACATGTATCTCCATGTCTGCCATTTGCACTAATGGAGTAGTAAGGGGAGGTAAGTGAATATGATGTCGTAAAAAATACAAAAATCTGCAGATTTGAATTTTAAAAATTAATGGAATTTAGATAACTGTGTTATAAGAAAATAAATAGTATGTATATTTGCAGTGATTTCTCCTATTGGATCAACAGCAAATTGAAATGTGCATAGATTTAATGCAAAAGACATTAAAGATTCATTGCATCACTGTGATGCAGGACTTAAACAATGTACCACAGAATGTGACCTTTCATGTTAACATTGGGATAGATCCATATAAGTTAGAACATTTTTGGATGTGAAGTTCTCTCAACTTTGTGTTACTATATCATACATAATGAAAAATTATAACAAGGTCCACTTTTGCATGTTAATATGCACTATTTGAAATAGAAAGGCATAATGAAAAGTCTGAAGGCAGAACCAGTATAAAGCACATTGCTTTTCTGCAGGGTCCCCTATTAATGTAGGGCAAAGATTGATTATATTTGTGAGATTAAAAGCACAGATTTCTCCAGTAACAGTTATGTGGAGGGGAAAAAAAGCAAAAGCTAAGTGTTTAGTTGTGTTGAAATAACAATAATTTCTGTCTGCAGGTGGAGCATACTATCTTATCTCAAGAAGTCTGGGCCCAGAGTTTGGTGGATCTATAGGACTTATCTTTGCCTTTGCAAATGCAGTGGCAGTTGCCATGTATGTAGTTGGATTCGCTGAAACAGTTGTAGAACTTCTTAAGGTAAATATAAATGTTTCATGTATATGATGAAATTGGTTCCATTTTGTTTTGTGTGGTTTTTCTTTTTTGGAGAGGCGGGTGGTGATAGTGGTGTTTGCTTTACATCATGTATTTGCATAAGTAGTGATATGTTTTAGTTAAGTCCTGAGGGGCATCTTTATCAGAGAAGAAGCTGTCTAAGCATGCTACAGAGTGCTTCTTCATTATTTCTAACTTGCATACATAATATTGCATACATTTCTTGACAAGAATCTCAAAATCAGGATAGGAACAGGCATTCCATTAGACAGCCAAATAACCCCAACTGCAAAAAGCCAGTTTGACATGCAAACACTTGGTCTCACAAATCTCTGAAACTTTGACAGCTCACTGCTTTATATTTTACCTTGTTACTTGATCCCACCAGTTGGGCAGAGAAAGACTGGTTCTCATAACATTTCTAACTACTTTCAGGAGAGCGATACGCTGATGGTAGATGAGTCCAATGACATCAGAATCATAGGGACCATCACTGTGGTGTGTCTTCTTGGCATCTCTGTTGCTGGCATGGAATGGGAAGCAAAGGTAAACTTTTAAGAGAATATAAAAGCAAGCAGTATATTAACCTGCTGTACAGCATTAGTGTGTGAGGAATGCTATTCAACAGATGGAATTTTCAAAAGCACTGTTTCAGTTTATGCGTAATCTTTCTAAAAGCAATAGCAGTTTAATCATTACATTCAATGAAAGTACAACTACTCTAAACTCTTCCTTGAACATACATTTAAAAGCAAAGAGGAAGTTTGGGTTTTGCTGACAACTTGGTTATATTCATTTTTATAAATCATGGCATCATTCAGAGCCTTGGCTATGTGCCCCCTTTGCCCTTATTTTTGATTCAGCTTGATAGAATAAACAGTAGCAAAAATAAGATATGGTTTTATCACTGTAGTCTCTCAAGCCCTACTCAGCAGGAAAGCTCTATTTGTAACCCATTCCTTAATCTCGAATGATTTCTGCTATTCCTTCACCTGTACAAAGGGTTGGAATGCAAATTCAAATGGAAATACTTTAGAGAGTGGAATACAGCTACAGAAATCAGGTCCAGAAATGAGGTTCAACAGCATGCTTGCTTTTGCTGTGATGGAGACTAGAACAACTTGTAAGAGAGATCAGAAAACAATTTAATATTATAACCTTTTAAGTGACAACCCCCTGCAAGTAAAAAAATTTGTAACAATAGAAAAATGTCTTATACTTGATACTAATGCATTAGCTGTTCCATTTGCCTTTTCTTGTAAAGAAGCTAACCTAAAATTAAATTATAACTCTACATTTCATTACTCCCTTAGTAAAAAGCATCTGCTGTTGTCATTAGCTGATTCAGCTATCTTGAGTCCAGGTATTTTCAAAAACTATAGAAATTAATAACCTGTTATAGGGAACAGATACAGATAACTTACTTTATAGCCATCTCCACAGCAACAAAGTTAAAAACAACAGGAGAATCTTTTTGTTTCTATTAATAGGCTCAAGTTATTCTTCTAATCGTTCTCCTTGTTGCCATTGCAAACTTCTTTATTGGGACAGTCATTCCTACCAACACTGAGAAGAAGGCAAGAGGGTTTTTTAATTACCAAGGTAAGCAATCTTGCTATGTATCATAAAATTATGTTTGCATTCTTTTAACTTAATAGTAAGCTAAGGATTCCACTGAAAAAGGTCACAAGATCGGAATCTTCTGCCCAAGTTTAAGTGAGCTTACAAATAAAGGGAATGGATTTGATCTCTAACTTTTAGTCTGTCACTGCTGCTGCAGCTGACAACACATTAAGATGCAATTTGAGTCATTTATACATCAGTAGAGCACAGACAAACTTTAACACAGAGCTAAGAGCAAGTGCTGCAGTGACACTTCTGTCACTTCAACATGGATCTGTAGCTCTGAGATGCAGATAAGCACATCCTTCTGGAGAGCAGACTAAGGAAATCAAATTCACTTTGCTTGTGATGTGAGACACATTCAAACCCAGCTGTCCAGATGTGAAAGACTGGCTTATTCACCTCCTTCATTAAGTAACTTTGGAATCACATCCTGTTGTTATATTTCATTCTCACTTATATTCGCAGCATCAATATTTGCAGAAAACTTTGGACCAGATTTCAGAAGTGGAGAAGGATTTTTTTCGGTGTTTGCCATTTTTTTCCCAGCTGCCACTGGCATTCTTGCAGGAGCCAATATCTCAGGAGATCTGAAAGTAGGTATTTCATGAACTTCATAACACTAGTCCTAGGTTGGAAAAATAATAAGAAAACCAATCATGAATCAATACTATATTCAGTTTTAAATCATGTCCTAATTTGGGTAGCAAAGCTCTCACTTTATTATTTACAAACATCAATTCACAAATTCTCTCATAATGCATTATGGGTATTTACAGAAATAACTGTAGCTAAATTTGGGTTGCTATATAATTTAAAAACATGTTTCAATAACCTGTAACAATATATTATTAACAGCCCATTAGCAGCTGTAAGAGAAATTACATGTGTATCTCTTGAAGCTCATCTTTTGTAAACATCAATCCAAGCATCATCCCAAAAAGCATACCTGGAAAGCTCCTGTTTGTACTCACAAGAATCAATGGAGTCCAGCTTTTTGTATTCAGGGTCATAGCAAGGGCAGAGCAAACAGAGCATTTAATGAAAGCAAGTATGTCCCAATCCCATGTCAGTATTGCTGCTCAAAGGAATAGCTGCAAGCTGGCAGCTGTGAAAAAAAAAAAAAAAAAGAGTCTGAAGAGAAAGGGAAAGGCGGCTGCTGTGGCAGGACAGTTCCCCATTCTCCTCTTGCAGCTTAGCAGCTATACGAGATGGAATTTGCAGTATCTAAACATACAGGTAAATTAGAGACAGGAATTTAGTTTTTAGTGTCCTCTAGTTTTCATGAAAAAACACTCAAAAAAACCACCAAAATAAATAAATAAACTCACCAACATGACATGGCTCACAGCTTGATAACCCCAGCACAGCGAACGAAGTTATTTGGCCTTATTGTATAAACCTATTGCCTTGCAAACCTTACAGGATTCAACCAAAGGTCTGCTATTTCTGTACTGGCACAGCAGTCGCAAGTTCACCAGATCCCACCACCCCTGAGAGCCAATTCTCTTTCCCTGCCTCACCCTGAGCTGCTTGCCTCAGCTCCTTTGTTTTCAGAGGACTGCTTTTCAAGCCAAGCACAAAGAAAATACATGGAAGCTGAGCCACTGATAGCATCAATGAGATTCCATTTTTAATTAGAAAAACAAAACCCATTGTACTTCTGCCCAGTGAGACTGCACCAGCCTCACACAATCTCCATCCTTTTATCAAACAAAAATGATTCTTTTGCCATATATGGTGCTCTGTCTGCATGGCAGACTCCCAAAGCAGCAGCACTTCTTTCATCAGCTGTTTGAAACAACCCGAGCAGACCTAGGGAAGCAGCTCTCCCGTTGGATCTCTGCAGTCGTTTCAGTCTCACAATAAGTGGACTTCTGTACCCAAGTCCTCCAGGCAGCCAATTCCCCACTGATCATGTTTAGATGCATTAGACAAGTCTAATTAAATTAACCAGCCTCTCCAGAATCTAAAAGACAAGCTAAGGAGTGTTTAAAAAGTGTAAAATTTACCAGTCGAACTTTCTTTAGAATTTGTTGCAAGCACCTCCACGTACCTGCAGGCACTGCACACGCGTGTCCTACTCCAGAGCCTACTTACAGGGACAGCTTCCTAGTGACTTCCTACTGACTTCAGTGGGATTTAGCCCCTAAAGTGCTAACAGCATAGTAAATGGGTTTAAATTTTAAAAACATAAAATATAAAATTTGTTACGTTGTGAGACGCTTTAACCTTAAGGTGTAATGTAACAAAGTTTAAAATAATCACAAGATTTCACAAAAACAGTGACCTAAAATATGCACATCAGAACTGCATAAAGTTACCACGGTCTGAGTGCAAAGGTTCTTATGCAGCAGAAGTGACTCCAAAATTATTTTCCAGCTCAATAAATCCTTACCTCATTTAAAATTTATATTAATTAATAATCCAGTTAAGCAATTCATGCATGCTTCACAATAAACTCCAAATTTGTATTTTGGTTTTTTACCTTGCAACAAGCATAGTTATAAAAAGTCTGAGACTTAAAATGCATTCAACAAATCTTTGATTTAAAAAACCATGCTAAACCAACTTAAGAAGAAATTTCATTGAAAATTCTTCCTAGCATAAACAAACACACCCTAAATTGTAAGGTTATCTAGAATTAAAAATCCCTTTAAAATGTACAGTGCAGATCTTTGGACTCTTACTCACAGTTGCATTATCAAAGCTGATACTGTAAGCATAATAACCCAGCCTCATTAAATTATCTAAATTAAGTCAATACAGTGAAAGAAAGTAGCTGTTTTGAAGACCCAACTAACAATTACTGGTTGCAAAGCACAGAAGTACTGTATTCTGTATAGGGTGACTACATCTATCTTACCAATTAACCAAAAATGGTCCCATCTTGTCATCCACAAGAGTCTGATGGTTCAGTAACTATTTACCCACTACATCACTAAACATTAAAATAAAGCCAATTGCAACGTAAAGAGAGTTTGGAGTTCCAGAAATGCAGACCTCAGGACCCTTCTGTTGCTATAAATGTGAGCTCTGCTCCTGCAGAATATCCTTCACTATGTGCAGGGTAGGAGTGCTGCACCACAGGAGCATGCTGTGTCTGCATGCTGGGACCAGAAATGCTGGCACAGGTCAGAGTGATAAAAATCTCCTCTTTAGGGTATCTTCATACCACAGTGTGGCAGAACTCCCAACATGCAAATGCAATCAGGCTGCAGCACACAAACTCACAGTGTTTCTCGTGTCACTGCTTTGTTTAAGGACCCCCAAAGTGCCATACCCCAGGGAACAATGCTGGCCATTGTGATCACCACAATTGCTTACATTGCTGTTGCAATTTGTGCAGGTAAGTACAGAACCTCTGCTGCATGTCCTCACTTGTACAGTTAAGTTTGAAAGCTTGGGATGCAAATGAATGATTAGCCTCACTGCTTTTTCATGCCATGGATTTATTATGTAGAGAGACAGCAGTTTTGGTTTTACTGTATGTCAAAACAGTGGTTTAAAAAAACCAGCAATCAGTAGGAACAAAAGTCCCTGTTTGGCAGCTGGACCTTCAGGTAACTTGTATGGTTATTTTTGCATAAGATTCAGTGACAAAGACCAGCAGCATAAAGTATCCATGAGCATAATACAGATCAAGGGAACCTCTGCTCAATCTGCTGATCTTTTGTTCCTGGTTCACACTGAAATTTCACGTGGTTTCTGCTTGTTTTCTTACTGAACATTCATAAGAATTACAGGAATTACACATTTTGTACATTATATGTCAAAGACAGAAATCAGTTGCCTGTCTCAAAGGGACTACACAACTACATGTTCTACAGAAGTAGAATGTGAGGTAACAAATAGGCATGAATGAAAAGGAGGCCTGTACTGAAGCCATGAACTGTGTTGGAGGATTATGCAGTTAAATTCTCATTACAAGCACACAATAAATAATTTTCCATTTGTATTTAATAATATTATAAAGAAAGAGGGTTGTAAGCAGCACTTTTTCTTATGAGCAAATACCTCAATACCACAAGAAAGCCCTGCAGAGAACTCTCTTTTCTGGGAGATGACTCTCAAATCACAACTTTTGTGGTTCTTGGACTAAACTAACTAAAAAGCTCTCAGAACCAGTCTTAAAGGTGTAAATGCTAATATCCAGTATAAACAGAACAGACTACTGGGGATACGAGCACCCTAAAGTCTCTCTAGGACATAAGCAAAAAAACCCAAAAACAATAAACACAAATAAAACATAGGTAATTTCTCCTGTTCAAAGTTTTTCTCATCATATTGATATTAATAGGGCTATGACAAATCTGAATAGCTGAGGATCTGGGTCTCTAAAGTAATTTTGTGCCCTTGTTAAACAGAAAAAAGGGAATACCTAGACCTAAAAGCCTCTCTGACCTGTTTGCTCTGAATATTGGCACTTTTAAAAGTGGTAACAGGAAAACAAGACTTCCAAGTTAGTCAATTTATTGTTGATCTCTCTCTGGGTCTCTTATCTCAGAAATATGATAATCCTTATTAGTTAAGTGGCCGATTATTTTAAAAGTAACAGAAACAAATATTTGCATAGAGACACCATGAGAAACACAGTCACAGTACAAGGAAGTAATCCTTGCCCAACACAAATATTGTTCTTTGGGATGAGTCTAAGGCAGCAGCTGTAAAAAAGTGTGCAGTTTAGGAGTCAAAGTGTGGCAAGAACATTCTTTCAATGTCACAAGGAAGCAAAATAAAAATATATTATTGTTTCCACAGCCTCCTGTGTTGTACGAGATGCTACTGGGAACGTCAATGATACAATTGTACCTGGAATGAGCTGCAATGGATCATCTGCCTGTGGCCTAGGCTATGATTTTTCCAGATGTGCAAGTCAGCCATGTGATTATGGGCTGATGAATAATTTTCAGGTTTTAATGAGATAATATGTATTAGCATGTAATAATATATTAGCATAATAAGCAATACATGAACACATAAGTACAAACATGCAAAACCATTATTTGCAGACAACTACAACAGGACAATCAGTTTTATTTTAAAAAGTAAACTATAGGAGTGATGAAAGGCAAAAATCCCCTGCATTGCATGTTTACCTTCACACTGCCCATCACTAGCCTTCCTAACACTCTGGTAAGGCCTTTATATCCTCTTTTAACAAGTACCATGCAGCAGTATATGTTGTAACATCTTCAAACTGAAAGCCCAGACTTAATAGAGACCTCAGGAACTCCTGTTAGATGAGGGAGTCACCTCACTGCTCTTGACACATGGATGTGATTTCCCCTCAGGGGTGCTCTGGTCACAGTTAAAGGGTTGTGTCACAGCACAAAAACCAGAGTTCTGACTTCTTTTAAAAAAGTATCCAAAAATAGTAGAGTGAAAAATCAAGTGAGAAGTAATGGAGTCTTTCTCCTAGGCCAGAGAGAGACTGTCTGCCATTTTTATTCTTCAAAATAAAGCTTAGGCTAAGCATCAAAGTAAAGCAGTCCTGCAGCCTGACAACCACAGGTCCCAGAACTCTATTCAGCCCCTGTGCTTCATGGCCAGCAAGAGGAATTCACCACTGCACATGCTTTCCAACGAGTCATTTGTAGCTTTTAAAGTCACTCACTTTTTTCCCAGCTGGCTCTGCTAAATGACAGGGCTGGGTAACCACCTTGAAAGGGATATGCTGTCCCTTTCATAGACTACTTTCCCTTCCTTCCTTGATCATTTACTATCCTTACTCCCATCTCAGTTCAGCTGCCCACACTCAGGGCACCCCCTAAAATCAGTGACCTCCCTATAGCCAGTACTTTCACCTCTTGCATTTACCCCCTGCCAGTGTCAGAAAATCAGTATGACTGCATGTGACAAATCTTCAGTATTCACTGGTTTCTTTCCTGAAGTACTGCCCACACACCACCAATCACATCCATCCATCTTTTAGTTTCCTTGTCTGGTGCTTCTCAAGCACCCTTTCACTTCAGTAGTCACAGAGGCCAGTCCAGTGCTCCTGGGAGGGCTGAGGGAGGCCTGGCAGTGACCATCATTACTGTTTGCAGCACTGCAGTTATGTCAGCACAATTAGGCAGTTTCTCTCATTTTCAGTCATATTAAACAATCAAGGGGGAAAAAATCCCCAAATGAAATAAAGTGCTTCCAGCCACATTTCATACATTGGTGCTTTTCCCTGCCATTTCCATGTTCTTGTCTGCTACAAACTGACTATTTACTCATCAAGTAGAGGCTGTTACTTATAGCAATTTGTTAGAAAAGCAGTGAGGAAATCTCAGAGTACTCATCTGCCCCAGCAGACAGCTGCATATTTGAATAAAAATTTGGCTTTGCCTCCACTGCTTTTAACTAAACCAGAAATAACAGGACAGTTTGTAGCAGATTAAATTTAGAACCATGAAAAGCAGAGATACATAGAGCACTTAAATGGGTTTGTCATTAAAAAGTGCATCCAAATGCAAGCCTGTTCTTTTTACCTTCATTTTTTTCTTAAAGGTGATGAGCATGGTGTCTGGCTTTGGTCCTCTCATCACAGCTGGCATCTTCTCAGCTACTCTGTCATCAGCTCTAGCATCTCTTGTCAGCGCACCCAAAGTTTTCCAGGTAAAATTAAACTATACCTTTCCTTATATTTGGTTTAACTTCAGAGATAAAGTTGAACTTTGTGTCCAAAATGTAATGTATATTTAAGCAACACTGACACATGTGGCAGGAAGAGGCAGGGAAAACAATATGTAGAATGTTTTTCAGCAGAAAAAGACAGGTCTTATCATCATACAAGGGCAATAATGTTCCTTTGGTCAGAACTCAGCTTTGCTGCAGGAGCAGGGGATACTTGTGCCTGTCATAAATAGCTTCAAGGGTACTTTCAAGACACTTCTATCTTCTTACAAAAAGCCAACCTGCAAGCACAGGAGCAGCAGGAGCCCTCAGGTCCATAAGATTCAGATGCTATCAGATGTGCTCTTAACAGGCTGTCCAGAAACTGTCTGGGCAGCAGCAATGTGGACAGACTGGGAGCAGATGGCATGGGAGAGATAAGCTGTACAAATTACATCAAGCCGCCGATTTATGCTTCAATTTCTCCCAATTTAGACTCTATTTAGCTATTTAATTACCTCTTTCTTTTAAAGCACTGAATAAGCATTCAATGCCTGTGATTCTATTTCCCACAATATAATAACACAGTAGTACTTTGTCTTATGACCTTATTTAAATGTTCACATGCCACAGCAGTTGATGTACTTGAAGCACTAAGATTTAACTTTTGTTTAGCAAAAGCCTAGCTAGCTGCCACTCACAGACAGTGACTTCTGGTGCAAGAAAGTACTGCTTAATAGAATTATGTGCTGATTTTCTTACCAGGCTCTTTGCAAGGACAACGTCTACAAAGGGCTGGAATTCTTTGCCAAAGGATACGGAAAAAACAACGAGCCTATCAGGGGATATGTTCTCACTTTCGTGATTGCCATGGCATTCATTCTGATTGGTTTGTATAACATTACACAGCTCCTATAATGTCATGTTCTGAAATTATACAAACTGACACTGTAATACAATTAGTAGCTGTGGTTTGAAAATTTCCAGCCAGTTAAGCTCTGACACAAGCATATTCCAAGTCCTGGTATCAAAAAGAAACCAGCAGGGATTCCAGTGACTGACCACTACCACCACAGTCTCATTTCCCAAGATGCAGAGTAGCTGCAATTCCTGTTCACTCTGCTGGAAGAGGGCAGTGCTTAGAACTCTATCAGATAAGGCAAAGTCGCAATCTTTGAAAATGGTTTTCCAGTATATACTGCATATAGCTCTAAGGTAATTTTGAGATAATTAGGAAGCTTATTCTGTCCAAGCCTTTCCCACAGTCAGCTCCAAAGCAAATCCCAGTTTACCAGCACCAGTGAAATAAAATCCCAGCTACCACATTTAGGGGTGCAGAGATTAAGTCAGTTTTTCCAAGATTTGAAATTCAAACTGTCTTATACTAAGTAAATAGGATGTCTGGTAGAGAATTCAGATTCCCACTAAGTTGTAACCAAATATTTTTTTAAATGCACCCATCCTGTAAATTATTTATTTTAAATTCTAAACTTTACATCAAATCTACATAATTAAGAGACAGTATGCTGAATCACAGTATCAAGTATACCACTGCATAGCACATAATGTTATTAAAATCAGAATTGGCAGACATAATTCATATGAATGACAGTAGATCAAGATGGCCTTTAATTAGTAACACAGGAAAACACCCAAGCTCTCCCTGGATGATAAATGCAGACAATGTTCAGATTTAATGCATCATTAGGAAAGACCTAGCCTCCAGTCCAGGAAACTGGTGCCTCTGTCTGACTTGTGTATGTGTCTTACAGCTGAACTGAATACCATTGCTCCTATCATCTCCAACTTCTTCCTGGCTTCATACGCTTTGATTAATTTCTCCTGCTTTCATGCCTCATATGCAAAATCTCCAGGTGAGTCTGCATTCAGCAGTGATTTAAATATGGGCTTTATAGACTGATCTCTGGAAGCCTTAGACTGTATGTCAGAGATAACTGCAGTATGTGTAAAGTATCTAAGTTATGTAATCTGATGTCTTATTGAATATGAAGGCATTTTATTTATCTCCAAAAGATAAAAATAATGGCTCTAGTCCTTACAATGCCTACAGGCATGCTGTATAGGATAAGAAAGGCTTTGGTGCATCCCACTGGAGAAAAAACAATTCTCCTCAGGGTGGTATTTTTTCCCCTCACTATTAGAAAGCATGTGTGGGTAAAAGCTTATGCCAACTCTGGACAATAAAGCAAGCAAGGTAGAGCGGGGAGTCATCACTCCCTTCTCCAAACCTACGGCAAAATGTACAGGGAGATTCCTAAGCACAGTAACAATGCTACAAGTGATGCTGCCTGGAGGGGAACATGTAGAGTAAGATCAGGTCTATCAAACAGCACAGCACAACACTGTAGTGCCTGGAAGCACAATTGTAAAGCACAATTGTGAAGCACAACGAGGTCCTGTTCAGCGATAACTTGAGTTCCTCCCTCTACATTTGCAGCAAAGGAACATTCTGGCTGTCAGTCTTGTGCATTGCCACAGCAGAATGATTCCCATCATCTCATGAATGAAGGGGTGACACCTTCAGGAATAAAGTCAATCAGCTGAGCAACACGGGTTTGGCACACAGGAAAGACAATTTCCTGCTTCTATGAATTAATTATTCAACTCAAGGAGCAAGGAATACATTTTTGATTTCCAGTGTGAAGAAACTGCAGTAGTCACATAAATGCCTGCATCAACTTCCTTCCTATGGATCTGCACAGTGCCATTTGTTTAGAGGGCAGAAAAGATGAGCACTTCTGGTAATTACCTGCACAGCTGAACAAATGCAGATCTGCTCCATATGGCCTTGGAGCTGAGTGACAATTACCTCTACAGATTTCATCTGCGTACATCTGACTCTACTCTGCCACTACTTAACATTTCAGGCAGAACTGCAGCCATTTTTCTTTTCTCATTTCCTCTAGTTAATTTCTGCCAATTCACAATGATAGATTATAATAATTGCAAGGCTGCAGGACAGGAAATGTCTTCCCAGCAGGTCCTTCCCATTCCCTCATTATAAAGATAATCCAAGATAGGGTTGCTCAGCCTCTTGTATCTTCTGTGTTTTTCCCCTCTCCAAAGTCTGCTCTCTAGAACACCTGGCAGAGACCTGCAAACCATGAAGGCTCAGTGCTTGCCTCATCATTTTAATTGGTAGCAGGGGATGGAATCAGTAGTGCAGCTGAAGAGCAGCAGGAATAATATCTTTTTAAAGTCACTTGCAGATGATTTTATTTTTCTGCCACAAGACCAGGCAATTTCCAAGTTTAAGACAGGTGCACTTACAGTATTGGGATAAACACTCCTCTCAGCAAGTGTTTAGCTACCAACAGTAAGTTTTGTGTATATGCATCAAAAGAACACAGTCAGCATTGTTTCCAGGTAATTTCAGGAGATTAATCAGGAGGTTACCTGGAGTTACAAGTAATCTTCTGATGTTCTGAAATATTCTGATCCAGTAAACTTTAATTTTGCAAAAACATATATGAACAGAATAGCTACTCAAAACCAGGCTGAACAAAGCAGTAAGGAAGAGAGTAGTAGAAGGCCTGTAAGACTCAGTATTCTACAAATTGAAACCTACATCAGCCAACACCTGAAAATATCTGTACGTATAGTGCCTAGGAATTTACAGATACCTCTCCCATCCCTTCTGACAGAGCCGGAAACAAACTGTACATGGGATTTTATGCACAAAAGTCATAGTTCCATTTATCCATATATTTCATCTCTTCCAATTTCCTCAATTCTCTTTAAACAGGCTGGAGACCTGCATTCAGATATTATAACATGTGGGTGTCACTTTTTGGAGCCCTGCTGTGCTGCGGGGTGATGTTTGTCATCAACTGGTGGGCAGCTCTCATCACTTATGCCATTGAGCTCTTCCTATATATTTATGTAACATATAAGAAACCAGGTAAGGCCAAACCTCACTATGATTACATGTATACGTTGTGCTGCTAGACTGGATTTTAAAGGAATTGATTCTGCTAACAGAATTAGAAATTACTTTTCTGTGCTATCTTTATTTAAAGGGAAATCTGAAGCGTCCTGTTAAACTACACTTTATATAATATAGATTAAGCTGATAGTCTGGTGACTGCCTGTTTAACAAGCAGTTGAAGTGTGGTTCAGAGTTTTCTGTAAACATTCCAGCAGACTCGTTTATTCCCACCACATCTTTATGACATTTGGGCTTTTACTTGAGTATCACTCATAATTTTTTTCCACTCACGCACAAGACCTTACCTGAATTTTGCAGCACTCTTAGCTGACTCATGCAAGGTCCTCACTCAAAATGTAAACCTGCTGCCCATTATAAAACAAAAATGCAAGCTGAATTACTTATAAACTGATCATCCTCCAGCACTTCCCTACAATTCCCCTGTAAATTAAGACAGATGGGCCCACTTTACTGCTGGAAAAAAACACTTAGTAACTCAGCAAATCACAGGAGCTGTTCTCAAAAACTGTGTGCTGTACAAGACCAGACAGTCTGGCTATTCATATCCAGGACAAAACTAACCCAGGTCCAGATTTCCATGCTAACTACCTGAACTACTTTGCAGCAGAAAACATAAAACAAAATCAACAAATACAAGAGGCACAGTTCCCAGCAATAAATGTACTTTTATTGGAGTTAGCTTGGGACAGCAACACCTGGTCTGAGACTGTGTAATTGTTTCTGCTGCTGTTGTCTGTCCTCGCTATCTGTGCTCTCTCATACCCCTTGGGATGGTCTGTGCTTCTCTCCCTGTAAAGATATCATCAGCTGCAGGAAAGCACATCCACCTCAAGCCAGTTGTCAAAAACATTTCAGGATTACTACCCTTTCCTTGGATATTGCCAGTGTCCCTGATACAAAGTAGCACCTTAAAGCTTGGCTAAATTCACTGCAGCCACTGTACAAAAAGCTCTTTGTCTCCTGCTAAGAGAGTGACTTTCGCTCAGCAGTAATTTACCAGCAAATGGAGGGTTCAGAAAAAACTAATATTCCTGAGAAAAGGCAACTTTACACAAACCTCCACTTAGTTTCACTTAATATTGGCTTTGTACCTTAGCATAACAGGACTTGATCTGCATTCATGTAGATCTCAAAGTGTAGAAAGACATTTCTTGAATGTCTCCACTGACCAAACAGCTGCACAATAATGAGAAAAGATGTATATGCCAAAATGGGGTTTGGAGAACAATTTTTGGCCTATACAGTGGAACAGAGCAAACTGGCACCAGCAATGTTCCTTCCTACTGGTTTCATTTGCACTTCCTGAAATTCCACACCACATACATGACTCAGGGCTGTCCATTTTCCAAATGGGAGAGGGACACAAAGTTAATTAAACAAATAATAGTTTTTAAGCAGAAGAACATTCCCTACATTTAAATAAAGAATGAAATTATTTACTTGCATAGGGTTTTCTGCACCACACAAGCAAAACCAATTCATTATATTATGAAGAACAAAGAACAACAGGTCTGTCTTAAAAAGTATGAATACAGTCTGCTTTTCATAGAGAACACCATTGCTGATTTTTGCAACAGAACATAGGAAAAAGCCAGTGGTTTAATATGCACTATTTCTCTTTATTATATGCAGAAGTAAACTGGGGCTCCTCTACACAGGCTCTTTACTTTGTTAATGCCTTAGACAGCGCCCTGGCATTAACAACAGTGGAAGACCATGTGAAAAACTTCAGGTAAGATTTCAATGAACAGTAAATTGGCTTATCCTGAATCTTTACATCAGCCAATCATATACAACCTCTTTTTTCTCCACCAGACCCCAGTGCCTAACATTAACAGGAGCTCCTATGGTTAGGCCTGCTCTGCTAGACATCACCCACACCTTCACGAAGAACAACGGGCTGTGTATCTGCTGTGAAGTGTACACGGTAAGGGAACTCACCCAAACTGCACACCCAGCACCAGTGGGGCTGCAGGTCCCTGTTACACATTCCACTCCCACTCAGCACACGCTGTTCCCACTGGTGCTCACTGACAGCTGTGCACACCACCAAGGACATTTGCACTGAGAATGAATTTTGTCATAATTCTTGACACGAAAGCTATCAGCTGATATAAAGCCTGCTGGTAAATGCCTCACTGAGATGCATTTCAAAGTTCATAGCAAGTGAACCAAAAAATGGTTTGGAGGAAAGAAAAAAAAAAAAACTTACAAAGAAAGATTTTAGGCTTAGAAAACAGAACACCCCCTAACTACACAAAATGCAAAATTTGAAGGGTTATTGTGTGAGAGTCAAATTAACCAGGTTCTATTTTCAGCTTCATCACTGATTTGCAGAGTTGGGGTTTGGCAAGTAATTCAGCTCTCTTTACAGTGATTCCTCCAAAACTGTTACAATGCTAATTTTGAGGATAAACATGCTCTTCTGAGATCTAAGGAGAGGAACAAAGTGTATTTCTAGATATAAATACACAGCAAATGACGTATCTTAGAGGATGAAGATCTAGCCTTTCATTACGACAGAAAAAAAATAGATAGGCTTGTAGTGTAGGGAGAAAATGTATTTTAAATATTACAGTGCCCTTTTAATTTTGAGAGAGGAAAAAAAGAATAAAACAGCTCATGGTACTAAATGGGGCTGCAGAATCTAGATAATAGAGATAATGTATTCCTCTACAGCAGTGTAGGAATAATTCATTTGATGCTGTCACACTGCAGAAACAGAGTACAGAAGATCCACTTGTGATTCTTCCCAAATCAAATGAATCTATAAAGAATGAATGGTCCTAACTCTTCCCTACTATAATTATTCTCAGATTTCCCACTGCATTCAGTAAGGATAGAACCAATCCCAACAAGAACCTGAGACTATGCAGCTCCCTAAAGTGTTTCAGCAAGTTTTCTGAATTCTTAGGCATGTTTCTCTAATATTAGTACTTTCTATGGAGAACTGAGATTCCTGTCTATACAAAAAAACCCCAAAGACTATTTTGTTAGTATAAGCTTTGTAATTGTTTAAGAGGGCTTTCTAATTATTTCTTCAGCAACTTAAGTGAAATTTAATCTCCTTGGTAATAAAAGTGTGGCAAAATGAACCTCTATGAATTGCAAAATTGTGGTAAAAAGCAGATGATAAAATTCCTAGCAATCACACTGAAGAGCAGCCTGCAATATATATCACAACAAATACAGGAAGACTATTCAGCCATACATGTAACACCCAGCACATTCTAGCTCAAAAGCTGACATGCTGTTAGTAACGCACAAAGCTTTGAAACATCATGCCAGAGAGAACATCTTCCATTCTTTTCTTCCAAAAGACAGCAAGAAACTTTCCAGGAACATGGTGATACATAGCTCAGAAACAGACAAAATAAAGATCACGACAGAACACAAGGATGATTGCAAGTTTACTTGTCTCTGAGGTTATGGCTGCATGTTGGTTTGAACAGTCTGAGTTTCTGGTAAAAGGGACTGTTTCTGCTTTTACTCCCTGTCTTCATGTAAAATATTTTTTCAGGGTTAGTCCTCAGTCTGCAAATTCCCTGGACTCCTTGTACAATTGCACAGACATTCCACAGGTGCAGAGGAGGAGCAGGAGAGGATACAGACAGGCTGGCACCTGGGACAGGGCTGGGTCTGGCCCCTCGGCCACCAGAAACTATTGTGCAAGCCAGTTGCAAAAACACGTTCAGGTGCTTTCCTTTGCTAGAAAGACAGGGAAGAAGGTCAAAACTTGTTTGTTTCCTCTCCTTACTCACAATGAAACCTGAAACTTATTGTTCAAGTTATTATTCCCAGTTTTTCAAACATCCAGGATCAAATTCTTCTTAAGTTACATCGATGTCTTGTGACTTGGATTTGCACATGGATTTTTTTCCCATTAAATTACCAGATGGCCACTGAAAGAAACCTGGCAACAGAGGCATTTGCATCTTTAATTGCATTGCATTAACTCTTTTCTCTTATGTCAGTAGTCAGGAACTTAACCACGTATATTTAGATCTGCTGAGACTCTTTGACACAGTTAAGTCAGGGAGGGACTTTATTCATTCTGAGATGCTTTATCGTACCTTAGATGTTTTTTTAAGATGTTACAATCCATAGTAGTCCTTCTTACTGTCAGAATCACTGCATTTAAGTAGCATTAACAGCCTCAGCCCTCTCAAACAGAATGTGAATTATGTTTGCAGCACAGTTCTTTTCAAAGGGCTAAATCTCTGTGGACCCTTTTTGGAAAGGTATTTTTCTGAATCTCTCCATTTGCTCCCACAGCTGACTAGGTAACTCCTTCAAAATAACTGTGTGATGTACAATACAAAGCCTTCATAATAATATTTTACTGTATCATGCAGGGACCACGCAAGCTGTGTGTTAAGGAGATGAACAGTGGCATGGAAAAAAAGCAGGCCTGGCTCACAAAGAACAAAAGAAAAGCCTTTTATGCAGCAGTGGCAGCTGACAGCTTCAGAGATGGAGTCAAAAGTCTACTTCAAGTAAGCTTTTTGTTTACAGAACACACAGGAGAGTGTACATCAACGCATCCCTTTATGTGAGACATTACTATTAGCTTGTGAAGAATCTCTACATATATATGGAAAATGTTATAGATAGAAAGGGCATTCTGGGAGTACATGTATATTATATTACAGATTACTTCATAAAGATCTAGTTCTGGGCTATGGTATTATGAGACAAGGCAGATTGATTCTCTCCTAAATGAACAAGACACTACTATGAAAAAAGAGAAGCATCTACAGGGCAACATATGAATGTCTATGCAGCTGACACTTGATACACTTCAAATCAATTCTATTGTTTGGTATTACATAGCATATTAAATATCTGAGAATGTTTTGGCAATAAATGAAAACAGAAAATGTGTAATACACATTTTCTGCAAATAGCGAGAAGGTCATTTAAATAAAAGTCTGCAATATTTTTCTATTACTTTAAGAATGCAGGAGATCGTTTCCAACAGTCCATTTAAAATGGCCATAATGAAGGCACAGAGACACTGTTTTCATTTTTCCCATCTCCTTTCCTCTCTCACATATATGAATATTTAAACATATAGGTACTGAAGCAAAATGCAGAGAAAATTCATATCCTTTGTACAAAATACACTGCAGAAAAGACATCAGTGCCAAATGAGACAGTGGGGAACCAACTAAAATACTCTGGATAAGTCACCCACTGGTGTCCTACCAGGGCTCTTTGTACACTTGCTGAATGGACAGTACAATTGAGCAAGATGAAATGCTATTAATAAAGATCCCTTTGTTCTGTAAAAGCCTCACAAAGAGACTTCATCTTGGGCTTATACATTGTCTCAGTAGGAGATCTTTCTGATGTTTTTGAGAACTGCTATGGTCTGATGATCTCTTTCTTTCCATTACTACTTAAGAACTATTGCCAAAGTCAACTACTGTACCCCAAATAATTCTCTTCCAGCAAACAGAAGGATAACCATATCATCATTATTGCAACCTAAAGACATTGGCAACAATTAGTGATTCAATGTAAATAATGCTACTCAAAAAACCCACCAAGTTTTCAACAGTTTTTACCTATTTTCTGTTTGCTAGTAGTAAAAAAGTTGGCAAACGTAACAACTTTACAAGCTGGTGTTTTGTGTGTCTCTTCCTAAAGGTTCCCAATAGACAGAACATTTAGATTTCTATAAACACTAGGTGAGCTCAATCTAGATCTTACTTCCCTTACATGTCCAGGTTTTAGCATCCAGAAACAGTTTTGAAGGCAAACTAATATCTTGATAAACCTTTTTTTTTTTCTGTTTATAAACCATAATTTTATCTACAAAGCATGCTCAGCTGATTTTGGATAATCTTTAGAAAAGAACAGTAAATTAAACAACAGCAGTTTCCAAATTCAAGGCAAAAAAAAAGAAACCCAAAACAAATAACATTCTTAGGAGCCTATGCCTTTTCTGTGTATCTGAGATGTTTTAAGAGACTGCAGACCCAGTTTATCTACTGAGTATTCTGAAGCTGGTAAGAGCTTTATGCCATTATGTTAGAATGAGCATACAAACAGTTCTTGAACTTCCTCTTGATTCCAAGTTATTGAACCATTTTAATGAGAGCATGTCAGAAGAAATGCAAATGTATGCTAATTTAGCAAAACTACACTTCTGTCATCTAAAATCATTTATAGTTGGAATGATTTAAAGCTAATCTTTCTGCTTTCTGCATGGGTATGAGCATGAAGGACATTTATGAAATGCAATCTAGTTCTAAGTGTCTCCAGAACATTACTTCAGTTATCTTTTGCCATTAGTTTTCATTTACAGTATGTATGCGTACTTCTCTCAAGCAGTGTTTTAATATTGGCAGGCCTCAGGCTTGGGTAGAATGAAACCAAATACCCTGGTGGTTGGATTTAAGAAGGACTGGAGAAGTGCACCTGCCATTCAAGTTGAGAACTATGTGGGCATTATACAGTAAGTCAGCTCAGCACCTCCTTTTTCACTCCTCTTAGACTAGATCAATGTAGCATTTCCATACAGAATTTGTACACTGCCAGGACCTGTGTACAAACCTGGGCTCACACATCCTAGCTCTGTGGCTGAAGTTACTGCCCATCAAAAAAGGTTCACTGGCTTCCCACACCTCATAGGATCTGCTTAGCAAACAGCTGGCACCATCACAGCTGATGTGGCTTGACAATGCTAAAGAAGCTGCACTGCTGCCAGCAGTGCTTTTGCAGAACTGTATTTTCCCATTTTTAGTGGGCAGGAGCTCAGAGAAAAACAACCCTAGTGTACGTACTAAGGGAATAAGAGAACATCATGGAATTCTTCTTTTAAGCCTAGGAGACTGAGGAAGAGCTTTGCTTCAAATCTCATGTGTGCCTAAGGCTCAGCAGCTCTGTGGGCTGGGATTTAGCTAGGGAACAGTCATTTTAGAACAGGCTTCTCATAGATGCTTGCTCAAAATTCACTTGTAAAGCTGAAGTGAGTTACAGAAACAAACCCCACCTCAGCTTTGTTATTTCCTCAGAGAGGGGAGAAAAAAATTACCCTATGGCAACCTAGCTCCTAAAAATGTGCTGTCTGAAAGATCCATTCCAGGAATAGCTGATGTGTTCCCATGCCCCATCAAACCTTTTTTTTTTTAATGAGGGAAGTTAAGTACTACAAATTTATCTGGGGCAATTCCTTCTGCAATTTTACCTCGCCTGTCCTCCCGGTGAACACTTTCACTGATCTTTTCAAAATAGCTTTCCTCATCAACATGCACAATGTAAAATCATGTTTACTTTTTTTTTTTTTTCTTTCCAGTGATGCCTTTGATTTTGAGCTTGGTGTAATTATCGTCAGAATTAGCCAAGGATTTGATATATCTCAAGTTCTTCAGGTTCAAGGTATGTGGTGACTCTGCTGGTTAGATGCACAGCATAAGGATTCTGACACTCATGAGTCACCATCTGCTTTCTAGAATAGTTCCTACGCTCACAACTTCCACACTTCCACTGCACTTCGCCCTTGCTTGTGCAGTTTAAATCCTGCCTGAAGTCCTCACTGATCACTGGCAGTGACAGGAGTCCAAGCCTCACACATTAAGAGGCACTGCACACCAGAGAACTCAACTCCCAAAGCAGTCCCAGCACAGGCACAGACTAAAGCAATAAAATCATCTTTGTGCCACAGCAACAGTTACTCATCTGCACGTTTCCTTCCTGGTCTTGGCACACCTTCTTCTACCTGCCTACCTGGTATGTGTGGGACAGACAGGAAATGGGAAGCTGCAGTTTGGTGCCATCGCTGTGGAACTCTGAGTTGCCACCCACACAAAAACCTAAAAGCACAGCAAATCCCAGTTTCCTCTCTCCCCTTTTTGTTGATTCTTCCTTAGGTTAGCAGTGCATATCTCAGGGGAAAAAGGAAAACCTTCTGCCATACCACAACGATTTCAGGAAACATGCCATCTGGGTGGCAGAGAGGAATAATTCCCTTTATTTCCAGCAGGCTGGTTCTCCCTGCTGGCCCCAAGAGCAGCCAGGCCGGGCCTCGAGCAGCCAGGCCGGGCCCGCGGCTCTCTGCTGCCGCCTGCTGCCCGCCCGCCGGCACAGCCCTCTTAGCCGGGGCCGCAGGATCAGGTAACGCAGGTAACCCCGAGGAAAATCACCCCGCAGAATTAAAAGGGCAAATGAACACTCACTCACCACTGGCAGTTTGATGTGCTTGGAGACCCACAGGGCAAAACTACAGGGACTCAGAAAATATTCCAAAATAATCAAGCTCTTCTCTCCCTGGTGATTTCTGAGAGGTATCTGCCTATCTCTGCTTGATGCGATTCAGCAACTGAGTGCTCAAAATATACAGTCATTGGAACACCTGTACAACTACAGTGAAAAACAACTCTGCAATCTTACAAACGAGCAAATGTTCTCCAAGTGTTGACACAAGGAGTGAGAAAGAATTAACAGGGGGAGCCTCAAATACAAAGAAACATTTTGAAGCAGATACAGAGCCATTGTAGTGGAAAACAATGATCATTGTGTTCCCTTATACTTGGCAGAGCATTCTGTTCAATCGAAAAGCTGGAATTTTAGTTTTGAGTAACCATTAAGTTTGTGGCTATCGCCATGTCTAATAATCAGAAGTATGTGACTGTCATTGATTAAAAAGTAAAAGAAAGTATAATCTTTCTGTTGGCAACTGAGTGCTAACAGAGCTAATAATGTCTAGCTAGTGAGGGTTTATACTACTTTTTTAACACAAAGTCTTAAATAAACTTACCTCGTATTCAGTTAATGTATTATTCAAATGGAAGATTTCCTTACGAAAAAGTTTTCTGCAGGCAAATGCCTGGATCATATTAATTAGTACCTCACCATAATATATTCCACAATAACATGGTAGTTTTCTCAGCAAAAGTCTAATATTGCTAAGATTAAACTGTTCTTCTGTATTACTAAGTTTACAGAATTGATTAGCTAAATCTTACATCTTTGCAGCTAATGCTCAAAAAATTAAAACATGAAAAAATATTTCTGCATGGAGAATGACTGTATATTCAGGATCCTTACTATTTCTGAGAATCTCAAAAGTACAAACCATGACACTGTTCTAAGAAAAGAGACCCACAGGCTAGAACTAAACACCTGAGCTTCCTCAGTGTAGGAAAACAGCTTTCCTAATGTCTTTTCAAATTATTGGCTAAAGAAACCAACTAAACATCCAAAACATAACTCAATAAATAATATCTCATGTAACTATAAAATGTCATAATACTGCATTTGATTGGGAAGAGACAGCCTGAGAGCAGCTGGTACACCACAATGCTGGCACCCCAAGCTAGGGCTTCCAGAGGTGAATATTCAGCTTCCTTCTCCCTACTGGTTTGCAAAGAAAAATCATTCTAAAAGAAATTTTCATACCAGGAGCTTTACATTGTTGACAAAGTACCACAACACCAATTACATCATCACCATTAGTTCAGTAAGGGATTTAATTTAAAAGACAGCAATGTGCTACCAATTTTTTTTTTTTTTTACTTTTTCTAATATACAGAGGAATTAGAGAAGCTGGAGCAGGAGAGATTGGCACTGGAAGCCACCATTAAAGAAAATGATTTTGAAGAAGGAAAAAGGGGCATCTGTGGATTATTCAAAAAAGCCAGCACATTGAATATCTCAAAACATGAAACAAAGAAGGGTAAGTTCCAAAATGACAACTTAGCCTCAACCCTTCAATAACACTTTCACCAATATGCAAACTGGACTTTAGTCCATGCCAAAAACTCCTGAGCCACAGAAAAGCCACTGGAACAGAACCTTGCTTGTGCAAACCACAGTGGCCACGACCTTGTAATGCAGCACAGTGAGATCCTCTGCTCATAGGACACACTGTCTACAACACATTTCCCTTCATTTGCTAGATAAACTTCTCAGCTCAGCTTATGTTCACTTCTACTTGTCAAAAATAGAACATGGTTATTAAAGTTTGAGGAATACAGAACAAGCTGGTTGAGGGGTTTTGGGGTTGTTTTTTTCTTTTTAAACAGAGGCCTTTTTTCTTCCTCTCTAAAGAAAATTGGAACATATCACAATATGGGGAACAACCAATCTTACTTTACTTAACATATACACACAAACTCAGTACACAGCTGAAAACCAGGTAAAAATAGCACAACTGCTCTAGATTCTATGCATAATTTCATAAAGATGCACAAGTGAAGGTGGTAAAAGTACTGACAGCATACTATCAAATAACTAATTAACATGTAACTTAAATGTGTAGGTGATGAAGTCAATATTACATTTCAGATGCAGTAAAATGATACAGACCAAATTTAAGGTCTCATTTCACAACTGCTAGGCTGTAATGATAATGACCCACCTGAAGCCATGCTTGTACACAGACGTGTATTTTGAGAATTTTCCCCTGCAGAGACTATTACATCTGGCTGTGCATGCAACTCCCACCAGGTGCCAGGAAGGTCTAGAAACTGGGAACATAAAATGCCACTATTCTTCAGCTGACAAGTTTCAGTTGAACATATCTTTATGACAATTCCACCAAGAGTGTGTAACCCTGTTTCAACTTCCCTTTCTGATTTAGTTGAGAAATTCGTAAAGTAGATAAATATTACACATTTGGCTCTCTGTGTAAAATAGATTATGTTAATAAATAGTCCCACCTCTCTGTTTTGTTTTCATGTTCATATTCCCCAGAGTTGTTCCATCTTCCAGCAGAGATGCTACAACTGTAGAGGAAAGCCAATAACTGCTTTGGAACTATCCTGTACACACTCCAGAAACATAGGAAAACCACATAAAGCATTTTCAGAACCTAGCAGATCAGAGTAAAACCTCTAAAGAAGCCTGTTTGTTACACTTAGAATACTGCTCTGACACCACCTCTTTGAAATCATTGAAAGAGAAGCAGTAATAAAGTCACAGGCCTCAAAAGGTGGAATGAGAGAAGGTACTGTTAGTACAGAGTCAAGACTGTATCTTTTAAAGCCAGCTAAGCAAACAGCAAGAATCAGAATTTATTTCCAATTAGCAGTGACCATGTCAGCATAGGGAAACAGCCATAGGTGCTTGTTTTCTAATTTCCAGCTTTACCTATGCTACCCCTGTACCCCATCAGCTCATTTCATCCACTGTGACTGTGCCTTTCAGGGAGCTCTCTATTTTACAAGACAGCTGACCTTGTAAATAATGCAAATTACACATTTACTTCTAAAATCTATCAGATGTTCCCCGGTTGCTTTTTAAGGCCTCGTTGAATTTTACATTAACTAAAAAAAGAGAGAGACAGAGAACAAATAATCAGGTAACCTTTTTCAAAATGTTATAATCTAGTCATGGTGTGTCACACAAGCTTTGGTTTCTGTGTGTATGAGAAAATTAAAAGTCCAAAGCATCTACTCTGTACCTTTTTTTTTCAGATTTAAAGGATAGAAATTATGTCAGAAACAGTTCATTATCCTGAAGCTTTCCCTCCATTTGGCTCCCTAAAGCTACTTATTGCCTCACTTATCAGACATCCTTCCACATTTTTTTCTTTCTCATTACAGAGAGCACCATTAACACCATGCAGTCAATGCATGTGGGTGAATTCAATCAGAGGCTGCTAGAAGCCAGCACTCAATTTAAAAAGAAGCAAGGAAAAGGTACTATTGACATTTGGTGGCTGTTCGATGACGGAGGTAAGGAATTCGAGTAAGAATCACAGAGAGAGAGATTTCTCTGTTACCAAATATAAAAACAGACTTGGGAAGTTGCATAAAACTGGGTTTTATTAAGCTTAGATAATCAATTTTATGTCAGGCTTAAATGTTTTAAAATTAACTTACATCCAACACTGCTGAAGTGAAAGATAGAATTGTTACGATACAATGCACTAATAATTTGATATTCCTCCAATTTTCTATGTTTTTCCAGGTCTAACAATCCTGATTCCTTACATTTTAACTATTAGGAAGAAGTGGAAGAATTGTAAATTAAGGATCTTCACTGGAGGAAAAGTCAATAGGATTGAAGAAGAAAAACTAGTGTAAATATAACTTTATTTGTCTCACTTGTTTAAAGAGTTTGAATTGATGCTGAATGTAATGCATATACAGCAGAAGGTGGGAATTTTTCAGCACAACTGGTTTGTTGTACTGTGGGCAGTGTGAAAAAAAAAGTACTTGATTGAAAGGTGTTAAGCTTATGGCATAGCCTTTAAGGCTCTGCAAATGGTGATTACCAAAGGAAACTCACATTCAGCACTTTTCCCCATTAATAGCTCATATTCCCTTCTCTGAGAAGAGCAGTTTGCACTCTGTAATGAGAATATAATTACTTTTATGGGATTTACATGAGACTGTCCAGATAACAGGAAGTGAAATTGCACATGAAGTTCTCACATGCAAATAGCATAGACAAATAGCTCGTATAATGTGATTAATTGTGGTAAAATATAAAGAAGTTAAAGAGCAAGTTAATCAACTTTAAGGCCAAGTTGATTTTAGTCAGTGTTTTTAAGAAAGTCTAGACTTCATAATCATCATTGGCCTTTGAGCAAATGAAAGGTACTAATACAAACTTATTTTTATCACCACTGCATGTAGGACTTTTCCTTCCTCAGCACTTCACACATTACAGGCACAGGCATTTCTCTACCAGTGGAAGCAGCTCAATTTGGGATGAAAGTCAGTGACTGCTTAACAAAGAGCAAAAGCACCATGTAGAGAGTTACAAACAACATCTCCAGCCAAAAGTCCAGTGGCAAACAAGTGAGAGGGGTGCAAGGACAGGAGTCAATCACCAGCTTCACTAGAATTACAACACAGTGCCTTGGAAAGACAGCTGCCACGGATGCTCCTGTAAAGCAAAAGGGAACATAAAGCAAACTTTACTCCACTGTGGTTCCATCAGATACTGTTTAAGTACCCTAAAGTTAATGTACTTCTGCAGAAGAGATTCACAAGTGTTTGTACTTGTGAAACTATCTTTATTATTGGATTAAAAAAAAATCTAGAGCTGCTCAGGGACCTTCTGGGAAGTGTTCTCTGCTCCCTGCCCAGAGTCTGCCCAGCCTTGGCTGTTCAGGACTGCAAACAGGCTCCTGAACTTCCACCCTCTAGTCAAATGATTTTGCTCAAAGTAGGAAGTTTTGACACCAAACGGGATTTGTCAAAACATGACAGATTCCACAGAGGCAGTTCTGACACCTGCATACCCTGCTTGTCCCACAAAGGCCAGAGTAAACAGCACAATCAGCACAGCTGACAAAGACCCAGTTTGTCCCCAAGAAAACCATGTGTGTCTGCATTGCTACCTAAACACCAGCACTGCTCAAAACATGACCTACCTGCCACATGCAAAAGCCTTCAAAGACACAAATCTGGGCTGGATGATTCCTCCATTCCCTAGGTAGATCTAATACAAAATCACCCAAGTGCAATTTCAGTCGTGTATTTTGAATTCAGAAGTAAAATTTAACTGGACTTTTACCAGCATGTAATTCCCCAAATATTAGAACTTTTCCACAGGAGTTGAGATTTTGCTCTTCATCATGTTCAAAACAGGGATTGCCACAAGGGATATCAAGCTTTATACAAGCAGTATGTTCTTTTTATATAAATACATTTAAAAAAAAAAAAAAAAGAGTAAACACTCAAGTCATAAACAAATATGTATTTCTACCATGGTTTGCTCCTAGGAACTCTCTGACCTTTCCAAAATCCAAAGTTTACATAACAAAGATAGAAACAAAAAAGGAGGTGGGAGAAGGAGGTGTGGGGAAGAACCACAAGATCCCAAGCATGGTTCAAAGGCAAACCTGACCTAATTAAACCTCTCTATCCTCAGCACAAACACACAAAAAACTAGAAACTATTCCTTCTGCCAACTGGGGCAGAAAAGCAAAGTATTTTCTTTTATGATCATGTGAGTAGATCAATATAAATTCATAAATGAAAAAGATGAAGAAGATTCTTTTAAGAATTGGACATCAACCTTCAGGACCAAATTTTCACCAACACATGGACTACCAGTATGGTAAAACCCCATCCAAAGCATTCTCACAGTAAAAGAGTAACAGAAGCCTTCTGTAAGGATTGGAGAATTCTGACCTACTGTATACTGAATATTCTTTCTTTGTAACTCAAGCCTTTGGGAATACCAAAAGTACTATTGTTTTCCCAAAATGTAAACACCCTGTCCTCTGTCTGCTATTAATTTCTTTTTATTTTGTGATTTTCATCAATCATCAGTTAAATGAATTATGATACAGCAATCACATTAATCCTGTAATGTAACTGGAAATTGAAACACTAAAGCATTTACAGTAATTTGTCATATAGTTAAAGATAAGATATAAAATGCAGTTGTCTAATTAATTTACAAGTGTTCTTTGATATAAGGCACTCAGAAGTACAGTGGTAAAACATTCTCTCTTTTGTTTTCAGGATGGCTTCACTCCTAAGCAAATTCAGAATAAAATTTGCTGATATTAATATAATTTGTGATATCAATATAAAGCCCAACAAAGAGAGGTAAGAAGTATTACCAAAATCCACTATTTAGCAGCCAGCCTTTATCTAGAGGTTATTTCTTTTATGTTGAAAATTACAAATAAAACAAAACAAAACAAACAAAAAAAACCCCACAAAAAACCCCCACAACACAGAAAGTAACACTGCCACTTCATTGTAATAATTTTATAAGTACTAAGAGTAGGAAAAAGGAAAGAACCTTTTAACAATCACAGCTTAAAGGGTCAAACCCATGTGTAATCTTTTTCTTTATGTTGCAAAGACTAATTAGACACCATACTTAAAAGCCACTAAATTTAACAGACATTTTAAGATGGCTTCTCATATTTATTTAGATTCCAATAGACTCCAGTCAGTCACAGTTCTCCTGTAAAGTTGCCATTGCTGTCAACTTGGCCTTCTGGATTTTACAATAAATTTATAACATTTTTCTGGTCAAACAAAAGCATACTTCCTCTGTCCCATGAAGACAGTATTATAATGCTCCCCTATCACTCAGATATAATGAAGGCTTAATAGTTTTAAAAATTAACTTATCTACAGAATTAGCTTTTTAAGCAGAAGCTAAGAAATTGGTAAAACAGTGCTCAAAAAGCTCCACCTCCAACTGTGTTTGCTAAATAAAAACAAAAATGCAAAACTTAAAGTCCTTGCTTTCTAAAACATATCTCCACAGAAATCATCTATTTGTTCTGCTTATGTAGACAAAAGTATACAGCAGGCTGTTCAGGGAATAAGTAACTCCTAAATTCAATTCACAGTATTGCCCTTAGTCTTAAAACTCCTCTGAAAATGTGCCCAGCTTGCTATACTCTCTTCCATCCCATCCCTTACTCCAACCAAAGCCTTTCCTCTGGGTTCAAGTGCAATCATTCCCAGGTTAGGCTCTTAATCATTCTGTGTCCCATTTCCACACACACACAGAACTTTGCAAAAACAGTATAGGATTCACCAGGGTTTCTATGAACCATTGGAGATTTTGACTGAAGAAATGCAACTAAAGAATATAAAGATTTTATAACTAGATACCTAAAGTCCCCTTTTAGTGCCCTCTTGATCTCTCAAGTAATATTTTTGAGTCATATGTGCAATACATATCTTGTTTTTCCTCCACAATGCAGTGATTTTACATAAATAAAAACTATCAAAAAGAATTAATATCTGTCATTAACATAGAAAACCCTTGCATTTGCTACATCAGCACTATTTGAACTGAACAACTGAGTTATATACCAGACACTTGCCAGACAGACCACTGTATCACTCAGCTGGCACCTCATCTATTTCATTATTAATAAGAGGATTATCTTCATTTTACATACTGAAACAGACCTATGGATGTTGATAAACTCTGACAACTTTGCAACAGCAACACTAAATTCTGCAAATCACAGCCTTTAACCCATGTCTTGGCTTCCTGGCCATACAGCCAAGTCCAGCCTGTGCCCAGTCTCCCACTTCATTTCACAGCAAGGCCTGTCAGCACAAGCGCTCAGAGAAATACACTCACATCCATACAAAAGAAATCCCCTGGGGTCTCTCTGGAATACTAGAAATTTTCAACAATGGGCAAGCAAGGAAGTACAGGACAATATGGTTCTCCAGCTGAAAACATTCAAAAGTTCAAGAAACAACTTGAAATTTAGAGAGAAAATCTGAACACAATTCTGAGTCCACATATCGCAAAAAAACCTACAATGTTTCCTTCAGCCCCTTTTCACAGGCAATTTGTATCACCTGTTTATCCATTACACTAAAACCATCAGTAAAACCGTATCAGTGAGGTGATTGGTCCAGCTAGTGCTGAAACAATAATAAAAAGTTCAGTATTCATGAGGAGACCCATCTTCATTGTTAATATTAGTAACCAATATACTGCAGTTTGGAGTTATTGCAAAACTCATTTCAGTATTTTTGCTAGAACCAGGACAATGCAGAAAATTCTCTAATAAATGCAGTGTTTAATTATCCTCAAATAACCTTTTAATCATCCTCAAATAACCCAAACATACAGAAGTGGCACAGATATAACTGGGAGCACAGTGTAGCAAAGAATAGTTAAAGATTTTGCATGTTTTTCAGTTATAATTATTATCAGTGAGGCCTGTCATACACAGTGACTGTGAAATAAGTTAGTGAGTTCATACCCTGCAGCAAGGCCTCCTTTGTAATTCCTGTTTCAGCTGGAAATTCTTTGAAGAGATGATTGAACCATATCGCCTCCATGAAAGCTGCAAAGATGTAACAACTGCTGAGAAATTAAAGCGAGAAACTCCATGGAAAATTACAGATGCAGAGCTGGAAGCATTCAAGGAGAAGGTAAAGCTTCACCTACCTTTTTACATATGTACCTTTTCTTACCCTCCAGATGTTTGAGGTGATTAGTCAGAAAAAGTGAAATACCAGATATGGCATTAGAAAAATGACATGTACAAACCTGTATTTGATATTTACAGATTGGATTTATATTGTAAACACTGCAGAAGTGTGTTTTGATTGCATTATTGAGCTCTCAGACCTTGGCATGTTTACACAGTATTTTCCAGGTTGATGAGAAGCTCTGCCCACATCAAAGCCAGCCAGATGAAAACCACCTCTGAACCAGAAGCCACACAGTTACTGCACTGAGCCTGAGCTAATTAGGTCTGCTGAGGTTTATTAAATGGCTCCACTGTTTTGGACCTTGAATCTCTTAAGGGGTGTAGTTCCAAACATTCACCACTTTGGGCAATTTAGAACTGAATCCAGACACTTCAACTAAGGCTAGAAATTTCTCTAAAGGCAGGGTTGAGCATGAATTCTTACCTCAATGGCAGAGTGAAGACTAAACCAGTCTACCACACAGAAGCTCTCCTGCAGTTCCGAGGAACTTCAAGGCTGATGCTGGCTGATCCACTGGGTGAATTACAGCCCAGTCAGGTCTTTAAATTTGTTGAAAAAATACCTTTTTACCAATGAACCAGCCTTCATCAGGCCAGTGATAAAAGGATGCAAACTCTTTCACCCTTAAGAGACAAGTTCTCCTATAACTCACAGAGAATTAATATAGCAATTTTATGGTTCCAGTGGAATTAACCTGAGTACATTGGGAGTTTAGTTATCTCCACTTTAGGGTGCTGGTAACTTCCTCAGCAGAGCAAGGATCGTGACTGAACTCAGAGCTGCCACAAGTCACAGCCTGACATATCAACATAAGCAGAAATCAATGATGATTTAAGATAACACACTATAAAACTGACTGCAGCAGCTGGGAAGCAGACTGACTGCTCACTGCATTACCCTCTTCATGCAGCTGATAACCAGCATAAGGTTATAGTAGTCAGCTATGGGCAGAAAACCTTAGAATGATTCTCACCTTAAATTATCAAAAATGAGAGTCAGAGCCCTTAAAACACCTCAGTATAAAAGACAACAGGAATATAATCACAGACACTTGTGTGCAGAACCAGTGAGAATACGATAGAAAAAACAACCACATGATTAAGCTTGGTCTTGTCTGGGTCACTAATTAAGGAACCAGAAAAATTCCTCAAAAGTTTAAAAGAGTCAGCAATATAAAAATGCCAAATTATTCTGTAAAACAAGAACAGCAACAAAAAGTTTAGCTTACATATCTGGAAAGACATGCCCCTTTATCTTCAGAAGTAGGGCAGTTCTGGGAATTTTACAGAGGACATTAGAACACATTTACAATTCAACAGAGAAAAACCTGGCAGCAGAGATAAAGGGTGATGTTATAGGATGATTCTCATGAGGTAACACCTGGCTAAATTATGAGGCTTCTTACCTATATAACATGTACAAGAACACTGAAATTTCTGTAGAGAAGGAAAATTTAAGGTCTGAATGGAGAAAAACCTGCTTTTTACTTTCTCCAGAGAAGGAGAAAATAATTTACAAAATCAGTTAAGATACATCTGTGTTACACAAACCTTCCCTGGTCTCTTGTTCCCTGTGACTTGTGGTTAAGTTAAAAAAATTTTGAGGGCTTGAGCTCGACCATAAAGTAAGTTCAGTACAAAAATAATCCCTATCCCCAGGAAACCTTACACAAGCATTAGAAGTGGCCCTAATGTAACTACACTATTTAAAAAGTGTGGCTTGGCCTCATATTTTGCCATTGCTGAGACTCTGAACCCCAGAGCAGACCTGGCTTCCAGTGCTGCCAAAGCAACAGCAGAAAGTCTTGCAGGCAAGGGGGAGTGTAAAGTCTGTAAGACACCAGAACTGAGGATCACTGACCTGATTTTTTTCTTTTCCGTGTCGTGTTTTAATCAGAGTTACCGCCAAGTCCGTCTGAATGAACTCTTACAAGAGCATTCGAGAGCAGCCAACCTCATTGTCCTGTGAGTTGCAAGAGTTTTGATTCTAAGAATGATGTGTAATGGGATTCTGAACTCGAGCTACAGAAACCCTTGTGTTAATTCACTGAGCACAAAAGTTATCTTTTAAGTGCCTTCTGGAGGACTTGCATCTGGAATGATGGTTCTCTGGGACTGCACTGAATATGAATCTTTCCTGGTGATGAAGCAATTGTATAAAAGAAAAAAGGCCACCAATAAAATTACCCCAAAAAGGCCCCTTCCAGAATAAATTTTTATTTACAGACACATTTTTTTTTTACACAGCTTCAATAAATTAGTTTGCACTTGTGATGCACATATAAACCTCTACAGTTCTATTAATTCAGTCTCAAAAAAGGGGTGGTCATGTAATGCTTACCATAAATTGACCCATATTTTAGAACTCTATCTCACAGTAACTGCAGATCAGAAAATAGGTTGATGGACTGCAAAACTGTGCATCTGCTGCATTTTATCCTTTTTAAAAAATCATACTATGTGCGAGTTCTACGACTCCAAAAATATTCTTTATCAGTTTAAGGCTACAATCACAAGCAGTTCATGTCCAGTACAATTAGGTGAGCAAGGGCTTGCAAATTAAGGCCTTATGATATTAAAACAATCTTGTAGTCTAATTATATCAGTTGTGTATGAACAGTAATGTTTTCTGCTTAGTATTTAATGAGAAGCCTGGGCTACTGCCTTCATAATAATAATTTTATTTTTCTCTCTGCCCGAACAGGAGCCTCCCTGTGGCAAGAAAAGGAGCAGTGTCTGATTACCTGTATATGGCTTGGCTAGAAATTCTCTCCAAGAACCTTCCTCCAATCTTAATGGTCAGAGGCAACCACAAAAATGTACTGACTTTCTATTCTTAAAAAAACACCAGTGGCTGGAATATGCCTTGCTTGATTCCAACAACTACATTTTTAATGGCAATGGTTCATCAAAGACACACTCATTTAATACAAATCTAAAACTCTAATATATAACCAAATTTTTTTTCAAAAATCCAAAGCAACTCAGCAAAGAATTAGACAAAAAATGTAGACAAAAAAATGTCCCTGTTGGTGTTACACTCCAGTACAGGCAAAAGAAGGAAAATCTACTTACATGTCATATGAGATAGCAAATATTTTGAACACACAAAGGAGAAGTTCTTCTGATTTTATAACGTATTGAAAAAGTTTGTGATATTTATCCTAGAAAGCAAAAATTAACTGTGATAATACAGAAAGCATTAAATCTCTAAATAATTATTTCAAACTGCACTATCATAGTTGCTAATGAGCACACAGTAGGATTAAAATGAAATGCACCAACTTGTCAGACAAAAACCTGAATGGCATCCATCAGGTTAAGTCATGAACTGATAGAATGCAAGTAGAATACATGCAATGCTTTTTGATTGTAATATTGCCAAATTAAGACCTGTGCCTACAGCAGATGCTTTTACCTAAAATGTTCTGCTAATTTAAATTAATTCAAACACTTCTAATTTAGTGGCAAACAAAAAAAAATAGATATATAAAATTATGGACTCTATTACAAGACCTGATAATGCATTGTCAAGCTCTGACATGCAATGGAATGTGTGATTGAAATAATTTAATGTGGTAAGTAAATTTCACAAAAAAAATTTGTAAAACACTAAATATTCTGACAATTTTTGCTATAAATGTTAGGGCTAATACAATCTGACATTATACATTTGGATAATATGTGATTTATGTGATTATAAAACAACAAAAACTCATTAGCTGAGTGGAATGCCTTATTTTTGATTTATATAAAAGATTTCTCTCCTTTTTTGACTTTCTAAATAATATTAATTATACACTCACTTAAAATAAAGGCAATTCATTTAGTTGTGTAATTTTTCTATTTTTTACTCTGCAATGTTATGGTACTTTATAATTTCAGCTGTCAAGAAAAGCAGCTTCTCTTTTTAATGGGTAAAGCTATATCCTATGTGTAAGCACTATTTAAATTAAAGACCATCAAGGAACATGGCTAATTTATTTTCTGTAGTCTTGCAACTCCTTTGCAGAGATCAACCAATGTCTAAGCCTCGTGAAAGCCAGGGAACCCTGAATTTCACTAAATGTATATTTTAAAGCAGCCCTCAGCTTCCATCTCACTTGAATTATTAGAATTTAACTTGTAGTGCGTTTAGCACTCCATCTCCAAAAATGACAAATATTTAATATTCATATTTTTTTCTGAGTTCAACAGCAGCAATTCAGCAGAACATGGTAATGAAGCCCAGTAATCCATGCTTTATTTTCTCCATCTATTAAAGGCAGGATATTAAATATTGATATTTTCTCATAATGTTCTTCCTTTGCTTCTTACACATTTACAATCAGGCTGAAGGATCATTTTACAATCTAACTGCATTGCACAGAAGTTTCCTCCAGCAGACTTCCTGCATAACTCTGAGCAAACCAAAGCTCACATTCTGCACCTGCAAAACAAGATTATTCTCATCCTTCACAGTGATGTCAGCAGTGATACTGGAGCTCCCTACCTGCTGCCAGGTCCTTGACGCTTCTTGTAGAATTTTAATGGTCACCATGCTCTCCACCTCCCTCAAACCATCTGATCTCAGATACAATCTGAATGGCACCTAAAAGCCAAGCTTTTAGGGAGGCTCCACTTAGGCTTTGTGTGTTTCTTATCACAAGGACCTGGAGGAATTACACATATCTATTAAGCCCTTTAATTATGTACATGGCTGAGGATTGTTTCCTAAATACTGTATCCCTAAATAGGGAAGATTGACCCAAACTCTTCTGGGGAACCTAAGCAGATCCAAAAAGAGAATGAGCACAAAATGAACCAGCAATGGCACTTTCAATACTATTCATACTTCTCTCTCACAAACACACTGCTGTGGGCATTGCAAAAATAAGTCTCAAGAGATACCTTTCTAAAGAAATAGTCATTAAAAACTAAGTACTAACATACACACTTCTATAAAATTTCTTGCTTGCACTACAGTGATTAATTAGAAGATGTACCCACACAACAGTGTAATGGGATAAGCTCAGGACGCAACAGCACATTACTACTTGAAAGTGTTATTTCCACAAATTCAAAAGTAGTTTAAACAAAGTATTTTCCTAGCAGTTTCTACTTCCTGTTCCTCACCATGATTTCTGAAGGTGTGTGGACCAATTTGGGAGAGTATACTAATTATGGACTATCTTAAACCGCAACTTAGGTTGCAAAATTTTGTTAGTCCACCTACCTCATTTCCGACTCTGTAAGAGACACTTCTTTATCTAAGTTACGCATAAAACAAGTGCTGAATTTTAATCATCAAGTTAGTAACTAAACTCTAATTACATGTTTACATCTCTAGGAAAAAAATACAGCTCTAATGCAGTCTAGCACATTTTTAGCTTTTATCACACTACCAATTCCACCAGTTTAAATAATTTAGGCTGGATTTGGTCAGCCACTACAAAAGCAAGCATAAATAAAGTGACCAGGAACATTTAAGTGTGAAAATACCATTGCTATGAAGTAAGGACAAAAAAATATTTTGATTTTTTTCAAAAGCCTAGGCATCCTGCACAGCTAAGCTTGTGCCTAAGGGCTTGTTAAAATGATCCACCATGGTTCCTCTCATCTTACCTTTCCCTCCTAAGGTTAGTGGAGCTCCAACAGGTATCACAGAAGGCATTTCATCATAGCTCAGAGATTACATTTTCCTTAAATCTTTTTACAAACACTGGCAAGTTGCCCATCTTGATCACATACCCCTAAAGCACAGTCCAGATTATGCTGTCCAGAACAGCATTCTTCCAATGTGCCTTTCACTAGATTTTTTAGTCTCCAGCAGAGATTCTTTTTGAGGGGATTATTTCTTTATTTTGTTTTTAAATCAGCTACCCAACAGTGCAAGTAGAAAAGCTACCTAACCAAAAAGGCACTCCATTGTGAGGATAAACTGCAACTACATTGCAGTTGCAAAGTTGTACTGCAACTACAAAAAGCATGTTATCCTACTTCACGCTCAAAGGTGTTTCCACTCAATCTTTATCATCACAAAGTACGAAGCTCCAGCCACCAGCATAGGAAATTTCATCAGTCTTAAACCTCTGCAATTTTCCTTATATCTCTGAAAAGTTCTACCAAAAGCTTTACTGACTAAGCAATAGTAATCCTCATGAAACCTAAACATTTCTCACTTTTTCTCTAATTCTATGTGAGATTTCACGATCTCTTTGGCAAAAGCAGCTTCAGCAACTTATCAGTAATGTACAAGCAAGAGACATCAGCAGATACCAGGAATCAGCACTGCACTTGTATGTTTGGGGCAAACAGCTACGAGCAGTCTTGGCTAGTACTGACTCATTTAACTTCCCTTAGCTGTTTGCCACCTCCCCTCAGGCAGAGGTCCCTGACCTATCAGCAAAGCTGGAGGAACACAGTGTGAGTAATTCTCAGTATTTTCACCTTGAATTTCAGGGGTCTCCCTCAAACCTCTTCCTCTGGTGGTTTGGCTGTCATTGGACTTTAATTAAGTGTGGATCACTCCAAGATCCTGCTCTCTCCTCCTTGTTACCTCTCCAACTCTTGGCAGCAGAGCAAAAACCTTCAATACATCTCTTTGCTAAATGAGGGACTCATCCCTCAAGTCACAGATAGGAAGGTCAAGGTTTTGCGAGGTTGTGCTTCAGCAGAGGTCAGGCCAGTGTTTAAACATCTGATCATGCTGCTGCCTGGGGCACAGCCCCTTGGCAGCTGTGTAGGCCACCGAGACCATGTGGCCAGCACTGCTCAGGGAACACCTCACACTGGCCTTGGCTCTGCAAGGAAAAATGGAAACAAACACAGCCCACATTCTCCACAAACAAGTGCAATAACCCACAGTCAAGCTATTGCTGGAATTTCATCAGAGGAAATTAAGTTTCAAACAAAAATCAAACACACTAAGGTTGCCTGGAACAGAGTAAAAAGCAATGGCAAAATTCCACAACCCCCACACTGTACTGCAAACATGCAATCAAAAATAGTTTCATTATAAACAGACAACATCAGAACAGCCTTTTTTAACTACCAACCTTAATCATTGTGAAAGAGACAGCTGTGCTAAGTAAGAACAGGATGAGAAGTTACTCTTTTAAAGCCATGGTTTTCTTCTAATAAAAATCCTCATTTTAACACTAAAACTTCAGTGGGGAGAATTTTGTGGCTATTACCCCTCAAAGAGGCTCTGTTTCTTTCTGTGTACAACAAAGGAGCCTCCACTGCTGCTCTCAGCCCAGGCAAAAAGGCAGATAATTTCTGTTTATCTCAGTATTGTTTTGCAAAGTTAGGAGGAAATGCGCGATGGAGAGCAGCCCTAATCAGCGATCAGGAATGCAGGAAGGTTTAGTGACTACAGAGCAAGCAACACATTCCCAGAACCAAGGTAAACTTGGGTTTAGACTTTCAGCATAAGGATGGGAGGGGCAGGGGGTTTCCCCTTGTAAAGATCTGGAAAAAAGTAAGTGTCACTCAGTTGAGTCTTTTCTCCTTAATAAGAATAATTTTGGATGAGTCCTCCTCTCTATCATTAATGGGCTTAAAGGCTACCTCAAGCACAGTTTAGAACCCAGCCTGTCTCACCAAGCCTGGTCATTCATAAAATCGGTCCTTTTCTACTATAATTCAGGATGCAGTAATTAACTCTATAAAGTCCTGCTTATATAAAGAAATATTTTAAATTAGATATTAGTTTGATGTAACTTCAATTCCTATAAACTTCGATTTTTGGATAGCTTACATCAGAAGCCATAAAATATTTTAAGTAGCTTTTTCATGTGGGTCCGTGTTACACACATATTCTCTTTCAAACAGTTACTATTTAGACTGAAAACACTGTACAGGAATAAAAGAAAATCCAAATTGGGATATTCTTAAAAATACCTTTCACAACTGAACTGCAATGTGTAGCAAAGGTTTCACTGCCATCTGGCTGCATTTAGAAAATGTAACACAGCAAGGAGACAATCACATACACTTAAAAGTTGAAAACAAAAATCACAAAGACTAGTTGTTTGACAAAACCTAGACCAGCAAAAAGAATCCAAAAGTCTGAAGCAATTTTGCATAGTCAAATACCTCCATTAGCCTCACCAGGGACAGTTTTGAAGCTATGAATCCAATGGACAGTCTTTTCAGTCCAGAGCAGAGCCATGGGGAAAATTCAGGAAATTCCCTATTCCTACGGATATAGATACGTTCTGTAGAATATATCTATATATCCTACATATAGATAAATATGTAGATAGAAAAACTTATCTAGGAAAAATAGGGGGGAAATTACATCATAAATGGAGTGGCAAGAGGGCGGAGTATTAAAAACAATGAAATAAGAAGTCTTCTGCTCCAAGACAAGAGAACAGGGCAGGCCGAGCATTGATCCACCGCATTGTCAAGAACTGTTCTCCTTTCATATGGCAAATGCTTCTGTCACGGCCTGGCCATTTCTGAAGGAGTCCCTTTCAGCCTCTACTCTGTGCAACGTGCTCTAAGATCTACTTTAACAGCAGGATTAGACCGGGTGCTCTCCAGAGGTCCCTCTCAGCCCAAGCTCCCCGTGACAGTGGGAGGCCAGCGGCTGCTCGCAGGGCGCGGGGCAGCTCGCTGGGCTCGGGGCAGCTCGCTGGGCTCAGCCGCCCGCCTGTGCCACGCGGGAACGAGGACCGGGCCTGCGGCTCCTCTGAGGCGCCGTGACCGCCCGCGCCCCCGCGCCGGCCCCGGCCCCGCCCGCCCGTGCAGCCGCAATCGCGTCCCCGGCAACGCCGCGCGGCCCGCGGGTCCGCCCGCCAGCCCGCGGCAGCGCTGCCGCCGCGTCCCGAGGAGCGCCGCAGGCCGGGCTGCTGCCCGAAGGGCTGCCCCGGCAGGTACAACCCGGCCGGGGGTAGAAAGTGGCACCGGCGCCTCCGCCCGCGCTCCATGAGCCGTGCGGACCGCGGCGGGAAGCGCCGGGCGAGCGGTCCAAGGCGCGCCTCCCACACGGCGGCGGCGGCACTATGCTGGCCCGGTGCCTCCGGTGGCTCCGGCACCCCTGCGGGCGCTGTAAGAAGGGGTGGGGGAGTTGGGGAGCACACACTGCCGAGCCCGCAGCCCTCAGAAGCCTTGGGGGGAATAAACGCTCCCCAGCGGCCCCACGAGCCCGCTCTGCACGCGTCGGGGCCGTTCGGCTGCAACGCAGCGGCTGCGGTTTGGGGTGATGGGCGAGCCCCGCCTCACACCCGGGGCGGGACCCTCAGTGCGGGCGTGGGGTGCTCCGGAGGAGCTGGGCGACGCCATTCTCACCGAGGGGGGAATGGGGTTGCGCCGCGCACGAAGAGGCCGCGGCCGGGCCGGTTTCCTCCCCTGTTTCCGCCCCCGTGGGCCGCGCCGGGTTTTGACGGGTGTTTGGCGGGCCGGCTGCCGTCCCTTACAGCGTCTTTTCCTGTCCCTCAGCCATGCCCGCCTCTGAGGCCGTTTCGCAGCCGTCCCCCAGCAAGAGGCAAAAGGGCTCGGGGCCTGGGGAGGCCTCCGCGCGGCTCCGCTTCACCAAGCTGTCGGAGAATGCCTTCGCTCCTTCCAGGGGCTCCGCGCGGTCTGCGGGCTATGACCTATACAGGTGAGGAGCCCGCGCTTTTTGCGCCCCGCCCCGCGGGCCCTGGGGGCGCGGTTCCTGCGCCTCAGAGGGCTCGTGTGGCCTCTTGCCGAGCTGAGACCCCGGACAGTCTTGCTGGCCATGCAGGACAGGAGGCCAGAGCTGACCGAGTTGTAGCTCCCTTGCTTCTCCATCCCTGACTATTTTCGGGTATCTGTGGTCCAGCCATGTCACAGCACTGATCTCATCAGGCATAGGTGCAGACATTGGCTAAAAGTCAGGCTTGACAGAGCATCCAGAATTGCTGCTGGTGCTCACATTGGCCGGGTTGTGCTCCTATTGAAAAGAAAAAATGGTAGTGCACGTGGGCCCTCCTTGGTAGCTCTTGTGCTTTTCTCTTGGCTCCGGAGTTGCTGCCCGCCAAATGGCGTTGGAGCAGTTTGATAGTGCTGCTAGCCGGAAACCAGCTGGGTGGACAGACTTAGGTTTTGGTTTGTTTGAATTAACAATGGCCCTTATTCAATGGTTTTCACTATGTTTATTCTGTGCACAGAATACCTGTAGCTGGACGTGTGGTTGCTTGCTTAGTGCTTCTGTGATCAAGACACTAGTTTTGAAAGAGTGAACTTTGCTGCTACTACTTCTCACTTACCTTTTGTAGTATTATGTAGAATAACCAGCCTTTTTCTTCCTTCATCTCTCTGACTTCTTTCCTGAAGATTTACTACACCACACTTTACCCCTTTTTCTTTTTATCCCTTTCAGCTCACCAGGTTTGTTTTTGTTCTTGTTCCAGTGTTGCACGATAGACCTGGAAAAAGTCTTTTATAGAAAACCTTTCAGTGCTTCCCAGTATTTAAAAAACAGTTCTTCATCAAGGTCAAGATATGACCTTGTATTGTCACCATTGCTTTTCATAAGGCCTCCAGTTGGGTATCCTCAGCAAGTTCTTAAAATCGCTGTAGTTCAGAGTTCCCAGAAGAATCATGTGAATCGTGAACTTGTCAGACTGCTCAGAAAAAAACCCAAGTGTTGCCTAAAAGTTAATACATTATTAATTTTGATTACAACTAGTTCATCTGCTGTAGAAAGCTTAATCAGACTGTATTATCCATAAAGTTTCTGCTTTTGCATAAAAAAAAATGTTCACCTAATGGTTAAAGTTAAACTGGTATTTTTTTGTCTATCTTATCAATTTAAAAAGTGTTTCAAACTGGCAATTGGCAGGAGTTTGATGTTCAAATGACACTTCTGGAATCTTAACCTAGCACCATCAGAATGGCAGCATCTTGTGTTTTAGGATCTGCATTAAATTTTTCAAATCTGTAAGTATTTGTTGTTTAAATTTCATGGTATAAATTACCAGGCAGATTAATTCTGGGTAATTTTGTACCTTAAATTTTCTTTCTTTAATGTAGTGCCTATGACTGCGTGATACCACCCATGGAAAAGGCTGTGGTAAAAACAGACATTCAAATAGCACTTCCTTCTGGATGCTATGGGCGAGTAGGTAAGTACACAGCTGTCAAAAAGCTGCAGAAGAACCGGTTTGACACCACTCTACAACAGGTTTGACACCATCTTCACATTTAGATTCCACCTCAGGCTTTCAGAATTAGTCTACACAATGTGACTGTGTGATTTACTAAACCTTGTAGTAGAGATTTTCCTGTTACCTGTTGTCAGATACATTTGAGGTTTGGTATATGTCAAGTGACACAAGGATGATCAGCGAGAGTGCCTGTACTCTACATACAACTTTATCGGCTCCACAGTAGTTCGTTATTTCTCTGCAGTTTCAGAATTCAAATCACAAAGACTAATAGGTAATGGACATACAGAAAATGCATCCCTGGATGTTTTAAAATTAACCCCAGAGTACCAGTGTAGTAGAACTTGATTACATATTGTGACAGAATAGTTGAGAGAACCTGTACAAGATATTCTGTTTATTTTGTGCATTCTTTATCTGAATTATGTATAAATTCTTAAAGTAAAAAAAGCAATAGCCACTTCGGTGGAAGAATATGATCAGAATTAGCCATGTCCTTTAATGTAAAAGAACACATTCATTTCCCTTACCCCAAAGAAAATTTTGAAGATCATATCATTTTTAGCTCCTCATCACAGTAGGCTAAGGTAAGTAAAAACCCAAATCCCCACACATAATTTATCTGTCTGTAATACTGCCTAGGAAATTGCTTGCCAAATACTGTTTTCCTTCCTAACTTAATTGACTTAATATTCTTCTGAGATGATGCTGAAAGTAAACCAAGATTAGACACTTTGCCGGCTCCAGTTGCCTTCCTTGGACAAACCTACTCTGCAATTGCAAGTCAAATAAAGATACATTTCATCACTTAAAGATTGTAATTCTATTGTAGCCTGTTGCAGCTGTTATTCTGTTTCATATATATGTAAACTCTTACAGTAATTCCTGTAACATCTTTATTTTAAAAAGACTGGAAACAATTGTCATTGCCCAGACTGTGCAAACACACTGTATAACCTATAAATACTGTCTTTTTAAAGAAATAAATTGTAATACTGAAAAAAGAATTCTTTTATAGCACCACGTTCTGGTTTAGCTGCAAAGCACTTCATAGATGTTGGAGGTAAGCTTTTTGTTCTTTTTATTAAGACTTGGTAAATACTGATCACGGAAGTGTCTTGGTTTCACATTGTAATGTGCAAATAAATGATGGTTTCTTGAGTAGTCTGGCAAAAGGAGATACCTGGGTAATACCTGAGAGAGACAGGTCATGATAATTATGTTAAAACTTGCTTAATTATAAAAAGGATTACTGATTTTTAAAATAACTGTATCATCCTTCTGTAGGCAGTGCCTGCTACAGAAGTTATTTTTTGGCTTAGGCATTAAAGATGACTTATATGCTGGTTTCTCCATTTTTAAAACCAGCAAGTTAACTTGAGAATTGCATGTTTTTCTAAATTTTCAAAACTCAGGGGATACTCCCACTCTTACTAGCACCTTAATTAGGAAGCTGTTCAGAAATGCCATCGGATTAACCCAAAACATTACATAAGAGAGCTGTGTAAATACCTTTTCCACACTGGAACTACTGCAGAGATTGCATGGTAGCTATAGATCATATGCTACAATGATTTTTTTAAAAGCTGAAGGAACTACTTTAAAAAAGGTTTTTTATTCTTAAATGTGCATTTTGTGGTTCAACATTAAAACTTCAAGGTACACTCTTGAGTTTCCTCTGGTGTTAGTAATCTCTAATGGTAGTACTTTGTATAAAATGGGGAATGGTTTTGAATTGCATTTAATTTTAGTATTTGAATTATTTCTGCAAGTAAAATTCAAAATACTTACTTTGGAACACAGGGAGACCCAAACTCATGTTTTCTACTGGAAATACATTTCCTCTGAGACAAAAACTCTGAAGAAGCAGAATATAATTATTTTAATGTGCACTGGTAGATAATCTTCTGAACTATGTAGTTAACACAGTCATACAAAATCCAAGAATAAGCTAGTTTCATAGTCTTGGTACTTGAATATAGCTGTATGACAATCATTTCCTTGCAGCTCAGGTTCTGTTACTTTGCCAGAGGTACAGGATTTGGATCTGTGCAAATCCACAGCTCTCAAATGCTTGCCACTGAAAGAGCTGAAGTTAGCAGAACAAATGGAGCCTGAATTTGGTCCAGCTGTCTTGATTTCAGATAGGGTATTACTACTAAAATCAGTAGTACAGTGGTAAAGCACTTCTTGACATGTGATGGTGTTTTTCAGTTCCTTTTGCAAGACTGATTAGCATTTTTAGATGTCTCAGTATTTGCATATATACTTGTGCATCAGAAGTGTAAGGGATGTCATTATGAGATACTGTAATCATTTATTAATCTAAACCTTATCTAATGTGGTTATCTCATACACTGACATTTATTAACTGGGTATGTCTTGAAATTCTTTCTCATGACAGCTGGTGTTATTGATGAGGATTACAGGGGAAATGTTGGTGTGGTGCTGTTCAACTTTGGCAAGGAGACATTTGAAGGTAAGTGTTAAGCCTAGCAGAGCCTATTTTCAGCCATCTGACTGGGAATGAGAAATTAATTTTTTCTTTAAAAGTTTATGCTGAGGTAGAACTAGCTGGGAATATTTTTCTTCTCTCAGTTAACAAAAACATAGATACTTAATAATGTCCTGTCAAGGGAACATGAAAAGATTCTACTCATAGCAAATTAAGCAGCATGCAAAAAAACTGCCCACAAAATCAAACCAAAACATCCCTACTTAGCTAAGCTTTAGATTCACCAGCTGTACTGAAATGCAACTTAGTTTTAAGTTACTACCTTTCTCTGAAAAAAACATTAGCTGTGCAGTATTTGAGAAAAAACTTCTCCAGAATCCTGGGAAACATGAGTAACAAAGACAGGATTTTCCCTTTATTATGCTGTCTTTCTGCAAAAACTCAGTTTTAAGTTTCAGTGCTCAGTTACAAGATATATGCTTTTGTGGTCTCTTTTGCATCTTCACATCACAATCTGCTTATGGAAGTTCTGTGAGACAGATTGGTTACTAGTGAGAAATTCTTCTCCTTTTATCAGTTTGCCTTTTTCCTGGGTCTAGTTTAGAAAAGGAACTGCATTACCCATACAGCTGTCTCTCCATCTCTGCAGTACTTATGCATAATGAACTTAAAATGTCAGAGTATGGCAGCAGGAATGAATGGAAAGGCCTTGAGCTGGTACAGCTGCTGACATTCACCTTAGAAGAATCAAACAGAAGTTTATCTTAACCTGTGTTTTTCTGGGTCTGTTAACATCTGTTTTGCTAAGTTTTAAATAAGTGTTTTCACTGTTACTTTATTCTAATATTCTTGAAAAGAGATTGTCTAAAGTCTGTATTCATTGTTCACTTTTTTGAAGGAACTAACAACATTTTATTTTCTCTGCAGTTAAAAAAGGGGATAGAATTGCCCAGCTCATCTGTGAACGCATTTATTATCCTGAGCTAGAGGAAGTTGAAGTATGTTGCCAAAAGAAAATACTTGGTTTTTTTTTTTCAATGATTAGTAGTTTAAGATACTTCTATGTAAATGGAGTTTATTATATAGATAAAAACTTGGCTAAAATTACTTTCAGTGGTAAAACTGCATAGCAGCAGTGCTACCTGAATGAGAGTCTTGATTCTTTTAACATACTTGCTTGGATTTTTTTTCTTTTTTGATAAGTTTTCAGAGTTTTTGAGAAACAGTTCAGTATATACTAGAAATGGTTGTCTCACAAGCATTTGTTTAAGCTTGTACAAGAGATATTCTAAAGTGTCTAATATGTTTTTTTGTTTCTTAGTTATAGCTCTTGTTACAAGTAAATGATAGACAGTATCCCTTATATAAAAACAGAAGGCAAGTCGTGGCACTAAATCAGCTTATCGTAATTGATGTCTTTCAGGCCTTGGATGATACGGAACGTGGCGAAGGTGGCTTTGGCTCTACTGGAAAGAACTGATAATTACTTGAATACGCTTTCTGGGGGGTTTTTTGTTATACTATTTCTAAACTTTCATCTGAATTAGAAGTAGGATTTTTGGAGTACATTAAAATATTTCAAGTTTTATTGAGACTTCTCCGTATATGCCCTTCAGTGAATTTGTCTGCATAATGAGGAAATGTGCATGACTGGCTTGGCTTACTAGTTGATGTATTATTTTTCCTTTCCAGATGATTGGTCCTCAGCAATAAGAACGCATTGTTTATGTGGCAATTATACTGTAATAAATGAAAAAATAACTTAATGATTTGTTATATTTTACTCACCTAAACTACAACAGCCAATTGTTCCCTTGTTTTTGTTAGAGTTCTGAAAGCTATCTTCCACATGGCTCAGGATTTCATACTGAGAGCCTATTTCATACAGCATCAGTGACAGTATCCATCAGACCTTCCCACTCTGACCCCTAAATCAGAATAAGACAAAGATACTTAACATTGCATCCTCTACAACCTGTCCAAATATTTGTGTTTCTGTTCAAAGCTAAAGTTCTGACTTTGATCCTTAGCTGATCTTCAAGTGGCCAATTTTTCAGCTCTTTTAATATAAAAGAAAAAGCAATACAGTGTTTGAGTTAAATAACACAACTCATTTTTTATTTCCACTGCAATATTTATGATAATCTCTATGTCCTTAGAAAGGCAGAGGATCACAACCTGATGAGGGTTTTGAAGGAACATGGGATTCCTACGCAATTCCTACCACTCAAACTCTCCACTTTTGGACAAAACCCTTAAATATTATGGCAGTAATACCACTGCTACCATTGATCTTTAGTTCTTTCTTTCCCACAGAGTGTTAATCTGGTGTTTAGTAGTTGAGAATTTAGGCACAGCTTCCTCAGCTCAGCTACTGTTATGTTACTCTCTGGCATGTTAGGAATTTTTTTATCTGTTTAATGTTTTCTAGTTCAGCCACTAGATGGCACTTAAAGTTTGCTTTCTTTTCCACTTCTTTTTCAGAGGTATTTTTGAAAGATCTGTTCATCTATAATTAAGAGTTGATGACTCCCACTGGGACTATGTTGGTGGAAAGCAAGATGCAGCAATATTTGAGTGAAAGCAGGCAAAAGTATAACCATTAAAGGAGGAACAATGACTATAATTTAAATAAGATTTGGGTGGTTGCAGTGTTTGCATAATCCCTTCTGGCATGCAAGAGCAGTAGAGAAGCCTGTGGCTTTTCTCTCCTGCTGCGTTTCAACAAAAATGGAAAATTGTAATGAACAGCAACATTTTTCCTATCTTTCGTATTCACTGTGTTCTTACTCTTTCTTCCTCCATTCCTTTAAGTGGAATGCTGGACTTAAGGATTACATGGTAATGAAAGTAATGTATTGCCTGGTAAACTGCATTGGACTTTCCAAATCAGATGCCTCTGGCTGCAAGTTCAGGATATAAATTAACACTTAAAACATGCTAAGTTGTGTTAACATGTAAAGGGTGGGTCATATATAGTAACCTGAATTATGTAAGTTAAGGTTCCCTAGTTTCTGTATTGATTGCTACTTCTGTAATTACACAGTTTGAAGGTCTTGTATTTGTCTTCCTCCTCACCTTCAATGTTTAACTTTTTGTTTTGTTTTTGTTTTGTTTTTTGTTAAATAACTATCATTTTATTTTGGCTTAAAGATGGTTAAGTAAGTTTTGGTATTAAGTAAACTTCTATGACCCTGCCTATTTCCTGTCCTGTCAAACCTTTCCTTGTAAGAATAACAGTGTCCTTTTATTTGGTGGAGTGTAGCATGATGTTTTTGGCAGGCCCAACATTTTTGACTTGCATAAATTTGTGACCTCAAGTGCAAGAAAAGTGAATGTTTGCTTCAGTACCTCATGGTTTCTGCCTAAAAAGAAAAGTGTCCACATCACTAATCATTACAATTTCTGAAGGAAAATTATCAGCACACTTATTCCACCTGATTGCACATGACTGCACTTCCAAAGAAAAGAACCAGAAATAAAATAAGTATTTTGCACCTAGTTATGTAAGTTACCAAAAGCCTGAAAATATAGGGCAGACTGTACTGCCTTACTGGTTTCTAGAATTGGCACACATGGCACTTCCCTCACTAACAGCTATTTGGCAGTCTCTACCTCAGTTAGGATGTGATTCTGCAAAGTGTAAATTCGGGTCTGCTGCTGGGCAAAGAATGTCATTGCATGGTTAAAGGTTGCAGATGAAGTGAGTTTACATAATTATTTTCCTAAACTTTCCCTCCATTAACTGTGTGGTTATTTAGCTCTTTACCACTGAAGTGATGCTTTTCCCCTACTCAGAACACAGCAAGAAAGCCTTTTACCCTGCCAAGTCTGAAAAACTGACAGATTAATTTTATAATTTGAGAGCTCTAATCCAGAAAGTAACTTCAGTATTTTAACATGTAAAGTATGTTTAAACAAACACATGTGAGCTGTGTGAGCCTGCTTACTTGTTTCCCCTCAGATTTTGATGTGGGTTTTTTAATTGTCACAAAAATCTTTTATTAACCTTTGGCGTTTTAGAGAATATTTGTATGTATAATTTGCAACAAATAAGAGTTTTGTATCAATCAATGCTGCTCATGGCCTTGAACTGAAGGAAGTTATCTTTTGTCTACTATTGATTGTAGCGAAGGAATTCGCTTGCTTTCATTTGGTAAAAGGAGAAAGGAAAAACAAACAGACATGAATGTAGCATCTTTGGCCAGATTCTTTTAACATGAGTATTTTTGTGGTTTATGGATTTCTACTCTGAAAGGTTGTGTCCAAGTGTCCAAGACAAAATAACTATGCGTCCTAGTTGGAAGGAAACATCTTTCCTTTGCAGCTAAATTAATTGTGCCATGTCTGGCAAGCACAGCAGTTATCCAGTGCTGTCTTGCTAACACACCTCAGTCCTGATGACAACCTTCCCACCTGCTTAGCTTACACTCTGCTCATTGCCAAATTCCAGGGACCCTTCCTTAGAGTGCAGGACAGCATAAGGAATCCCACTTGTCAGGTTTTCACAGCAGCAAACACAAAAACACCAGTCTCACTATCCTATGCTCCCACATAGGAGTTACTGCTGGCAGCAAGCCAAGCTGATCAGCATTACAGGTGATTCAAGCCATTTAAGTCCTGCAAGAGTATTTTTCTTCATCCTATCTATGATGTCGTATCTTAGCAACATATATAGGCTACAGCAGTCAAAGAGAAGGAGGTCTTTTGTTAGGAGAGAAAGTGTGATATTTCAGTCCTGTTCTCACCTTTCTTCTCAACTTGCATTTAAGTCATTAGTAACATCAGAAAACTGAAAAAGAAGCTGTGACAATGACAGGAAATCATGGATTCAGCAACAGAGAACTCATTGCTCTCCCTGGACATGAAGAGCTCCACCTGAGAGCTCCACTCATCTTGGTGAGGGTTATTGTGTTTGGGATGGAATTTTTTTGTCTGGTTAGTTGGGCTTTAATACTAATCACGTCAATTAAGCTACTAAATGTTCTCCAGGAAAAACTGGACAAAACTGACTGCCTGGAAGGCTGCTACCAGATGTAAAGCCAAAGTGCTGCACCAGGAAGACAGCAAGGTACTGGGTTTCTTTTGTCAAAAATCATTCCTTATTGTACACCTTGTTATCAGTTTCTAGCCAAGAAAAGCTTTAAGAGTGACTTTAAAGAGGGCCTCATATTTCTGGAAGCATGGCAGATGTTGTATCCCACCCTAGGTCACCTGTAAAGAGCCCCCAGACTGCTGTTCATAACTTTCCCAAAGGGCAGCTAAGACTGACTAATAGTCAAAACAGGCAAGCTTTCACTATTGTATCTTGAGCAGGCTGGAGGTCTGCTGTGTGGGAGAAAGAAGCCTCTGTTTGCATTTACTTTTTTCTTGGATGACCTTTGAGATGCTTAGCATTTATGGGACAGCCTGGACTGAGCAGAAAAACACAGCTCAGGCACTTCAGGTAGTTTGGATCCAACAGGATTTTTAATTTTTCAATTCTGTCTGTTCCTGGCCACCTGCTTGCCAATGGAACCTGCATATTTATTTTTACATCATTATTTTCTGCTAATAAAGTTGATTTTAAAACTATGAGAACCCAAACTAGTAACAATAATAACAAATTGGACTCTACTTCTGTCCCTCTCCTCCTCAAGTTTGCTATTCAGATGTACAGAGCTAATGTCCAAGGCATGGCTGGATATTTATTACAGCATGCAAATGATCATTGATTCCAGGGCTGCATACAAGCTAAATGAAAAATTATTACTCATTTGCAATTATTCCAGGAAATCTTGAGTAGCTGCCAAAATAATAGAACAGCTGGATGAGAAGAGGGATAGGATCAGTTTAAGCTGGCACTCAGGCTAAAGAAACTCATGCAAAGTCACAGCCATGAGTGTCTGGAAGACTCAGCTTTATCCCACTGTAGAGCTGGTGCACAACAACATGCATTGTTACGTGCTAACAAACATCTGCCCCAAAAATTAGTTACTCCTCCACCTCCATTAGAGAACACCAAGTGCCTCTAGAACCACAGATCAGCAAAAACACCACCACATCAAAATCAGAACCATGACAGGCTAGTTAATCAAGACACTGTTGTTGACACTAACCCAGTTTAGAAATTATATAGGTTTATTACAAATACTGTGACTGCACAAATGGAGTAGATGTGGGGAAAGCTAAGGCTTAAGTCATATCTTACAATGCCTTAGGATCTCCCTGGATAAATCCTTTTCTCCTCATGCCTTTGCTCATTGATCTCTGCCTTCTGGACCACCAAACTTTGATCTCCAGGTGTGCTATCAACTAGCAGGCAATGGTAGGAGTGATTAAATAGCAGGTTGAAAAGTTCATGTGAAACTTGCTCACTTCTGATGAACAACAGAGAAATACTTTGAGCTGTATTTAACTGGTACTAAAGAAAAGTGCTTATAAGTTAGGCATTAGAATCAAAATTACACTTAAGATCAAATCTCCTGGCTTAGCACTATAAAGCAGATGCCAATAGTCCAGGGAAAACTCTTCTTAAACTCCAACATAGGTCTATTAAGTTGCCTCTTCTGCTGATAAAACTTCATTCCATGGTCTCACTGGTCTGTGCATATTCCCAAAGTCTGGTGCTGTTGCTGGCAAAGCTTTATTATATAGAGCACTATGCAAATGCTAAACAAAAGAAAACAACATTGAATTGCTAACAAAGACATGTTTGGTATTCAGATTTCCCCCCTTTCCCATAGCCAAAGTGGCAGTCAGACAAAGACTTCCTCTGAATCCTTGCTCATTGTGTGGAGCACAATTCAAACAATCACCAAATGGTATTAATCATGGCCTTCCATAGCTCTGTAACTAATATCTTTAAAGTTTAAAGTTATCCTGCATGCTAAATATGATTTTCAGCAGCTGAGAACTGTGAAACTGATGCAGCCCTCATCAGAATGCTAAGGGTATTGGCATTGCTTTAAAACTATCTCCATCCTCAATTAAACAGTTTCTATGCACAGACGTCTTCAAGAAAAGTGAGAGGATTGCATGTTTTAATAGCTATGGAAGTATTTTATTCCCTCTGAAAAAAAATATTTGGGTTCATGTTTATTAATGCCCAATACTCAAGGTCAAACAGAAAATTCATAGATTTGGCCAGAATCATTGCTTTGCAAGAGATCAAGATTTCAGAAAGTTATAATTGACCAACAGTAGGTGCCCAAGGGATTTGAATGAAAACATTTGAAACTATTAAATCAATAGCTGTCAAGATTCCTCTATCTATAAATGCAGTTGGTTTTAGTAAACATGTGTTGAGTGGTTTTAAGTCACCTAAGGAAAATATGTTGGAATTATGGGGTTTTTATGTGTTTCTGGGACATGAGCTCAAAAATTGGCAAAGAACTTTGGCACAATTAAAAGGAATGAGAGTCAGACAGACACTTCAAACACTAGTCAGGGTAAATTTTGAATGTTTGCCAAGTGAAAGGCAATTGATCAGGGTCTCTGCACTATTTACTACTGATGACAAAAATCTGTCGAAGGAATAATTACCGAAAGAGACAGCTGTAGGGTGGGACACAGCACTGGCCTTATATGATCTGCATACAAGAAATCATTAATATAAAATTACATCTGAGATACAGTATAGTCATAGGACTGGGACCTTCTCTCAGAACTCCTTTTCTCCATCAAAATGAAACATAGAATACTTCTGTTACTATGGGGCTCAAAGTTATTCCTAAGGGCAATGACCTATGTCATACTCTCCCCAGGGATGCTGTAGAAACCCCTCTGGCTTGATGTAGACAAAGAAAGGAAAAAGCACAGCACAGAGAACAGCCCAGCACTGGCTGGTAGGTTGAGTAGATGACCTGACAGGTCTTTTCCATCTATAATTTTCTTCTGTGGCTTTGATACTGAAGGCCCTGTGGATGTCCACAGTGCTCTTACTTTCCTAGAAGACTTAATAAAGATCTGATTTGGAACTCTGAAACACAACTAATACCACTGAGCAAATTATTCTAGTATGGGGTGAGAGGCAACAAGAATGCCAGTGGGAACATGCCCCATCATGCTAGTTGGGTTTGTTCTGGCCTTTAACACCAGGATCCCCTTGCATCAATACATTCTAATTGCAATGGTTGTCAGCATGCTGCTTACTTCAATGCAGAAAAGCCCTGTTATAATCCTGCATAGCCAGTTATTGTACTGTTTACCCAAGATAGTGTTTGGATTTATAAGCTCATGTCTGGCCTGGTCCCAAGACTTTGGTTCATTAGAAGATGCAGAAATTAGTCTAGATATCCTCACTCAGCAACAAATATTTCAGTATTTTTTCTCTACTCTTCACCTAGTCTGTGCCTACCAGAAGCCTCTTCTCTATAGCACATCCACTTGTAAAGTTGGTACAAGCTCAGAAAAGCCTCTTTGTCAGGTTTATTCATTAGTCCGAAGAACGCACTTTCTACTTTACCCTCTTCCACTGAACTTACTTAAGGGGCAAACACAGTTCCAGTTCTACCTCAGAGTACAGTAGGAAGATTCACAATCTCTCTTGTCACCCAAACCTTGGTCACTTCTTCTCCACAGCAGATACACCATAAGCCCCTAAGGCAGAACCAGTTCGTGAGCAGTTTCTGTTGGTCCCTGGAGCCGAGTTCCTCAGCCAGCAGTCAGATTTCCAACAGTTCACAAAGCCAAAAGATATTTTGCCAATACATTAACTACATGAAATATGGGAGCACGTAGCCTACAGCAACCCAGATCTGAATCTAGAAATCTGGCCTTTGGAGAACTGGTGGTACCAGAGGAATATTCTGACTCAGCTGGAGCAACTTCTCAGATCAGAAGGAAACTTTGCCCAGTGGGAACTCACAGCAGGTCACAGCTCAGTTTCTCATGAGATTGGCCACATCTGTTCTCTTTTATGCAAGAGAAACACTTCATTAGGGCCCTATGTAACCTTCTGTTGGGCAATACTGGGCACTCTTGGTTTCATCAAAAGATGAATCAGTTGGTTCCATTATTGCTTCATACCTCAACAGTAAAGTTTTGGGTGGGTTCTTGGACAAGAATCTTGGCTCTGAAAGACATGTTTGATATGGTAGCCTTGGACACAACCATACAATAATTCAAGCACTTCTTAAAAAGCACATGTGTTTACTTATATCAATAAGCATAAAATGAAAGCCAATACTTTTGCTGTTGTATAAAATAGAACACCTCAACACTATTGTATCTCTTGGAATTCACAAACAAACATACCCCTGCTGTGTGACTTAGGAAAATATTTTAAAATCCAGACCTTCCCATGTGCTGCAGAATGGCCCTGTGGAAAAAGAAAAACCTCATCCAGAATTGAAAGCTGACTGTAAGGGTCCACCACAGGCCAGTATCCCTGATATTCAGTGAATCATACTGCACACATATGGAAGGCAGAACAGAATCTGACACTTACTAACATTTAAGCTGCTCTTTTTAAAGGCCATGTTGGTATCTTTCTGAATGTTTCTTATGAATTTAGCAGTTGATTTCTTGGCCCTATCACAATCCAGTTTACTCTCCAGAGTAAATCTGAAGTCTGAATGCAGCAGCATTCTGTTACCAATCAGTCTTTCACTACAGAGAAAAGTTCTTGGTGCTGAAATAGTTCTGTGTGTTCCCATTGTTACCTTAATGTAATATTGCTGCTGTATTTTGAGCCCCAGAAAGCACTGGAGACTGTGGCTTCGCAGCTCTCTCTTTCCACTAAACGTCTCACACAGATGACACACCCTAGCAGTGCTGGGCCTGAGCTTAGGAACATCTGCCTGTTCCAAAAGCCAGAGTTCCCACATAACTACATAATTTGCTGCTATCGAGTTACTGGGCTAGCCACAAATTGACTAATGCAATAGTCATCAAGGATCAGGAGGCTGGAGCATGAGTGCTTAAATTTCAGGGGAGGGTGATTTGTCCTTCAGTATCACAAACACTTTATCAACACACAAATGAGAAAAATTCCCCATCTGCCGGCCACGAACAGTACAAAAAGAAAAGGGAATCTACCTTTAATTTGCAGTGATGTACCCTAGACAGGGCCTTCCAAAATCTCCAGTGATGTTTGGGAAAAGGCCAAGGACAGGAGAGCATCTGGGCCTTGGCACTGCAGAGTTTTGCATGCCTTAGGATGACTGAGGAATATCATTCTCAGAACGGATATCACTTCCTCTCCCTTAGTGTTTTCAGCATACAAACTAAACAGCAACAGCAGTCAAGAGCAATTCCTGTTCCCCCATATACCTCACTGATAAAACTTTCCTGAGAAATCCTTTCAGTCTTAGAAAACCAAATTAGTATTTTTCTAAGCTAGAAGGATCTTCTGAGTTGTTCCTTAAACTTAAATTTCACATGACTCTTGGGTTACTTCTCATAGTCTTTTAGCAACCAAACTGGCCCATAAACCACAAAGAGAGACTGTGGGTTAGAGAGACCATCTATAACAACAGGTTAGATTAAAGAAAACAGAACTTACCACTTCAGTAGTTTAAAACCCTGAGCACACTGATCATGTTCTCTTCACCAATTCAGCAGGGGAATAAGAACAGGCTACAATTATTGGCTGCAGCTGTTTGCACCAGCCAGTCTCCTAACTTTAATTGCCATTGTCACAGAATCACAGAATGCTTTGGGTTACAAAGAATATAAAGATTACCTAGTTCAAACCCCCTGCCATGGGCAGACACCTTCCACTAGACCAGGTTGTTCAGTGCCATCCAAAACTCCTCTGGGCACTAGCATGAGTATTTGGTGATAATCTGCAAATGACTGCAGAATAAAAGACTGAATTCATTGATGGGAAGCTAGTAGGGAGAGTTAATTGAAAGTCTGCCTTAGCTCTACTAGAGCTGCTAATCCACTCTGCAGTAATCTGTTTTCTGAAAAGAGTTTTCTAAATGTTAAACCACAATATCTAAGCTAGAGTTATTTTACAATAGATCATCCTTCTCTGAATATTGCAATATCAGCAATCGTTGATATTATTTGATTTGCATAGTAATCAGTGAGGAATGTAGTCTTAGAACTTATTTTTTCTCCAGCTAGCTGTTGCATTCACTACATTATTTTATCTTTTTTATATGAATATGCTTATGATTTAATCTAGAATGAATTTATCGAGTCTGCAACCAAAACTCATCTTAGTGGCATATGTAAAAAAATTAATTTTGGAAGAGGTAATTATTTAACACCATTAGACTGCCACTTTCTGGGACAGAGAGGTTTTTATTGCTTGAGGTGAACAAATAAACACATTAAGCTTCCAAAATGAAGCAGATGCAATAGGACTACAAAGTTTTCATGTACTTACTGTGGACTTAATTGAATATGTTTCTTTCTTTTTAATCCTTCACTGTCTCACAGTTTGCAATTAGGCTACCATCAAAATATATTTCATATGCCTGTTTATAAACTATTTAGTTATTTGAGCTCCTCAAGCTCCCAGTGCCATAAGCACAGTTCACCTTTTCCCACCCATGTATATATCCACCCATGTTAATTGTTCTGTCTTAATGTCTTGAAGATAAGTTGAGACTAGAAAGTTAAACCAAGTCCCAGAATAGATTGTTGACACACAGTCCCCTTCTGCCAGCTCTGCAAAAGAGAATAAGCAAGCACTGTTTGTTTTGTGCTTATACCTGAACATGCAGTACAGAATTATTAGATCAGTTTATATTCCTGTAGCTCCTGAAAAGAAATTTGTCTTCATGCCACCTGCTTCTTCTGACCTGAAGGGACCAGGTCCTGGGGAAAAGTGTGAAGGAGTTCACATGCTAAACCAAGTGGCATAGTTTTGGGCACTGTTTCATTCCTTAGAGCACTGATTGTGCCAACATGTACTGGCAGCAATCTCTGAAATGACTAAAAATCAGAAGGAAACTCTGTACATTCAAAGGAGCAAACGGGAAAATAGAAATAATGGATTGATTTTCAGAATCCACACAAATACATATTTGGCTTTAAGTAAAAACCTCTGTGGTATCACACCACAAAGTGGTTGAAGGACTTTTTTATTTTTTTTTTAAACAACATTTTGGGGGCAGGGGAGGAAGTAAGAAAGAGTTTTTCTAATTAGCTTCTATAAGGAAAGGGAGGAGTGGAAAGGAGCCTCTCATGTAGCATTGAGACTGAAATTGTGTCAAGTCCTTTTCAGTGGAACTTTTTCCACAGTGACTATAAGCCATGAGCTAACTTTTATATTAACTGCTGGTTTCTCTGTATATGTACTTAAATGTCTTCTAGTAAAAGTGCAAAGCCCAAAGCCACTGGTCAGCATCAGCCAGACTGAAGCAAGAGCTAAATGTCAACCAGCTGCTGAGCTCATAAATGCCTTCCAGGAAAGAAGGCAGACAAGGAGAGGCTGGATTAGTTGTCACCCAAATGAAAACAAGCAGGATGAGCTTCTCCTGTATTCACCTGCAGCAAATAGGAAGGAGTTACTACTGAAGTACTTGTGGGGACTAGTCCTGACTGAACCTTGGCTCTTCCAAGACATAAAAAGTCTTGTCTTTAGGGTGGCAGACTGCTCTTATTTAAAATTTGAATTCTCACCCCAATATTAAAAGAGCTCCATATATCAGAAATCCCACAGCACAGTTTAGAGATGAGCTCACCTGTGATCAGTGGGAGGGCAACTCCAAAGTAGTTGTCAAAGAAAATGGGGAAAACATTTCAGTCAGCTTAGCAAAGAGTAAGTTATGGGAGAGTTGGCAAAACAAGAAACCACTGGAATAACTTTTACATAACAGCAATTAACTTCTTTAGTTGATCTTACTTGTTAATTTAGTCAGGTAGATGGCAAAATGTTGTCACTAGAGGTCATGTGTACAGGGATGATAGGAAAGTGTAATAGCAGGAAGCAGTTAAATGGTTGTAAAAGAGATGGACAAATTATGACACAGTGCCAGTCCAGCTAATGAAACTGCCTGAATTTATAGCTGGATAAAATATGTGAAGTTATGGGTCATTTGAGTTCTCAAGTGGCAGTTCAGATCTGTGGAGTGGCAAGAACAGCATCATTATTGAAATAAGCATTGGCAAACTTGTCTGCCCTTATGTTTAATAACATTTAATTTTATAAGCAGTTCTAGATGATAGCAAGTGGCTGTTCAGTCAATTAAATGCACACAAAGAAGTGACTCTGGAGGCTAGATTACTGGCACCAGGTCAAGGCATTACTGGGTGGGTGGGACATCATCTCCATACATAAAAATTTTTATTTGTGTGTTACTTATGCTCTGACCCTCTAGGAGCTCAAAGCAAAACTCCAGTGACCTATGAAATTCTGCTTCTGAGCCAAAGTATCTGCACAGCACCTATCTCACAGCCAGGCCTCTCAGTACTGCCAAAACCATATTCTCATATCTATCTGAGCACATCGATCTGAGCAGGACACAGGCTCAGCTAAGGAAACACCAGGGCTCTCCTCTGCTCTTTGTTTTCCTTTCCTCTGCTGGAGCTGTGGATGGTTGTGTTGAACATGGGTGAGATCCCAGGGGCACTTTGAGAATCTTGTTCCAGAGAAATTAGTGGGAGTTTTGCCATTGACTTTGGTGGGGCCAGACTTCATTCATAAAGTGTTGACTGTTTTAATAGATTTACCATCCCTGCAGGCAGCCCATGCAGAAGTGTAACAGATCTTGCACTCTTGCTTCTAGAAATGAATCCCCTGGCTCAGGCCAAGGTCTACAGAGAGCAGCTTCCCTGTGCCAAGCCCTTCATCTGGGAAACCTACCAAGCTAGTATTGCACTGTAGTTTGCAGCTGAGTGGGACTGACTTGTGCCTCCACCACAGGAGCAAAACCAGAGCCCAGCTCTGGGAAGAGCCATAAGTCCCATGGAGGTGTAGCCCAGGTGGTTTTGCCTTGCAGTGGGCTGGGCCCTGAAGCAATAGCAGCAAGGCTGGACTTAGCCAGCTTGCACCATGGCCAAGCTGGCCCTCAGCAGCCTCAGCACAAAGCTGGCTGAAGCCACCCTCCAAGGGTGAAGCAAAGGGATGGAGCCTGGCTCGTTACAGGGCCAGCCCCTGCTGCAGCAGCCAACACTGACCCTGTGCTAAAGCTGCAAAGAGAACTGTGTCTGAGTGCTGCCTGCCATGTGTACTGCCCTGGCACAATGGTCACTTTATTTAAAAAGAAAAAAAGAAGAGAGGGAATCCTGCTCCATTGTCCTACTGCAAGTGGAAAAGGGCTGAACTAATTCAAACCAAACGCTGAACAGAAACTCCTCCCAGGCAGAGACATTTTTCTGTCAAGTTTCAACCCTGGGAGAATTTTTAAAGCTGAGCAATAAACTCTTGAAACAGAGGTTAAGGCCCTCACTAGCTCCAGGCTTTTAATACAAGGAGCAGCACAGAGCACTGGGCACTCTAATGTGTAGGAATGTGTCAGACTGATGGGAGGCTGGATGCACTGGGGAAAGGAGGGGGTTAATTACCATAATTGCCCAACAAACATTTCCTAATATTGTCACTTTTTACCCACAAGTTACAGTTTTTGTTACTATAGAAGCAAGATGTTGATACTGGATTCATTCTCTGGGTTTTATTCCTTTTTGTAATTTTTCCCATGAACTAATAAGCCACAGTGGATTTGAAAGTATGAGCAAATGTGAACACTATACAAAGCACTTTTATGTTCTATTGACATTTTCTTCCCACCCTAATAATTTAGAGCTGTTAACATAAAAAAAATGAAGATGATCATACTTCCCATCACTTTCATTTCCCATGTTTATGAAGGAAGAATTGTGAGTAATTTCCCATAGTTATTGTTTGCAGCACAACACATGGTCTCAATTACTGGGATAAGAAACACAGAGAGGGCATTGGTGAGGATAAATGATTTATCTGTGCATTTCATTCAAAATTCATTTTCCATGCCATAGTTTATATTACTTTGATCAACATCATCTTTCTTATTTGACTTTATAAACATAATTCAACTATTCCCAGCAGGACCCTGGGTCACAAGAGATCAGTTTGGTGACATATTTCTGGAGCAGTGAAGCATAAGCAGAGTGATCCTCCACAAAACCTACTTTCTGATAAAGGTATCTACCCAAGAAGGGCAGATCTGGAAAATCTAGAGTAATGGAACACAAAATAACCCTTGGATTTGACTTTTGTTCTCATTTCTAAGTAAATAAAAAGGGACAACAGCTAGTGTCAGGATCCAACCCTACACAGAACATAATTCCATGCATATGTATTATCTTTCTGGCACTTGGAGGTCCTTCACTCACCTTTGCACTGCTGCCTTAAAAATGCCATTTCTGCATTAATGACCTGAGTGTTTGCAGGCCCATGGCTGACAGTCCTGAGACAGCCTTGGGGCACTTTGGGCACTTTGCTCCTGCTCCTCAAGCAGAGACAGGTACCACTGACATGTGACTGTGCTGAACCAGCACATGCTATAAAGAAGCAGCTTTAGCACAGATCACAGCAGCTCGAATGTGGCAGATTAAGTGGATTCATCATTCAGGGCTTGATTGTCGCAGTAGATTTGAAGAGTGTGTCTGGCTGGGATAGGCTGGTGGCACTGCTGAGACTGGCAGCAAATGATGTTTGGTTAATTGCAGATTTTTTAGGGTGGGGGTTCAGCTGACACCAAAGACAGCATTCCTGTCTTATTTTTTTACCCTGTCTTCCCAGCTGGTGCTCAAAGACAATGTTCAGCTGCTTCTCTTGTAGGACTGCTCTTTGTTAGAGATCATGCAGGACATGAGATGAGATATTTAATGCTGAGGGGGCTGATGGGGAGGTCCCCCTGGATAAATGCTTTACCAATTCTCTATTTTTTAAATAAATTCCAGGCTGGTCTGTGGGGAACTCAAGACTGTGCTGTTGGTTAGCACAAATGAGCCCAACACAAATAGTTGGTCTTTTTGACCAGAGGGTTGTGCAACTCTGCCAGACTTGGCCTTCAACCCAGGCCTGGCAGTCACATTGGGAGACACAATTTCCTCCCATGGTTTTATCTGTGCTGCAGAAAACACTTTTGTTCTCAGCATATCTTGGGATATAGGAGTGTGGAGTTTGCCTATGTATGGGTCACAACATGATCTGTAGTAAAATCCGCCTCCTAAATGACATAATCATATTATAGGGCAAATGTATAACAGACGAATTCACATAGAGCTGGCTTTGTTGAAGAGTGAACTTTTGAACAGGAAGCAGTTCTGCTTCCTGGTTCCTTTCTGTTGTTCTGAGCACATGTGTAGTGGATTTTCTCAGCCTTTTTTTCTCCCCTCCATTGCTGGGTGCGTCTTAAACCATGGAACACATAGATGATACTTGGTTTAAAGACCAGGTCTCTTCCATCTTTAAGGTATCTGTGCTATGGCAGAGCTGGCAGCACTGAGAAGCTGAGACCCATAATCATGTTGGGCATCTCTCAGCTGAGAGAACTGGTACCACATCACTGTGAATCTCAGCATTTCAGGTAGGAAGACTATTTCTGCACTATATGCCTGGATGTGAGCCATGTTAAATGCAATATGGGGACCACTGGTCTCATCTCCTGAACTTACTTGTTAATTCCTTGTTAACTGAATTTACTCCTCAAAATGCAAATATACCTTATGGAGTGGATCTTTGTTGCATGAGTCAAACTTGAAGTCAGCACACTCCAGACTTGGAAGTTGTTTGGGGAAGGATTAATTATTTGGATGGTCTAGTGGAGCAGCAAACCAGACCATGCACAGCATCACCTGCAGTGGGGGAACAGTTGTCAATGCTGGTGCAGCATAACAGGCATGTACTCAGTGGAGTGCAGGGCTCCCACGCTGCAAACCACTTTCTGTGTGATTTGTCTTGAGACTCACCTCTTTGCTCTGGTCATTTTGTTCTTATGGTCTAAAAGTCAAAACCAAAGTGAAACTCGGCCAAAGTGCCAAGATTTCATGGTTATATGCTGAAACCAAGCAGAGTCAATGGTTGGTATAGTTTCAACCTAAAACCATAAATCATTTTTGATTCACCTAAAGTTCACTCCAAATTTACTCAAAACTTGGCCTAGATTTGCCTGAAACTTGGCCTATTAATGCTTGAAACTGAGCCCAGCTTCAGAGAGGTTCATGAACCTCCACAAACCTGGCCCAAGTCTTGAGTTTGTAATGAAACCCAAAACCAGGGGAGTTTCACCTGATTTGGGTTGGGTTATAGGCATTTCTCATGGCTCTAGTATATATTATGATTATAATAACAACATATTTATACAGAGCTGCAAGCACATACAGACAAGTCCAGACAGCTTTCCTACCTTTCTCAGCTCACCAGCTCAGTCATGTAATGGACTGTAACTACAGTCAAACTCAGCCCCAGATGGGCTGCTTAAAAAAAAAAAAATTTCTCCTGGGTTGTCAAAGACTCAAAAAAAAATCACCCTGAAGCACCTCACACAAAAAATTACAGGGATAAAGAATCAACCTCCAAAGAAAGCTAAGCAGTAGCCCTGTTTTCTGGGCTGGTTCATCCAGCAGCTGGAGAGATAAGCCAGGTCCTGCTCACCAAGAGTGTCACTTTTGATTACCTCCATGCAGCCTGCTGGCCTGGATACTTACCCAATTTTTTTTTTTTTAATTTTTTTAGTAAATTACCAAAGACTGATGCTGGTTTTGTTTGTGTTTTTTCAAACTGGTGTGGCTGCACGTGCAGTGGCAGCATCCTTGGGTGGGGTACCTGTTGGAAGAGACTCTCCAGAGGCTCCATGCTAGGGCATGGGGTCATGCTCCTTTCTGGCTTTCTGAGGAGTGTGGGGAGTGGCCAGGGCTCCAGCAAGCTCCATCTGAGATGCATTTTAGTGAAGAGGGGCAGTTCCCATGGCTTTGTGCCAGCTGGGGCTGTCATGGCTGATGAGCCCCCTGTGGCTTCTTGTCCTCCTCTCCAAGGACACTTCAGTACTTTGGAGTTACTCCTGGCAGAATGGCCATTGCCTGTGAGCTCTCCCAAACCAAAACATCTGGTTCTCAGTTGCTGTCCTGTAAAACAAGGATGACAAACATATCTCAACCTCACAAGGGTGTAGCAAGGAACATCCTACAGCCCTGGGAGCCATAGAGTAGCTCATAAACAAACAAACCTGCAGATGTGAGATCCAAGCCAGGGAGGGGCTGGGCCAGTGCTGCTGCCACGTGCAAGGGAAGGGTCCAGCCCAAGAAAAGGGAAAAGCCCTTCCTGGCTACTTAACAAAGACTTATCTGACTGGACTGTCCAGACAAAACCATCTACATTTCTATGTGCACATGTGGGCATGTGTCTAAGCAGGCTGAGGACTTGGCTGTGCACAAAAAATCAGCAATGGCACACGCTGGACTGGTTGGCACCAGCACAGGGCTGCAGCCCAGCTTTGCCAGCACACTCCCACTGGTCAGGCAGCCTGGGTCTCCACAGACACTTCCTGTTGCAGGGTACGGTAGAAGTAGGAAGGAGAGCCCAGAATACAAAGATAAACACTTTGTTGACCTCTCTGGCCCCAAGGTTCCTCTCCTGAACTCAATGGGAAGCTCATAACTGAGAAATTGGCTTGGGCGTGATATTCCTCAAAAGCATTTGTTATGAGGGTGTGAAATACTTGGCAAGTTTTAAGGACAACAGAAGCAGATTATTGGAATTTTTCAGAGCTGAAGTCATTGACATCTTCAACATTTTTGCTGCACAGAAAAAGGGTCTCATCTTCAGGCAAGCCAGAACATACAGCCTGCTCCAGAGGGATCAGACTTCAAAGTCTCCAGGAGCAGCACCAGCCTGGGTGAAGTGCTCACTGAATGGGGCTGCAACCAGAACCCTGCTGCCCATCCCCTCCACCAGCTTGGCACCAGCAGTGCCTCTGCCTGCTCCCAGAGCAGCCTGGGCATGTCACACTTTGTGGGGACAGCTGCTGGCCCCTGCAGCACCCACCTGGGCAAGGGACAACACAGGAGCACAAAGCACCAGGGTTTGTGCAGGACCAGCACACGTGAGTGAAGCAGAACATGCATTGGGGCACTTGGGGCCACTGAATTACTGCAGCATTCTGCCCTCTCCCTATTGCTTTCCCTCTTGTTCCTACTGCAACCTCTACAGTCATTCACATTTTCATTGGTGTAAATGATGGCATATATTGCCCCAAATCACACTTGTCTCCTTGCCCTAAGTTTTCACAGCTTCCTGAACCAGCACGATCATGCAGGTTAATGTGACCTGCAGTGCTGATGGGGTTTGCACACAGAGCCCTCCACACACCTCTGTGTAACCACAGGAGCTCACACAGGGGCTGCACAGGTCTCTGCAGCCATCCAACATGCTCAGGCCACAGGCAACAACTAGAAACTCTGGGATTTTCTGAACACAAGGGTTTTAGCCAAGTGCTATTCTGCCAAGATTGTGATAACATGAGGGCTTACTCTGGTAGGACATTGCCAACCCAGATTTACTGGATTAATCTGGTGTGCATCATATCTTGGCCTTAGTGTCTGGCCACTCCTGCAAGCAGAAAAGCTGCAAGATTTGCTCTGGGGAGAGAGTGAAGTAGACAAGGTCCTGGGTTCAGGTGTTCCTGGTTTTTGAAGCCAGCATGTCCCATTAGCTCCTGTCCTACCTGGCACTGGGCAGCTGGGGGGCACTGAGAGGGGTGCACAGCTCCTGCAGCCTCATCCAATGTTGAGCTCTGGCTTCCCTTCTATAACTGAAAAGACAAGATTTTTTCATCAGAGTGAAGTAAGAGAAGCTCTCTCCTCTTCATCTGGTGCCTACTCAGAAAGCAGCAGAAGAATATAAGCTGTTAACCCTTGCTAATTTGGGCAGAGACTGTCAGATCCACGAGAGTACTGTGAGGCTTTCCTTCACAGCTAACACCAATTTTTAGAAGTGGTGAGAAAACTTTTGCAATGCCAGTGCCACCACCCCCAGCTTGGCCTAGAGCAGCAGGTTTGGTGCCTTGTGATGCTCTTACCTGAGGTGGTGCTGCTGGCAGAGACTGGCAGTGCCAAACTTGGGCCCAGGAAGGAGCAGGCAGCTGCTGCACACGAACCGTGGCATCGTGCTCTCCAAACAGCTCAGGCCTGTCTGTGCTGAGGAGTCTTGACCTGATTAGCTCTTCCAAAGCACAAAGCTGAACTTGAATCACAGCATAGAATATTTATCTTGCAGAAAACCTGAGTATGACCCTTCAAGACCTGCCATAAGAAAGCAAATACTTGGGGTTCTTTGAAAGTCAGCTTAAAAGAGAGACTGTGGAAACAGTGGTGTTCTGCCAAAATACACGGGGGCTGTCAAGTTTACAAGATACTGTTACAACACACAATAAGAGAATGATTTGCTGTGTACAGTAACAAGCCATCTTTGTTAAACTATGTTAACCAAAAATTAGATTTATTATCCATGCAATCATCTATGCAGAGTCCTATGCACAATCACAGTGGAGGAAAGCCACACTATTTCAAATAATTAAGCATTTTGCTATTTCTTTGAATTTGAAAAATATCCTTTAATTGAAAAAGGATACACATTTAGAAAGACCTCTACTTCAGTCTGTCTAGTGCTTAAGAGTCATTTCCACTATCAAATGAAGTACAGCAGATTATTTCAAAATCACACTGCAAGTTACAAACCACTTTTTAATTGCAGGTTTCGTGCAATGTTATTGTGCAACCTTTGTGCCTCATTGAGATGCCAAGGAAGCTGCAGAAATTCAAACGAATGGAAACGATCATGCACATACAGCAACTAAAACCAAGAAGCAAAAATTATATATCAGTTAAAGGGTACTGCTGCAAAGAGAGAAATTAATAATGTACAAAAGAAGTGGATTTTTATGTGCAGATTGGTACAGCAAGACTGGGTTTTCCATTTTAAAATGACTAAAAGAGTTACTGTCAAGATTTCTTGTTTCTGAAGCATAACAAAGGCAATTTGCAGGACTGTGTGGGCAACACTGGGGCTGCTGGAACACCGTCAAAGACCTTTGGCAACATAAGGTGTTACATAGAGCTTAAATGTAAACCAACTCTACTGGATAGACTCCTGACAGGTCTTTCTGAAATCACTCTTCTCAGTTCCTCTCAGTGTTTAGGGGCTGAGAAAAAATACTTAAATTATACACTTACCTATAAACTATACAATCATGCACACTGGCACTAAAAATCATTCCCAACTTGCTGATATAAGAGTGCCATTTACAACTTCAAAGTTCCGATTATATCTCGCCATAGTTATGCAACATTGTGGAAAAAATACACTTCATCATTTTGGCACACTAATAAATAAAATCCAGACATGGTCTGTTACAAATATCAAAGTAATCCTGTGGACAAGTTTCTTTTTTATATAGTTATATTTGTTATGCAGAAAAAAATCACAGAGAGCAGTAATACAATTTGGGGTGAATTACAGGAGTACATTTCCCTTCCAAAGCTATTATAGCTCAATATATATTCCCTCTATCAACTACAGTGCTGTCCCAGCAGCAGTTTCAGCACTTCTTTCTTCCAGATTTTAAAGCATCACACCTCAGTACAAAGCTCTGCTGCTGCTAAAGATACACCATGGCATTTGCATATACAAGAACATCCACATCACTGAGTAATTCACTTGAGATTAAAACCCATCTACAACTTGTGATGGTTTCTGGTATTGGATTATTCCTCTGTTATCAGTCTTGGGTTATATGACAGTAACTGTTGAAGTGAGGGTAAGAGAAAGGAGTATCTTAAGGCAGTTTTAGCAAACAGGACTTTCACACTTGACTGTGTTTTCTGTATAATGATCTAACATCCACTTCTGCATGTTTTGACTATCAGATTACTTATAGACAGGACTACTCGGATCATGTCATTGGAAATGTTCTCGCTTCCCTTCTGGAACCAGACAGTAACTTGAGAGAGGTCCACTGCTGTTTATGAAGATTTATGAACATTTCTATACTTCTTCTTTCTTTGCATCAAGAATGAACAGCAGCAGCTCCTTCAAGGAGGATTCACCTGGACACACAGACAGATACAAAGACAACCCTACTGACAATGCCTGAAGTATAAGAATGCAGTTTATCACACTTTTAGCAAGAACACAAGGCCACAGAATAAACTAAAAAAAAAAAACTGTTTTATTGTGACATTTATGACATTGAACCCTTGTTGATATGAATGACTATGGGTACTTTTGACATGTTACAATATGTCATGGTGTAGGATGGCACTGATTGTCATCTGACTTTTGAGAATGTTTAATGGTCCCCACTGACCTCAGTGCATTTTGGCAAGTCACAGAAATTTTATCATCAGGTTTGTGTATACAGTTAACAAGTAGTTGGTCTTATAAGCACCATTACAAACCCTCACATTAAGGGTATTATTAATCTAGTTTACAAATGCTTCATTGATAAAAATAGCATGATTACAGTATACACACACTTAATTTACATGTAATGTATTATAGGCATAACTGAGATAAACTACTGAGCTAACTTTGGTTGATTGAAGTATTTAGACTGAATAATGGCAATTTTGGCTTCTAAGTTGTGTAAATATTACAGTGCATTTATAAATCTAGGTTGAAAATTCACTAGCACCAAATGGATATCATAAATGGCTGACCTAGTAAGTTGTAGTTGGAGAAGCGCAGTTTAGGAATTACAAAAATAGAGCTGTCCATCAGTTGAAAGCACATTCTTGTACCTCTGCTGAAATGATGATGTGTCTCAGCATCAGTGGCCAACTTCCAATGATAAAAGTCCCAGTTTTCAAGATTCAACATATCAAGGTTGTTCAGCTACACGTAAAAGCCTGAGAAAATGGTAGTTTTGAGCTCATGTATTCATCCTGTACCTTGTTTATATAATAATATGATAGTGCTTGTTCATACAAATGTACTCATGTAAGATTGTACCTATGATATGGAGAATCTGATTGGGAGGAATATTCAGTCCTACCTATCTATCTTTGGTTTAATTATTTGGTCTTTGGTTGATGAATTAATGAAGCAATATCTGAATTTTCATTTTCAGGTTATCTCCCAGCTCACCACTGAGGTAGTCTTTGTCATGTTTTGCTTCAAGCTGGTAAAGTTCCTTCTTTTTATAGAGTGGAATACTACTGATTTGTAATGAATAATTTCCAGGCACTGGCTTCTTCTTTGTGAAATGAAGGTAACTTATCCCGTCCTTCTTATTGATTCTAAAGAAACCATCTTCATTTCCGGAGTCAATTAAATATCGGTTGTGGTTTGTCAGTGTGGTGAGGGCAGGGAGCAGCTCCAGGATGCGATCTTTGTTGCTGAGATCCGAGATGTTGATGGAGAAGACCGCTGCTTTCTCAACGTCCCAGCTGGCGAGACTGATTGGCGGCTCCAGCTCTTGCTGATCCTGCACAAGAACAAAGAGTGTCAGCTGGCTTTGTCAGAGAGCATTTCACACGTGCCCTTGTGTGTTTCTTGCCCAGGTCATTCATTACTAATTAGACAATTTTTAAAAGGAGGTTCTGTAAACATCATCTGTCAAATCCACTCTTATGGGTCTAGGACTCCTCAGGATGAATTTCAGAGTTTGTCACCACCCCTATGTGGGTAAGAGGAGTCCGAGACATGCACTGGAAGTTTCTGTGCATGGGCCCTGCTGCCTGACAGAGGAAGCCCCCCCATGCTGGGAGCCTGTGACCAGCCTCCCACAAAGGGAGCAAACAAGGCACACTCCCCCTCTCTGCCAGGGGAGCCACAGGCTGAGAGAACAGCTGTGAAGGAGAGCAGGGTCTGTGAGGGAGCCATAGCAATTCAGTGGGGATTTTCTGCTTTGCAGGATTTGTTTGGCTTAAGCGTGGAGCCAGGGCAGCCCGCAGGTGCAGCAGAGTGCTGCAAAAGCAGCCTGGCCCTTCACCTCTGACTGGGTGGTAACATTTCACACAGCAGCACAAGCTGTAACATTTTCATTTGGAAAGCAAGGGAAGCTCTGTATTACTTCTGAGACAAAAACACTACCTAACATCCAAAACTACTTGGTCTACTTTAGGGTGTATATCTTTCCTGACGGATTTCTCTTGGCACACATCCTTCTGACTCCAGCTTTCACAAGACAGGCACAAACCCTTTCCCCCCAGAAAGGGTCAATTACCTCTGCTTCACTTGCAGTTTCATTAGTGCTCCTGCGCTTCCTTCCTCTCTTGGGATAGCCATTGATTTTACATTCATAACAAGCTTCTGGAGAGAGGGAGTTGTCATCTACTTCTCCACTGAGTGAAAGCTCTTGTCCTTGACCTCTGCCTAGCCCCACTCCAGAAACGCAGTGTCTGAGGAAGGAAGAAATTCAAAATTAACTCCAGCGAGACATAGATCTTATCAGAAGCTCAATTTGGGGGACTGTAAGTACAAATAATTAAGCAATTATGTTGCATTCATTTCCCAGGAAAAATTTCTGCTAAAGTCAACAGAGAATTTCTCACTGAATCACAATGAGGCCACTCTTTATTTCAAGAAATCTGCCTTCATGGGCTTTTGCCCAAGAGAGACCTGCCAATATTTAACAGTCTTAAAAACACAAGCTTAAGCTCTGAGTTGTTGTTAGCAATTTCTGTTATCCAGCCTGGAACACATTTAAAGAGACCAGTTTTCAACAACTGCTGAAAAATCTGAAAAGTGAGGTCTTTCATGATGCATCCCAAAGCTTTTAGTCACTTACAAAATTTAAACCACAATCTTTCTGCTTTCCATTTGGGTTGCTTGGTCCTATACAGTGTACAGCCCCAACACACCCACTGGACCAAGGGAAAATTTGTTTTATTGATAAAGCAGACATTTATTAAAAAATATTAATTTGAAACACAGAAGAATATGGAACATATAAGAACCTAAGAGTGTGCAGAGTTGTTATTCCAACCAGCAGGTGAAACCACTTGTATAATGTAATTTCTTTTCACAGCTGGTAGGGGGTGTTTCTATTAATTTTGTTCTTCTTTACGGAGACAAGTGTTTTGTTCTTCTTTAAGGAGACAAGTGAATCACAGAAAGGAGTGTGAGCTCCCAAGTGCCAAGCTCAGAGGGCTTGGCAGGCTGCTGGGGTGTGCAGGAGAGGTGAAAACAGTAACTTAAAATAGAGGATTGTACCTGGTAGCCCTGACCAAATTTCAGTTTCAATCATTAAACCCCTCCCTTTCCATGGTTACCTTTCCCCACACCCTCCCCCACCCAAAATCTCCAAAATCAGTAGGTGCATCCAACTGCTAAGCACCTTCTCAATCCTATCCCACTTTAACTGCTGACAATCCCCCTGGTTCTGCTGCTCCACACTGCAAAGAAAGAAGTGGATGATGTCCCCTTGGTATCTGTTAGTTTAAAATGAGACTCCCTTACCCTTGTCCTATTCTGAAGTAACCAGGTGGACATCCACAGACGTAGCCACCCTCAGTGTTTGAACAACCATAGCTGCACGGGGCTTGTGCAGAACCGCATTCATTGATATCTTGGCAACCTCCACTAAACTGCTCATACTGAAATCCAGTAGGGCACATACATTTATAGCTTCCCAAAGTATTGTGGCAGGATGCTCCTCCACAAATGTGTGCACTGAGACATTCGTTTTCATCTGGAAAAGAAGCAGAATATACCACGTTAACTTTTACCCAGGTACAGTCCAGCTACCCCTTGTGCAGGTTGTGCCTGGCTGAATGCGCTCCAGCCCAGATGGGGACAGACAACTGCACTGGTCCTCCCTCTTGGCTGGGGCAGTGATCCCTGGGAGATGGCTACAATCACACAACAGCAACACTGGGGCTACTCGACAGAAGATGTTCCATGTCAGCTTATGCTCTGGAAAGCAGCGAAACAAAGAAGGTAGCTTTTTTTTTCTCCCAGAAATAACTGAGAACAATAAAACTTTGTACAGCTAACTGGTCAAGTAATCCCTTGTTCATAGGCTATTCAACATTAAAGGAAAAAAGAGCAAGGAATCAAGCTCTGACACTTTTTCCAGGCATTCAAAATTCCTCCCTACACATTTACATTTAAATATTACACATAGGTATGATACGGGAAGTAGTAAAGGAAAAATAAAAGCAGCTGTAAATACAAAAGACTGCTATATTCTGAACCAGTCCTTTTCCAAACTTCCTAAGGGTGGCACTGTAGGAATTTGAGGCCAATTCAGGCTTATTTACTGAAAATGGCTACTTTTTGATGTCTGATTTTTGATGTTTGATGTGGCACATTGCTTCAGAAAGTTCTGAATATTATTGTTCCCCATTTTCTGTGATAAATGCATATGTACATTGTGGGTATGTGCCCACATAAGAAACTCCAGTTGGGAAGTACAGAGCAGCATCCCTGACCTCAACATCCAGGTGACAGGAGAATAAGTACTAAGTCAGAGTATTATTGTCTTTTTCCAAACAATGTGGCCCTTTGTTCTTTGTTTAAAAGCAATGTCTCTGCAGCCTGATTCGCGATGTGGTGTAGTATGGAAGTGCCTGGGCACGGGATGCAGTCAAAGACAGCACAAGACAAGGGAGGAACCAAAGCATTCTTCAGTGATTATCTAAATGTGTTGCAGCAACATGAAAAAATCCCTGAACGATTCATTAAATGGGCTAAAAAAGACACAAACTGTTTGCAGAGTTGGGACTGCCAAGGAATATGAAGGACGTGTCACGGGAAAACCTAGTACATGGATTCTTCCCCTGTGGTACATCCAGGAGATCCAGATAAGTATCTTAAGAATATACAGCTACAGACAGTACAACATGAACATGTGGAGACCACAAGGTATTCAAACCTGGGGCTGAATCCTGCATTCCCAGAGCCTGTAAGGGTTTGCCATTAACTCAGAGTGATGTTTCAGTGTTTATCACACCTGATAGCAACTTTACCAACATCATAAATGCTTGTCTGGGCTACAGGAAGTTACTGCTTAAACACTTCTTGAACCAGGACTTGAGCTCCTGGGTGCTTCATACGCACTCTGCCTTGACAGGAGACCACACTTGTAGTGAAACTCTGCTGAACTTAGCAAATTATAATCAGAAAAAAAAAGTATGGCAAACTGCACCACTGCCCTTCACTTCTTGCTGCTAACAAAAGTAACATGCATTTTAATGTATGAATTTATAAAAGTGACTTGCCAACACATTGGTTCCACTGGTAATGCTGGAGATATCCTTGTGGGCAGCTGCACCTGTATCCTCCAATTATATTTTGGCAGCCATGCTGACACCGGTGGTTGCCATCACATTCATCAACATCTAAAAGGGTGAAACACACTCTGAGTTTTGGGAGAGAACACACTCTGAGTTTTGGGAGAGAAGCTCAAATTATGCTGCATTGGGAAAACATGTTACAAATAATCATATATATTCATTTATCATACATATATAGGTATATTTCAGGATCTTTCAAAAACCTGAACATTTTGGGCCTTTTGGGTTTGGATTTGTGGCTCCACAGCAAGTAATACATGGCTGAACGCCATGGAATGCTCTCACATTCAGCAAAAATTTTCATTTTTGCATTCTGCTGTGGAGCAGACAGCAGAAAGCCATTTGTATATGGGATCCCTAATGCCTCCCTAAGGGTCCCAGCTCCACAGCAGACAGACCCTTACATTTACCCAGGCATCCAACCCAAAAACCCCAGGATACCTCTTTTCAAAACAACCCAAACTCTGTCCCAGGAGAAGGCTCTAAGGACCCAGAGGAATAAGTCTACAGCCCTTGAACTCTCTCTTGAGCAGGTCACCTTGGAGATATAAGACTTCCTGTCCTTGAATCCCTCAGAAATCCATGCACAATTCAAAAGAAAGTTCACTGAACTTATGACACTTAAACTAAAACATTCCAGGCTACGTCTCCTCAGAAAATATCTGCCCAATCCTTTAGAATCCCATAATATATCAATTTTTTCTGGCCCACAGAGAGAAATACTGCCTTGCTACTAAATTTCTGTACTCCCCCCTCACTTCAACCTACACATGCTTCCTTCTGTAGATTTTGGTGCTTACTCCATAGGTCCTTCCTTGGGTGACAGAAGAAAGAAGATTAAGGAAGCAAGAGAAGGCCAAGTTATATGCACTGTGTTGTACCCACCTTCACAGCTCTGCCCAGTCTGATCAAGTGAGAAGCCACGTTGACACTCACAAACAAAACTTCCTGGTGTATTCTGGCAAATGCCCTTTGCCCCACAAAGATTGATCTCGGTAGCACACTCGTTGTTGTCTGAGGGAAGCCAAAGCTCAGTGTTAGTCTGTAGCTGTCATTTCAAAGTTGATGCTTTGGCCATGCTAATGATGGAAGGGGTGTGGCAGGAGGCAAAGGCACATCAGGAACACAGGTGTCCCACTGCCCTCCCAGGTTCTCCCTTTGCATTACAGGACACTTTACACTGCCTTGTTTTGAATTTGGAAACACAAAAATAATAAGAAGGGAATCTTTCTTTTCTTCACCAAGAATAAGGAGTTTGATGTTTTCATCTCCAAAAACCTCCAAATTCACACCAATACCATGGGGTCATCAAACTGACACAGAAACAGGGTACAGCTTGCAGAGCAGAAAGTGTGTTTTGTGGGAAGAAGTTTAGTTTAACATTTCCATGTACCCAATGGGTATGTGTTCAGAGGACAGCTGCAGATATGTTTATTTCATAGCTGTTTCAAGAAGCCTTGACATGATCTCAATGAGCTACAAAAAGATAAATAGAACTATATTTTTGCTCAATGCCTAAAAAAGGATAAGGCAAGAATTACAGTGCTGTTTTTACTGCCTGGTTCTGGCAAGTGCAAAATTCAAAGACAGATTATGAAAGCAAGGGAAGGGGTCTCCTTGCATTTCTGGTGGGATTAGGATCAGAATCTGGCCTATGTTTCCACTTGGGTCCTCAGGAAGATGATTTTACCTCCTTGCTACTTTGCTTTTGGAGTAAGGGTCAATAATAAATCCCAAATCTGTGTCTATCTTCCCACATCACCTACCAATGCAGGCTGTATGGTGCTGAGTGAATCCAGGAGGACATTTGCAAGTGAATCCCCCAATAGTGTTGACACAAAGGAACTGGCAGTTGTGCTGCTTTGTTGCACATTCATCAAGATCTAGAAAAAACAAGAAAACATCTTTCACTTATGTTCCCTGGACTCAGAAAGAAGTGATTACAAACAAATAACAGCAAATAAGGCCTTTTGAATTTACATCTCACTTTCCATGCTGGTTTCCAGCTCCTCCTACATGAAGCCCCACATTTAAGGAATGGGACTTTGGAGCTACACAGTGTCCATGCTAACACTGAATTGCAGACAACCCTCTCATCTGTCTGAAAGTTGCTGTGACAAAATAAATGTCTGCTCAGCCAATAAATGGGAAGTCACCATCTTCATGAGACCTGGAAGGTTAGAAAATGGCCTTGCACTGAAACACAGTATTACTCCAAAAAGAAATACTGAAATGCTAACAACAAAGTACACTGTCATTCTCCATGCCAAATTTGGAACTGCCATTCTAACTTGTGTGGTTTTAGCCAAATCTTAGTTAACAAGACACATAAATATGTCTTGGAATTCTAACAAATATTCCAAAATCTCTCCTGTACTGCTGTGCCTTATCCTGCATGCTACAAAAGCAGTAGGTAAAAATTCTGTCGATGATTGGCAATGTACTACAAACCACAGTCATCTTTGCATCCAATAAGATCCATTTATCGTTGAATTAGATGGCTTAAACCAACAGGCTTACCAAAATAAGAACAATCATAATATATTATTAATTCCAAAATCTTTAAAGATCAGCTGCCATCAACCTGCAAAAAAAATCCTGTTGATCTGTTGTTCCTCCAAATTAACAAAGAATTAACTGAAATAATAGCTCCATCCTGTGCAGGCCACTTTCACTGTTTTTAGTGGAAATACTCACATGAATCACGGAAATTCAGATTTACATCATTTAAATGTCCTTGCAATTATTTTTGCCTGTGGAACACAGTTTCTGCAGTAAATTCTTTTCTTGATTTTTACCTTTGCAGCTTCTCCCATCTTCTTGCAGGATGTATCCTTTTGGACATGAACACTGATAGCTCCCCTCTGTGTTTTTGCAGATGAAATTGCACGGTTTTGGAGATTCATTGCATTCATTCAGATCTACAAGAAGCAAAACCAGATACCTCAGTGCTGGTAATCAAGATTTGTGATAATGTTTTACAAAATATTCAGGATACATCAGAACGAAATCCAAATCCCCAAAACATTAACAAGTGACATTTTACTTTCTCATTTTTCAAAATCTATTCCCTTCTCCAAGTCCTCTCTTAGTAATACACTTTATATGCAAACACCACAATGAAAAACCTACCAATGCAAAGAGTGCCAGTGACATCTGTAGTATAGCCTGGATTGCACAGACAGTGATAAGTTCCCCTCTCATTGATGCACTCCCCATTGCGGCAGACGTCATGAATAACCTTGCACTCATCAATATCTGCAATTAAACAAGGGTTAGTTGTCAGTGGAACAAAACTGACTTTGTACAGCTGCAATAGATTCTTGTGACCTGACACAGAGAAACCCACACCTTACATAAAATAATTATATAAAATAGTGAAATATTGTACAGATTTAAGGAGAAATACTAAGTAGAAAATACAGAATGGAGAATTAATCTAACTTTCTTATGCAAAGAACAAGCTGTAAGTGGATGGGAAAAACTGAAGCTGATCATGTATCAACCTCCACAAATCAAACACCACTTCACCTTCATGTACACAAATAGCTCTCAATGTGTGCCTGCAACTCACTCAAATGTGAGAGTGCAAATGCCCATTTCAGTGCATGTCAGTCAACCAGGACATAGAGCAAGTATCTGCCAAGATGGGATGGATGCCTTATCATAAAGGCTGTGCACCTTCCTCCTAAAGGACTATACTCAGTCAGTATGAAAAATCTCAGAAAATTTCAGCTGATATCCAAAACATTCAGGACTTTACAGTGTTCAAATACGCAAAAAGAGAGTTTATCATTTATCACTTAATTTGACACTGTCTAAGAAATAATTTAATGAAAAGTACCTGCTCCACTGGATGTGTATCCTCGGCCATGAGGGCAAAGCTTCTTGAAGGCCACAGTGCCTGGGAAGGGACAGACCTCACAGTTCTGCCCCCAGCCTCGGCCACCGTCACAGCAGCATTCAGACTTGGTGACAGCGTTCCTGTTGCTCGATCCAATTTGGCACATGCTTTGTAAGACTTCAGTGAAGCAGTAGCCCTCCCTGTTGTCTGGAAGACAAATTGTGCATCACAGAGAATCCTAATGGTGAATTCCAGGGGTCACATGATTGTGGGCATTTAGTCAGAAACATAACAGAACGGGCATACTTCACCCTGAGACTGTGGAACTGAGAGTGAAAGACTACCAGCAGTAGGAACGAGAGAATGACATCTAAGAAAAACAAAGACAAGAACTTTAGCAAAAGGTGGAAGACAAGAAGTTACAGTATGCTTATAAAAATGCACGTTTCTGTTTGAACCTAGAGAAAAAGAACTGGCTGAAAATCAGTACCATGGAAATGTCAGAGCAGTTCCTGGCTGACTGAAACCATGGAACAGTCAGCTTTCATAGCAAGTCACCCCAGCTGGACTGACTGAGGCAGGGAAGAAGGAACTTGCAAGAGGACACCTACATATGAAGGCCCCTTCCCAAAGACATGCAAATTCAAGAGTGTGTTTTCTCACCACACATTTCTAAATTGAATTTCAGCCCTCATTGCTGCTATGCAAGTGACAGCTCATGCAGGTGTAAATTGGGACTTACCAAGGCACTCGTCCTGGGTGTCGCTGACCGTGAAACCCTCGTTGCACTCACACTTGTAACTCCCCACTGTGTTCACACAACGACCATTCTCACAGAGCCCAGGTTTGGTCTGACACTCATTCTCATCTGCATTTTTGAAATTTTATGACAAAAATCAAGTCCATTATTAGATTATGTAGGTAAGAGGTTGGTACAGAACTCTTACGCTGTGCATTCTGACTGCTTAACTTCAATTTTTTTCTTTTTCTAAGATTTTAAAGGTTTTTTTATTCAATTTTCAGAGGAAAGATGGCCCTCTAGCTCACAATTGTTATATATATAATATCTGCAGTACATTCCTCACTGGTTTTCAAAATTCTTCATAGTTATAGCTGTACTTCTGAATGCCATCCAAGGTTTAAAAAAAATTCAGATCTACTTTCATTCATGCTAAAAGAGATAAACAAGCCTACAGCAACAAACCCAAATTCTCACCTTCTTCCCTCAGAGCATTCAGCAGCAGCAGCAGTACAAACTGATTGTAAAGACACCCACACCCAGATTTTCTACTTACTGCCCACAGATGTGTACACCTGAACAGCAAAACCAAGTGTGTGCAGCACCAATAGATCCATTACACAAGTAGTTGTGAAATTCTGCCCCTGAGTTTCCTAACACTTCATTAAATCCAAAATATTTAGCCCTGCTGAGGAACTGTGTATTTCAAGAGCTTCAACACTTCAGTGTCACTTACCTATACAGCCTTCCCCATCCGGTCTGCGCTGATAACCAGGCCCACAGATACACATATAGGTGCCAATTAGGTTTTTGCATTCCATCTGTTTAGAGTCACAGTCATGAATTCCTTCTTCACACTCATTCTGATCTAAAACACAAGGTTTAGACTTTATTATATAGAGACATGATCCTGGAAATTCACAATAGTAAATTCTGACTTTGGAATCTCAGTCATAATCAAGCCCTACACATACGTTTATTGTTCTAAACCAACCATAAAATATACTAGCCTTGAGCAAATTGATTTCTCCCAAATGCCCATTTTTAGGGCAAGACAAAACCACATCATCTGATATGACCTCACTTTAGGCAGATGTATAAATTTACTGGCAGGACAGGCCTAGTACAATCAAGTGCATAATGCAAACCATAGAATTTCATCCCAAATTCTTTCTGACTCCGTTACTTCCTGGGATTAAAACTCTGGCCCAATAGTGCAGTGAGTCAGAGCCCTGCCCCTGCAGCAACTGGAATCATTATCTCCTAACTGTGAGTGTGGTAGGAGCTTTACCTCTGCACATTCTCCGGTCCTCCCGCAGAACGTACCCCCCGGGGCACTTGCACTCGTAGGATCCAAAGGTGTTCACGCAGCGGAAGGCGCAGAGCAGGGGGTTCTGAATGCACTCATTCACATCTGGGTTTGGAGCGACAAAGACCATGGGGGAAGGGAAACACTTGTGTAAAACCCAGCAGGCTTGAGTGCACAAGTATTAGGTACAGGCAATACCACAGATCTCAGTTTACTGAGGACTAGATTTTAATAGCTGGGGACCCTTGGTTCTACTCTTCATGGATTTCTGTAGAGAAGCAGGCATCAGACACGCCAGGATGTTTGCACAGCTACCTGAAGTTTCAGTAAGTTCAATAGTAAGCAGCCAATGGAAATAATTTCCAGATCCACACTGCCAAAATACTTGCTCTGTTAAAACTATATATTTTCCCCACCTAGGTTCGGTTTTTGGATTGGTTATTTGAATTCTACATGCATTAATTCAGCTTCCTCATAAACTGAATTCCATAAAACAGTATCCTTACTAGAAACATTATTTTGAAGTGCATTTACATACAGCCTGGACTACTTGAGTAATTACTGCTATACAGGGATCTTTATGCACTCTGCTAGCTCCTCCTCTGCAATTTGAGCTTCTACCCAAATTCCACAGGGAAGTGAACGAAGCTCTAACAGTATGTAAAAATAATGCAATCTGATGCAAAAATAGAAGAATTCTTTTGCATGGGCTTGCAAAGAAATAGGTTGTGGCAGATAATTTAGGAACAGCTGTGTCAAGTCAGAGGACAGTGTCAGAACGTCCTAGGACATTCTCCTCTCCCTGGTTGAACAGAAGAAGATGAGTATTAAAAACCTCATACCCTGTATGCAGAGATCTTTCCCCTGATGCAGCCTCTCAGTTTAAGGATTTCCACAGCCAAAAGCCACAACCAAACTATCAAGCTTAATTTCCACTGATGGATTCCCACACAAATTTGTATAATCTCTTTCTGGGTCAATTTATGCTTGTGGCCTCACTAATATTCTTCAGCAAAGGGTTCCACAACTTAAATAAGTACCATGCATACAAAAATGTTTGCTTTGGTTTGTCTAACATGGTCCCTCTGTTTTTGGTACCTTTACCACTTGTGGCTTTATAAAATCATACATCTCTTTAACCACATTTTCCACACTGAAAATTCTAATTTATTTTTCTTCTATACCTCTGGTCTTCCTTACTTCTCTTCATGCATTTTCAAATTTTAATTTTTGAAATTAGACAACAAATCATGAAAAATATTCAGTCTAGGGGTACCATGGTAATTGTTGAGTACTGTATTTGTATTTTCTCATTTGCTCCCTGTTTCTTCCCTAACTCACTCAAGCAGCCCATTTCCTATCTTCATCACCCACAGTGAATCTCTTCACTCAAGGAGGTAGGCAAAAACCACACACACAGTAAACAGCACTTCTGGGAACTGTTCTGAAGAGACTTCACACCCCAACATGCTCCTCTCTGGGCAGTCCCTTAGTAGATACCACCTGAAAGTCTGTCCACCCCAGCTCCAGTCACAGAAATATCCTACAGTTCAAGGTGGATACAGGAAGGAGGAGCCTATTTTCCCTCTTCAGATAAAGAGGTATTGTTCCAAGTGTCCATATTTTATTTTTAAAGCTGTTTTCAAAATCAGGGAACACAATTACAACAGTCCTTAGCACACAGGAGCCTCACCTTCACAGGTCATCATTGGCCCAGGCTCAAATCCTTCTACACAGGTGCATTCAAAGCCTCCTATCACATTCCTGCAAGTTCCATTTCCACACGGGTTTCCAACAGCACATTCATCAGTATCTGCAAGTAATTAGACCAAGGCAAGAATACATGGTTATACTCAGCCAAAATGATAAAAAATCTATATTGTTGATGCACAACCAGGAAAATAGAAAATGTAAGTTAAAGTACTGAATTAGAACCACAGACTCCTAGAATAATTTGGGACTGCTAGAGGTTATCTGGGTCAAACACTCAGCCAGAGCAGGGCCAACTTGGAGCAGATTGCTCAGGCCCTGCCCTGGCAGGTTTTAAGCACTAGCAGAGAGGAAGACTCCACAATGTTAGAATAAAACAAACCACTGCTCCTTAATGCCATACTTAGCAACTCAGGAGAATCTTTAAAATGGAAGCTGGAACAGCCACACTTACCCACACATTCTGCTCCTTGTAGGATGTAACCATACGGACATTCACAGCGGAAGGACCCATCTGTGTTGATACACTGTCCAAATTTACAGTTATCAGGATCAAGGCACTCATCCACATCTTAACCAGAAATACAAACAACACAGTAAGTGAAACTGGCTTCATGTGCTTTTAGACTTCTCTCAAAGAACAAAGTGTTCTGGCAAAAAATATTTCTGAGATCACAAAAATAGTAGTATTTAAATTCCAACATATTAGGATTAGGGCACAGAATTTATTTTGCAGGCCAGCCTTCAGAATGCAGAAAAGAAAATGATTCTAAATGTCAGATATAAACCTCTCTGACTGGGGCTACAGGGAAAGCAGCAGATATGAAAAGCAGTAGTCATCCAGCGCTCCTTAAACGCAAACTTTTGCCAATAAGGCTGAAGTGCTGTTTGTCTTGGGAGAGAACAGAATGTACTGAAGGGATCTGGGAAACTGTGGTTTGCACTTCTGGAGGATTAAAACCATTTACTGTAAACAGGCTACATATATTGTATAAGAAAAGACAAGTATGCTATGTGACATTAGATCTGTTATCTAGATCCTACATAAGTTTCCTAGCTCTAAAAGAAGTTTAATTTCTGATATTTGAGATATTCAAGCTGGAATTTGAAATCAGTATGAAAAATTGGGAAGATAAAAGGTAAAGAAGTTTGAACAATTCATGGTTTTGGGAAATAGTTGCAGAGGTGTTATTGTCAATTGAAATGGAGAATGGCTTATGGATGGAAAAGAGACACTGATGCAGAAGTGGCACCGTGCATTTCAGGCACTTACCCAGCCTTGCATCACCAGGTCCAACAAGGATGCCAATTCCAAATGGACAAATCTGTCTGAATGCCTCTGGAAAAAACCCATAAATATCAAACCATATGTTAAAGTCTATCTTGGCAATTAGCATTCTGCACAAACTACACATAACCACTGCTACCAGCTCATCCTCCTCATGTTCAGGTCCCGAAAAAAGGTATGTAAATGTATAAACTTAACATTTTATATTCATGCAAAAACTGTATGTTTGCTTTACATTTCTTCTGATCTCCTGTATGCATTTGTATAAAACCCCATGAATAATTAGCAGTATTTAACTTCCTTAAGAAACAAACAAATGCAGCATTTCTATTTTGGAAGTATCAAAAGTAGTGACTGCATATTTTTCTGCATCTTTTCTGTTGTAAAAGTAAAATTTCTTACATTTTCTGAAAAAGGCATAATTTAATCCAGACTTGGCTATCTTAAAGATATTTCTTTTTTAAAATATGAGAAAAAGAGCCTTGATATCCCTTGAGAGAGTTTAGACTGTGAAAAATACACGTGCTGACACTTCAAGGAAATACTGCAACGTAAGCTGTGCTTTTCAACTGACTTTGGTTCACATGGTCCATGTCAATGGAATGAAACATGCATAGGCAATTGGCCTAGGAGGAATATTGCAACTGGCACTTCTAATTCTCTTTTCTAACCTCAGCTTTTGTGAGGATTTTCTGCAAAACATCTACATGACTAATGAACGGAATGAACTGCAATCATGTATTGCTGAAACCAGTAATGCTGTCAACCGCATTTGTCAGCAGGAATTAAAGTCTGTTCAGCAAATTGCACCACGATGCTACAGAGGCCTGTTGAGTTGCTTGATGTCGAGTTTCCCAGTCTTAAAAAGGACTAACAAAGGAAAGTCTTTCTTTAGCAATGGTCTAGGCAGGCTTTCCTTCCTCAAGGCCTGCATTTTGTTATCCCCTGCTATTTTTGCAAGTCATTCACATTGATAAGATTGCAAATTTACATTTTCTTAATAACAAAATTCAGATGCAGATCTAGTTTAACTGTTTGGGGTTTTATTTTAATTAGATTTCATGTTTATGGCACCTCTTCCTATAGCTATTTACAATTAGAAGAATTCCATTTTTGTCTTGCAGGAATTGCTACTCAGAGCCTGTATTAGGGACCTACTTGCTGCTTTCCACTTTCTGTATTAGATACCTCCATAGCAAAATACCCAGCACCTAAACACTGTAACAAATCCGTAAGAAAGGAAGGAATATGTTGGATATCTGACTATCCAAGGGATGTGGTTTTCTAGACTGCAATGGCATCTACTTTATAGAGACCTATGACAATTACTAGGGTTGAGCACCTTTAGAAAATTGTTTTTCAAAATTCCTTCTAATAAGAATCCCAACCTCCTTTCAGTTCAGAGAGGCAGTATGGTAAGCTACTCAATAACCCACCATCTGCTTCCTCTGGGCAGAGCTCACAGGGATCTCCCCATCCCTGCCCCTTTAAGGCACAGCAACACTCTTGTTTGGAGTGGTTTCGGGACTTCGGCACTGAACACTTTCCATCTTCAAACTTGGTAAAGCAATAGCTCACTCTCAGATCTGCAAAGAGAAGAAAACTTGTTATGAGCAGTTAGGGTAACCTTGGCACAATTTTCACTTTGAGTTGTTAACTGCAAAATTACAGGACACCCACCACCAAAACACTCAACTTCCATCTAGCTCTGCTTATAGGGACCATCATTGTCTCTGTGGAAGATTTGAATAAGGAGGGAAGCTCCCTACCTTAGTAAAGAAAAGCTATGGGACAGTTTCCTACTTCAGTCATGGAAAAGCAAGGGTTTTTCTCTTTGGTCCAGCAGAAATGGAAGGGCTGTACTGTCCTCTTTCCCTCACTCCTCTTTGAATAAACTGAATATTGCCTCATGAATTTATATTCTGTTACTAGTAAGTGTTGTAATCCAACATCCCTTGAATCACTGAAGTCAAGATATTTTCATCAACTTGCAAGGACAATATTGTGCAGTGCTAAAATGAGAGGCAATTTTCAACAGCCCTTTCCTTCCTCCTTCTTCCGGAGGTACACAGAAACAAAGCAAACTCTCTCTGTGGCACTACATGTTTTCCCTGGAGCTGGGTAACCAGGATGCTGGACAGAGCTGAGATCACAGACCACAAGCATCCAGCAGGCAAGGAGCTGGCAGCTCTCTGTGCTGGCAGGGGGACAGCAGCAGGGCAGTTATGGAAGCAGCTGCTCATCCAGTTTTCCGGCTGCAGCATCAATGCTGGGCAAAATCCAGGTTTTAACAAAGTCCTAGGTAATGGGAAGTTTTGAACAAAACTTTGTTTGGCCTGAGATACTTGAAAAAAGAACAGTCCTCTTTAGGGCATGGAGAGAAGCCCTTTTGAAGTTCATACACAAGTGTGCATTTCCTTCTGACATTGTGTGGAACAGTGGCCTATGTTTAAAAAGTAGAAGATATGGCTGGATTCTTTTTTAGGATTTTGTTTCTTGGTGGGTTTTTCTGATTTTTTTTCTTCTTACCTGAAGAAAACTCTCAGACTGAAGAAACTTCATTTATACAAGCTACATAAACACAGCTAAAACACACTTTCTTGATGTCAAGGGAAGTAACTGTGCCAAACTGCATGGTGGTTTGAAGACTTGGATGAATGTTTACTGCAGGTTGGATTCATTTTTACCAAAACCACAATTTCATTTAGCCCACTGTGAAGTGAAGAACTTGCTATGGTGTCAACAAGCATCACTGCTCTGTGCCAAGCAAAACTGCAGAGGTCCTTATAAAGGTCTTACTCATCAGTGGCTCCCACTGTGCACAGTGTATAGGACATTTAATGCTGTATCTGTTTCACCATTTCCAAAGCCTTTAAAGTAACACACTCCCTAATTTGCTGTGCCTTTTCTTTATACACAAAATAAACTAACCTGTGGCTTTTAATTACTAAGATATTCAGCTTTTAGCATCTCATCTGTTAGTGCCCATGTTTAGGCTCTGAATGGTGTATGCCAGTACTTATTCCAGTAATCTGGAACCCAAAATACACTTTAGATTTCCCTAAGCACATGGGTGCTTATTGTCCACAGGACATTGCTAGCAAATTTTTTCCAACAATCTTTTTTTCCACCCACATGTTTGCAGAGAGGATCACAAGTGTTACAGTGAATATGGTAAGTGCTAAGGAGAGCCTTAAAACTGGAAATGCTGCCTTTAGTCTCCTGTGTGTATTCACGCTCCATCCCTGTGTCTTGTTGCTGTCTACATAGAGTCCAGGTAACCCAAATAGTTCTTCCAGGGGTGCAAGAAAGGATTTCAGGACAACATAATTTCATTGCTTAACCTGGTGCATTTAACATTAACTTCACCCCTTTTATTGCAGCATTCTGTTTAATGAAAAACAGATGTTAGGGCAAGAAGAACCTGGCCCCAGCTACAGAATTATCATGTTTTCCCTATGAAAAACACTGTTTGAGTCCAGAGCCTTCTTGCAGTATTAGAAACAGCCCGCTGAAAAGGCATTTATGAAACAAACAAATTTTGAAATGCCAGAAAAATAGGAAAGAACTTACCTTGGCATCGCCTTCCTGTGGAAGACAATACAAAGCCTTCAGGACACAGACATTTGAAACTGCCTGGAGTGTTGCTGCATGTGCCCAGGGCACAAATTTCTGGCTGTTCCACACACTCATCAATGTCTGTAAGAAAAGTAATTAAAGAGATGAGAAATAATAGTATTTACACTGGCAGCTGTATTACATAAAGAACAATTTTACATCATCACTGGTATCTATCATATTTGACAAACAAAAAGGCCTAAAAAAAGAACAGAAAGAGGAAGCAGTAGCCCAAGTGCAAAATCCACTAGTTAGTGTTCAAATCCTCAGGCACTGGGCAAACTTCAGCAACGCAGCACCAAGGAAATAGCCTGGGATTATATTTTTCTAGGGTTCAGAGCAAGTGGTTCTGGTTCAAACAAATGTTGGTGAGACCTTTTCAAGGAAGTGAGAGACTTAGTGTAGACTGTTACACAAGACTAAACATTACCCACATTTAGTTTCAAAGGAAATAGCAAGCAGCTAAGAAAGACACAGAAGAAGGATTCTTCTGTACACACCTTCACATTTGTCATTCTGCAGAATGTATCCAGGAGGACAGATACATCTGAATGAGCCATCCAGGTTCTGACATGTGCCTGGTGAGCATTTTCCAGGCTCCAGTGCACACTCATTGATATCTAAAGAAAAGAAAGACAATTTATTTGAGGTAATTGCTGTTATCTCAATAAATCTCTGACTGCGGCCACTTTAATTTTGATTCCATCAAACTGAAGGTGTAACTTTACAGGATCAGGAGGAGTCATGTTCTTGTCCCCTTGTCATTGTTTCCTTCTGCTAGGTATGATGATGGCAGTGTGACAGTTCTCTCTGACCCTACTGTTTCACTAAGCATATCTGCTCAAGGTTTGTTGCACTTTTTTTCAATCTAGAAGAAAGAACTCACCAACACAAGTCCTTCCATCCAGAGCCACCTCATAGCCATCATTGCAGAGACACTGGAAGGATCCAATGGTGTTCACACACTGACCATTTCTGCAGAGCATTCCATTTCCACTTGCACATTCATCCACGTCTAGGAAAAATAACATTAAAAGATATCAGAAACATCAGCAACAATGGAAACTGGGTAGGTGAGATTTCTGTTTCCACCATACCAACAAAGTAACTGATAACACAATCCTGTTTCAAGAGCAAGTGAGAGGAAATTACTATATTATAAAATTCTCAGAGCAGGAGTAAAACCCAAATGTTCCTGTATCTTGTGCCAACATTCGAGTGGCTCTAGAAAAGTGAGCAGTGCATAATCAAAGAGGCCTTTTGAGACTGACAAAATAGGGTTTTGTCTTTAATCACGCAGATCATGCAAAAGATAAGATGGTACTTATGGTACTTTTAGAAGTGAAATGTCTACTTTTAGAAGTAGAAAATGTCAGGGACACTGCCTGGGCTCAGCAGCCCTTACCTATGCAGTCGTTGTTGTGGGAGAGGATGAAGCCCAGGTTACAGCGGCAGTTGAAGGAGCCAATGGTGTTCCTGCAGGTTCCGTTGCCACACGCGTCTCTCTCACACTCATTAATATCTACGGAGGAACAGAAGAGAAAATATCCACTGCCATAGACAGAAAGAAAAAAGATTGTCCTGTCTCTCAATAAGAAGATTTTACATACATTTACACACCTGATACTAATATCTACCAAAAAAAATATCAAGGGTCCAACAATCATTTATTTTACTGTGGCTCCTATATCACCCTTCTCAAAGTAAGCTATCTTTAATTGTAAGCATTCTGAAATCTCAATTTGTTCATAAAACACACAACTGACAGCTCTGAATGAGATAAATATATAAAATTCCCTTGTTAATGATTCCCTTGTTAAAGATGACTGCTCCTGAAAAGGCAAGAAATCTACCCTTCATTCAGTCTATTAACAAGTAGGCCACACACAAGTGCTGCATTGCAACATTAATCTATTAAATTTCTTGCCTAAAGGAATAAGCAAGACAAGATGCTCTAAGAAGAATGAAACATTTTCTTCAAAAATGAAAAAGAAATTAAGACATCATCAAAGCATTCACAGACAGGATATGTCATTTTAAATGTCCACTCTATTTTAATGAGATGGTTTTCATTCAGTATCAGCTTTTTATCATCTCTAATGGCCAGTTCTGTGCCTTTGTCTGGTGGTAAAAGGCTCAAGATCTCAGATATTATAATGCAACTCCTTATTACAGAGAGGACAGACTTAGTAACTATTTTAATGGGAGCCTAAGTTCAGTTTAATCTGATTTACTTACCTATACACATTGTCCTATCATCATTGGTTTTGAATCCATTGTGACAAATGCAGTAGAAACTTCCAACAGTGTCAATACACTGCCCATGACTGCAGATATTGGGAATTTCTTGACATTCATTCCGATCTGAAACCAAGAGAAAGTTAAGGCTCCTAAACTACAAGGCTGGAAAGATGCTTTAGCAACAACCAAGACAGTTTCCAGTGCATGGCCTAACTTAAAATAGTATTTTTAATTTATTAATGACATAAACATTACCAAGTAAATTCCAGAAAAGAGGCTTATTTGCATGTAAATTACCTCTTCCACTATTTGTGGACCTGAAAAAAATTTAGCATAAAAATGATATTTAGCAAACTCAAATTCTTGCTGGAGGAAAAGCATATCACCAGGGCTTTGAAAAGCAGAATTAATGACACAAGATTGGAAAGGATCTGAGTCTGAGGGCTCTATATTGACTGCAGGAGATATGAAAGAGGCATAAGAATTACAGTTTGCATTCTTCTCATGAAAGCAGCTACTTGCATTTAGCCACATTTGATTGCACAAATTGCATGTTCAACTCATGGAAATCAACAGAACAGAAAGGGGGATAAACACCACACTTTTCTCACTAAGCTTAGGAAGAGATAAAAAGCACTGGATTTATCAACTCATCATGCAGAGAGAAAACAGGCACACACACATTGTAGCATCCATGAGATGTGGTAATTCTATGAACTAGACAGAGCTCAAACAGCAAGAAGAGTTACTGCAATATGGAGTCAGGGGATATTTTGTAGAATTCTGCGGAGAAGCAGGAGAGCTCTCCTGCCAGTCTGTGATTGCTGCCTTACAACAGCAATACTTGCTATACTTGTTCAACAGCCAACTGCTTCCTGCTACTCTACTCTAGTTAGAAATGCTTTCAGACAGAACCCAGGATTCTATCAATCGTAAATTAAATAAAGTGTTAGCAAACAAAACGTTTACTCTCTGGCATTGTTTTTTTCCATGACAAATCTGAAACATCAAATGAGGTGTTTCTGTTGACCTCATCATCACTAAGAGCTGGTTTAATTCAATATGCTTCCTTTCTTCCTCCTTTGGATGCTGCAGCTCCAAAATATGGGAACTGAGGTGCTGCCATGAGCTTACATTAAAACTGATTAGGCTCTAGTGCTCAGTAATTTTCTTTTACATGCAATCTAAGCCAAGCAGATGCAATTTCTCAGCAAACCATCCCCAGGTCATTGCAAACTAAGAGTCAAGTTGTTCCTAATTGCAAAGAACTTAATGTATTAAAATTCATGCTCCTGTCTCTCTTCTGCATGTACTTGGCACAGGGACAATGAGCACATGGAGGATCCTGACAGCCCCAGGATCTCTGTACATCCCATGGGGCTGTGAGTAACTCTGGATGGGTGTGCACAGAGGACCAAGCTCTCCCAATGCTACTGCTCATTACAGTTTGAAGGAGGCAGAAGGAAAGCCAGTGCTGTCTTAAGAACTCCTAATCTTTACAGCTCAGGAGAGCAGAGACAAAAGAAAAACTATGACTCTGGTGCTTTGTGGACAAACAAACAGTCATGCAAAAAACTAATTTATAAGAAAAATTATTTATTTTACGACAATAGAGAGCACCAGAAGAATGCTATCTTGAAGGCAAGGTAAATGCAGTACTCCTGGTACTAGTGGCTGTGATATATCAGGTTTGACTCAATAGCACATAAGCTTCCAGGGTGGGATAGTTTTCCATGCAGTAGCATGGCTGATCCAATAGTGCAAGGTGCACACCACTCTCTGCTCCCAGCAGAGGGGTTGGAATTTCCTTCCTTTGCTGGATCACGTACTTTATCAACCACTTTTATTTTTACTCTAATTGTGTAACTTTATTTTCACCAAATATAAAATAAGAGCAAAATACAGGGAAGTATTACTGTTTGTGCCAATTCATCTTTGGAATTGTAAGTCATATCAGAACCTTCCCTTGCTCTTCCTGTACTGCTGTAATGAACCCTTAACAACAACAATTACATTAGGAACATATTGAATATTTACATGTGCCACTGCATAGCTTAACAAAGCAAAGTTTTAGTTCTCATACTAGTGTTCTAATTTCCCCTACACCCTTTTCCCACAACAGTCACATGAAACAATGAAAAAGTATACAGCAGGGAAAAGTGCACTTCCTAAAACTCAAGTACTCAGAAGCAAAAACCCAAGGATAATGTTACTGGCTTCCGTTGTAATTCTTATTTTGTTCAGAAATGTATATAGCATATAACATTTACAGCAGCTTGGCCCACTGCAGTCTTTAAAATCTCAGCAATTTTTCAAGTAAGCAAGATAACATGAATGCCTCTCTGGACTAAGATATTGTAAGAAAAAGTAAATATATTAGAAAACTGCAGTCTCACTCACTGAGTACTTAAAAATAATGTTATGGCCCCTGTTTAAATCTGTATCAAAGTTAGGAAATTAAACAATAAGCTTTCCAAGTTAGTTATTGCATACAGGCAAGCAGACAAGTCCACCATATCAACAGAGGCTCCAGCAGCAAACATAGAATTATTTGTAAAAATACAAGTGGAAAACACATTGCTAAAACACATATAGAAAATCATAATGAAAATCAGAAAACACAGAAAGGTAGTGCCTCAAATGGTCTTCCCTTCCTAGATGTGACAAGAGGTAAAGAAAAATGCTTGCATTTAGTGGGATAAAGTGAAAGACAAACACCTACTTAGGTTTTTAACTTCCACTTATACATCCATCGGATGGGCCTGGAATTACCTCTATGTTTATGGGATGCCCTGAAAGACTTTAAGAGAAGAGTTCTTGAAGCTCAGATCATCTCCTGGAATACCAACTTTCTGGAGAGGAGAGATGTTTTTTCAACCCCTGTAAAATCCCCAGGCACCCACCAGTGCAGCGGCCCGTGGACGTGAACCTGTAGCCAGGTTTGCAGTCACAGCGGTAGCTCCCAGCTGTGTTCACACACTCTGCATTTTGCTGGCAAACTGGTCCATTCTGGCATTCATCAATATCTGCCAAGACAAAAGAGGAATTTGATTTTTATAGTAAGCTGGCAGTGGAAAGATGTCAAAACTGTATTTTTTTAGCTTACAGGTATTAATAGTTTTCAATGTAAACACCGTCACAAAGCTTTAGGCAAAAAAATTTGATCAATTTTCCTTACTTCAGGTGCTGCAAAAGGAGAACTTTATCTCCCCAGAAATGTAACTGGTTTTCACTTAAAAGTAGCACACAGAAGAAGCTTTTACTCAAAGCTCTCAATGCCTTGTCTGCAGCACTCATGTTGTCAGCAGTCATAACACACAACGGAGAATAACAGCAATGACAGAAGGATAAGCTGCCTTCAGTTTCTTCATTAAACCGACTAATACAATGTTAGGGAATCTTTAAACTTGAGAAAAAAAAAAACACATATGTTTATAATTTTTACAAAAATATTTGTTCCATTAGGAAAAAAAATCTTGGAATTTAAAAAAATTGTGCTCATGATCTGACTCAGGACTATTATGTTTTTTTCTTGGCTTTACTGTCTAATGTGAAAAAAACTCATTTCTTCCCATGACTGCTGACTCATGTGCCTGCAAGGCCTTAGATGACTGACAGAAAATGTGGCATTTTCTATGCAAAAGAATTCAAAATGTCTGAATTACCACAGATTTATTACACTGATACCATTATTTTCCCCTCATTAAGAATGCCTTCAAGGCTCTGATTTGGCAGTGTCTGAGTTTCCAGCTGGTAAAACACCATTCCTCTGAATGAGAGGAGCACTTTACCTTCACAGATCAGGAGCTTGTCATTGTAGAAGAAACCCACAGGACACTCGCATCGGAAGCTGCCAACCATGTTTATACAAATCCCATTTTCACACACTCCAGGAATCTCCCTGCATTCATCAATATCTGCAAGAATAATTTTTTTTAATACTTGTATTGAGCACTTCATAGAATCTTCTGCTACAGAATATGTCCTTATATGCATATACCCTTTAAGATAATTATCAAACATATAATGCAAGCATCAGAATGTTCCCAACTGAACAGTAAAGCAAGTCATTCCAAACTGTGGAAATTTAGGTATTTCCTGCTTCCTCAGGTTCTGACTCTCCTCTGTACTGATGGTATATTCTGCTACAGAGGAATACAGAGGAAGGCATGTCCCTCCTCATGTCTCTCCCCCACAGCCCTCATGAACCTCATCCCCTTCCCAAGTGCCACAGTGGAGTCATTGGGAAGAGAGACAATGGAACTGTCTTTGGTTTAATTTAGGAGAGCATGACTGAATGCAAACACTTATCAGAATTAGTTTTGCACTGTTTTACCCTAGTTAATCAGAAAAAACTTTCAGGGTCTTATGTAACAATTTGAAAGTGCCAACGACAGGTAACATCTGAAGTGCTGCCAACATGCTATTAATTAGATTGATTAAGCCAGGCAGCCAGGGCTTGCCAATGCTTTATATACACCCCAGTTAAGTAACTGATTTTGGCAGGAAAAATCTAGCTGCTATTACAATTATATGTCTTGCCTATTGGGTCTTTACACATCTTAATATTCTGACATGAGAGAGTTCAGGGACTCCTCCAAAGCCTCTGCCTTTAGTACACATTGACATATGCACTGAGGTTCACAGTCATAGAATATGGTGGGAAATTGTCAGCTAACAGGAGTTTCCATTACATAATGTGGTTTTGTTTGTTTTATTTTTCAGGGTTTTGTTTCACTGCTAGATTCAACCCTTAATTTTCTACATCAGATTCTGTAATTTTGAGTCCTCTGATACATAGGATGAGTAAAAACAGAACTATTTCTGTTTCTGAAACAGACACCTCAAGTAACTACATAGAGCTTTAATCCAAACAGAGAGTAACATCACTGGACTGTAAGCAAATACTAGAGGGTACAGAGAGCACTGCCCTGCAGAGGGCTCTCCCTTGATCCTGTGCCTGCAGGTGTAAGGGCTGTGAGTAACCCCTGTGCAGGGCAGCAGGCTGAGTGCTACAGCCTCCATCCCACAGCAGCAGGGAGAGCTGTGATTTGCACAGCTGTGACAAGCTGTGTGTGCAGCAGTCTCAGCACAGCACTGGCTGTCCTGGTGGGCTCTGCAGGACAGCCCTTCTGTTTCCATTGGCTCCTGAACTGCACAGTTCCCAGCTGTGGCAGTGCAGACAGAGCAGCCTGCAACACCCCTGCACATGTCAAACACTGCAGCTGCAGCTTCTACCTGTGCATGTTGGCAAGAGCCAAGGGCTCCCTGCTGATGCTGATGAAGGGCCCAATTTGCTTGAGCAGACTCTGCAATTATCTGCACAAATGCAAATACCTAGAAGGGGAAACTTTGCTTCCAATAAATGACCCAGTAAATAATAATAATTGTGCATTTCTGGAACCTCTTCAAAAATTACATTCCCCACTTTACTAGAAATATTTTCATCTAACTAGCTAAACACTGCACCACAGCAACAGCTTAATGCTAAAGCATCTGATTACTGCCTATATGCCATCTCTGTTTGTTACAGGGTACATTATCTGCTTTTCATTTGCATTTTAGTGTAAATGAAAACAAAAGGGAATCCCATTAGGGATTTACTCAATTCCTTGTCCTAAAATTCCTCTTTCTCTCCCTCTTTTTGTTTTGCAATTTGTTACTCACGATTCAAATGTAACACACAATAACATATGTGAGAAATATTCCAGCTGAACAGAAAAAAGGATTTTTGTGTCAAACCAATACCCAGGGGTACTGATGTGAAATGTCAGACTAAATCTTGCTTTAGTTTGAAGGAAAGACTCCCAGTTCCTCTCAGACTAAATGCTGGTTGGCCTTACTCCCAGACCTCTCATTCCCGGTGTCTGTGCCCTGCTCATGTAGCCCTGATTACAGTTTCTTTGGAGCTCTGTGTTGCCTTGATTACAAGCAGCAACTGTCACTGTTGCCAGCTATGAGCAGCCAGGCAGAAAGTTTGCACTTAAGTTGGACTTAAACAGAGAGTTCAACTCCATTACACTGTTTCATTGTTATTCCTCACATGAAAAATAAACAACTGGCAAAACAAACCTCCCCTCTTCCCTGGGCAGAGGTAGCATGGAATTTAGTTCAAAACATAAATTACAGCTCACCAACTGGTAATCCTGTATAAATGTCAATGAAGAAGCCAGGCCTTTGACTTCCACAGAGTGTGGAGAACTCATCTGCAACAAGAAAGCAAAGCAGTGATTAAAGCATTTTGAATTAATCAAGAGTCAAAAATTCATCATATGCTCTGGCCAAGAAAGTTCTTCTACTCTTTCAGCACCTGCAGGGCATGCAGAGGTAGGCAGCCCCTTTCCAAACTCACCATGTGAGTTCCCTTGGGCTCTCATCCAGTTGGGATCACATGCTTATTTTGCTCTGCTTATGCCTATCTCTGTGCAGTACACTGCATACAATTTCAGCTCTGACTCTTAAGAACCTGAGCTACAAGCTGGAAGCTAATCAAGTGTCTAGGAAGTTGCTCTTGAAGCAAACCACTTCAAACCAGAGTGGGATGTCCTGCAGTCTTACCCAGTGTGGAAGAGTCATGTATGCCCATACAATTAGCAGAGACACTTCTGCATCTTATATTTGGCTGCTCAACACAGATCATTCTCAGAGCACACCAGGGTATCTCTGCAAGCCCTGGCTGCCACAAAGGCCCTTCCTGGCAAATCGAGGCAGAGCAAACCAGACCCCGCATTTCTTGGAGCAATACCAATAAAATCCTGGTCAGTGTCTCAACACTGGATCAGCAAGCACTTGCAAAGAGATGAATTCACCAATACAGAGCGTGAAGTCTCTGAGACAGTGAAACTGGCACAAGGTAGGCACAGCCCAGCAGCTTGGACACAAACCACTCCACAAATGCCTTCATTGTGGCTAGGGTGGACCATCTCCAGGACAAAGAGGCAACTAATCCCTTTATTTTAGACTCACAAGAGCAGAAAAAGACATAGCATCTCTAATGGTGTTACCCTCACTAATAGTAATTATGATGTTACCAAGACCTTCAGATAGCTCTGCAATGCAAAAATGTACCTGTGCTCGGGATAGGACACTGTTCACAAGGCTTATTCCATGCACGCCCAATGTTGTAAGAACAGCAGCACATTTTCTTGGTCATATTGAAGAGCAGCTCACCATCACAGGTTTGATTGTCAGCATAGTAATTTCTATAACACAGACTTCTTCTCATATCTGTGAAAATGAAGAAAACCTCAGGCCAATGCAGTAGGCAACTCTTAGGGAAAATGATCTCCCTGGCCCAAAGCACTAAGATAAAGCTTTAAAGAAACCCCAGCACATACCCATGCAGTTGTTTCCTCCATTGACTTGCATGTAATCAGGAGGGCAGATGCAGGTGTAGTTCCCAACAGTATTGTAGCACGTGCCAGGCCCACATATGCCAGGTGTCTCACACTCATTCACATCTAGAAGAGAACAGACAGTGAGTGAGCGGCCACAGAAGCTTTCGTGTTGTGCTTCTGACAACAAAAATGTCTCAGTAATGCCTGAGGTAGGAAAGTACTGGTGGAGAAGAGCTGAAGAGGGTCTGAGGAAGGTCATGGTTGAGGGAAGCCACACAGAGAAGGAAGCAGCAGCACAGGTGGCCATGGAAAGCCCAGATGTGATGCAAAGATGGGAACTCTGATATGTCTGGATAGCTCAGAAACAGCAATTTGGCTTTCGCATCTGTGCACAAAAATAGTATTGGAGGATCTCCTCCATTCTGGATTCTTAGATCTGGAAAAGAACCAAAGTGGTCCCTGTGGAGCTCTGACTGATATTGACTGACTGGGGAAAGCAAGCCACTTTACCAACACAGGATGTCATATTTACTTCATCAAGAGACTAAGTTTTGTTTAAGAAAGTCTAACCAAAACCAAACGCAACACCATCTCCAAAACACCTCAGTTCCCAAAAGTTACAATAGATTTCCCAGCCTTAAAGTTTTAGAGTATCTTTGACACAGCACTCAGCATCTGTCAGGCTACATAAGCATAATGTGGATGCAGCACTTGGGTTCAGCCTTAGTTTTGGTCCTGAAAGCTTTGTATTTCTGCAGTGTTTTGCACCTCACAGGCACTACATTATTGTTAACAATCTGGAAGACCAAAGAGAGCCTGCACAACAGGAAATTTTACAACTTCATGGGTTGCTTAAGGTTTTACACCTTGAGAGAGGCACATAATGTGACATGTACTTCTGACTGTGCTATGGAAAGGAAAATGTTTTGCAGTACAACCAATATTTTCAGTTGACCATTGGATCAGTAGGAACTAAAAAAGCAGTAGAAAAATACATGGACACACCAGTCCACCAGACTAATGGGGAAAGTTTGTTCTTTTATCTAACTGCTTATTCATTGCCCATTACCAAACAGCTATTTTTTTATAGCTAGCTAGCAAATTATGTCTTACTTATAGAAAAAATTGTTGGGTTTTCAGGTTTTGATCAAAATACTGTAATTTTAAAAAAGCTTTGCATATATTTCAACATGGTCAAGAAGGAATTTTCACACTCTTAATGTAAGACTTCAACTTATTCCATTTTCCCACCCTAGAGCTTTATACTGCTTAGTCTAGTTATGCTCCTTTTCAAAGAAAGATTAATTCTCTGCATATTGATCTGCCATTATTTTCAAAGAATAAAGCAGAAGACTAGTTAAGTGAAAGCTCCATACCATCACACACTCGAGTCTCTTCATTCAAGTAGTACCCTGATGGACACTGACACTGGAAGCTACCAAATGTATTAATACATTTTCCTCCTTGGCAAAGTCCAGGCAATTCTTGACATTCATCAATATCTGTCCAAACAAACACATAAACATTTCACTAATGTTTTTGAAGAAAAAAAGAAGACCTTTGTTACAGTTTCACAATTTCAGACATGTAAATATAGGAAATTGCAAACATTACCTTCTAATATGACTGTAATAGGGTTTGGTCGGAATCCTTCCCCTCCAGGGCAAAGAACCTTATATTCAGCTGAAAACAAAACAGATTTATGAGCATATGACAGTAGAAACATTTTCAGCACAATTGTTTTTGAAAACAGTTCAGATTGTTACAGATAATTTAAAAGTAAATTTACAAACTAACCACCTATAGACGTTTGGTTTTACTCTGTAATATCATCTGTTATTCCATTTCATAATGTAGTTTTTGGTGTAATAGCAAACTTGTTCAGAAGAGATAACAATATTCTGACTAAATAATCTTTCTGAAAGACTAGTAGTGTTTTTGGTGAAGACCAGTGGAAGCCTGTCCCTTGCATGTCCACAATAAATGCACATCAGTACTTGAGCTACCTGGCTAAATTAGGAAAAACCCACCCAACACTTTGCTGTGTTTAAGCCAGGAAAGACAGACTTACTTGTGTTCACCAGTGGGCAGTGCTCACAGGGAACTCCCCAGGCTTTGCCCAGGGAGCAGCAGCAGGAGGCCTTGGAAACACCCACTCCAATCTCATTGCTGCAGAAGGTGCCACCGTTATCTCCCCGAGTTTTGATGTCCAGGTAGCAGTTGCCAGATCGTGTATCTATTTACAATGCACATAATGACAAACACAGCTTAGGAGACAGCAAAACACAGCACATCCTCTCAGGGTGAGGGACACTTACAGATGGCTCCCATTTCTTGCAGGACATCAAAGTAAGTGTTGCCATAGGGGGCCCAGCATTTCCTACTCAGGTAGGTTGTTGGTTCCCCATTCCTTGGCTTTTCTGGACTTTTCACAAAGAAGGAAATTTACTCTACAAGTCCAAGGGCATGTCAGCCAGGTTTTTCTCATTTTCACTCACATTTTCCCCTCACATTTGCACATGTTTCCAGTTCCAGATATCCACTGCTTTCTCCTCTACTTGAGGTTTACAAGCAGGAAAGCATCTACTAAATGTTAGGAATTTCAAACACATTAAAATTTGAGAAGCATCCCTACACCCTCTTAAACAAACAAAACCAAAAAAATATTAGGATTACTAAGCAGTTGGAGCCTAATACAAAAGCATTTCCATTGGTCATGAAACTGCACCTAGCCAAGAGCACTCAGTGCTCCAAGAGCATGGGTGGCTTCATGCCACAACTTCATTTGCCTGCCATCTTGGGGCCAGCTGGATGTGGACTTAAGTTTGTTGAATTTTAAAATTGTCTCCTGCTTGCTGTAAACTGTGGACAGCTCCAACAAGCCCCAAGAGGTTGGTTCTGGCAGCAGGGCACTACTGGCATGCTGCATCAACTCTGGACACACTCCTGCTGCCCTATTACAGCTTCTAAGCCAGGGCCAGCGGGATGGGAATTGAAGAGCCTGATCAAACCCTTTCCCATGACCTGGGACTTTATTCCTAAGCAGTCAGGCTTGCAGCCCCTCTGTGGAACTTCACTTGTTAATAGCACAGGGAGTGGTCCCTTACCAACACATCCAACTCGGGTGGGATTCAGCTCGAAATCAGGAGGGCACTCACAGGTGTAACTACCAGCAGTGTTGATACATGTGCCACTAATGCAGGTTGTAGGATCTGTACATTCATTAACATCTGCAAGAAAAAAACAGCACATGGTAAGCAAATACTCAAGGACACTAAAAGCAATTGATAACCATTGATATGGTTAGATACCATATAACTATCAGTTACAATATACAGGTCTCCAGAAAGCTCTAAAAAATAAACAGGCATTTTAGAAGAAAAGTAGCCTGAGATGAATTGTTCATTTCACAGGGAAAAGCAAAAAAGTATTTTTCCTGAAAAAATCAATCTATGAACAAGATTCACATAAAGTACTAAAAAGAACTTAATGGAAAAATACAAGATGAGGCCATAGCCTGCCATCCAGTACTGTACAAGGCACAACACATCTCTGCCAGAGGGGCTCTCTTTGATCTGTTTTGCCCTTCTTAAGGGGATATCAGAGGTGGACCACAAACAGTAAAGAGGAGCATACAAAAGGTATGGAGAATCCTGTGTTATACAGTAGGGAAGTCTGTATTTTCCTATATCCAGTTTGATTTGTACAGCTTCTTGAAAGAATTTCCTAGAATGGCACTGACAGAAGATTAAAAAGCATGTTGTTCAAATTTTACCTGTGCAGTTACCACCACTTCTGTCCAACTCATAGCCCACGTCACACTCGCATCGGAAGAGTCCAGGGAGGTTATGGCAAGTTCCATAGACACAGATGTTAGGAAGTGAGCACTCATCAATATCTGATCAAGGAACAGGAGGGGAAAAATTAGAGGCTTCCTTATCCTCTTGAGACATAAAGAACTGAAAACATTTTCAGCAGCATGGATCTGGAAGACAACAGCTTCTGCACACCATAAAAGACAAGAAAAAGTAACCTGGAAGATTTATGTCAGAGCCTAAGGAATCTAATCCATAACAATTTTTGGGGGAAAAAGGCTCCTTCCAATATCTCTGGAAGCCATGCCAGAAACTATCCTAGCTTACTAGTGGGATAATCTGACAAGTAGCAATATTAAACATAGCAGAAGATATGCCTTAATAAAATGAAGTTTATTGTAAATCAGCAGTCATCTGCAGAAAGCTGGACACCCGCAAGGGAAAAGCCTGTGCCCAAAGGTGAACTTCATGCTCATCTTCAGGTTTCTGCATTTGACAGATCTAAAGTTTGACAAGCAGACACTTTGGTGCCTTTTCTACAAATCACTGAGTCTGAATCAGTATTTATGCCACATGCACTGGACAAAGAACAACTAATTTGATACAATAAAAAAAGTGTGTTTACAAAGGACTTTAAAATACTGCACTTAGTGTACACATCTGAGACATGAAGGCAAGTCTGTTTTAGCAACAGGAGCTAGCCTCTAAAAAAGCTATTTAAACTTAGCTAAAAGGTTTGAAAGTAAATTGTTTCATGAAATATTCTGAAATCTAATATTGGTTTTGTTTAAAGAAAAACTCACTCTCAAATTATTTCACTAAGTAGATTTCTAAAAAATACACAGAACACTTTTCAAGGGGAAATACCCTTTTTAAAGTGATGTACTTTTGAACTCCATTAAATACCAGTTGGTATGAGTTATTACTATGCCAGATGATAAGGCTGCATCTTCTTGACTGACTTAACTGATTAGCATTATATCAAATGAAGATTTCAAATGTTCAAATCAAACATATGACCTTAATCATGTTGGTAACATGTTTATTATTTGATTGTTTTGAATCTTTGCATATGCAAAGCTCTTACGAAGAAGTTGCAAATTGTTAACTGATAGCTCACTTTTGAAACTGAACAAACAGTCATACAGGATTATTTTTTTGTGTTTGCTCATATAGACTTTCTGCAAGGCTTCACACTCTGATTCTGCACCTCACAGAAGCCCTCAAAGTATATGCATTGTATTGGCTACCAAATCACTGTTTTTCAGCTTCAAACCAATGCAAAGTAACAACTTTGTCTGTTCAATTGTTTTGAATAAAATGAAAAACTGGTCATCAATGATGAAGAAGTGTCATTTGGATCACCAATCAGACCACAAAATACTGTACCATAAGATAGGCTTTGAAAAGCTCTTCTGTTTATATACAGCAGGTAGATGAACATCTAGAGGTCCATAATAAATGTACGAAGTGCAAAAAAGCAAATACTATTAAAAATTTTCATGCAGTTCTCAATACAACCACAACAGCAAACAATTGTAAAAACTGGAACATAAAATACAATTAAGGCAGAATCTATTGAGTGTTGTTTAAAGATTACAAACAATTACCTTCACATGCTTTCCCATCTACATTTGGCACAAATCCCATTTCACATTCACAGCGATACCCTCCAGGGGCATTGAGGCACTGCCCATTTTCACAGAGATTCAAGTTTTCTGAGCATTCATCGAGGTCTGTAAAAGGTAGGAATATTGCAAGTTAGCAGTGAAGATGGTTTTCCCACCAACATTAGAGCTGAAGCATTCAGTATTCCAAGCCTTTTAATTATTCTATTATATCTGAACACGTGCAGAAGAAACTGCAATCTAGTTATGTGAAGAGGTTACTATATGTAACAGCTCTGTATATTCCTGACATGTTGCAAATACAGTTTCTAATCAAAAGGAAAAATAAGAGGCACAGACTCTTAGAGTAGCTCCAGTTAGTAACAATTGGAGGCAGTCACAATGTCAAATTTAGATTCAGAACGACCACGTGAAATTTATTATAGTTATTGTTTCTATTACAGTGAAGCCTAGAGGCAGTAATTGGGAAAGAAAAGAAAAAAAAAAAAAAAAGAGTTTACTAAGCAGTGAGCAAACATTCAGTAACAGGCAGCTCTCCATGCCAAACATCAAAACACTGACAAAAAGAGGCATGGAAAGAACTTCATCAAAACTAAACTGCAGGTTAACAGCTGATGAGAAAAACAGCTTTGCTACTGGACTCCGCTCACCTTCAGATAGATCATGGCCCTTACTCTCTAGCTGAAATGTTACACATCACAAAAACACCTCCTTATTGCAACAGAGTCTGGCTGGCAGCATGAGTTTTGAAAAGTCCATGGCTGGTAAATCAAAAATCACCTACTACACACTGCACACTTTGGCAGAGGGCTTACAGAATATTTCAGTGCTCTAGTTTGAGTCTGAAACACTGCGTGAATTCACAAACAATAAAGTATCCAAATTAAAAAAAGTTCTACTGAAGGCAGAAACTCTGTAAGCACTCCATCTGAAGGGTGTAGCTTACAGACTCCTGGAAATCATCATACAGGAAATTAACAAAGAGCACTAGGTTAGGAAGGCCACTGAGGAAGCTGAATCAGATTCAAAATGAAATCATACTCAGAGAATTAAACAGAATTCCAAGGTCTGCTTAGAATTTGGAATTATTCAAATTCAGCCTTAAACCTGATAATCCAGATTCTCAGATGCTCTAAAAATCTGCTGTAGATGATAGAGTGCTGCTGATTTGCACCAGCTGCAAACCTGGCCCACCAGCTCTGTCACATGGCTGGGCTCCAAACAGTGTCACCCTCCACCAAGCATCCCCAGCCACACTGCCATCCTCAGTGCAAGAGCAGGGCTCCTCAGGACTAGCACACATGAGCTAATCTGCTCTTCAAAGCAGAAGACTGAAGTGTGGGTGGGAAGCATCTCTCTAGCAAAGTTTTATAATCTCATTTACTGTTTATAAAATGAGGTTTCAGAAGCAGCTACCTCCTTCATTCAACACTGCATCCTGACAGCAGCTCTCAGGATGATGGAGTAAAGAAGAAAGACATCACACACTCACTTGTGGAAAGGATAAACATTTTTAGGCAATTTTGTGAAGTAATTTTGATGCATATGCCCTATTTTTTAATTATTAAGATGAGTAGCCAATGGACTAGCTTATTAACTAGCCAAATCACATGATCAAGCATTGTTTAAATAATTTTGCACTCATTTCAACTAACAAGAAAAGTTCCATGAAAAATTGCATTTTATTAAGGGAATAAAAGGGATTGATTTAGACTATGCATAATATATAATATTTCTTTTAAGCTGTGGCAACCTAGGTGAAAGAGAAGACAATCAATGATGACATATTAATGAAAATTTCAAATGTTTAAAAGCTGGTTTTGTGTATTGGATCATAGATTAACTTAGGTTGCATGGTACTGCTGGAGTTCATCCTTTGCTTTCTGCAGACAGCTCACCTGTGCAAGTGAAACCATCCCCAGTGTAACCTTCTTTACACAGACAGCGGTAAGAGCCCATTGTATTCTTGCAGTCAGCATGTGGGCTGCACATGTGGGTTCCATTGGAGCACTCATCCAGATCTTTAAAATAGTAAAAAAGGGGGGAAAAACAAACAAGCAAAAAAATTAGTTAAAAACCCACACAAGAATACAAATTTTAAATAGTGTATGGCACGCAGAAGCTCTACTTTAAATAATCTTCCATAATAAAACCCACTCGTAAGTGTGGCCATCTGACTGAAAAAGTGGGGAACAGCTTATCTGCAGCCCATCAAAGAAGCTTGACAAGGTAACTGTGACTGATGAAGCTCCAGGGCACTCAGTACTAAGGTCTGTACCTCATTTTCACAGGGAGCACCAGGAGGCTCCTCCCTACCTCCCATCAGCTGCCCTCAAGCCCAAGAATCTCTCTCCATGGTCCAGTCTGTTCTCATTGTTTCACAAGACAAATGTGAGATAATTCTGATTTCAGTTACCATAGTGGAGAATTTGTCCTCCAATAGATCATGTCAAATCAACCTAACAAGTTCAATAATAGTTTGCTTTCTCATTTTATATGTGTGGTATTGGTTTTTTTCAGAACTGCTAGAACCCCACCATCTGACCTTACATATAAATACAAATGCATAAGACCCTCACCTGTGCACTTGATACCATCCCCAATCCAGCCAGGGCTGCAGCTACATTTGAAGCTTCCTGCTGTGTTTGTACATATGGCATGTCTGTCGCAGTTATGGGCTCCAATTTCACACTCGTTGATATCTGTAAACAGAGATGTTTGAGGAGCTCATGGAACACACTTCCTCATATCCAGATAACTGACACTAGAATTTCTCAAGAAAGGCAATGTGAACATGAAAGCAAGCCTGCATTTCTTTACAACATGACATTTAAAAAGTAAGCTGAAGGCAAAATCACAACAAAGGAAAGCAAAAAGCAAAGCAAAGAAGCATGTAGCACATTTCAAACACGCTGCCCCACCTGTTCTTCCGCTATGTACATAAAGCAGTGCTGCTGGACTTCACTCCAAAGTCTATACTCAAGAAGGAAAACAGTAACTCAGAAGACAGCCTTCCCAATGTGCCCATCCTGCAGAGTTGGGTAGAGTCTGCAGAGGACTACATTGGTGGCTGCACATTGCAGAGTTTGCTAAAAAATCTCAGAGGAAACTCTGCTGCCCAGGGACTCCTGGAACGCAGCACTCCCAGAGCTCCCACGTATCTGCACGGATGAAAACCAGCCAGGCACCAGCCAGCTGCCCCTAGGATTGTCCCTAGGATTGTCCCCAGGCATGGAATGAAGCAGGTTCTGCTTGGCCAGAGGCTGTGTGCAAGGTGGGGGACAGGCTGTACCACTGTAATTTACCAAGACAGCTGAGAAGCTCATCAGGCAGGCAGTTTATTAGGAACTCGGGAAACCTAACACACTGGGAAGAAGTCAGCATCCTTGGAGACACCGGCAGCAAGTCATCCAATCTTCAACACACATGGTCATGCCAGCACATTCCATTTCAATACTTGCTATTTTCACCTTATTTTCATTTTTGGGCATTCTCTGGCAACACCAAAATGTATAGCATGCAAAACCCAAATTGAACTCCATTCTTCCTTCTCAAAAAGCATTATTAATGCTTCCTATAAGTAGTTGGAGAATGTATAAACTAAAAGGCAAATTTTTTCAGGAATTACTACTGGTAACTGAAACAAGACTGATAGGAATTTTCTTGCCTATCTGAGCTTTGGATTTCAGTATTTTCTGTAACTGAGCCATCAACTGCACTTTACTTCCATGCAGGATGTAACTTACCTAGAGTCCACATCAAACCACTTAAAACTGATACCCAATTTTTTAGCCCTCCCAGGTGTCTTTGATGTTGCTGTAAGCCAAATAATCTCCCTCTGTAAAACAGCTGATGAAAAGGGAAAACAAGCTCACAATTCTACAAAACTCCAGCTCAGATCCTGTTCACAATCATGATTAAGAAAAGGCATCAGTCATCACATACGTAAAACCTTTGGGATTTTCAGCCCCAAAATCACAGATTGAATTTCCCTATGATTTTACCTAAAAACAATTAGCTCTTTAAAGAGGGCAAGGTTGTGGAGCTAATGTGGAAAGTATCCAGGTATCACCACTTCCTTTACAACACTTTCTTAGGTTTTTCTGTCCACACTTCTCTGGACAAAAAGGCTGTGTCCTTTCACTATGTCTTGTACACATATTTTGCTTTTTCACAAAGGCAACACAAGAAGCAGAAAACATCTGTCTATTATCCTCAAATTAAACACTCAAGGCCAGAAAACACCCAAACCAACTGCTGGTTGGGAGGGACAGGGTTTGTTTGGTGAGTTTAGCACTTGCTTGGGGTCTTTTGTTGTTGAGATTATAGGGGATTTTTTGTGATTAGGTTTTTTGATTTTTTTTTTGTTTGTTTGGGTTGTTTTTTTGTTGTTTTTTTGTTTGTTTGGTTGGTTTGGGTTCGGTTTGTTTTTTTTTTTTGGTGGGTTGGCTTTTAATTTTTTTGAGTTTTTTAGTCTGGTGAAGTGCAATTTAATCCAATCTTACTTTTCTGAGTCTCTTTCTAAGCAAGGCATTGCTTGGACTCAAAGCTCCAGACATGAGCATTCCCATAATCTGAATGCTGACATCTAGATATGAATCTAAATCTGGCAGCTGGAATCTACATTAATAAATGTTAACTCCACCAACAGGCCTGAAAACATCTGAATGGACACTTACTTTTTAAAACTTAAAAAAAAGGTCAGGAGTGAATAATCTCAGAGCAGTTTTGCGCCTTTAGCATGTGCAGAAACTCATGTGCAAGATAACATCACCCTAAACAGGAAACTTGTGTCTGTCAAAAAATCTTAAGGGTGGCCTGAAAAAAAAGCAACTCATTTTGGCTTGGGGAAAGACTGGAAGGAATTTAGAGAGGTCAGCTACAGTATACACTGACATAAAAAAGCTGAAGCAAACACTCTATATTTTAACCTTTACATGATCTTAATCCCCAAACTGTTAAACCACTGCTCACATTAACACTCCACTGTATTTGATTATTTGATGCTTTGGAACATACAATCACAAGTTTCCCTATATCCTGCAGAGCACAACAAAACACCACAAAAAAAACCCCATCACTAGTAGGGAGGTTTCTGCCAAGAACTTTTTAACCACCAGCAAACACAAACAGAAACTTGCATGCAACAGCTACACCGCAATGAAGTCATGCTCAGGCTCAAATTTAAGAAAGCCCAAGCCAAATTTTCCACTCTCCATAAAGTGACTGTGAACTCCATCCCATCATGCAGTGACCCACTGACACACTGTACCTGAGAACCACCACTAACACCTCCCAGGGGATCAGCAGCACCACAACACTGGGGGCCTTGCAGTGGACACTTGCTCCCCATCACACACTTGTTCCTGTTTGACACACACTCTAAAAGGCTGAGAATCTCCTCTGGGATGAAAGCTGCAAGCATAAATCTATACCCAAATACGGGTATTTATAATGGGATCAACTTTCTCAGGTATCAGCCACTGAAATGTCATTCCACTTGCCTTGAATAAAAAAAGCTTTTCTTCAGTAAAAATTTTCAGTCGATTTCAATACTTTTTTGCCTGGGTAAAGATCAAATATGGAAAGCAAACTGTTTTTAGAGAATGTATTCCCTAATACCATCTACCTTTAAAAGGACATTGCAGGGCTCATTTCCATGATGCATGGAAAGGTTTTTCAGATAATTAAATGAAAGCTGATTGAGGCATATAAAATACTATCAATGGCTTCATCCCAGATTTTACTTCTTTTCTCCTGTGTTTAACTCAGATATTGTTTAGCTATAATCCCTATTCTCTCCTTTCATTGCACAGCTGAGTTGTAAGTCTACATTTATTGCATTGCAATTATTTTCAAGACAAAAGAGATCTCAGACCAAACATAGTCCTGTGCAAATGGTGCACTGAAATCAGTGGAATTTATGCCTGCTTATACTGGAGCTTAATATGGATTTATGTTGCCATAAGTATTGAATTATGGCTTCACAGAATGAAACAGGAAGAAGTTGAGCTCTGTAGGGGAAAAATTAACTCAATATCTTTAATAAAAGCACGAGTCCAGCCTGTTCTGTCTGCATGGCAGTACAAACAGTACTATACTCTTCAAATACTCCAGCTATTTTCATTTAATTGTCTGAAGACAAAGGCATTACTCGGTCTGAGTAAAGGTATCATGACCCAAAGAGAACCCACGAGGACACTACTGAAGTCAGGGTTTCACACAATGATGGCCTATTCCCACTGACTTCATGGGGATTTTCACTAAAGAGTAAGGGAGTGAGTCACTGATTTATATCAACCTCCTCCTTCTGCCTCCAGCGTGAGTCTATGACAAGCCAAGGAAAACAAAGACATTGCAGTCAGAGACTGACACTGCATCCTCAGCCGGTCCCACTGTGCCCCAGTGCTGCTGCACACATGTTCTCAGCTTTGCAATTGCACAACTCCCATTTATACTAAGAGCTGTCTGCCTACAACAGATGAGAATACGCACGATAAATAATATGCAGGTCTGACATCATAACAATCCTAAGCACTCTGGGGAAAAAAACCTGTCAGTCACCCTATTTTGTTGGCTCCTTCAGTTCTCTTCTTTGGACAAATATTTTTTCTCTCAAGCCTTTGGCATTTAATAAAGTGTCTCTCCCATTAATCACAGTGGCACAAATTTTTAGGGCTCTCAATGTGTGTGCAGCAAAAATACACATCATATATACCTGTAACCCTTTGCACTATGCTTGCAAAATGTGTCAACCAGAGAAAAGAAACTGCAAGCCAATATCTGCACTGCACATCCTTACCCAGTCTGGAAGTGGATCATTGAAGCTGACCAGAGAGGAGCATGGGAACAAGCCACTGTTTCCTCACCTATACTCTAGAAACATTCCTTTGCATTTTAACAGAATGAGAATTGTACATTAACTGAAGAAAATTCACATGTTCACCGCTGGGCATGAAATCCTCTAAGTACTTTGTATAGTGTTTTTTGTTAGGTTTCATTGGGCTTCAATGGTCTATAAGAATCCTTAGCAAACTGCAAATTTAATTCAGACTCCACCTATAAATCAGTACTGTTTGTCAGGAATTATGCAAATCCCTTAAGCATTTTCTGACTTTTACAATTTTTTGGCAGGCTCTGCATATCTGTGCATTTTATCACACTGACTTTTCACTGGTATTTCGAGCCTGGGTCCAGTTCCCCAAGGGCCAGTCGTCTGGTGGAAGTCACAAGGCATTTCCACCTCCTGGGCTGCTGCCCATGTAATCAGGTAGGAAAAACGAAGGCTTTTCAGAGGGAAAAGACTATGAATTTCAACTTGGCACTTAGACAAGTAGAAAAATATATGGAAAAATTCTCCTATTATGATCTTCCTAGATGTAAAATTGTTTTCTCTTTTGCAATCACTCTCAGATTTTATTCACCATCCTGTACTCTTGGAGTTTCACATGGGACAGTTCAGCTCTTGCCTGCTATCCATTCTTACATCATCAGCACACTGAGGCACAGTGTGTTATTGCTGGACAGATGCCTACTGCTAGTACACTCCTCCTGAAACACCCTTCTTTGGTGGGCAGCATCTCATTATCATTATCTTCTGGTATTTGGCCTGACACAGCCAGCTCCCAGATTCATGATGGTAAACAAATGCTTTACTGGTACCAGAACTTGTGCCATCAAGCCTGGAACACAATGTATTATAAATGGCCAGAAGCCATTAATGATGGAGAGGAGAGCACATTATACAAGCCACAAAATATAATGGCTCTATTTCTGAGGGCAAACGACAGGTTCACCTCTTCCTTTCCCTGTATCAGATGTCAGATCTCTCTAGAACCAAGTTCATGTCAGCCATGCATTATGCAGTGTGCACTCACTCCTCCCATATCCATCACTGGAAGACGTTCAATACCAAACTCTCCAAGCTCACAGCCCACACCAGGGCTGCAGCTGAATACCTTCCACTAGCCTTCCTCCACATGGCAACAGGATGGCCCTTGTGGAGTCAGAGCCTGGTCTCAGCCTTCCAACTCCCTGAGCCTGCTGTGGAGAAATCCAGCTGACTTGTAACATATTTATTTTTGATCTGTTGGCCACGTTGGGCAATTACTGCAAAAGTTCACCTCTTTCAAGATGAAGGTGCTCTGTGAAGAGTACCCTAAGCTTGTGAAAGCCCTCTTCCACCAGGAACCACCAGGGAGGCTGTGCACACAGCTATAACTGCAAGGATGGATGGGAGAGAGTCAGAGAAGAATTTGTTTCTCTGTGAAAATATCACAGCAAGTTTAAGCCTCTACATCAACAGTGAAATATTGCAGATTTACAGGCAGTAATTCAGAGTGGTGATGAATCATAAAATACAAATGCAAGTGCCAAAGCAGGATTTCATTTCTGCACAAGTACACGTATACTTTATTGACACAAAAAATAGAAACAAGGTATTTGTCATAAAGCTGAGTGATCTGAAACTGGGATAGGGGAAAATACAGCAATCTTCTCTCTAGTGGCTTCATATCATTGCCTGCCTAGGAAAACCTAAAATGCACTGCTCTAAACCTGTATTATCACAGCTTGCTTTGTGAATGGAAATGAAACCATTCACAGCACTGGATGTTGAAAAGCTGCCTCTACAACCTGTATTTTTGCATAGTACTTTAAAAATCATATTTTTGTTACTAAACTCTGTCCACATGAGAACCAAGGAGAGGGGAGAACTAGGGGAACTGTGTGGGATGGGAATGTAAGTCAGTGGGTGGATTCTGAATACTGTTAAATGATTGGGGGGGGAAAACAAGTTTATTTGTTAAAATGGAAACACTCAGTAATGACAAGGGAGCTGAAATATTTAGACAAAACTGGAATGGAACCCAAAAAACATGATTTAGTTGTTCTCATTAAATAGAGGATATCCCATTCAAAGTGCTGTACATGTTTTTGTAACTTTTTTTCCCATGGAATCCCTAAGAACTGTGGATGCTCTTGATCTGTACAACAGAATTCTGGGGTCAAGGTGCTGTTGGCAAGGTCCATGCAGAAGTACTGAAGGATGCTCTCATGGTCTGCAGTACCTGAGCCTGGGAAGTTCAACTCTGCTCTAATACAGTGCAAACAAGAAATGAGGAATTCAAAGTTCTCCAGCAGTAAATCAGACATTTAAAACACCAGAATGTGAAAACCTACACAATGTAGTCACTATGGGACCTATATTGACCTTTTTTTTCATTATGAAACCAATGCAGAAATTTCCTGCTCTGCTTCCTGCTTTCCTATTTAAAGTAAAATAAATTCCATCATTGGAGTATGGTCCCATCTCCACTGTATCAGCTTAACTGATACTTCACCTTTTTGTCTTAGACCACTGTGCTCTTCAAATTACTGAGCCCCTCTATAATATCTGTTGAAATTAAGGTGTTCTGCTGTTATTCCTGGTGAGTGCCATCCTCTCTGAAATACTGGCATGCAGACAAAAGCAGCAGGAAAGGTTAAATATGTGTAAGGAGGTGGGAAGAGCCCTCATGACAGACAGTGTCCATCCAGAGGTCAGGGCTTGGCTGAGACCAGGACAGAGGGATTTCCTGGCCTCTCCTTTAACAAAAAAATATTGCTTGGGACATTTGTCACTACCTTGAACCATGTGATGCCAAAATGGTGGCTATTTCCAGGCACTTCTCCAGAAGCCATACCTCAGATCCTCCCCTGCCTCCATGACCTTTTTCCATCTTTTGCCTTCAACCCACTGCTTCATCTTCCCTGACTGCTCCTTAGGCTGGGACTGACAGCTGCACCATGTGTAACTGATCACTGTGAGGGTTTTCAGGTCTAGAGTTCTGAAGATCTTCGTATAATTTAGCACAGAAACAAAGAACACTGAAATGTTGGTCTATAGAGTACAATTAGGGATTTCTTGGATTTAGATCAGTTCATATGTAAGTCAAAGGCAGCTGTTACTAATGCACAATTATTCATCCGTAGTCCAATATGCAAAACACAACTCCAGATCTCAGATTCTTCTGTGAGAGCTGTAAAAAACTAGCTTCATATATTTGGGGCACTTAAAAAAATATATTATTAAATCTGTACAATAAAGGCAGACTAAAAATAAAACTGTGTCTCAAAGACATTGCCAGAAATGTGTTTACTCTAAGTCTACATTAAAAATTATATTAAACATATGTTTGCATTCATATTTGGGCAAAGTCTAAGACTCTCAACACCTTGGCTTGAGACACCAGCACTTGGATTATTAATATCATGCCCTCAGAGCCTGTATATTTGAATCTCATTCCTGTTTGCTGACAATACATAAAATAAAGCAAATTCTGATTGAGCTGATAGAATGTAACTGTGTATTGTCGACACTTAGCAAAAACTGAAAATATATTTTAGCATGTATTTCAAGCCATCTGTGTTTGCCAGATAATACTTTGAACAGATACCTGTTAATCTGCTTGCACAGTATACAATTAACTAATTCAAATGCATTGAAGTCCTCAGGAGTTTGTTAAGTTACAGAGAATGGCATTTGCTGTTGTCTTGATGAACAACTGTGCAGTAACACACCCACTTTTGATGCCACTCTTTGCTGCACTCATTTCAGGCTGAATGCTGGGCCACTGAAGTTAAGCAGAACACAAGCTCAGCAAATTTGGATGAGAGGTAAAATAGGAGCACAAGTGAAAAGAGGCACAGCAAGAGGAGGTTCTAAACACCAAAAATGCAGACTCATGAGTTTAAAATTAAGCTTTAAAACTTACCTGTGCAACCAGTTGTGCCTTTCTTGCCTGAATATCCCATATCACAGTGACAGATAAACGAGCCTTTTGTATTCTCACAGGTTCCACTCAGACAGATGTTTGGATGAAGATCACACTCATTAACATCTAAAAAATACCGTTAATTTAGATTTATTAAATACAATTCTTAGAAAGTAACTGGAAAAGTCTCTTTAGATATGAATTTTGATATAAAAACAGGTCTAGATATGCAAAGAAAAAGCTGCTTATAGTAATTATTCCTTACTAGCATACAAGCATACATTTTGAGATCTGAGATAACAGTGGTATTACACTAAAAATAGACACTAAAGTGCAGTACATTATCCAAAGAATTACTATGATTATTGATAATTTCTACATACATATGTCTGTATAAAACTACATATGCATGCATGCATTGTCTAGTTTTTTCAGACATTTCTCTCGAAATACACTCAAGATTTTAAATTAAAATGTAGAAATGTGGTTTTGGAGATATGCTGTTTCACAACTCTGTTCTACCAAGGTACAACACTTCCACATAGCTTTGTCTCAGAGACAAGTTTAAATCAGCACTGGTGATTTATCTTGCTAGAAATTTTCCACAGCACCATCCACTTCCTTTCTGCAGGCACTCTTTTATCTAAGCTGCATAAAAATCTCACTGGAAGAGGACCCAAAGATGCAATGCTATAGATCATGTCTGCACGCCAATCTACAGGGATATACAGATTTGTATTTGTGCAATAGGGCTGGTTCTATGGTCAGGTGACCAAAATCAGGAGATAAGAGCAATACTCTTCAAATATCATTGTTTGTCTTCCTGGAAAGAGTGCCCTAATAAGTATTTTTTTCTGTGTTTAATGCAGATTGGAACATATGTACTTTCACTTACCTATGCAAGTCTTCATGTCTTCAGATGCCATGAATCCATCATAGCAAAGACACCTGTATTCTCCTGGGATGTTTGTACACTGGCCTCCATCACAGATGTTAGGATTGTCCTCACACTCATCAATATCTACAGGGGAAAATCAGATTTAAATGTTACCTTTATCCAATGCAATGAACCATCATCATGGCAAGTAAACATTTTAATGCTCTGATAAACATGGTGAAGACTGAATCCTTGTAAATAACTGAGCAGTACATTGTAAAATTGTCCTGATGAGTAAGCTCCTTGCCCGCCAGCTAAAGTCAGTGGCAAAACATTCCTTTCTGACTCAAGTGGGAGGAACAGGAACCAACTTTTCCTTCAGAAAAAAGAACTCCAACGGAACCTTTGTCACACCACAAGGCCACATATAATTGGGAATTCTTGGATACAATCCATCATTGTTGAAATCAATAGAAGCTCTGAAGTCAAATTCAGTGACAAAAATATAAAACTTTACAGATCTTAAAAAAGCCATCATACATGCAAAAAACCTCTACAGATCTCAAGGGTGGTGACAAACTGGAAACAGTTCAACTCATGATGGGAATAATTATAATACATACATTTATTTCACTAATGGATTTTTATGGTCTTATTTAGCATTTCAACTGACTGGCCAGGCCAGCCATATAGTTATATCCTCTAGGAAGAAAAGTTATTTTCTCAATTGATAAAATTGCCATCACTGATTGGAGACAAGCTGCAGAAGCAGATACTTTATTATGTTAAGGCAATCATGCCAAGTTCTGGAATCTTCCCGAGCCCCCGGGGTTATGCTAGTGTTCCTTGTAAAAATCCCTAGAATCTTCCTGTGTCAGCACCAACACAGACCAGCAAGAGCAAAAGTCAGAATCTCTGCCTAGTGATACCATGGGAAAAAAATCAGCACAAAAAGGACAAGATTCAGGAATCCTCTCCAAGAGAAAGGGTGTAACTCATTATGAGAGTAGTCTATTGTGGATTGCAGTAATTATGCAGCTGCAGAAAATGAACTCACATTAATTTAAAATATTATGTTCATTATTCTGCTGTATTTCTAGCAGCTAGGCTTGTGTAGATACTTCTGCAAGGAAGAAGGCTGACCAGTCCCTGTTCATCTTAACAAGCAAATAATGTTGGCATGGACCTTAGCCTGAAAATGTTAATTTGGAATGGAATTTGAATTAACATGCAAATTTAAGCTCTAGAAACGGGAATAATAATGACAGAAATAAAGAACTTTATTTACAAACCTGCCACTGTACCAATTTCACAGTTGGAGGAAAATCAGCTGACAAAGAACCTGTTGTTTCTCCTAATTGAGCTGATTATTTATGCATAACCTCACCAATTCAAATGTGACCTACTACTGAACTGCAGAGCATTCTTACCAGGTCAATTATCAGGAAATATATTCTGTGATGGCTTCCAGCTTTGTGTGATGTTAAAGATAAAAGACATGTTCACACATAGAGAAAACTGGAAATGTAAAATAGGTATTTCACAATCGAAGGTCACAGTCCTATTTTATCTTGTACCATGCACAAACATCTAATAGTGTAAAAACAGATATTTAGTGCCATGAAAGCAAATGTCACATATTATTTTTATTCTTCTTAGTTTGGGGAGAGGCAAAACTTCAGTGTGTGGATTTTGAATATTCACGAGATGTTTACATATGTAAATAACATCTTTTCAAGAGAAGGAAGAAGTGACCCCTCACATCTCTGGATATTTTCTTAGATTTGACTTGACATCCAAAGATGCCTGGTGTTTCTGCTATTTAAATCTTTTTATGTGTGGCTATTGCATTGAAGTCCTTATTAGAAGAGAATATGAAAATGAATAGCTAATAGTTATTACAGCTGGCTGTGAAGGAAATGTTTTTCAGAGTCAAGGCTGGATGTATAGAAATAGATATGTAGAAATTCACAACTAAAGTAAGATCTGACTACCACCTTCTATGGACATGTTTAGGGTCAGGTTAATGTGTGGACAAGCCACATAGAATCTATCACCTCCCCCAAGGCAGATGCTTGCATTTTGACTTTGAGAACAGAAAGATGATAGTTCCCTATTCCAAAGTTTTTAGTTTAATATGCAGGAAGGTGCTGTAAATTATCTGTTCTGGTTTTGGGTTTAGAGATGTGTTTGGATGGCAAAGGGAGAGTAAAGACAGAACTGTTTCTAGCGAGCAGACTTGAGATCCCAAAGGCTGTCCAAGTGCACATTTGGGTCATTTGGTCAGAGTCAAATCAAGAAGATGGAAACAGAAAAGTGGCTCAGAGACTCTGCTCCCCCTCCTCCTCCCTTCCCTCTCATGTCACTCTAATCCTCTCACAGGGTTTAGATTCTTGCTGAGGCACAATTTCGATCAACTGGTTTTATTTTTGCACTGAAAAAGTGCCCTAAACACCAGTGTTTGGGCAAGGTTTTGTAAAAGCTTGCCTTTTCTAGAAACTTGAACTAAAGCAAACTACTTCTAATCTAAATATTTTAGGTTTTCAGGGTAAATCAAGTCTGCACTTTTTCTAGTTGAATTCTTTCTTTGAATGAGGGTTTGATACTTGCTGAAGGGTGGCTACTTTACATCTTTCTGACAGGGCAAGCTACAATGTGGGGGAAAACTACATTTTGCTGTACTTTAGGGCTCTTTTATCTTCTGGAATGGTAGTGAGTGGCCTCAGGGTAATTGAGATCCTGGTTCAAGGTCTATAAATATTTACAAATTCTAAATGTGAGCACTCTAATAATCCAGCATAGAAAACTCCCCATTTGTTCAACTGTAAAGGCAACTCTATTCCAAGGGATTAACCCTGTTATAATTCTCATGCTCTTCAAGGAGCTCTTGGATGGAATTGGCCAACAGCTGGCAAATATTCACATGCCTCGTCAGGCCTGTGGCTATGAAGCAAGAAGTAACAGAAAAGTAGAGTAGAATTATCTTTCCAGTAACTTATGTGGAAATCACCAAGTCCCATTCACTTCCTGGGATTATGACTCCCAGCCTCCCAAAGGAGAACACCCGGCCATAAGAGAACTCTGACAATTTTCTCACAAACCCTTTTAAGAGTGCAAAAGGCCTGTTTCCTAGGAAAGAATCATACTATTCAGATTTCAATTTCTCTGCAAGTCATTCAGCTCTGAATTAATGCAGCATACTTGCACTTGACTAAACAAACAATTAAAAACCAGAATTTTCTGCTTGTTTAAGAGCAGATACCACAAAACTGCAGAACTGAGCAATCAGCTTCTTTTCTACCATCTCTGCCTATCCTCTCTCCAACATAACCATACAATACATATGCACGGCACTTTGGCTTCTGCTAGTGATAATTTTTTTAATGGTCTTCAGCCTGTTTTGGATTTGGATCTACTACAATACCTTAAAGGGGAAAATTTATTTCCTACTGAAAAAAATAGAGATTTTTGTTATTAAAATCAGAATCAACTTGTACATTTTCTGAAATTATCAAGAACCAATTCTCTCCAAAACATTTTTCTGCAGTTGCCCAATTCTGATACTTTGGAGATATTTACTTCAGAAAATGAACTTAACTTTCCATATTTTTTTTATAGTGTATTTGTTACAATAGCTTTAACCTTAAAAAGATTCATTTTTAAACAATTTTTAAGCAGAAAAGTTCCCAAAATCTCCCTTACCAGTGCATGTCCTGTGGTCTGGCATCAGTGCAAAGCCTTGTTTACAGCTACATTCATAGCTGCCCTCTGAGTTTGTACAGAAGTCCTCACAGCCACCATTCATTATTTGGCACTCATCAATATCTAAAAAGGAGAAAATACAGTTAAAACCCACAATACCTTTTACTTTAAAGCACATTTCAAGGACACACTTGGAGTCAGCTTTCCAGTACAATATCAATCCAGAATCTATACTTGGCATTTGCACACTAACATTTAAGTGTTTGCAAAGGTAGGCCCTGGGATTGATTCAGGCAAACCAGGGATGGAAAGAGATGATACCTGACTGCATATACAAATACTTCTGTGCTTCTCCTTCTACATATAGAAATAGCACTGAGTTCCACAGGATCATGAGGGCAACAAAGTTTTTGTAAGGATCAAGGTAAAAAATTACTTGTCAGAATTAAAGCCAGTGGATTTTTCCACGGCACAGTAGAAGGAACATATGCAATTGAACCACATGATTATCTTTCATGGTCCAGCAGGAATGATGGTTTTTTAATTAAATATATAACTAATCTAACAAAGTCTCGGGGCATTTAAAATAGTATGTGATTTTATGCATCATGATTGATTTACTAGAGAAAAGAATCTGTTACTCATCTAAGTGTAGCACTACCATAACTTCCTTCATTTCTCTTGAAAATGGATATGCATGTTTTGGAGATTTTGCATACTATTTTGACAAACTGTAATGGATTTTTTTCATTCATGGTTAAAAATTACTTTATATATAGCTACTAAACTGAAGCAATTCTGTGTGTTTTATCTTCCCTGTTTGCTAGAGCTCCCCTGAGGATTCTGTCCTTACCGATACAGTATAGCTTGTCAGGTGTGGACTGATATCCAGGGTTGCAAGCACACTGATACTTTCCAATCAGGTTGACACAACGGCCATTTCGGCACAGGTTGCTGCTCAGCTCACATTCATTAATGTCTGTTGCAAAAGAAAAAGAGGAACACATTTTTGTCCTGAAAATTATACTAAAGCTAACACTGTAAATGCACAGCACAAGAGAAGCATAAAATGCTGTGCACAATCTTGATTTTGCCTGCATGTCTCACCTACACATGCAGAGATATTTGGTGATATCTGATGGCCTGGAGGGCAATCACACCGAAAACTTCCCTCTGTGTTGATGCAGGTGCCACCTCGGCAGAGAAGGGGATTGCGCTGACACTCGTCGATGTCTGTGGGGAGAAAGGGAGGAACATCAGTGCAGGGACAGCACATCCCTCACCACAGCCCCTCACCCATCACAACACCAGCTGCTTTGATTGATGCTGCAGCCTGTCCTAGAGCCAATCATCCCTTGCACCATAATGCAGTTAGAAAATCATTTAAAAAGGCTTCTTCTAAATTTTAATTTACCTCAACTTCGAAGTTCAGTGTGGTGTAGCAAAATGGGGATTGTGGGGATAAATTTAATCCCAAAAATCCTGTCCCTTGCTTATATATGCTTTGGCAACTTGCAGAAGCAGCAAATTCACATTTAAGGTTAGCTTTAATAGGCTCACAGGATGAGAGAGACCGAAACTCAAGCACAGTCAAATCTTAAAAAAAAACCCCAAATAAACCATGCATAGCATACTAGGACATAGCATAATATTGCACATCCAAGGTCTAAAAAAACATACCCATGCAGTTTTTCATCATCATAAATCCACTTTCATAGCCTTCAAAACATTCACACTCAAAGTCTCCTGGAGTATTGACACAGATGCCTTGGCCACAAAGATCAGGAGAGATGCGGCATTCATCAATATCTGTAAGACAAAATACATTCACAGAATTTTCAAAGGAGTTCAGTTTTCCCTCTTCAGTTCAGAGCTATGAGAGAGAGAACCATGCAGTTTACCTGTGCAGTTCCTCTCTTCAGAATCAAGGGCAAATCCACTGTCACATCTACACTTAAAACTGCCAATAGTATTTCTGCATTTTCCATGGGTACAAAGGCTGGGGAACATTTTGCATTCATTGATGTCTGAAAAATGAGATAGTGTGGAAATATGATGTTACCATTGTATACAAAAACAGTGCACAAAAGAGCAATGCTGACATCAGATCTCATCCTTTTTCATGGCAGTGACCCCTCCTTGTGGGAAAATTAGACCACACTACATAAACTGATACTGACTTCCCCCTAACAGTGTAGACACTCTGTGTTGGAATTGCCAAGAACACTTTCTGCTAGAGAATGGTATTAGTCTGCCCTTGTCCTGCAGGATCTGATCTGCAGCTCAGGAAGATTTCAGTGGACAGAGGATCAAGGCAAAGACAGCTTTCAAAAGAAGCACTCTGTCTTCTGATTTCTGAGAAAAAAATGTGACTTCCATGAGTCACAGAAAACATAATGAGCATAAGTAAAAGCACATGTCACTTCTCTTTATGGATAATTAATGGCTTAGTAACTGTTTATAAAATGAGGCTGAAACTAACAACAGCAATTGTCATTCATATATATATAATATCCCCTCATTTCAAACTTCATGATGTTTACTTTTTGGGTAGCTTCTGACATTGTGCAGCTTAACCTCATTGGTAACCCTGGAAGGACAGCTTTCAGCACATGATGCTGGGTGTCACTGTGTGACTCCCATTTCATGCTGTAAGTTTACCAGCAAGAGTCATAACACAACTGGGTTTACTGTAAATAAAATTATCTGATTTGAGCCATCATCCTGGAAAATATTTCCTCTCTTTCTCCAAGTAATTCTCAAGAAATTCCCAAGAATTTCATAAGAAATTCCAAAAATAATTCACCATTTCTTCATTGTTTCACATTAAAATTAAAGTTACTGCACCCTTCACAAGTAAGGATTGCTCTTTAAATACATTCAAAGTTGACTGCCCAGTTTGTTCCAGTTCTTGCACTATGACATGCCAGGAGGCAAAATCAGGCACAATTTAACCTCTCTAGTGAGAGACACAAATTCTGTGTTTTAAGGCTGCAATGTTATATGGTATTTAATGGTCTTTAACACAAACTAAATTCTTTTCTATTTTATTTGGGCTTCAGTTGCCATGAAATCTAACTGGATTTTCAAATGTGCCTTAGGGTGAGTGAAGTGCCTATCACCAGAATTTTCAAACCCAGAGTAGCTGTCTAATGGAAGAGTAAAAGCAGAAGCCATCAGGATTTGCCAGCAATTAACCACAAATGGATCACATACCTTTAGAGAAAGGCTTCCCACTTATCTCTATCTTCGTGGAGAACCCAGGTCCTCTGGGGCAAAGAGCTTCAAACTCAGGAGTTCCCCTGAGAGGACACTCCTCGCACTCGTAGCCCCAGGCTGCCCCCACGGAGCAGCAGCAGGCATCCATGCGGTGCCGGCCGGGGATCTGGGACGTGCACTGCTCGTCCTCGTGCTGCAGGTAGCAGCTCTCCAGGCGAATGTCTGTTGGGCAATTTAACAACATGTTGAGAAAGAAAGAGAAAATTTAGTTCACTGCAGAGGAATTTTTTCCAAAATCCCTTCACAGCACAGCTCGCTCAACGTTTTTGTGGACTCAGAGGAGCATACCAAGCTCACTGCATAATTCCTAACAGCAAAATATTCATGCTAAACGCAGAAATTAACATTTGAAGTAAGTTTAAAGCACCACTCTGAAAAATGATGCTAAACACTTGGAAGTAAATTTTGGATCAGAAAAGGATTTTAAACATTCCAGCTTGCCATACGTATACATGGCCTTCTAATTATTACAAGCTATGCCTTTTTCAGAGGCAAATCTTGGGCATTATCATCATAAATGGACAAAGGTGCTATGGGTGGACAGCATACAAAACTTGGTTATTCTGCTGGACACTCCATCAAGGTGCACAGCGTGGCCAAGTCCCAGCCTCTGTGGAAGGTGGTTTCAGTGGGGCTGCAGATGAAGAGTGCTAAGAGCATAAATGATCTGTTGGGATTTGTCAGATGAACAGTCTGGAACTAAATCACGGCTATTCACCAGCCAGCAGATGGTGATGGGCTTTAGCTACTACCATTGGAACCTGCTCCTATTCCAGGTGAACTAAGTTCATATCCCTGACTAATTCCATTTGAAAAACTGGCAAAAATAATTTCCCTTTCTTGTTAGAAAGCACACAGTGCAACCACTGGTCACTGCATGTATCTGCTCTTCCCTAGGAGATTCACACATGGAATTAACACCTACCAAGACAAGTCCGTCCAGAAGCATCTAAAGTCATTCCACTGGGGCACTGGCAAACAAATGATCCCAAGGTATTGACACACTGCCCATTTGTACAGACTCCAGGAAACACCTCACATTCATTAACATCTATTAAAGAAAAAAAGAAGTGAGTAAGAGTAATCACTAGCATGCTAAACATGAACAAATTAGCAAAAATATAAAAAATAATAACATTGTAATGTTTTTAGGATAAAATTTAAAAAATACGGCAGTCTACATAGCCTGGAAAAAATCAAAACATTTACAATTCCCAAAGCAAGTCAGCAATTAATTACAGAAAACTGCTGATGATCAGAAATAATACATGCTGCTATTAGCTATTCCTAAACATACTGAAATTAAATTTTAAAGTAACAGAAGAGGAAGGGGTGTTTAAAATTATATCCAGTTTCGTACTCACTGTGGGCCAGATATTTGAAGCAAATGGGCAAAGAAAGACCAAGGTAAGTGCAAAATGACATTATGCATTATTCCAAACAGATTCAGTATTTTTTTAAGATTTTGGAAAATTTTCTCTGTCTGCACGTCTAGAAACTACAACATCATTTGAAATCTGGGCCTATGGCCTTGTCAGCAATTAGTATCTTTATATATATTAAAATAATCTCTTTACACCTACACACAGAATTTAACTTTGTTAAGTAAAAACTGTATTTCTATATTTAAAACACAAATTTAGCACTTTTGGGTAAGGATAAATTGATTATATGCATTAGCTTGGCTTGAACTTAAATAAATGTTTAGTAATCTAAGTGTGAGGTCCTCCTATCCATGTCCTTTGTGGAAAGCATATGCTTCACAACTGCGTTTGGGAAAAAGCTTCCAGCATTAAACATGCTGCAAGATGAAGCGTGACAATTTTTAGGACGGGAGAGGATAAGAACAAGAAATGGAAAAAGAATGACTGGCAATCTGCAGATGAATATTCATATACAGAATAACCAAGAAGTGGGAAGGTTGGGCTGGTTAGGCCTCCAGACAAAACTCCTAGTGCAAAGAGACTGCATCTCTCAAACCTCATGGAGCACGATGGAGGATAAACGCTGGGGGGCAAATCACTGGCCTCTGCCCTTGAACAGATATTGTAAATTGACTGGAAGGTATGAAGTAAAGCCAGTGGATTATTAGAAACCACTGAAACACTGTTCACAGCCTGTGAGCAATATTGCAGCTGACAACTCCAGGGCTCACCCGTAAACGAGAGGAATGCTGCCAATTTAGTTTGCTTATTTCCTTGCACAAGATCTATTACTCATTTTACATGGGCTGTGTATGGGAGAACTGACTATCACCTTTTGGGAACTAAACTTACTCCTGTCTCTAACTTGCCAGTAGATTTCCTAGAGACCTTGCCCTGTCTTGAAAAATGCTTACATTGGTTGAAAACCAAGTAAGGCTTCAGTAAAGTTGCAAGGAAGGGAAACTACTCTGAAAAACCTGGGACTATCCAGGTCTCACAGAAATGAGAAAGATTAAAGAATGTAATAGATGTAATCCGATGTGCTGGTAAAAGAAATGCTGAAAACAGTTATGTCTGTATCTTAGAAGGATAAACTTTCCATCCCAGCAGTGTTGAAAATGTTCTAAGACTTTCCTTGCGAAGAGAGATAGGTGGACCCACTTTTCTTTTTTTCTTTTCTTTCACTTACACACTCCACAAAGTGTTGCTGAGGTCAGATAAGTTATGTACAGTGGGTCTGCAGCACAGACATGCCAAGGTATTCAGTCATCATTTGGAAAGCAAAGAGTATGTGTGAGGGTGTTCCTCTTTTCTTTTTTTTTTCTTTTTAGGGAAAAAAACAATGTTTCTTTATGGAAGCTACATATGGGAGTAATTTTTTAAAAATATTTTAACTGCAGTGTCATGTCAGATGTTGTCAGTCAGGATGACCCACAGCAGTTTGAGACTCTCTGTGCTTCTGCATATTATGTAAATATGCAGTACTTTTCCAGACGTTCAAATCAATTCAAACAGAGATGAAGTAGGGTGGGACCTTCAATTCTCACAGAGAAGTACAGAGTCATCTCATACCAAGCAAAAAACTACACATGTAAAATGTTAACCTTTTCTTTAACCGAAGTATAACTGTGTCCTGATGGGCTTTTTTTGTTTGTTTGTTTGTTTTTTAAAGGACAGTGAAAATATGTTTTGGAATGTGTAAGATTTCATATAATGTTGTATGGGAGGAAGCTAAGGTTAGGGGAAAAAAAAAAACAAACTAATGCGCACTACAGTCTTTGAACACTCTTTTTCTAAAGCATAGTAATGGCTTATCATATTGTATTACTTATGTTTTGTAGTATAGATAAGACACATAACTGTAAAAACAGATTACTCAGTTAACAGTATTCAAAGAGAGAGAGCCACCTCCTTATACTGGTAGACACTCTATTTGCAAGTGTGTGCTTTGAGATAAACGGTGAGTATGCAAGAATGTTAAACAAACTGAAACCAAATTCATCCCTGACATAACTCTAGTGAAGTCAATGGCACAACACAAGGTAAGACCTTGGTATAGTGTTCCTCTATGCTAAATTAACTACTTAAATCAAAACACTGGCATTTTTTTTTTAATTCAAGCTCTCATTTATGTTAAGGCAACAATAAATACCTTCACACAATGTTCCTCTTATTCTTGAATATCCCTTTTGACATATTGGGTCTGTAAAACAAACAGAAGTGAAGTTTCAGAATACTACCATCCAAAACTCATCATTAATTTATTGTGCAAAACTGATCATGTGAAACATTATCTAGTTTATTGCTATGAGAAGTCTGAGTGCTTAGACAGTATCCCAGTATTTTCTGAAATAATAAAGAGATAAGATGGGCCAACTACATAAACTATATAGAGTGTCAGCCTTTATCCTCTTTTCCCATGTGTCTCAGCTAGCTAGCCTAAAAGTGGTTATGATTTCTGTTTCATTTGAACCAATTAATTCATTTCACTTGATCACAGCACATTACAACCCTATTTACCATGGATGAATGAGGATGAATTCTGTTAAGATACACAAAATGAAATTAACTGAAGATTTGAGCAAACTAGCAGCTTTCAGGATATAGAAATAACAACACATTTCTGCATTCATCAGCTTATCCCTGGGTTCCCAGCTCATCCCACAGTTCAGTAAAATTATCAAATGAATATGCAGCGACCTCAACCCATTTTTTGGTCAACTCTATGGTTCTTTAGGTCATCAGTTAATCTACAGAGTATAATAACAAGGGCTACTCCCTCTCCTCCCTTCATTACCACACCAAAGATCCATTTGTTGCGAACATTTCCTTGGGATCTCTCGGGAACATGCATTTACTGCTACATCATTAGGAACTCCAGATCACTTATTATGACAAACCATGCTAAAGTAAGGCTGCCAGTTACAGTCTATAGGTGTGGTCCTTTCCCTTCAATGCTTAAGCTTGTAAAATACTTACTGTAAAATCCAGTTAGAACCTTCTATAGCTACATGCTACCTCTCAAATATTAAGACTTCTCTCTTTTGGGACTGAATAAGGAATGACTGCCTTATAACAGAACAAGTAAAGTTATTTGTCTAGCCCATGCCCAACTTCTATGACCTCAGCCTCAGAGGAGGAAAAGTCCCAGGTTCCTGAGGAAAATTAACAGCATTACCTCGTTCACATGGTGTACATGGGCTTCCCCAAGCAGCACCTAGTGAGGAACAGCACTGGGACTTCAGAGTTGCTCCATTGATATTTATTTCACATCTTCCATTGACTATGTTCTGCCAACAGGTACCCTTGACAGTTTCTGTTTGGAAAAAATAATGTATTTTCATGCAGATTCTCTAGCATTATGCATTACTGTATTTACAAACATATGAATTTAACCATGAAAATGAATCATCCTTTCATTAGAATTGACCACACCAGAGCTAAGTTTATTTTTAAATCTTAATTTAACCTTCTCTACGCTAGAGTATAGCCTGAAATCATCCCAGCACAGAGCTCTTGTAAAACCTAGTTTATGCTTACTGTCCTTAACAGGGAATATGTCAACACCACTCAAGATTTGAGTCCCTGTATTGATTATGACTCAGATTAGGGGAATGTGGAGAAGAACAGAGTAGATATGAACCCTTGCTACATCTTCCATTATGCTACTAGATCCCCTAGTCTGGCTATCTTCCCATATAGGGAGTGGCAGTAGATAGCTAAGGATCAGACAGCTGTAGTCCTATAGCTTTCCTCACTGACTAGAAAAGAGCTATAAATTACTGTCCCAACAGAACAGGTAAGAAAGGAAATTATGAGCCCACAGAGTATCTGAGCCATAGCATTGTCCATGGATGCTCTTGAGCTGGTCTGGACTGTGCATAACTTGTTCATGCTCCATCTCAAATACAAAATTCTTTCCAGAGAGCAGATCCTAATTAGAACATGTTCACCTTATTACAGGAGAAATCCAAGAGGTGAGCACAGACCTGAAGTACTAGTCTGTGTTGGTTAGAAAAAATGTTCACCGCTCTTTCGAATTTAACATGGGAGCACACCAAGCTCCCTAGTGCACTTTGTGCCCCCAAAGTGATGGCAAAAACAAGCACTTTTTAACATTGTTTCTGTTATGTTTTCCACTAAATTAATCTTCAAAAGTTATTTTAAAGTATTTTCTTAACCTGATGTACAATGTTCACATGTCACTGGACATTTTTAACCAGCAAACATAAAATCTTCAGAGAAATAAATACCTATGCAGATGGTTCTGGTTGGATCCAAAGTGCTTTCAGGAGAACATTCACAAACAAAAGAACCTGGTGTGTTTTTGCACACTCCATTAACACAGGGGTTAGATTCACATTCATCAATATCTAGAAAACAAACACACTGCTATTAGTGCCAGAAAACATTAACAAAAATACACATGGCTCTTTTCAGTTTAGGAAAAAAGGGACGAAGCTTTCCTCATAACCAGTCTTGCCGATATTCCCCTTTTTTGTTATGCAACCCCTCACAACAGACTAACAGTGCATGTGTCCCAAAGACACACTAACACATAAGACTGTGGCTCAAAAAGGGCCCAAACTAGGAGCTCTTTGGCCCTGTTCCTCTCACAATATGTTTGTAAAGCTTGGTTCTTCTCACCCTTGGCACAGTGTGGGCTCACTGGTAGTAGTAAATAGGGAGAGTAAATACAGGTTATTCCATGAGGTTATCTAATCATTTCATTTTGGCCTTGTGCCTCCCTCCTCATTATCCTACATCCCCACAGAAATTATTTATGGTGATTTTTTTTTTTTAGTTTTACATATTATATCCTCATGAAGGCTCAAAGTATTTCTGGCACAATCTGAGAACAATCCAAATTAATATAATTAGAATGAAATGGTGTGTTAGCAATTACCTTCACAAGTTTTTAGATCAGGAGTATATACAAATCCTTTTGGACAGGTGCAGGTGAAACTTCCAGGGGTATTTCTGCATTGCCCATTGTCACAAAGCAGCATATTCAGTGCACATTCATCAATATCTACAATGAAAATAAAGAACCTTTTAAAGAAATAAAACATTTCTGGAAAAAAGTCAGGACAGAATTCCCCTCCCAAAAGCCCCTTTTAAGAGGAGACAAATAGGGCAAGGGAATGTGGTATACATGGAAAATGAATACTGGATTCTTCTCGCAGACAACACACAAAAGTTTGCACAAGAGCTTGAACTTTCCTCACATATTCATAGTATGTTACAGCCACACCACAGATCAAAATAAAGCTGGGATTCACACTTTCATCTTGCCTTTATTCAGGATTAGGTCTACGCTGTCTCTGAGTCACTGCACAGCAGCACCCATAGTCACAAAAGAAACAAGGAGAGGATTGGATTAAAAAGGTTTGCTGATCATCCTGGTCTTTAAATCACCATTTTTTTCCAAGCTGGCTCTGAATTGTCTTAGATGTTGTAGTTAACAAGGCTAATGTAAGTCTACACTTGCTTCAGAGATGAAAAATTTAAATAGAATTGCTAGTGCTGAATTTAAGAACCCTGAGGAAATCTTTGGAAGAACTGTGGTCATTAGGGAGAAGTTGCAAGAAGGTGGCAATGGGCCATGAATAGCAGGTGAAGACCAGGAGAGACCCAAAGAGCAGACGGGAACAATTGGCTAAGTCAGAGAGGCCTCAGAAAGTGTTGAGAGAAGTTGGGAAGACTCAGAGGGTCAGCGCAGCAGCTGGGAACAGCAAAAGTGCTAGGAAAAGAAGGGAGACTTGCAGAATAAAACAGACCATGTGGGAAGCTTCACAGGAGTTCAGAAAAATTGAGAGAGGGCCAGGTGGAACATTACGGGAGAATGGGAAACAGCTGTGATGGAGCATGGATGTGGGCTACAGCAGGGTGGGCTGGGGAGCATCTGGAAAACTCACAGATGGATTGGGAGAAGAGATGCCATCAGCTACAAGCAAACACTGGAATAGAACATGGATAGTTAAAGCCAAAGAAGCAAAAGGAAAAATGGGATGAATTAAAGTGTGATTTTTATCTAAGAAAGATCAACTTTTTTTTTTTTTTTTTTAAAGATAATGGCTAGTTTAGACTGGGATAACACCCATGACTTAAGCTATTTAGGTTTAAGTAGAGAATACAGAACCCAAATAAAATTATTATGTAAGCTGGAGCTAACAGAAAGGAATTTAAGAATTTTAAGGTGGTTCCAGAGCTGGACAAAGGAGAGATTACAGTAGGACATATAAAAAAAAGAGAATAATCATGATGAAGTGAGGATATTAGAAATGCTTTCAGGGATCAGACTTGGGACTGGTCCTATAAAATATTCATTTTAATGCAGAAGTAAAAAATGAATTGAATCAAAAACTGTGGACAACAGTAAGCTGGAAGTTATTACCAATACAGAGAATCAGGCAAGGCTAAATTAATCTTGACAACATGAACAAGAAAAATAAGACGAAATATAATCACCAACATTCAAAACTTTGCAATTAGGGACCAGCAAAAATAACATGCTAGAAACCAGAACTCACCAGCTGAAGGCTAGTAAGCAAACTCTGGATGTAACTCCCAATTAGAGGGGGACTTTGATTCCACAGTATAACACATATTTGAGAAAAGACTAATGCACTCTAGAACCAGTTTAGGCAGGATATTCCATAGGGAAATGGAGAATTTCTGGCACGACTATACAAGGCACTGGTCAGACTTCATCAGAACACTGGTCAGATCAGTCATGTTCAAGAGAAGGCTGCAGCCTCTATTTTTATGAAAAGAACGGAAGTACAGACTTGGATAGTTTAGCCAACAGAGTTAGAGAAAGAATATGATGATTCATTATAAATACTCCGAGGATAAGACATTTCATACCAATGCAGTTTTTCCCAGTTGAGTCTACTTCATATCCAGGGTCACAATAACATTTGTATGTTCCATGCAGATTCTCACACCTTCCATTTGGACAGAGATCAGGATCCAATAAGCACTCATTAATATCTACAGAAAGGTAAAAAACCCAAATATCAGAGCAACAGTTGTTGAGGGTTTTAGGGGTTAATTCTCCAAACTAGAAAAAGACAGTTTCAATATCATTAACATTAGCTGATCTATATTTATAATTAAGTAGTTCTGATTAGAAAATTCACACCTAAATATTCACACTCAAGAGAAAAAAGCATCTCTTTATCATTGATTATCTCTCGTCCATCGTCATTTAAGAAACTCAACCGTAGGTATGAAGTGGGATATTAAACTGGGGGGATCAGAGATCAGATTTAGAGAGGCCCATATACTAATACTCCCCATATCTCCTGATTCATTGCATTTCCAGATGGCATCACTTACCAAAGCATTAATATCTCTCCTTTCTGAGTTCCTTCCCCTATCTACTGCCAGCAAATCTACTAGTGAGCATTGGCTGACTTAAGAGTTTGCAGTTTCACAGTTCTATGACTACAAAGCTTTTATTGCAATAATTTCCTTCTTCTCTGTAGTTAAACAAATCCTGGCCTATTTTGACAGATGAAAATATGAGTAAATTCAGTGTTCAATATAGCTTTATTCTTCAGGATGATTTCACCTGAAATATGCAAATATAATTTACATATAAAGTCATGTAGGAAATGACACTTCTCATAAATTTTTCATTATTTTATAATGGCACTTACATACACTCCAGGATGTAAACCAGAGAGGCCCCACTGGTGAAATGGCATGATCCTGAAACTCCATGCTCCATTCATTTCACCCTAAGCCTTTCTCCCATTCTCTTCTGTCACCATCCCCATCAGCATGGCTAACAAATTAAGCATATCAAGCTAACACTTTCAGACAAAAGTGCTATATATAAATTTGAATTACATTAGGTGATCTTACCATTTCCTCCAGCAGTCATGCCAGTTCCACTGCTACACAGAGCCTGATACTCAGCTGGAAAAAATATTTAAAAACTTATTGGAATATTCTTTATTAGATCATTGCATTCAGCATCATCATTTACAGTATGGCAATTAATTATTTGAAAGAAGTAACATGCCTTCCAATTCTTCTCAAAAACATTAATAACCTCACAGTATTCTGAACCTGTGAAGCATTTTAGCAGATTCAGGGTCTGAATCCGCTTATGAAGATGGATGAGTAAAAACTTCACATGACAAACTGTGGCATTTAAGAACAGACATAAACGTCATGCTGGTCCTCCTACACAAATGAACCATAACATATTCACAGCAAGATTCTCCAGAACTTTATGTCCAAGTCCTTGCCCAAGGTGCATGTTCAAAGAGACCAGAAACAGAACATTTTTTCCTATAAATCTGCCCCATATTTAACTCCATTTAGCAGGAGTGTCTTCGTAAGTTCACAACAGATCAAGAATATCTTATTCTTAAAAAAAAAGTTCTTTTGAGTTCAGGACAATTAATAGCATGAACTAAGACCCAGCTCAGCATTAATTATTGGCATATAGGTCAACATTTTTCAATATATTTGCATTATAATAACAGCCAAAATACTTACACTTATAAAATTAATAAATATTAAAAGATTTATTGAATTAGCTGTGTTCTCTTTGAGAAAATTTCATGCAACACATCTCCTACTGTTAACATAACCAGCAAATTAATATGCACCTTTGCCTGAATCAAATAATCACTGCCACTCATGTGAAAGCAGACCTGCTCTAAACATGCATCAACACAATTTAGCCTAGAATGGCAGGAGCTTCTGCAAATTGCTTCTGAGGAGCACAAAGGTCTTCCTTTCAGGAATATTTTTCAGTCTCTCTGATACAATGCTTCTCTAAGAAATCTTCTCCTTCCCTCCTCCACTAAAAGCCCAAAGAAATGCTGCACTTCACCCTACATTAGATGACCTTTCTTTGAGAATTGAAGATGTGAGGAAAACAATACAGGAAAAATAGCTTACATACATGTAAATGTTCCCATAAAGTTAATCAAGCATAATACAGAAGTAAATGATACAGCATCCAGTATTTGTAGATTTCAACTCTACTGTACAATAAGAAGGGCCCACTAACACCACCAGAGGCTCTTTCCTATTTCTAGGACATCCTTGATGTTTTGTTATTCTAAACAATACACCAAGTTATAAAATGGTCATCAGCTCTTCCTGCTGAAGAGCTCACATCAGCTCTACCAGCCTAATTTATTCCAACTGGGTTTGGCTCCCTAATGCTTTCATAACACTATCTGTTAAAACAGATTTTAAAAATAAATCTAGAATTGTTTTTGCCTCCAGAGCAAATGCCATGCTAGTATGACATGCTTTCGAAATACATATCAAATGGTATACTTTGTTTATGTGCAACAAGTTTGCTGAGTGACAAGAAACACATAATAAATTGGGGTTTCAAACCAGCCACCTGCAGTCAGTCCACGAAACCAAGGTCTCTTTAATTTACTGGCTTCACAGCAAGGACTGTGTCAGCAGTCTTGTTGGAAGAAGAGTTTTCCTAAAACACTTCTGCTCATTGGAATGGTTAGGATTGCTTTCTTGCCAGAGAGAATTTATGTCCCAGACAACTTCACTTGGTGGGGATTTCAGTGACAGATTCAAGTATTCACAAGAAACTGAACTGGAAATTTGTCTGTGCATTGACTTCCCAAAGGCAATGTATTGAATAAGCTACTTCAGATCACTTGAAGTATATAGGAGTCATGCAGCAAAAACATCTGACTGGCAGGTGTACATAAGGATTTGAATCTATTAATTAATTATCTTTTTCCATTAATAACCTGAGTTAAAATTTATATTTTTTGTTATCTACCTCTACCAAAATATGGTTTGTCGTCTGAAAATGTCCTGTTCGTTTTTAATGCGCATAAAAAATCTGGGGCCAGATATTGCAATTCACTATTGCTTTAAAAAATTATCTCCCGTACTCTTAAAACATATAGAAGATAAAAAGCTGCTCAAAATATGTAACATATTATACAACAATGTAATCTCCGATTTAAGCTGCAATGTTAATATAAAACTTTCTTCTAACTTTCTAAAAATAGTTTATCAACAGAATTTGTAAATTAGAAGATTTACCAGTGAATATGGCATACCTGAGTTTTGTGCTGGGCAGGGCTGGCAGGGCTCTCCAAAGGCGTAGTCAGTGCTGGCACAGCAGCATTCTGACTTTGTAACTGCACCCGTTAATGGTCTCACACATTGTCCTCTCTTGTAGCCACCATAGCATGTGCTTCGCATATGTGTATCTGAGGGAAGAAATCTCTCTTAATCCTGCCATAGCCAACTATCCTGCCATAAATTATAACAAGTATTAAGTGTAGCTTGGGTGCCATAAACACCATAAAATAGCTGTCAAAACAAAGTCTCTTTCACTATTTCCCTCTGCTTTCCAGCCACCTATACACCTCCCTCTACTTAGGACAGGAAATTCTTCTTCCTCACGCTCCAAAGAATTAGGGCACTCAAATAGTTACTGCATTTAATGACTTAACATGCATTGGTGAATTACTAGGCAAACAATCAGTTCTTAACTTTGAACTAGTGAGAACCTGTGAGGAAAATGGACAAAGTCTTCGCTCTTTCTTTGCTTCTAAAAAACCCAAGGAAAAGTCATTAATGCTATTTCAGTACGTAAGACTTCATATGTTTTTGTTTTCAGGTCCGGGGGTGATTTTTCTCTTTCTTTAAGAACTGGTCTATAAATGGCTTTCACGCATATTAGCATTTTATAATCAAACACTGAGCTTGTAAAGAAATAGGCACAAAACCATGCTAAACCACATTAAAAAGAGGTGATAGAGTAATTACATCTTTAAGCTTGTGACAAATGAAGAATTTTACATTGACAGAAACGGGGCAAATTCTCACCTACTCAGACTGATGCAGCACTAGTCACCTCTACTCTTTATAGTCTACCTGACCTTGTGATTTGATCCATGCTTTTTTTCTCTTTAAATAAAAAGCAAATGAAAACAGAGCAAAATGGGCTATTTATAGTAAATATAGTATTTATAGTAAACTGATTCCAGAGCTATCAGTATCGACAATTACTACTACCCACCACTGTATGAAAAAATGGTAAATTCTACATTCAAACACGATCTGTCCATCAGTCTAGCACTAATATCTTAACCTTGGTTAACTGTGACTCCATTAAGTTTGTCTTACCAACACAGACACGTCCATCCAGTCCTACTGCAAGGCCAGGGAAGCATTCACATCTGAAAGAGCCATCAGTGTTCACACAGCGCCCGTTCATGCATATTCCATCTGTCTCACACTCATTTATGTCTGTTGGAGAACAGAATGAGCTTTATTAGAAGTTAAACTACATAGTGTTTGATGCCTGGCTGAAACTTGCATTTGTGCAGCTTATTTTCAATATATCCTATAGAAAAATATCAAGGGTAAATAGAAAGTAGTTCAAGTAAAGATTTTGTTAGGAATAATGATTAATTCGTTCTTTGAAAATAGAATAAGAAAATGCCAAATTCAGGAGAAATAAACAGAACAAAATTATTTTGCTCTCCTTGGAGAATAAAAGGGACTACATTTTCCCAACCTGTTCCCAAGTGGTACATGTTGCGATTTAAGGGTCATTTAGGCAAAATCATAAATGGAGGAAGGAGGAAACTGGCTGATAAGACAAAGGACTTGTGTAGAATATAACAGGACATTCCCTTTCTGAATTAACAGTTCATGCTGTAAGAAATCAATCTAAATAACAAATTGAATCTTTCACCCCTCCACAAGATGCCTTCAGAGGACCACCAAAGAATTTCCTTTCTTCCTGCTGCACATCTGAATGTCCCCAGTCAGCCCCTTCCTGCAGTCCCTCTTTCTCTGGTGATCTGCATGACAATGGGGTTTTCCTATTGGATGCTCATTACAGCCCATTTTACAAACTTTCAATTAACAGACTGCACTCCAGCATTGAAAGGAATTCATTAATGATTTGAGCCCTGAGTAATTGCCCGGCACAAGTCACCATCTTTGCCCAACAATGGCACATTGGACAATAAGGCCCATAGAAATGAAATACAGGAATGAAACTTTAAAATATTAAAGCATCACAAAGAGATGTTAAATTATAAAAAAAACAACTATATAGGCTGTGTATCCTGCTAACACTAAGATCATTCGCTAGAGGCAGAGAGCATACTATCATTTCAGAAATGATATAACCTTTATAAAATAATCACTTCATAACAATTCTCCATATTATATACAAGAGACAGTGTGTGTGACAATTTCCTTTTTTCTGACCTTAAAAGGGCAAATTGAGAGTGAAACACCTCTGTGTTTTACTTCGTTTGTGTTGTTTGGCATAAAAAACACCTTGTATGATCCAAGATTCCTTTTTCAAACTGCATTTTAAAATAAAAGCTATATTTAAGTGCATGGGCTCAAACAATTTTTACTTCTCCTGCAATCTTTTGTTCTGTTTCAGACAAATCTTTAATGTTTTTCACACTTTTAATTTAGTCCTTACTTAGTGCAGGTAAAAACAGAGTTGGGATTCAAAATGAGCCCATGCTATTTAATGGTGTAGACAGTTATTTTGGTAAACAACACTGAACTCCTATGACAGATTCTCCTAAAAGAAAAAAAAAAAAAAAAAGCTTTCCTTTTTTAAGGTTATTTATAGAAACAGAAAGGCAAAATTTCTTCTTTCCCGTTTCCTGTAGTTAATTTAAAAAAATATATATTTTGTAAGCTAGTAAAGGGTAAAATGTTCCATGTATTTTCATTCGTAGTGATTTACGAATGTGTTGGAAATACTGTTATAGAATTTTTTGAATGTAAAGTGGGTCACTTAAAATGGTGCAAGTCAGCTGAAGAGCTGGTTCCTGTAAAGACGAGTAAAAAGTAAAAAGCCTCTGCTTTTACCAGATCTGAGATTCCACAGAGTAAATCAACTTCACCCACAGGAACAAAGTCCAAATTTCTAACCTTGAGAATGCTCTGCTGTCTTGCGGGGTAAAAGTCGCCATTTGGACAACTTAAAATACACTCAACCTGGTTCTGGAAAATCAACTAATGAATTAATTCTCCATGTTCAGTGAGTTTTGCCTTTTCTGTTTAGCTTGCTTAGTAGGGCAAGCAGGGTACAAACAGTCCTCCAGTTTTAAGTGGGAAAAATATACTTAGACTACTATAATACTATTTTAAATTGCCTTGCAATGGCTTTTAATTTGGGGAACTCCTGTTTGACCTAAAGATGAAACAATGCATGGAACAGAAATAATACTTCAATGTTCTGCATGCCTGATACAAGTGTTTCTGAAAAACCAAGCAAATCATCATTGAAAGAAGCGAATTTAGCATGTCTTGTATTTCAGCGAATATACAAGACTATGGTGTAACATTCTTTTTTGGCATGTTATTTCAGAAAGTCTAAGTGGAATTTTTTACCAGACAGCCAAGCATATGCCCTGTACTTATATGGAACTAAGTGTTAATTACATTATCCCCATCTTTGGGTTAGAAGCCCTACCTAACAGCTGAAAACTCAGAGTACATCAAATGAGCCAGTTATAGAAGCAATGAGTTGCACTCTTCCATTCCTTTCTTCATCCCTTAGTTTGGCAAAAACACATGTTCTATTCCCTATCAAAACTGCTCAGGCAGGAAACTAATTTGCTGCAGAAATGTCAATTTGTGCATACTCCCTGCACATCCAAGAGTTTTGTAACAAAGGGGGGAAAAGATACACGGACCTCAGTCTTACTTGCTCCAAAGAAGATCACTTACTGCAACAAATCAAGCTTTTTTATGCCCTAAACTTCACCAAAACAGGCAGGCACTGGCTGCCTGCTGCTGCAGTGTGGCTGTTCATGTGTCCTTCCACCCTACCAGCTCTCTGACCGCACGGTGTCCACTCGTCTCACCAACCAATCACTGCCTCACGCACAAGGCAACCCCACGCCACCCGTGCAACCATCCTCTGGTTATGAGAAGACCAACAATTACCAAAGACAACTGTGCCACTGACAAGGAGGCCCACAGGATAAGAAAACAAAAGGACAGCATCCAATGTCCCCAGGAAAACAGGTGCTTTTTCTGCATTTGGAAATAAATGGCTACTGCTCCAAAGTTCCAAAGCCTGGGGACCATGTTGTTTAGGCAGGAGGGAGTCCATTGGCTTGAAGTGCTTTGAAATTACTGAATGTCTTTCCTAAAGCACAGAGCAGGGAATAACTGAAAAAAGCCAGCAGAAACACAACAATGTGATGGTGAGTGCAGTGAGACACAAGGCCTCTATTGGCAGGCTGCCTCTGCAAGCTTTCAGTCACAGCCATGCTCCTGGCAGCCCTATCCTGCTCCTGCTTTGGCCACGAGGGCTGGATGGGGATTGGGTCATTCTTCCTTTCCCTGGGCTTTGTCTCAGAGGCAGTCAATGTTTGTCCAGATGAGCAGGTGACCACTTTAGACCTGCTGGTGATAGAACACATATACCTTCTCCCCTAACTTAGTAAGTCAGCTGGGCCTTGCCATTCCACACCCAATTATGGATCCCTAAAAAAATTTTTGGAAATTGGTTCCGCAGCACAAATCTTCAGAGCAGTATCGCTCTGCTAGGGATCAAAATTGATGATCTGCATTCAAAAAATTTAGTGTAAATATTGCACTATCTAAATGTTCTTGAGGAGCCACATTCCCCTTTTTATTTTGGATGCCATGGCCTTCTTGGCCACCAGGGCACACTGCTGGCTCATGTTCAGTCAGCTGATCTTCCTGCCACCTATTTGATTAACTGCATATTTCCATCCACAATCCTCTTGCTGTGCAACAACTGCCCTCGCCACACAGCCCAAGGTGTCAACAAAAAACATCATGTGCACTAAAAATAAGGCTACAGCACACAAGAGCTTGTTGGTGTTAACGCAAGCAAACAACACCTCAGCAGCAGCTTGTCTGAAGGCAAAGCGAAAAAAAAATCTGTGTCATGAAATCTGCCAACACTGCACAAAAAGCATCTAAATTCTGCCAAGAGACAGTGGCCTGGCACACAGACAAACACAAATTACAACTCCTGTCCATGATACCCAAAGAGATATTATCAACTAGAAGCTAAATTATTTTATCTGGACAACAAATGCACTGAACAAGCTCTCTGACCACGTGGTATCCACGCGTCTCGCCAACCAATCACTGCCTCACACACGAGGCAACCACATGCCAGCCATACAATTTGTTCTCTGGTTATATGACCTGATTTTTACCTTGCTATTAGCTGAACATTTCCCAGAGTGCTTTCTGTTGCTCACCAGAAGTGAGCAGGATTTCTTATCTCACACAGAGTTTTGGCTTGTGTAAGATTTGAGAATTGTTTCATGATACTTTGGGCAAATGGAAGTAAGAAGACAAACATGAAGAGGTTAAAAAGTGTAATTTGGGTGTCCGGGTTTCAAAATGGTTTGATTTTGACCCAATAACAACTTTAACATGTAATTAATGCTTGCATGCTCATTCATAAAGAGCAAGGCTTACTTTAAGTGCTGAAAAGCAGTGGGAGAAATCCTTCGTTTTACTATTAGTTTTGTTCCAACTTTCAGTAGGAACAGTCGAGTTCTCTGCAATTTTGGATAATTTTTAAATATCCGTCCTTTAATGCAGAGAAGTAACATCTCTCTAGGGCCAGAAACTTCTTTTTGACTGCATCCATACTCCTAGCCAGGAGGTACATAACAGAGGCTGAACATCATTGTGTTTTAAGGAGTCAGGTAGAGAATTACCATCTTCTTGGATGGCATTTCAGAGCACAGACTGATGTAATTTTAAAAAAACATTTAAAAATACCAAAAGATGCTCATGACAAAAATAAAGAGAAGCATTTGGGCTCAGCTGAGCTTGCATCCATAAGTCACATTCCTGCTAATGACACAGAGAGCAGCCAGTGGTCTCTGGGAATGCAACTGGCTGATGTGCCATGACCTGATGGGCATTGAAGTCTCACTGACATCCCACACACAGACCAACTGGAAAACAAACTTTGGCAAAGCACGCACATCCCACATGGAAAACAGGTAAGAATTTAAATAAATTCCGTTGCTCTAAGTGTGTGAAGGCTGCAGCCAACATGGCCAGCAGCTGACAGGCTAAGGAGATGTGTGGTAATGCACAATAGCTCATTTGAGAAATTAAAGAACATCTCAACCGAAGCAACCCTCTCACAAAGCCAGAAGGGGATCATCTCTTTAGAGTTACCTGATTCCCTCACTTGAAGGCTGGGTATCACTGTCCTGCATTCCTAGTGCAAGAGGTGTCAAATTCAAGAGAAGTTTTAAATGTTCTACATGATTTATTGTCCCAGTTTTGATCTAAAGTCTGTTTTAGACTGGTACACTGTTCAATAAGCAAAAGGATCAAAATTAATTCACCTTTCATGCCACTAACTCTCACAACCAAATTATTCAAACATTTACATTTGCTATTGGTCCACAAGATGTGACATTTTTAAAATTTTGCCGAAGTGTAATGAAGTATTTTGTCTGCCTTGATTCAAAGAGTTAAGAGATTTTGAACTTTTCAAAAGAAAAACTGTAAGTAACTTGGCCCACCACTTGTTTATTCTTTATTTTGACTTCTGCTTTGTGCCCGTAAAACCTGTTAAACCATGAAGATTTATATAGACAAATTTTCCATTTCCTAATGGGACAGAAGAAAACTCCAATGACATAACTAGCAACCAGGAAGCTGCAGTGTCTCCCACAGGGGCTATTGCTGAGCTAGTACAGCAAATGGAAAAGACAATCTTGCTATGGTGCTCATGTCTGCATCTTGGTCACACCAAGTGCTGGGCACTCCTCAGAGATGCTGTATTGACTAGGAGCACCATACAGGAATGGGAGAAAAACCCAAAAAAGGCAACAAGCCAGGATGTTTGGATGGCCAAAGGCAAAGTACTTTCAAAGGCCAAACACAAAATGCGAGATATATTAGAACCAATCTGCAGAAGAACCCATAGGCAAAAAACCCCCAGAGTTTAACTAGGTCAGATCATGCAGTCCTTGTTCAAAGAATATTTCCCAGTGGCTGTTTGGGGTGGTTGCTCAACAATGTGGAGAAGACTGAGTACAGTCTTGCACAATGACAAATAATTCCATCTGATTAAAAAAGGCTATCTGCTGAGAACTCTGCCCAGCATCTCTTGTTCCCCAGAATCATTGTAAGAAAATAAGGTTATTCTTGAAGCTGCCCAGAGAGACAGGACTCACAAGTTTTGGGAACCCATGATTTATTGTGCCTACCTGTGCAATAACGTCCATCAGATGCTAACTGGAACCCTGGTTTGCAAATGCATTTAAAACTGCCATCTTCATTAATGCACATCCCATTGAGGCAAATGTTCCTGATGCTGCATTCATCCATATCTGAAAATGTACATGATAGACACAATGCTCATAATGTTTAACAAAAGAACTCTTACTGGTTATATCCAAAAGACAAACCTTATTTTTTTTCTTAGTTGTCAGAGCTATAATGATAATCAGAAACATACGATGAGACATACTGCACTGTCCTAGAGGATGTGTCAAAGCAGTGACTCCATTTTTCATAATGAATCATTAACATTAAAAGGAATGAATCCAAAAAAGCAAAGAGAACAAAAAACAGATGAGAAATCGGACAGCTTAAGAACTTCCAGTTGGTAAAAGTCACCAAAAAGTGAGAAATTATGTCATTAAAGAGGGTTTGCAATCTTAATCTAAATAGAAGCTAGGTTAGAAGCAGCCTCCTGTTTGGAATGTAAATACAGTTTTGTTACTAAGAAGACCCAAAGGGAGAGGAGTGAATATTTGGGTTTGGAGTAAAAAATTTTGTAACTTCCACTGGACAAGTCTAAGATTTACAGTATGGAAGAATTCCCAGCACTGTGCTCAAGCACAGTGGATTTATGTGGATACTGCCATCCTCAACTTGCACTTAAAATAAAACCTGCCCCTTTCCTGCATTCAGCATGACAGGCCATACAGAAGGGTACTTACTAATTATAGCTTCATAAACACATTATTCATCCTCTGACCTAAAGGGATATCATGGAGGATTCAAATAGGAAAACGTGGAGGTCTCAGACACTTTTATTCTGAACCCTGCACAGTTACTCACAAAACAGGAAAGAAAAAAAAAAAGGCAAGTACAGAGAATTCTGTGCTTGATTTGAGTAAGCTTTTATATCCTCTCAGTCTTTACTTCGTCCTGGCACAGATGGAATCAGTTTCGGATGTTACATCCAAAAAAAATCAGGAGTATTTACTAGTTTCATCTAAAGAACTACACACAGTTACATTAAGGTATGGCACAATGCCATGGTCTTTACTGATTAGTGTGTATGCATACAACTCAATGCATTACAATGCCAGAGATGAAACTGTTTCATAAGTGGATGCAACAGACATTCTGGCAGCACATGCAATGGAATTAAAAATGTTTTACCAGACTGCCGATGTCCTGGTTTTTATTACTATTAGCACATGGTATTTGGTGGGAAAGGAAGAAATCAGAATAGAGAATTTTTTTCCTGAATAGTCTAATTTCCAAATATATTTAGTCAATGTTCTTCCATAATAAGATATTTTAAAAGCAGCTTATGGTGCTAAACTGTATATAAAAAAGAGTCAGGAAAAACAGAGTCTTAAAATGTCTGTCTCTACCAAGGATTAACAGAATCACTACTAGCACATAAAATCACTGGATCATAATGACATTACAGTATATTCAGAATCATGCTATTTTCCTTAATACTGCAGCTGTCTTGGACAGAAATTGCACTTCTAGACATAGTGTGTTTTCTTTTTACTTACAGGCTAAGTCAGACAAAAATAATTTATGATTAAAAAAAAAAATCGTGTATCTATCCCAACCAGGAATTTTGGCATTAAGTCTTTGAGCTGAATCACTGAGATAATATTCTGCCAAAAATGTTTCTAAGAACAGTGCTTGAAATTCTTTTAACGTATGAATAGATCATTGGGAACCCTCCCAAGGACCTTGGGAAGCATGATAAAGAACATTCTTCTTTTTTCCCTTTACTAAAGGTCTGGGAGGTAGGAACACATCAATTATGTTTACAAATTTTTGTTAAAACAATTTTTATAGGTCAGACCAGCCTGCATCTACATAAACCACATTGCTAGTCACCCGGTGAGATCCCATAAAGCATGCTGTTAAACACACAGTAAAATCAGGTGGCATGTGACTTGTGCTATGTTTTAAAATGTACCACTCCCATCAAAGAAACTGCATTTTGTGATAGTGGTATGTGCTATTTCTCCTTCTGGACAGACATCCCGTTGAGGATTGCCAAGCCAAGGCTCCAGAACTGGCTGCAAAAGACATTTTACTTGCCCTCCCAGATGCAGCAAAAGGTATTTGGATATTTGACTCCTTGTTCCTTCCCCCCACCAGGGGTCCTTTTCTTTTTCATTGATGTGAATAACCTCTTGCAACTGTAATTACTGATATGGAATGACTTCAGAAAAGTCTTACCTTCACAGTTTTTCCCATCAACTGCCACTTGAAAGCCAGCATTACACACACAGTGAAAACTGCCTTCTGTATTTATGCATCGTCCATTATTACAGATACGCCCATTCTGTAAGCATTCATCGATGTCTGAAAGTCAACCAGAAAGAAAGACAACATTTTGGGGGGTTCTTTTTCATACTCAAGAGGAGTTTTTCCCATTTACCCTTCCCTTAGGTTTTTAAACCTACATGGAAACTGTATTCACCTGAAAAATTATTTATTTTGATTTCCATAACTGAATGTTATGGGGGTGGAAAATGTTTGCCAGCTCGAAATTTTAAGTTGCTGTGAAAGAATTTCAGTGAACATACCCTGCAGCTTTCTCAAACAAGAATCACAGTTGTTGGGGTTTCTTTTCCTTTTTGCTAATCATTAAAATATTTTTACAGAACTTTAACTTAACAGTGCCTAACTACTTAAGAAAACATGGGGGAAAGCTTGTCTTCTGCTGCTACTTTGTAAGCTAACAGGAAAGTTCAAGACTTTCCCACCTCAGAAGAATTTCTCCTGCTTACTTCGTATTTGAAACATCAGATCCTCATTCCCCTCTCTCTGCAGGAGGGCTTGGCAAGTGCTTCGGAGGACCTGAAGAATGATATCACACGAGGCTGGCAGCTCTCCCTCTCCTCCAAAGGAGGGGAGAGGAGATGCTGAGACAGACTGTCTAGACATTTTTTAGATTGCTCAGTACTCTCCATCAAGGCCTGGACCATCTCCCAGAGATTCCTGCACACAGGGGACTCTGCTCACAGAGATCACAACCAGCCCATGCAGACCTACCATGCACCCATACTTCCCAAATAACCTGGGGGTGTCCTTCCTTAAGCCCGCTCAGTGGAAATGCACTGCTGCACTTCAGGAAGAAGAAGAGCACAGGGTGTCCTCTCAAATGACACTCTGGGGGAGCTATTATGAACCATGCCTTCTTAGCAGTATGACAGTTCTGTGAAGAGTCTAAGATATCCCTGAAAATCACTGTTTTGCAAGCAAGCAACCAGGCCAGCAGGGGCACGAGCTGCTCAGTGACCACCCCCTGCAGCAGCAGCTTGCAGCCCTCCACTGAAAGTGTATAGGCTTGATAAATCTCATTTGATAAACAAGCATGAGCAAGCAGCAATGCACAAATGTGAGTTTCCTCTCTGTTCAGTCCCTTTTCACTTCACTTTTCTGGCCCTTGATTGCACCCATGTCTGGCTTCAGCTACTCCACCAGCTTTCTTCCTTAGGATGAGCAGAAATGGCACAGCATCTCAAGGCTTTTTAATTTTTAGAACTCATTAGATTTTGTATTTTTATGCCCCTGATGCCATTTAAATATGTCAAAAATTAATACTGAATCTCATTGGTCTTTACATACACACAGCTAATCAGAGTCCCACCACTAGACTGACATATTTCGAATTTTCAAATGAAGTAACATCACCATTTTTTTCTCCTCAAAGAAACTTGCAAAAAATCAAAGCCCCCTCTCTCAACAAAATACCCAAATTGCTGTCAAATCCCTGAAAGGCCTTACCTCCTCTGATCAGAAATGTTGAGCAGATTATAGTAAGGACTTAGCTATTAAAGCACATAATCATAGCTAATCATCATAAAACTTCACCTCTTTCTGAGGTCCATCTCATATCCTCTCTTCTGCAACTGAGAAGCATTTTTTGTTCACATCATTAACCACAATGTGACTTTATTCACCTATGTCTCTAAGATATTAATTCTTAGCCAAGCTCCTACTAGAATTATAAAGGATTCTAAGAACTGATGAAACAGTAGTTTGCAACTCAAACTGCAACGTTTAGTCACCAATCAGAGTCATCATGCAGAAAAAACCCTCCACTGGAACCTCCAAGAGCAGACGTAGGAATACATTTCCAAAAGCACATCACCACAGACACATTTGTGCATGCAAAATAATAAAATCTCAGCATCCAAAGTAATCACGAGAAGTAATTCTACAGCAAATGCTGATTTTGGCAGGTACTAGTGCTATATGCACCTTTTGCCAAATGCACCCCACTAGCCTTTTTCTTTTCCCTATACTGGTCCTAAAATTTCCTTTAGAAAACCAAGATTCTGCACATCGCAGCATTTTCTGCTCTGGCTGTCAAGCAAGCACAGCTCCCATAGACTGCAAAGGAACTGCTAAGTGACCACACTTAAATGCCATTAAGCTACTGGGTTTCTGACAACCATGTGTTTGTGTAATGAATCAGTCAAATTAAAAGCGTGTGACAAAAATGACTCATGAGTAAATTCATCAGAGACTCCCCTTCAGCACTCCCTCACCACCAGTCAGCTGAACTATGAAGATGCTTCTGCAACACGGCTGCTTGGCAGCAATTAGGTCAAATACTCCCCAGCAACATGCAGCAGTGGAGCTGGCTCTGCATATCCTCCTGGACTGGAGAGCAAGCTGCTGTACCACAAACACCTTTCTGATCCACAAAAGGGAGGAAAGAAATGCACACTAATACAGGTAACTCTCTTCTGGCTTTTTAGAAATTTCCTGCTTCAGACTGAGTGCATGCTCTGCACCCTTTACTCAGTGCAGGAAGCAAAATATGAAGACAAGCTGTGACTGAACATTCAAACAGCCTGTTTTATTTAGATGCTTCATTTCTTATGGAATATCAAAGCATTTATTCTTCTGCCAGAAATTTTTCATTATGCTTTAATTATAAAGGACTGCATCCATCATCCACCTTTACAGTTGAATCTCTACCCCAATTTGGGAGTGACAAAACCCTGACAGAGGGTTGGTTGAGGAGTTAATGTGGTTCCACTCCCATAGGAAGACCACCAGGACTACAGTTGAGTCAGATCTTCAAAATAACTATGAGGACTCTGAGGCTTCCCCAACTAAATTTTCCCAGTGCTCCACTCACTGTTTTTCCATATCTAAGTTTTTATTACTGTAATTTATGTTTAGTTCTTTCTCTGGCAGTGAGCAGAGACAACACACGGGTGGGGTAACTTATGTTTACCCACTGGAAGTTTTATCTTTCCCCCCAACTTCCTTAGTCTTCTATACATAAAGGATTTCTCCAAAGAAGGGATGTTTAATTGTCCTTGAGACCTTCATGCAGCAAAAGAAAACAATGTCTTAATATTAAAAAAAACCAACAAAAATACCCAAGAAAATATGTCTCTTCTATTTCAAAGCCACAAATAGTGCCAAGTTCCTTTTAGCACAAGACAAAATGTCTTTTCTCATAACCTAGTCTGTGAACAGACACCTCCAGCAGGTCAGTCATTTTTACTCCCTTATCTGAATTTTCTTTTTTTTTTTTTTTAACTCTCATATTTGACCCATCTGCTAAATTTTGCTTGAAAACTATTTTCCCTCTTGGTATGTAGTCAAGAGCAGATGTGGCTGTAAGTCCATTACCTCGGCACTCCGTTCGGGTCGCTGTGCTCTGATACCCAACGCGACACTGGCAGATGTAGGATCCTTGGGTGTTCACACAGTCTCCACCAACGCAGGGATTCCTTTCACATTCATCAATATCTGTGAAACAGAGACAATACAATTTTATTGCCACACTGGCTGAAAGTCATTTTTGCCTGTAGGGGTATTTTATCATTTTGTACTTGGAAAAATAGTACCCTTCAATCAGTAAGAAAAGGAGACATCACTGAGCTCCCCCCTCAAAAAAAGAATCCATGTTTTAAGGTAAACAGGAGCTGGGAAAAATTAATTTTCAGTCAGATATTGCATGTGTGAGAGGCAGAGGCCTTAATCCCACATCTCCACATTCCAAGCTCCACTGAAGATTTTGACAGAACCAAAATCTTGCCTGTAAGAGCCAGTTTATTTTGCTTCTATCATTGAGCTCTTGCTGAGTTCCAAACTAAAAGGTCTCAAGAGCCCAACAAGATACTACTCATGAGCTTAAGGAGGGCTTGCAAATCTTAATAAGCCTAAGTTTATGGTTTTTTTAACAATAAGTCATTACATACTCAAAAAGCTGGTAGCCTTTTAAAGCGATCATTTTCAATAACTAATGAGCACATTATAGTCATGGGTTACTAAAATAAGAAATCCTTGCTTCTGTATAATTTTGTTACAAGATTTGTTAAATACTGTTTTAAAGGCAAAATTGTTGTAAAAATAAGTTTGCCATTGAAATCAATCAGTTATTCAAAGTCTCTTTACTGGGTTTTTTTTTTTTTTTGGAGGCGGGGCTCTTCTTTTTAAGAACTCACTTATTACATTGTGTGGGGAAGAATGTTTTTTTCTCTAAAATGAAATTCCCCTCTGTGATTTATAGCAGAAGACCACATACCAAGGCATTCCTCTCTACCATGCAGTTGGAATCCTTTGTTGCACTCGCAGCGGTAGCTCCCAGGAGTGGGAATACAGCGTCCATTGCGGCAGAGATGTGGGAATGTTCGGCAATAGTCAGTTAAGTTCACTGGCAAGATCGCTGAAATAACAACAGTTGGGAAATTATTTTAATAGTTCATCATAACAGCTGCTGATAATCTACAACTTGAGCAGGATTTTCCATTAAAAATCAACATTTACCTTCCATTGTACTGTGAATTACATAGTGAAATGGGAGAGAGAAAATGGCACTTTGACTCTTAGAGATTTGTTTGAAAACAGCTAACAACCACAGAAATTTTTATTGAGACAAGTCTGGTTGTGTTTTTATCTTTTGTCCTGCCAAAGAGGATCATGTCTGCTCATACCTAGAGGTAAGTGAGTCTGTGGCACTGCAAGGACTCTACTAAAAGCCTGGAGTAGTAAAGAGCAGGCAGACTGGGTCGTTATTTTCACTTTCCCAGATAGCAGTGAGGAGGGCAGGGATAACCCTGGGAATATGCCTATACTGTCTCTGGCAGGCAGGCGTGAGCTGGCTCTGTCCCTGCTACCAGCTGACCAGAAGCTGTGCAACTACGTCAGTGCAGTGTCAGCCTGAGTTAAAATACTTTACCTCTTAGGCTTATTAGTTCAGCTTGGTGCTGAACCAAGACTAAATAGTTTCAGTTGGTGCCAGTGCAAGCAGAGACTGCTTGCATCTGCACAGAGCATGGGCAAAATCAGCTCATGTTTACTTGCAAAAGAGTATGTGGCTATGCCAAATGATTTCAGGTGGCACATGCCTATTCCAGACTACAGGGGCATGTAGTAAATTCTCTGAGAAAAGACAGAAAAACGACTATATCATATTGGTATGTTGCTCTATATTGGTAGTCTGCTCTGGCTTCCTTCTTACTTTAGGGAAAACTAACTCATCCATGTGTATCACTAAAATAGTTCTTTCTGTGCACTGGATCAATCTCAGTGTCCAACAGAGTAGTATTTTGATCAGTACATTTCCTACCTGGCCAAGTGCAATTGAGGAAAACAACCTGAAAGAAGTTGTTTTCTCACAGAGAAGCTCTTTAATGTAAATATCTTTCACAACCTAGTCAAAGAGCTATTCATGTCTGGCAGTGCTGACATGCAGCAAAGCCCACAACAGCCTTAAAATAACGGTAATGTAACTACTACAATACATGAGCCACAGTACAGACAATGAGAATGCAATTTTTGAAACCTATCCTAACAGGAAAACACTAGTACTGAGATAGGTATCTTGCCATAAGGTACATGGCAGGCTCTGATTAAAAGAATATCCAGAGGCTCCATGTCCACATAAAGTAAGACACCAACAGCTGAAGGAAGCACACTGCTCTGAGAAATGGGTTTTTAAAGAAGCTAAATGCACATGGTGCAAGGAGAGTTTATCTCCTTCTCTCTTACGATGAATTGGTGGAGCCCGAGATGGATAGATGATTTCTGGATGTGGAGGAGGGTAAACACCAGGAGGAACAAGTGGTGGAGGGATGACGTCAGGACGGGCCGGAGGAAGGTCAGGTCTTGCTGGAGGAAGGTCAGGTCTTGCTGGCAGCATAAAAGCTACTGAGCACAATTTACGATACTCGTCTGAAACATGAAAATATGAATGCTGATTTAGACTCTTGCAGCCTGTTCCATTTAATCCAACTCTCCCCCTTCTTGCAGTGTTTCAGATTAGCAATAACAAACCTTAAATAATCTGGAAAATTTGAGCCTATATGTTTTCCTCATAGCAACAAGCTTTGCTCTCTGAATTGAGTCATTAATTCACAGAATCTCAATACCACTTGTCAGAAGACTGCCAGTAAAAAAGGTAACTGAACTGACATTCTGGACATGAAATTGAACAGTGAGGCAGGGATCTGATCCTAATCTACTTAGTCTTCTTTCAAGAAAAATCTTTGGTGAACTCAGTGTGAAGTTTACCTAAAGAAGGACTTCTGGATTTGATCCTAAGTTAATTTAATAGAAAGTTTGCCACAGAGTTAGAAAAATACTGAACAGGGAAAAAAGCCCAGTTTCAACTGGGTTTCTTAAAAGTTAACCTCCTAAAACAAAGAAATACAAATATAAGCAATGAGGCAAAACCAATTAGAGAATGAATATACTAACACTATTTCCCTGTGAAAATTAAGCTTGCCAATAAAAGCAGAAAAAAATAAGGTGCAGTCTAAGCAGTGTAGCCAAAGAGAAACCAAGTCATATCCACACAAATTCATCCTTTTCCAGATGATGGGACAATGATTTATTTTGCTGTAAGCACAGTCTATGCTGAGTGTGTTGCATTCTCCTATTGTTTATCTCTGTTAGTGGCTTCCGCCCTACTGCCCCACTTTTCCTCTTGTCCACAATTCTTTTGTCTTTGGGAAGTGCGGGTTTGGAACTTGTGATCCAAAAAATGCACACAGAGTATCACAATTAAAGACCAAATTCCAGCTGACCTAATTCATGTTCACAATTTGTGTGCACACAAGAATTATTTGTGTAGCCAATACCTTTGAAATTCAAAATTTAAAGTCTGTGGGACAACAGGGAAGAGGAATTAAATAACAGGGGAAAAAAATCTAGAGATTAATGAATTCTTGAAACAATATGAAAAATGAGAACAGAAAAATAAGGTCGATGTTGGGACAACTAAGCTGGATATTTCAGCCTTCAATACTTTCATCATATCTGCTTCCACCTGTAAAACACATTAGAAGCTGTTTCTGAATTACTGAGGATTTGTTAAACAAACATCATAAAGTCAAACATCATAAAGTTCTGCTTTTCCTGATTAGGATGTTTGCATTTCTTTACTGTTGTTGGGTGATCAGTTTGCTTCATGTGCCACTGTATTTCCCTCAATTGTTCCATTCAGTCTTTAAAGAGTGTCAGTGGTAAACCCTGTCATTCCACATAAACAATTCCTGCCATGTTATAAAGAAATACAGTGCAAGCTTTTTTTTATTGCAACTTTAATCTCCATGTGTAATTTCTAGGAATTCTGTACCCACTATTTTGCAGTAGCAACTGGGTCTGCTCCCCACATTTCAAATGCAACTAACATTATGCAGCTAGTTCTTCCCTTTATACTGCAGTAAATTTCCACTTCAGAGTTAAAGATGTTTTGGGCCACTGACAGCTCTAAATTCCTTGTCTTGCTTTCTCAGGATACACCAAGTAAGGAATATCTGAACTTGATTAAATAATGCCAGCAATACCTTAAATGTATGTAAAACTTTTCAAAGAAGTTTAAAGCACTTTTAAAAAGGGTAATTTATAGTCTCAGTTTATATCTCAGGTCAGAAGCAAAACCAAAAAAGAAATGGCATGTAACCATGATCTGGAAGACCTTGCATGGATTTATGAGTCAGGAAGTCCTGGGTTCTAGCTCCTTCTCCATGACGTCTCAGTCTGCAGCTTTGGCCAAATTACTTTACTTTTCCACCCAGTTTATTCACCAGTTAGATATAAATAATTAGAAAGTATTTGAAGAAAGCAAGAAGTCTTTTAAGACTGAAAAACTTCTCCTTGTCTTCCTATTTCAGATGGCTATCAATAGAGTGCCCTATGTTTTTAGCATTATTCTAGCCAGTTTTGAACTTTTAACATGTTTAAATATTATTAGTAAGAAAGTGACAGAAACAGAAAGTCTTCCAACAGTTCTGATTGTAGATTTCTGCTCCAGTATTATGCAGTTTCACTCAAAGGATTAAAAACAAGAATAATAAAAACTTCCATATATGATCTCTAACAATTTCTTCAGTTACACTGCTATACTGTTACAATCCCACTCCTCCATAAACTCTGCACCTCCCTTAACCTCCCCCCATAAATTCTTAAATTTCTTGTATTCTTTTTTTCTAAAGCATTTTATTAGGTCTCCAGTCCTAAATAATCTCAAAATCATCTTCCCTCCAGTCCCTCATACTTAGATTAACAATTTGCTCACCATCTTCTCCCAATTCAAGTGATACATTATCTGAGGATCTCAATACACAAAGAAGCAATAAAGAAGAGCACATTTTGGTAGCAGAGAGAAATCTTCTGTGTCAAATTTCAGGAATATATAGCACTACTGTCATGAGGAAGGAAATCCCAGTTTCCCAATGAGAATGAAAATGCAGAGGGAATAGGGATATATTAGAAGGGTCTAGAGGAAGTAACTTGATCTTGAAGAGGATGTTGAAAACAAATCTGAAGCAGGTAAGGTCAGAATAACTTGGCCAAAAAACACTAATTAGCAACAAATAATTCTTTCTATCTGCTTGCCCTCCTGGGGGTCCTGAGGATGAAGTCTCTTCCACAGGAGTCTTTGCTTGAACAGGGGAGATGAACTAAACAATCTGTCAAGGTGCCCTTCAGCCTCAACCATTCTGTGTAGTTCTTTCATGAAAACATTACAGCTAAAAACACACACAAAAAAGAAACCACTGTAATTCAGTGCTCCAGCATGCTGATGAGAGTTCAGGTGGGCTCATACCGGTGGATCTGATGGGACACATTTCTGGAGCAGCGGCAGGAGCAGAGGCCCAGCAGCGGCCGCTGTCACAGCAGCACTGCATCTTGGACAGGGGCTGCGGCAGCTGATTGCCACAGCGCCCGTTGCTCAGCGTGGAGAAGCAGAATCCAGGGCGCACGTCTGCCAAGAGAAGGAAATGGATGGGTGACCTTCAGTTCAACAAGGAATGTGGCTCTCACAAGAGGGAAAGGTCCCATTTTTCTGGAGTGATTTGCATTATCAATGATGTAGCCCTTAAAACATTACAGGAATCAGAAAAACAAAAAATTTAGACAATATTTGAGCTGCTTTGGACTCCAATGAGAAAGCTGCAGTGAAATAATGGAGCAGCAATGCATTAACAGAGGCAAAAATGCAGTAAAAACATATATTCAGTATATAACAACATATGCTTCCATGGCTCTAAAGAAAAATGGCAGTGTTATCTCTATCAAAGATAGTACCAGATCAATTAAGTCTTGATTTGACAATCAAGCACTAAATTCACAGCAATGAATTCACAGCAGTGCAGCTCACAAAGCATTAGTTCATTTTTCATGAGTCATGGCCTCCCCAGCTGAAGCATGTAGTGATTTGACAATATATAAGCTTGCAGGCAAGAAAGAGCAACACAGTTGTAACTGGTGCAATCACAGAATTTATGGAGATCCGTTGGCTTCCTCTCTGAAAAGGGTAAGCATGTGTTGCACAAAGAATGTCCTGTACCCAGATTTTGTATACTCAGCTCTGTTGTTAGAGATAGCTCAGCTTAGAGAAGGACAAGAAAATGCGGATGGGATTAAAAAAAAAATCATAAAAAATAATCTTGTGATACCATCTGAATCTTTGAGGAATTATTTCACAATATGTCACATCATGTCAAACTCAATATAAGCTGTAATGTGATCTGATGCTGCATGATAAACCAGACCACGTTTGTTTCGAAAATATACAAATACTTGCTGTCAAAATGTAGTGGAAAAAGTTGCAGATCCAGCCTTACAAGAGTAGACATCATTCTCTAAAGAAAAAGTACCTCAATTGTCCAGGGCATGGTGGATTCATCAGTCTAGTACTAGTGCTTTCCAGAATTTACTAGCTACGCAACTGGATATTAAAAAAAAAAAAAAAAAAAAAAAAAAAACAGCAGGGGAGTTTCTCAATATTTTGAGGAAATTGAACTATAGTGAATGTTGTGAGAGTCAGTTGGCCTTTATTTCCAAACTTTATTTAAATCACTAATACTATCATATGAAGGAAATCTGAAATGGAGAACAAAATATCAGTTTTCAGTTCTATTGCTGGTTCTCCATTTTCTCCTGGTGCCCAGCTAAACTCCTACATATATTTACTCCTTCATCTATCCTCTTAAAAATCAAATAGAACTTCTCAGAGTTGAAACTGTTCTCCATTATACCCCTGGAGAGATATTCAGTTGCTTGGTGTGATGGTGGGGTGGATGGGAAGAATGAAGTAGTCTAATAGGCCTGATCATCTTTTGTAATTCATCCTTCTTCATTTTGGTCAGTACCAAATTTTGAATTATTTAAGAGCAGTAATGGAAAGTGGAAAAGGAATCTACATGGGATCTGTGCAAATACACAATCTGCCATGAAGAGTGGCACACAGCAAACAGCTTTATCTACCTACAGACATAAGAGTGCATCCAAAAGCTACGTATTTTTCCGAAAAAAAACCTGTAAATTTATGAGAAAAATACCTAATCTTTCCATATTCCTAATCAGAAGTTATTCTTTTTAATTTTTTCGTCCCCTTTCCTTTTCTATTCCAAATGGTAAAAACACACAAACCAGGACAAGAACAGAAGGAAATAACTTTTATCTGTTTCAGTTTTTAGTATTTATTGTTTTTACTAAAAATTATAGTCTTCTGAAAAGGCAAAAAATTACCTCGAGGATAAATTTCAATAAAAACATGTCTCTCAAAAAGAAAACATTTGAAAAGAGACCATCAAAAAGAAACACAGACCAAACAAATTTATGTCAGTTGGAAGCACAGGCTAGCAACTTTCTCCACTGCACTCTTCGTGCACTTGGGATTAAAGGCCCTGCTCTTGTTTCTGCTCTTCAGCTCTAGGAGATAATATCTTTGCTTTGTCTACTCTTATTTTTAAGGTTTGTAATAATGGAGCTCCTGGTGCATCCTTTGGATATTTAGCCCCAGTGCTTCTGAGTTTGAGTCCCCTAAGGGATACATTTCTCAGAAGCATTTCCTCCTCTCTAACAGAACAGACACGTTCTGCTAACACTTTTGACTTAAGACAGGCATGTTGTAATTTAATCAAGATTACATGTTTTGCCAGCACTAACACAGATCTGGGCTCTGTCCCTGTGATTATGGCAAGTATGAGTCTGCATATTAGACAAGAATCCAAAATATCTGCAGACATTGCAATTGACAGTGCTTCCCATTTAGCACATTTTGCCTTGAACACAAAGCCAAAATTTCAATGATGGCTCACAGTCTGACATATTATCTATCATACCTTGTCATCATTTAAAATTCCAATTCCTTAGCTGAATTACTTCAGCTTACAAATACAGGGGGTAAAAATGCTGAGAAACTGCAGGAATATGACATGTTGGGCAGTTCTGACTGAATGTGACTATAAAAAGTAAAAAGCAAATGCAAATTGTGCATCTCTAGAAAATTTTTGTTATGGAAAGGTAAACCTTGCTCACAAATATTAAGTACAGGCAGCAATCAATGATTTAATGACCCACAGCAATTTAGAAGCTATTAATCTGAAGCAATAAAAGCAATTCCCACTGGCATTTTAAGTGTACAGTATGGATCAAATCTACAGAAAAGCTGTTCTTGATGATGGAAGAAAAGCAGTTTATCTCTTACAACCTGCAGAAATTGAATGACACCGTTCAAAATGAATCATAACATCATAACCCAAAGTACTTCTAGATCTCTTGGGAAAGTTATTATTTGGTACTGATCTCTGTGAAGTTTGGGATTTATTCCAATTTTTTTTCCAAAATTATTTCCTACTGAAGGTACTAAATGCAGAATTGGTGTCTTGTTCCTAGTGCTGGCACTGTGTAAGAGCCTTTAAATAAATATGCTAAAACTGAGGAAATAAACCTTTCATTATATTTTTGCCCAAAATTCAGCACTGGCACTGAAAAAATGAATTACTGCACAAAATGAGAAAAAAAAAAATTAATTAACTACTAGACCAGCCTCAGAGCAGGCTGTATGCTTCCCAGAAGCATTAACTGCTAACACTGTTCTTTCAGGGCTTTGGCACTGCAGTGGCAGTTGTTTCATTCACAAAGTTCTTTGGTTCCCAGTCCAGCCTTTTGAAGATGGGTTCTGCTCTACCACAGTGAAAGCCTGAGAAAACAGCTCTTCCAAATCATCAACACCATAAAAGCACATTAAAATGTCCAATACTCAGTTTATCACTTTACTTCCTTTAATGACAAAGACCTGCATTAGGGTAATAACAGTCGGAATGCAAATTTGCTTTTCTAAATAAGTGCTGAATATAAAATAGACTAAATTAAAGACAAACATGAGAGCAACAATACCAAGGAGATCTTTAAACAAGTTCTAAGGCAACAAGTATGACATAACAGAAAAACTGCCATAGAAAACTAGAAGAGAAGGTCTCAAGGAAGAGGCAAAGAAGAAATATCCTGCAAATTGAAAACTCATTTCAGAATACATACACAGGCACGTGATGTACTTCCATAAGAGAGAAGGATTTCAAGTTCACAAATTGAAAGACATTTCTGACACATCATTACTCATTTTAGATATTCGTTAGTTTTTATAACACCTACTGCTCTCTTGTTCACAGGATTCTACTCACCTATGCATTTTAAGCCATCAGGAGCTGTATAAAACCCTGGAGGACACTTGCAGAAGTAACTGCTAACTGTGTTTGAACACTCTCCTCCTTCACAAATTCCAGGAATGGTGCTACATTCATCGATATCTTTAAGACAAAAAGAGATGCAGGGACAGGTTAGCTAAATTAGTTTTGGCACAAGAAAAGGTATTTTTTAACTAACAGTAATGATCAAATTCAGGTATAATCAGTAGTTTGGAATTAGCATCTTTCATTAGGCATCTTATAAACAGAAATGAAACAGATGAAAATCTTAAAACTGCAGAGATTTACTGGATGCAATTCATCCAGTCTGAATTCTGCGTACTAGAATTAAGAAAGCTGTGTTGGGACCAGAGCACAAACTGTGCAATGATGACAGTGATCAGGAGCTTCACCATTATCTCCAGCAGCACAGCATCTCCTGGTACCTCAACACAGACCCACAGGGACATGCACCACCCACTGCTGCCTGTCCTTATTGCACTCAGGTTTGTCTTGGAAATCCCCCACACAAAAGCACTGAGCAGTATTGTTCAACTAATGCAATCTGACAGGATTACAGCTCAGACCAGAATGACTGCAGGCAACAAAAATCACCTTCCCTGACTTTCTCCACTAAATCAGTGTTCTGGAGTTTCAACAGGTTTCTAGAGTGTAATCAAAATATCTACTGGAGAAACCAAGCAATGCCCATAATTCCTCCTACATTTGGTCAGCGATTTTAAAATAAAATTTTCATATCATCATTGTCTTCACTAACAAATCTCAATCCATATACTAAATCATCATCATAGATACAACGTAGAAAAACTTTCAAAGTCTGCAGGAAAAAAACCTAACAAATTCTTACAACTCATCATAGATGCACAGGAGGGAACTTGAAGGGTTTCTTCCACAGCTAGTTTATATAATCTATAGCTATGTGAATAACGACCTATGTCAGCCCCAAGTGTTCCTTAATTACCACCAGTAGCCTGCCTGTGATGAGTAGTTACTTTCCCCTTGGTTTCTAGTGACTGTCTTAAAAATGCAGCTGTATCTAATTAGCATTGTCCTCATCTCCTAGGAACCTGTAATTCTGCTGAGTTTAAAAACAGCTCACTCCTTTCCATGGTACCTACAAGAGCAACCAGACAAACAGAGAAGAAAGAGAGGTTATTCTCTGGACTGATCAATGACATCTGCTTGTCAAAGCCATCTACAATCATCCCGTTGCTCTCCTGACAGGGAGCATCCAGCCAGAAATAATGGCATCACAGGACTCTACCCAACCTCTTCTCCAGAGATCTAGGAGAAGACAGACACATGACTGCAATAATGATTTCACCAACCACAAAAATTTCTGAGATGAAATACTGCAACACCACCCAGCACACCAGGGCAAGGAGTGAATAATACCGTAGTCATTAAAAAAGACTGGAAGAGTTTAAATGTAACGCCTAAATTGGAATTTGGCTCCAACAGATGGGGGAACACCCAAAGTCCCACAAGACCATTAATGTGCACTTTAGCAAGTAGAAATTATCTAAGTTCTACTTCTTCTGTAAAGACAGTAATATAAAAACTAATAACTCCTGGTCTCCTAGGTAAAGCATGGGATGCTCTAATATTTTTGTGGCCCCTTGCCTTTTCAGGAAAGTAGTAGAGGGACTGGGATGGCACACAGATAACCCAAGTTTGCAGGCTCAGCCATCTTAAGTGGAGTGGGGCCCTGGGTCCCCTGTGCACACATTCTTCCCCAGTATCTTGCTAGTTGTCCTGATGTGGGTCACATTCCTCACTTGGGTGTGTGAGAGGGGTGTGACTTTTTGTTCACTGCTACTTCGAGGATGTTGCCAAAGCCTCAAGCCCGAGTGCCCTGGGAGCACTGCTAAGAGACTTCTGGCTTCTACTCCAAGATTGTACACCACAGGAGTCCCACAAGTCTCAGTGACAAAAAATGTGGAAATTGAATTTTGGTCTGAATAAAGCCCTTAATTAACAGAGAAAAATGCAATCGTAAATGGATCAGATTCAAACATTTTCTGACTCAAATTCACCAATGTTTATCTTAAAGTCAGTGTTGCCACTGTTTATATAGAGTACGACCTTTTTAAAAGCAAAATCATCACTCTTTATTTTAGGGTTGAGCCTAACCCAAACAGTATTTCACTATTTATATTAGTGTTGACATCCATATAAGCAACACTGTCGTTGTTAAGTATGCGAGTTTTACAAAGGTAAGTATACTTGATGTACTCGCAGACTTAAATGTCACTGCAGGAAAAATTACTCCCCCAGTCACCACAAAAAATAGAATTTACCTCAGCATTAGTGCAAATGGAAAAGAAACTGTTATATCAAGCAGTGAAATAATGTAGCAATTAAAATACAGATTTCCACCAGCTAACAAAAGAGAACCTCAGCCAAGCTCCCTCATTTTCCATGCCTACCTGTCCTTGACAATTGCTATTATGATCTTACTTTAATCTTCCTTTAATGGAGACCCCCTGAAAAAGCAGTACTGGCAATTCAGTGGTCGAATTAAATCAGTGACCAAAGACATTCTACAACTGCTAGACGTCCTACGTGCTAAATAGGAAGCAAAACCAAGGAAACAATCAGATGTTATTCATTATGTATCAAAATTAACTAGAGTTAATTACTGTAAACCAAACAACTAGTCTTATATTGTCTTATAAAATTCAAAAGATAATTTAGAAAGAACAGGATGGATAGGCTGTTGTTGCATGATCATGTTCTTAAATGTTGTGCTTCTATCTTATCCCATGCTGCTGGTGTAAAGGTGATACTTTTCATTCTTTGAATTGTATGACACGGCTTTAACTAAAATTGCTTGGTACATACAATATGAAGATGTACGAAAGGTAACTCTCTGTCTGCAGAGGTTCAAAAATCAATAGGTATGAAGAAGGAAGAATTCATCTCATCTTTGCAGCAGGTGATGAACACTGCAAAGTAATTTCACCAATGGGTCAGGAAATTTGTGGCAGGATTTGGGAACAAAGCAACCTATACTAGATTCTTGAATCCAGTTCCTTAACTGTTAGCAAGTGCCGGCTCTGAGGGTGGTGGTTGGTTGGGGTTTTTTGTTATTTGGTTGTTGGTTGGGATTTGTTTTTAAAATGATTCAGCAACTGAAAAATACCATCAAAATATTTATGAGATGTAGCCTACAGCTCTCAGCTTTTCATGTACTAATACTTAACAAGGCACATGTTCAGTCTCTCCTATTCACCACATTCTTGGTACTTCATCCACAGAAGGAAACACTTGTAATGTTGTTCTATTCTAAATGTAGGTTACATTCTGCCAAAATTATTGGCAGGCAATATGTAAACCATGCTGTGTACAAGCTCTTCTGAAATTGCTCTCCCTAACCTGCAAATAAATTATAAAGTTTTGCCTAAATAGCGATTTTTCTTCTGAAAGAGTAATTAATAATTCTTCTAAAATTACTCAAAAGTTTTGAGTGCTTCTTAAAGGGCGCTTTTTGCAAGAAAGGATGGTGAATGCACACCTTCCTCTCACAAGTACTTTTATTTACTGAAAACTGGCATTCCAAAATCACTAGCCACTTATGAAACTTATCTACTCAAGTCAATTTCAGTCTAATGACTGAAAGTAGAATCAGTTGCAGGAGTTTAAACATTATCTGGACTTCAGAGTAAATACAAATCAATATGTGCAATTAACGCATTTCAGTACTATGTTCCTTATGTGCTCAAAATTCTCTTAAAGCAATGGAGACATCTATGCTTATTATATTAGAAATGAAAAAAATACTATCCAATCACAGTAAAAAAATAGCATGATTCCATAATCAAACACTGCAAATTTTCACACTAATATCTAGCACCTACTGTACCCCCAAGTTAGGATGACTAACTACTAGAGAAGAAAAAATGTTTCTCTTTCTGTAACCTATGCAGCCCTAAGGCTGAGTTCAGAGCACAATGCAGCAGTCTTCACACAGCAGCATCAAACTCCCACTTATGTTAAATACAGCTCACCTGAGTAGGTAGGAATGTGTTGAACCTTCCAGTCATATACACTTTTTGGTGAAAAGATCCACAAAGAAACATGTACCTCAAGCATTTATAAAAGCAACATATCACTTAGAAAGTATTTTTAATGTTTTCACGTTTAATGTTAGATGTACGTTCAAATCTGAAATGTTACATGATTAAAAAGCTATAAAAGTTGCAGGGCCAATATTTAACATTCTCTGGTTTGGGAGAAAGCACCCCTATTTGCATTTTTTGTGAATAACTTTACTTGCACGCTCAAGGCAAAAGAGACAGTAAGTTTCTTACAAACTTTTAAACCAAGTTGGTCCCCCAAAAGTAGACTCTCCCCCTTCTACTTTCAGAAGAAAGTTCTAGAAGTTCTTACCATCACATTTTTGTGTTACTTCATTAAACTTGTGTCCAGCTGGGCATTTGCACTCAAAAGATCCAACGGTATTAATGCAATTTCCCCCTTGACAGATCCCAGGGATGGCTTGGCATTCATCCACATCTATGATATGAAAAAGGAAAACACACCCACTTTTATTTCATTTCTCAAGAACAGCCATAATAATTTGTCTACACAGAAATTAAATATGCCTAAATCCATTCTTCAACCATCACAATATTATGATACTTGCTTGGGAAGACAGACACTAATTTTGTAATTACTCTATGCAAAGTATGATTAAGTACAGTACTCTAAATATTTTCTGCAAGAAATCACATGGTTATTGTTGTTACAGACATTAAATATCTAACCGCTATTGCTTTGTTTTTCTAAAACATCTGGGGAATGGTGTGCAGAAAACACAGCCTGCCAGAACTCAAGTTTCTTTGAAGTGTATAAAGTTGGTCACCCAAAATTACTTGCCCCCTCGAAAATCTTGGCAACTCCACACAGTGCTCAGGCCACCAGCACGGAGGAGCAGTTGCAGGGTGCATGGAGGGGGCCTCATGGAGAGGCACAGCAACTGCAGAGTCATTTCTGATGGAAATTATTAGCTTGACACTCCATCAAGATCAGCACCAATGACATTAGAGTGTGGTTAGGATTTGACTCAAAAAGTTTCATAGCCATAATTAATGTCTCAGGAAAAATAATTAATGACCTGCTTAGACATACATAAATTTGAGGGGCTTTTCCCTTTTATTTTTCTTTCTTTGCTTTTCATTTTTTCACTAAGGAAAATGAAATAACAAAGATGATACCACAGGCTAGGTAGTAAGCTCAAGACAAACATTTTCAAGAGGCCCCAGTTTCTGGCCTCACCATTATTCTAGCACAACAACATGTGTGTCATCACTTAGCTGCAGAAGTGTTGCTATGGCTTAATAACAGCTACAGAAAAGAGGCTAAAGGAGGCAGAGGAGTGGCACCGCAATAGGACACTGGGGAAGTCTGGCTCACAGTCCCCAGGGGCTGCCCTGTCTCTGCTGCTCAGGAATTCCTTCAGGAGCATTCCACTCTCCAAATGCTCATGCTTTTCCCATCTCCTAAGCTGCTGCTGCTAAAAATTGGTTGCTTGAGTTCTTGGGCTTCACACTGACATAGGTTTCAAAGCAGAGACACAAGCTGAAGGACATGATGCCTTCAAAACTCTATAAATCCCAGAGAGACAGCTGTAGTGTGTCTTGAAGCTTGAAAAGCGAAGTATTATGTCTGTGCAAAAGGCTAAGAGGCAATTTTCCTGGGAGCCACAAGTAGGAAGTCTCAGGAACACCAAGGAGCAGATCTGCACCACATGGCAAAGGTTATGTTAAGATCCCTGGGTGAGCCAATCCAGGTCAGGGGTGCAGCAGCAGCAGAGCAGAGCTGTCCCTGAGTGAGCTGCTGTGCTGGGAGGTCACAGAGCCAGCACAGCCTCAAGCAGCCTCACTGCTGCTGGGACTCCAGCTACAGCAATGGGCTGTGCTTAGCAACAGCAATGAGCCAGACTTCATGGCACTGTACTGACTTAAAAAAACCTCAAAAACTAAAGAAACAGAAGTCATGCCTCTGAGTCATGATGTCTGTTTCAAAATCCCACCTTTTGGCTTTATTTTTCTTCTTTGTATCTTTAAAAATCTCAGCTGTGATATTAATTTAACTTTCAGCCAAAGTCGAACTTTGGGCAGTGATATTCTATTTACTTTTGAAAATAACCTTGCCCTCACTATTTCTTTGCTTTTTTTTACTTCTCCACACAATAATAATGATTCATTTTTCTCTCTAGAGAACCTGGATTTTATTTAACCTGTTTTCCTTTATTTAGATTGAATGTGGATGTGAAATCCCTGCAACGTCTTCAGTCTGAATGGATGTTATCAGATTTCAAAATGATTTAGTACAATTGCATGAAAAATAAAGCTAATTCCATATGTAATTCCATAAAAGATCCATTGAAATTACAAACACAATACTTAAGAAGGGAAAACTGGAAAATACAAGTCAAACATACTGGGCCAAAACTGTGTTGGCACCACATACAAATCAGCATCAATGTAGCTGCTTGCTAAGAAATGTGCAATAAGCAGAAGTATCCTTAATTCAAACTGCACAAACCCACTGGAGAGTTCACTGCAGCTTTCCCATGACACAAACAAGAGGGATATAACTAGGTGTGGCATAAATTTCAGGGGTGTGGGCCACATATTTATGTACATAAGGTTTCAAAAGTGTCCAGAACCTCGGTTCACAGATTCCTGCACAATTTAGTCCTGACCATTACAGTGAGAGGGGGAACAGAATCACTGAGGTCAAAATATGGGCACATTATGCAGTGCACACAAACATGTTGTCCATCTTGAAGTTCATCGTATCTGTCTGCAGGCACCAGCCATGACTTGGCCTGTGACAGAGGGTATCTACATTTTTAATGCAAAGGAATGCCTTGAAGTCTTTTCATAGGAATTTCAGGATTATAAAACATTACTCATAGATTTATAATCTTTATCTTCCCTATTTTCAAAAATATTGTAACTTATTACAAAATTTTAGACAGATTAGAATGAACTAGCCTCAAAGATATGGTGCTGGGAATGTATAATCCACATCAGTTTAGTACATAGTTGCCCCTGTTAACTTTCTCCTGTTTCCTGTCAGACATCCAGACAATGAAAGAATTTATACAGCTGGAAGTATCAGAATAAAAGCCAAAAGCAGTGTAAGGACTTTCTATGGTAAGGCATGCTCTGAAAGAAGTAAGCAACATCTGGGTGGATTTTATGATTTGAAACAAATGCAAATACATTTCCAAAACTGTATAAAATATATAATAGGTCATTACAAATGGCACGACAGGCACTTTTTTCCAGGTCAAAGCAGTGTAGCTCAAGAGATAAGACATCCAAGATGAATCCAAACTACACAACTCTTAGCTAAAAAATCTCACACCAGATAACTGGGGCATTATTGCCACAGATTGATGTTAGCATGTTTTGAGTGCTCTCTGAAATAGAAAAAAATTCCTCCACAGAATGATCGAGTGGTACACTCAGAAAAACACCATTACAGCACCAAGGGAAAGCACTGCTGGCAGTGAGAAATTCATTAAGATGCTGGCTGCTCTCACATGACCTGAGTTACTAATGTACTCACTTGAACATCAGGCACTCACTGAATCATGAAGTAATGCATCTGACAGTGTTTTTCCATTCTTCACACATATAGCTGAGAATGGCTTAGGACAGGTTATTCACAGCAGTGTAACTCAATTAAGGTTAATCCAGTAACAATTTCAGCAGCTTTTGGGGAAGCTTTGCTGCTAACGTACCTTGACAGGCCCCCGTTCGGATGTTTGGAATGAAGCCTCGGCGGCAGGGATGCGGCTGGGCAGGACACATTTCACAGGGATGGCCCCACGCTCTCCCAACAGTTGCACAGCACAGGGTTTTTGTGCAGACAATCCCACTGAGCTGGCCCTGGCACATCTGGTTGGTTACCAAAGTGAAGCAAGGGCCGGTCCTGTAATCTGTGCCAAAAACAGGAAACCTGATCAGCATCACAATAAAAATACACACCAAAACTCTTAATAAAGCAAAACAACAGCACATTTCAGCAATTCTTTTTCACACAAATTGTAACTGCTTTAATTTTCTCAGGCTTGTTTTGCTTTTGTCAAAGCCTACATTGCCTTCTTTTTCATTTCTCATTCTAGTAATGTAGCTCTGGAAGCATGCAGTACAAACCCAAATATTACCAGTTTATCTTATTCCTTCAACACAGAAATTAATACAAATAAATCATGATCAATTATACCTATCAAATAAAAAAAAGTATTTCCCAGATTGATCGTTCATCCTTGATCAAAATAAGAATATGTGCTTTACTCTATGCAAAACTCCCAATATTGTGACTCCTTAAAACAAGAGACAACAATTTTGTTAAAATGCCATATTTTTGTGTTGGCAACAGGAAATCATCTAAGTACCATCCCAGAATGAAATCCCCCATTGTAGATTGTCCCTCTGCCGTTTATATATAGATGGGTTAAAAAGGAGTCATTTTGTTCTCCGTCACAGCGGGAGCACGCGTCAGACAGTAATGAATAACCCATCTTGTGTTTTATGGTAGGACATGAATGGATCAGCATTTACAATTGTTTGCTTTCAAGCTATAAATGACTTAGCAATGCCTAACATGTCTCAGAAATATGGTGAACTCAATGAAGTTAACTCCATAACCATGCAAATCTTTCCACAAGGTCTCAGTAGCAAGACATGGGTCAAATATGCACTCAAAACCAAGGAAGTCCAGCTCCTATTTGTTATTATTCAAGTTCATGACACTTTAGTATGGCGAATTATAGACTCTTTCACCAAATATTTTGCCTTGATAAATTTTATTCTTAATACTCAGTTTTCTTCTAAATCCAGGTTTCCTTTCATTTTCTCAAATACAGTCTTCCATATTTCCACAAGTAAGATTTTTTCTTCTCTGTTCTTAATGGAAAATTCTAAATGTCAGACAATCCCTATGAAAAAGATCATTTGAATGTACATGCCGGCCTAAGGCCACAGAGAAATCCACACATCAATCCATATTTTTTATATGGAGGCCAAATAAAAAGAACTTTAAAATGTTTTAAATAGTGAGTTTAAGATTTATTTAATTATTACAAGATGAAGACCTATGAGTAGAAAATGAGATTCTACTAACATGGTGACAAAATGAAAAGAGGATATGAGCTTACAACCCCATTCTTATTTTGTAGCATGGAAGTTTCATTATACATTCATGTCATTTGTGATTATTCAAACTACTTCAATAAGTAAAGCTCAAACACAAGGCACCTGTGACCAGTCAGGAGCTAGAAAGAGAGAAAGAAGGAAAATATACCCAGAAAAGCTATTACACAATTTGTATGGGTTGTTGTTTTTTTCTCAGGGATAACCTCAATTTACTGAAGAATGTTGAGGCTCGAAATTATTTTAGTAAAATGATTTAAGATGTGCAACTGGTAGTTCCAATCTTTTGAGTTACTTCTAATGCAAATTTCAGCACATGCAAACAGCCTTGATAAGGCAGTAGCCACCATGATCTAACAATTTTTTCTGCTTCTTCACATACTTCTTAGCTATTTTGATAAGGAATAATTCCACAGGGATCTTCAGACAACTCAGAAGATGGTAGAAACTCTAAAACCACATTAAGTTTACATACTGTCAAAAAGAGCAAGAGGACACTAGTTTATACCACACAACGATTCAGCTTATTATTTCCACAGGAAAGGAGCAAGTTGCACTTTGATCTAGAGCTCATTCCTGTTTCAGTCAGAATCGTCAAATAATTTTAGTTATCTTCTCAAAAGATCCTTTATATTCCTAAAAGCAGTAGATAGGCTGCAGAAATACGTAGTCCTGGCAGGCTTTGATCAAAACCAAGAACAGCAATAAATAACGGTAATTGTTCCAAGTAATTCTGGACAGCACCAAAAAGACTGCAAGCACCAGGAAAGTGCAAGACTTCTGACACCAGACACACATCTTAAGCTCCTAATTCACAATAACTTCTGCTTAGTTTCAAGCACAATACAGTTTTTAACATAAAAATAAAGTTTAAAAACATTGCGAACTAATGGAACTTGGATTAAACAATTATACTAGTGCAAGGAGGCTAGATAAAATTTGGTCCCTCTATCCTTAAGGACTCACTATAAATATCCTAAAAAGAATTCTTGATGTTTCAAATTAACAGCCTGATTTTGCAAACTGATAACCACCTGTTAAGGGAGGTTGACAGACTCCTTCACCTCTCTTAAAATAAATGAAAACTGAATGAGTGCAAAGGTCAAAGCATGAGACTAGCAAGCCAGCATTTATCGGATCATGATCAAGATCTCATTACAGAAAACAGGAAAATGCCATCTCTTGCCATCACAGAAAAATGGCTAATGATAAAATGAGCCATGTTTCTCCAGCTCTCCACACACAGCACACACATCTCACAAAGGACCTTGGGCTGCAGCACTGCCTGAGCAGCAAACACAGCTCATCCAAGCTTTTAGCACCTCACAGGGGGAAATTCAACATGAATTCAGCACTCCCAAATACAGCCAAGACTGCTGTGCAGCTGAAATCCCCCTCAGCAACACAAACCAGCAACTTCCCCTTTCTTTAGTACAGGGAGAAAGGGAAAGAAAGGAATATTCCATTATCACACAAATAATGAAAGAAAGGTCAAAAAGAGCTCTAAGGCAAGTGAAGTACCTTAAAGCTGATCATTAGTACAATTTATTTTCCTGCCTAGCAGCACTTTTGTTTCTGCTGTTTGGAGGCTTGTTTGGGTTCTTTCACCAGCTGGGGATAAAAGAGGGACATTGGAAGAGAGACTGCACAGGGCAGAAACACCATCTCATCTCTGCACAGCAGCTCAGCGCTGTCCAGGTGTGACCCACTGCACTTGGCAGCCTGTGCCACGAGTCAGCCACTGCTCAGGAAAGGGAGTCACAGCCACTTGTACCTGGGAATGCTCCTTTGGAACCTGATCCCACACAGCCAAAGAGTACACAAACAACTGTCCTGTCAATGGAAAAACACAGCATCCATCACTACACATTTCACTGTACTTGTCATTTCACTCTCTTCAGAGAAGGTAGCAGTATGCTTGAAGATGATGGAGAAAACCACAATGTGCCTCATTTCAGAAGGCAGGATGTGCTGTGTCTGAAATGAGAATTTTTGCAGTGCAATTCAAATAATTGCAGAGAGTCATGGCACTGACAGAACAAAGCTGACTGTAGCAGAGAGCATCACCATAGCACAGAGTTACAGAACACAAAGGTTTAACACTTCAGGCTTAATTTCAAAATCAAAGTGATTCTCAGTATTTTCAGACATACTAAAATCTGATAAGGACAGAGAGAAGAAACAGAAGGCTCTACATACATGAACCTCATAAAAACTTAAAGCTAACCTCTGTGTGTCACTGTACAAAGGAAATAGGGAAGAGCAACAAGCTTGTAACTCCATCTTCACTTGCAAAATTTTCCTGTCAGTTGCTCGTAGGCTTGAAATTATATTGATCATGAAACATTTTGCATACAAGACCTTATGGCTTTTAACTGCTGGTCAGAAAAGTGAATGACCATGCTCAGGGATGACCATGGGGTAACTATCATTTACTTCCATCTTTTCTAATAGGGGACGTGCCTCACATCTCAATTCTCAGACCAAATCAAGACCAGACCCTGACACATTTCCAAGTTAGTTCAATAAACTGACTTCCAACTATTTAAAAACTCAGACACAATAATGCTCTGTCCACAGGTGACACTGAAAGGCCAGTTGATAAATGCATCCAATCACAACACATTTTTCTTTCCACACAGGCCATTTCCTTAAATAATTACTCACTGTTAAGCACTCCCTGTCCTCTCCTCCCCCCAGCCAGACACCATTACTCACCCCAGTCAGATCCCAATGTGTCATCATTGGAAAGTACATGGCAAAGATATCAGAGAGTGTTCAGAAGGAAAGAAAACGAAACTCTGTAAATATTTAAAAACTTATTTCCTATGATGTCTGACACTTCTTACCAATGAGGTTTGGTAGGTTTGGATGTGGTGTGTGAAGAAATTATCACCATGCCACTTCTGTCTGCTCCCTTCCAGTGCCAGAGATGGTTTCACATATAAGCAAGACCATTTCCCAGCTGCTTCAGTGCACGGTGCAGCACTGAGCTTTAATAGCTGAAATTTAGCACTGGCTTGTGCTAAGATGTCACTGGAACCAGGGACTCAGAGTGCAACCATTCAGGCACTGTTTCTGGCAGGGATATAAACCTGGCAGAAAAAATGTCTCAAACTACTACAGCTGTGCTGTGGACAGATCACAGCTCCAAGTTGCTTCTCATTATTTTCACAAGAGTGAAAAAATCCATGGAAGCATATCTAACACTGGTACCATAACTGTTCTATATTAGGCAGCCAGAAAGTTAGTTACTGCCTCCTATAACGCAGTCCCAGGAATATTACCCTTTAATTCATGAATCTGATGACTCCATTTCTTCATGTCTTCCTCACCTTTGCTTTTTGCAAATTGTTCTTATATATTGACTTGCTGGCACACTTCAGCCTAAATTTATTTTCCGTTCTGTAAGCTGCTTCACAAATCTGTTTCTGCACAGATGATCTGTTTAACACATCTATCTAGCAAATATTATCTAGTCTTCCTAGGATACTGGTTAAAGAACAGGAGTTCGAATTAACAGCTTACTAAATAATATGAGACTAACATTATCCCTTACATTTGATGCACAGAACAATTCAGGCTGACTATTTTATGAAGTATGTTGGCAATCTATTTTCCAGAACAAATATACAACTATATTCATGCCAATTTTGTTCTTGCAACTGACCCAGTTCTCAAAGTCTGTAGCTGAAAAGTAATAACATTACAGTAATAAAATAAAAAAAATAGTGTTCAAAAATTATTATTACAGAATTGGAGTGATTTGTTGCACACATTTTAATCCAACACGCAGACTAAGCATTTCACCAAAATCAAAGCCTTAGCTCTGTTGTTCCCAATTATGTGCAGCAGCAATCCAAATACAGAAAATTGTTACCACATTTTATTCTTTTCCATGATGAAGAAAACAGTAAGCAATGCAGCTAAATGTAGAATAACTTCTCATTTCTAAATAGTCAGTTACCTTACAAACTCTAGCCTACCCTACTTTGCTGTATAAGCTGCAAAAGACCATGTCTTTGCAGACTTTAATTCTTCCAATTTCTTTCACAGGCTAGCAACAACTAAATAAAATTCTGACTTGATTTTCATCTCCCATTTTGGTAAAAGGTAACTAGCTCTGGTGACATTTATTGTCAAGGCCAGATGATTATTAAGGAGAATGGATTCTACTACAGAACTTAGCAAGTTTCACTTAAAAAGAACAAGTTGGCCAAAGTTTATCACTATTTTTTCAAAAGTGTTCTTAGGAGTGCCACGTTATAGAAACTCTCTTTACGTACCACTAAGTATTAACTATGAACTAGCAAGGTAAAGACAAAGTTAGTAGATGAGCTCTGGGTATTTTTTTCCCTTTGGCTTCAAAAGAGACTGACTAAAGTAACTAAGACTATCCAGAAGTAGTGCAAACTATATAAGAAAAATAGATCCTAATGACTTACAGAATATTACATGGAGTGGCATCCAAAAAGAGGGAAAACGCTTTCAGACAACGTAATGCGTACACTTTAAAGAGATACTGCTCACATTGAAAAAGGAGATGCAGTGGTACAATACACTAGAAATAACCTTTTATTTTCTAAAATATAAATGCTCCTCTGCAGTGCCATGAAACAGAAAGCAATTGCAGAGCACTTGCATGCAAACTTGGAATGAAATTCAGTCCAGAACTGAAAACTGGTTATAAATAAAAAGGGGAGGTAGGAGAGAGAAAGGGAAACGATTTTCAGTGCTCAAGCTTAGTGAAACACAGCAGGAGTAAACACACAGCAAGAACAGAGAGAAGTCAACCTGCTTCCAGTGTGGGAAGGCAGAAAATGTAATAATGATGGTTTGGGTGTTGTAATGATATGTTAATGACACATGCACAAATAGCTTTTGCGGTCCTAACAGAACTCCCAACTTCTGAAGTCCTGACAGCTTTTTAACAAGATTACTAGAACAATCAGTATCTTACTCCTTTATAACAGGAATCATCAAACTTGTCTGAAGCAAGCTCCCTCTTTCCCATAATACAAAAAGAGCAGCAACTCCTGAGAAATTCTAACAGTGGAAGCCTTCCAGTGAATGAAAGGAAGGGGCAAACAGATTGTATCCCTGTTAAAATTCCCCACATGGCAGACAGCTCCCTGGCCAAATTTCTTCAACCAGTCACTCACTCAGGTTTTCAGGTTTTTGTATTCTCATACACATGTATTTCTGTGATAAGATTTTAGTGATGACAGACTTGATTTGATGTGATTTTTTTTTTTTTACTAGCCTAAAGACTTTGGAATAACCAATACTGTTCTTCTTGCATAAGGCTGTAACACAGTTTCATATTTTATATAGCCAGCTAAAAAGACATGAAAAATATTTGAAAAACAGTGACAGCACAGAGTACTTGATTTTTACAGAAATATTTTAACAATTATTTCATTTCATTGTTGCACAATAACCCACCAAAAAAATCTCAGGAAGTGTTAAAAATGTAAGTCAATAATGTACAAAAATTGCTTCAGACACTAATACCTCACCTCTAACTCTATGGTGAAACACATCAACTACTTAATTGAAATACCATGCAACCCTCTGTGTTACAGGATCAGATTCCTTCCTCAATGAAACTGTGGCATCACTCTGTGTGTACACAAGTGTAATCATGACCAGAATCTGGATCATTTTGCATAACCACATATATGGGATTTGCATTAAGACTGTGGTCCAAAAATAAACACAGCACTAACATGCACTATTTAACTCTGAATAAGCCTGAAGTATTTCTGTTGAAATGTTACAGAATACATGCCATAACTCTAGAATTATTATACGTATTCAAATTCTATTACTAAAAGTTAAAAACCAAGAAGGTAAATGATCCAATCTTGGTTCACAAGTTTTCAACTAAGGAAGTGTAATTTAATTAAATGTATATTATATCCACCAATATGAAGTGCATGAGACGCTAATACATGTGTTTCACTACTCATTATTGTTTAAGGCCTTCTGTAATTCCTGTCTTCATTGATCACTTGGTTGAAGGAACCTTCTCTTTGCTTAGCACTAATGGGTAGATGTCCCCCAGAGTCAGTAAATGACCAGCCTCAAGTGACTGAGGACCATCACATCTTTAATCTAAGATTACAGAAAATATTTATGACAAATGTCAATTAAACTCTTTATAAAACCACATCAAAAGTCTGATTTTCCCAAGCAGTGAGAGGGTACAGAATAATAAGTATCTTAAAATAGGAAGGATGGGGAAGGGAAGGGATATCAATCCACAAACAATTCTCAAACTGAGGGTCAAGTTCTCTTCTTACTTGCATATGCAGCAGGAAAGAGCAAAAGGTCTTTACTGACTCCAGTTAGTGATGTAACAAAGAGCACTTCTTGGTTCTTTAACTTGAAAGTATTAGTCAAGAACAAGTGGAAGTTTTTCTAAAAGACTTTGAATTACCATGAATACTCTGGATAAATATGGGAACGGTTTCGTGCATTTATTGAAAGTGTAAGCAACTCCACGTTCTTAGCATATTGTTTAACACTTTTTAAGTTTTTAATAGCATCTGTGCTGATGCTTTTGGCCTTTTCTCACTCATCACACTTGCTCTGTATACACTATTTTAGTCTAACAGATATTGCAAATCTATTTTTACCTCAGCACTGGAAACTGGCATCGCTTCTACTTGTTGAAGGGAATGTCAGGTCCTAAGATTTCATTTGCCTCCACATGTGGGATAAATCATTAAACCTTGGAAACAGTCACCAGCCTGAGTGTCTTCAATGGGAACATTCAAGATCTAAGACTACAATCCTAGCAGGTTTTTTTTTTCCCTCTGTTAAATAAAACTGCTAGGTTTTATAGGTACCCAGACATGACATCCAGTATGAAGCCCAAGTCCCAGTTAAAAGGGAAAGGTTGGACTCACTGACTTCAACGAGAGAATAATTGTTCAGTGGGAGAATCCCATTGCCTTTGACTGTATGAACACTCCCTCACATAGAAAAGAGTGTTTGGGGGAGTGTTGGGGAGGAGAGACCCACCAGCTTCAGAGGCCTCTTGTCAAAAGCTGGACCACAGTGGTTCTACCAAAAGTAACACATTCCAGTTGTATTTTACTGATTATGTGCTTACAAGGAATAGCATCACAATCCTGGAAACTGTTGTGTGTACTGAATGGTCCATTATGCTGATCACCACTTTGAATAATTTCTCATCATTTATATTAGAAAACAAGGTTTCCCTCACTTTCATGCTGCATAAAACACATCAAGGCTGATCTTTTTCCCACAATAATCATTGAAATTTATCTGTGTAAATGCACACAACATCTGGCATTAATGGTTTCAAACAATGGAGGTCATAAAGTTATGCTCCAGAACATACATGAGAGCCAGTGAGAACTAGATAACCAATTTTTATTTGGGGGATGTGGGAGAAAGGAATCAGGGGTTCAGCAAACAATCCAGGTGTCTGTGAATAACTAACTAGTGTGCTGAGGAGAGCAAACAAGCTCTGGCCTGTTCTTTGTAGACTACCACACACCAATGCTGATTTCATGCCCAAAATGGGAGATCCCAGTTGAAGAAGGGGGATGGTTATATATGTACATATATTCACTCATACTTGCACTTCTTTTATCCTCTTCCATTCAAGGTACAGATTCAAGCTGAAGTTGTGTTACACTCTGGCTACACAGAGATGCTCCAAAAGATAAGCAAATACTCAGCATAATAGGAATCACTCAGATTTAGGTCAGCAAACTGCAAGCCTCACTAACTCCCAACACAGGAATACTTAACCTTTGCATAACACTGGAGTGTTAGCCTGTCATGCGACCCGAGCCTCCCTCTCTGAGCCTGCACTGCATGGTGCAGCACCCTGCACAGCCCAGCCCAGCTACACATCACTGCTAATGCAGCATGATGGATGAGCAGCACTGGAATCTAAAACACATGAAAATCACAGAGCCGCAAACAACAGAAGTCCTTTACACACATTTTCCATTCTTAAAAATCATTAAAATCCATTGAACTTAAGTACAGTCTTTAAAAATTTAACTATGTTATTTATTGATAAAATAATAATTTATGTAAATTTTACAAAGCCCTTACAGGCTTTGCTTCTGTTTACAGATAAAAGTATCCGCAGAAACTGCTGCTGATCCAGATGCCTGTCTAATACATAATACTTCACAGCCTTGCAAAATGCTGTGTATTAAAGGTTGGAAACTGCTTTTTTGGCCTACTTTCTACACTGACATACTGAAAAGGAGGGAGAGTCTTGTGGTTGAGACACTTGGCTGGGACTGAGATGACCTGGGTTCAGTTTCAGACTCTGCTACAGACTCCCAGTACATCCTTACACAAGTGACTTAATCTCCCTGTGTATTAGCTCCCCACATGGAACGTGGGGCTGCCAATACTTCTGCATGCTGGTGGGGCTTTTTCCTCTTTAGTCTACACAGGCTTTGGGATGCAGACCTGTATGGTTTCTGAATGATAAAGGAAGCCTCGAGCTGAGTTCAGACCTTTTGGCATTACTCTAATAAAATGAGAAAAGAACTTTCATGTAAGTTTTTTGTGTTATGATTCTTCAAGTTTTATGGTCGGTTTGGATTTTTTTAGTTTTTGGAGGGGGAACTGTTGTGGTGTTTTATGAGGGTTTCTAATGTTCAATTAATTGTCAGTTTCTAGTAAAAGAGAGAGGAATGTGCTCATTGAGGAGATTTTCTGTGCTGGGTGAGTGCAACAGCAGCAGAACACATTCCACAGAGGAACTCATGCACAATCAATTAGGTCGTCTAATTAATTTTCCAACTCAATAGATGCTATGAACTTTTTTTTTTTTCCAGAAATGTATCTATACACACGTGTAACAGCAACCCAAAAACTTTTAAAATCTTAGATGAGAAGGACTGATGATATTCACTTGAAGGGAATGGGCTGCTACATGAGAGCAATGTCCTCTCACATGGGATTCATATTTCTGTCATGAAAGGAGAAAACACATATGGGGGGCATAAGAGTATTTTCCCATTGACAATGTTGTGTAGTTACCATTAGGGATTGTTAATCAGTATTTAGAGTAATTTATGATATTAGGTTACCCTATAATTAGGGAGAAATTAAAAATGTGTGGAGAGAAAAATACATATTTGAAAAATAGGTTTGAATCAAATAGGGACAAAAAATGTACATATTTACAGGGGGCTTAACTACATATTACATCAAGTTTGCTCAGCATCTAACAACAGGTATCTGTTTCTCTAGTCCTAACTCAGATAAAACTTGAATCAGCATCATCCAGAACTGTCTCTGAATAAGGACTCTGGAACAAAGATTGAAACAAGCAGGAGAAGAATGACCAGAAAAATTTTTGCCTTCTCTCACAGGGTCTTACAGCAGCAAATTTTCAACTGCCATGGATTTTCTCTGCACTTCCTTTCCCACCATTGTGATCACCCAAAAGTCCTTATTCCACACTAACATAATGAAATGTTTGTGGGACCAGAGTTATAATTGTGATGTGTGGATTAAAACAGCGAGTTGTGACATTTCTAAGAGTCCTAAGGGAGATGACAGTGAATTAGAGAATACAGAGATACTTGATAATCCACAATTATGGGGGGAAAAGGCACAGAAGCACAATAAAGTGCTTCAGTTAGGGTTTTACTGTGGGTGTTTCTATGGAAGCACAGACTAGATTTATAAAGAACTTATAAAAATATCCATAATAAATAAAAAGTGATAAACATTATAGTTTCTCCAACCTGTAACACAAATCAGTATTCTGTTAGGAACTGTTTCAAACAATGTGGCTGCTATATCAGCTGAACAGACAGAAGAGAGAAGGCAAGCTCTGGAAAAGATACATACTGCTTGTAGGTAGGAGAAAGCCAGAGCAAAAAGTCTTCAGGGAACAAGTGTGAAGGAAACAAGGATACAAAAAGAAGCAAAACAGCAAAAGAGCAGAGGGACAAAAACAGGAAAGCAGCAAAGACAGGATGGATCAAAGCAAATCTAAGAAATGAGTGGGAGGCACAGAGACAAGGAGAGATAAACAGTGGGAGCCAGCAGACACCATGTGTGAGAAAGGGAGAAAAGGAAAGGAAAGGGAAGGGAAGGAAAAGGCTGGCCAGCCCAGGAGCTTCACCAGCCGACCAGGAGAGGAAGTTTGCCAGGACAGGCCAGCCAACTAACTAGGTAAAAATGAGGGCCAGAGAGCCAACCAGCAGAGAGCAGCCAGAGCCATCCAGGAGAGGAATCCATGTATGGAGCAGGGGGGGCACAATCCCAGCTGTAGCCAGGAGCTGGGTGACCCACAGCAAGCACCACGTGTGGCAGGGGGAACGGGCAGGAGCAGCACTCAGCCCTGTGCTCCAAGAACAGCCTCGAGCAAGACCCAAAAAGATGCCTGAGAACATAACAGCGACAGAGCGAGCACCTCACTGACACATCTGGCTGTGCACTCTGAAATGCAATCCACTAGAAACATTGGGTGGCCAAATATGAATAAACAATGACTACACAAATTCAATACTAACCATCCATTTTCCCAAAAGGCATTTTCTTCACATTTGTAGAGCTGATATCCATGTTTGTTTTCTACTTTGATACTTTCAAGATGACAAAGTACAAATTATGTACCCCAGTATCATTTATATAGTTCAATGTCATAATCCTAAATAAAAAAACCTAAAAAAACGAACACTAGGCCAGTGATGAATGAGAATACAAGATAAAAAAGGTGTTACAAACCACAGGAAGAATGGCCTAATCTAGCAGCGACAACATACTGCTTATCTTTTCAATTAGGCAGTTCCTATCTATCCATATCAAAGAAATAAAATTAACTGTATTGCATACGAAAAACATAAGAAGCTGTTAGCAAAGGATTTCTACTACATAGTAAAAAAAGCCTGGGCTATCTTCTGAAATATTTTTTACAGTAAAGGAACAATAATTGAACAATAGAGTGGATTAGAATAAACTATGACAAGGTCTGTGTTCCTATCTTCAGAGCTAAAATTTATTTTTTTAAAAAAGAGCAGTAAGGTGTGTGTGTGCATGTACATATATATATATATATATATATAAATATATATATATATAAAAATTATTTCTGAGAAGATCAAGTTTAATTTCACAGTCAAAACACTGTTAAGTGCATCCTGTTCAATTATTTTCTTCCCAACAAGCCTTCCCAGTGTCACTCAGCATCAAACCAGGTATTTAAATTAACAGGTGATCCTGTCAAGGAATCAGGACCCAGAGAAAGAACAGCAGTGAGGTAATCCAGTTGTAGGTGGTGTCTCAATGTTTACCTTACCTTTCTAGATACAGGACCTGCTCCACACCACCAAAAATCCTGAGTATGTTTTTCCTTTTAACTTCACTGGGCTTTAAATGAAGTATCAAGCCATTAGGAAGCCAGTGATTCATTAAACTCCCTTACCCTCAAATCAAAAGAGATTCACAGCTGAGAGAGATGATACTTTAGGTGTTAGAAGTCAAACTCTGCATGGGACTAAGTGCAAGAGAGCAGTACATGCCAGGCAGCACCTTGGGATTCCCACAACTGAGAAGGTAAGAAGGTAAGAAGAGGGAGGGGAAGGGAAGCAGGAGGGAAGAGGGAGCACCCTTCTACTGCTGGGGAGCAGTGGAAAGTTGTGAGGGGGAAGCACACAGAGCACAGCAGAATGCAATTTAAAGTTCCTCTGCAAGAGCTCTGCCATCTGCCTAAGCTGCCAGGTTTAGCAATTGCAGTGCCAATTTAAATTTGTACCTAAAAATATGGGAAATATTTTCTTTTAATTTTTTGTAGAATGGGTACATTTAGCAATCTAGGGGGTCATCAATACATACATGATTCAGTTCCAACAACGTTAGTGGAACAACAGACTGTTCTGCGTGGTGTCTAAAGTTTCAGCTGCTTGTAAACCAGCACTGTGGGAAAACTTTTAGGTGGCTTTAAAAAAATTCTCAGGAAACAGTAGAAAGCTCATAATTTAAGACACTTCAGTGGAAGAGAAAACTTCCTCCTGATTATCAGAAATATTTTGCACTATATCCAAAAGGCAAGTGGGATTTCCTCCAGAAATAATGTCTTTTATCCACATCATTCTTGTCAGGAAAGGGTCTGCATATCTGTTTTAATAATTAAGTTTCTGGTTTCAACTACACTTGTGATAAATAACATTCACAGAAGAAAAATGTTTTTAGAGCATCAAATAGTTTAGTCTTATAAAATAAAATAACTTGTGGTGGTTAAACTACCCTCACATAAGAACATTTTATTAGTGTGTGAATATACTATAAGCTTAAGTTTTATTTAGCCCACACGTTTGAAATGAGATAACCACTGGATTGGAACTCTTGCCTGGCAGCATGCTGATCTCTTTCTTCCTCCTATTTCATTTAATTAGAAACTTGAAATTGGATCAGCAACTTTTAAACAGCTGATTAAAAGCCCTGTTCACAAAAGCAATCTTGGTTATTTTTCATGTGAGCATCAGGCTCCCTCTCTGCCGGGTAGCTGTGATCTCTGTGATCAAATCTAATTCTGCTGTGATCTCATTCTGCTTTGAAAGAGTTGTGGAGAATCACTGGCATCTTGGGTACTGCACCTCTGCATCAACATTCCCCCACTGCAAACCACACACAATACTGACTACTTGAATAAAAACAACAAACATTTTAAAAAGACATAAGGACACCATCTTATCAAAAAAGGAAGGTCCAAAACTCTTCCACATCTGCTTGAATTTGAGCATAACCTAAATCCTACTAAAATGCAAACATCTCCTTTAGGTTTAAAAGGACTACTTACACTTCATCAGAGGCTATTGGAGGACACATATACAAACTTGTTTAGGCGTTAATCAATATTCATTAACACATTTGCATTTAAAAAGCACTTTAGAAATGAAAATATCACATGAAAGACTGTATATGTGGCATGTAAGCCCAAAAGGAAAAGAACAGTATATTATAAAACTGAAAGAGGCTGTAGTGATTTTCTTTGCTATTTACTCTACTTGAATATTTCTCACTCATCATCCTGAAGTCCCTAGCTGCAGTTAAATACCATTCCATATTATGATGCTTTCTATCCATTATAACCACTGTCTTCACTAAAACATATTTATATTTTAGCTTATGCATTTAAGCACTTTTAACTCATTTAAGCACTTTTAACTTTTATCCAGAATTACTGATCAATAGTATTGAGTGGTAGCATAGCACAGATCTAGCTGCTTTCTGACAAGATGTTATCAGGTCTCTCTGACTCGAGATTCAAAGTCCTCTTAGGTCTTTGGGCACCCATTTATTTTATGTGAGTAGGTTTTGGATCACTTCAAAAGTCACTGCAAAGTTTCATCCAGGCTTCACTCCTCTGAACAATGTCAAGACTTCCACCTTTGAGTTTAAAGTACTGCCTGAATGTCTGAATATAAAACTGATCCAGGCACAAGTGTCTGTGTGTGTGTGTGTGAAATTCATGTATAATCTACCCTCTGGACGTAGCATAATAGGCTGCAGAATAATCCCAAGCCATTCCCTGCAGAGCTTTGGCAGTAGTTTACACTAAGTGGCAAATCATTACTGCTTTAGATGTTCATTGAAATGCCAGTCATCTTGAACTCTTTTGGTATTTCCTGGGATGCAATGGGCAGTTGCCTAGAAATTTTGTACCTGGTATTTGATGCCAAATCGCTGTGTAGCAATTTATAAGATTACCTAAATATTTATGAAAAAAGAATAAAAGTTATATATGCATATGCACAAACCCTATCTAATTTGTTTAAATAATTTCAATTTAATAATTTAAATTTAATTAATTTAATTTAAATAAAGCTCAATTCTCATATCAAGAATTCCTTCAACAGACAAGCATGATGCAGTCTCTCAGTAGTGGGAGACGTTAAAAAGAGCTCCTGTAAGCTGCACTCCAGACAACTCCCACTACACACTATCTTAAGTCTTCTCAGTAAGTTTCTCTTCCATTATGCTGAACTCAAAGGAAGTGTATTTACTCATTCACTTATTTCAAAGAGGACCAGGATACCAGTCCTAATATATTTGAGGGATAGTCGAATCATAGATGCAAAGGCTTGCTGCTGCTGCAGAGTAACAAAGAGAAATTCCTCCCAGCTTGAACTGAAACGGACATCAACAACGTAGGCTGCAGGAAGTTGTTATTTCTACTCAAAATTCTAAACAGCTGTTTTCAAGGCAGATTAAAAGATTTTTCAATGTTTGGATTCAACTCAAGAGCTTTATCTAATGCATACTTTGTATTTGAGTATTTGTTGAATTAGAAATTTAATAGAGCAGCTGAGTATTTTAAAATCTTTTGGAAGATGTGAAAAAGGGATGTGAACTCTAGCACACCCTGTAAAACATAAATTTCTTACCAAAAGAATATGTTATTCATGTGCTCTGTACATTAGGTCAATTATTACTCACTTTCTTTGGAGAACCACCAAGTGCCTCCACCCTTTATAACAGAGGACTGTAATCAACTGTGGTAAGAATAGCAGAATTATTTTAATACACACCGGTGGCTCAGGCCTGAGCTCAAGAAGGCCTGAACAGTAAGAAACTAAGATGGATTTACCATCATCTTTCCTTTTTAAGAGGGAAAGAAATTAATTTTTCCTTGTACACCTTTGTAAATAATTTCAATTGCACATAAATAGGAAAAAATTTATTAAAAGGAATGCTTTAAATTTGGCCTCCAATTTAAACACTTCTGTTATTTAACGAGAAATTCCATAAACAATCTGATACCAAAACTTCTTCCACAGCACGTCTTTCATTTCCGCTAACCCAATTTAACCTCTCTTCTTCCTTGCACTCAGCAGCTGTATAAAACACTTTTTTTGTACTGACATCAGCAAGTGACTGAAGTGCTAGTGCTAGATTTAAAATGCCTTCTAAAGCCATGACTTTTTGTATTGAATTTGGAACCAAGTTTGATACAACTTGTACTGTTAGTTTAATATAGTATCACCTTTCATGGAGCCATATCTTGTTGGGTTCCTGCTGGGACCTGAGAACTGAAATAGCACAAGGTTTAATGCATGGCACTTCATTTTGTCCAGCCTGGCTCAGGCCAAGAGAAGCATTTCAAATTATTTAGATAACCACACAGATTAAATACCCAGCAAGATAGCTTGCTAAGTCATTCATCATTTGCCATTCCTGGCCTGTGCTTGTGTCTAGCAATGTTTTTACTAGAAGAGCCATTCAGATGAATGGAATGCACATCTCCACTGGGTCTCTGCTGCCCAAGCAGCAGTCTAAACATCTCAACCTGCTTTTAGTGCTCTTTTCCCAAGATATGTGAAAACTGTCTGGCTAGGTCCTCTCTGTCATCATCTTCTTGCCTATCTTCTCACCTGTTTCTCTTGCTTTTGTTTTATGAGCCCCTATAACTCTACCAAATTTTAGTGTATTAAAACATTACCCTCGCCTTACTTCAATCCCTCAGTAAGTTCACAAATCATCCTCTTACTACTCTTTAACTCCTCAACCCAAGAATCAAGTTGCTGGAATTAGTTCACACTTTGTGGTATAATTCAAGTCCAGACATAATATCTGCATCATTAAGCTATATCTTATCTTAAAGGTTATTGGAGCCGAAGCAACTTAACATCAACTCTCCTTTCACTGAGCTGGATCACTCACCTCTTTTTTCACTGCAGATCTTTTGGCCTTTGAAGCTTGTGGCTTGGAAGTAATTTTTGATCCCTTGGCTTCTGAAGCCTGTATTAATCCAACTGTAAAGCTGCCCTACTTGTATTTTATGAATCTCTCCAAGTTACCACCCATACTGTCCCACCAGGACATGGAGATTCTCATAAACGCTTTCATCATATCCCAACAGGACAATTATACTTCATTGCTTGCTGGTTTTATTATTGCCTCTTATAAACATTTCAAGTCCAAGTAGTGTTCTGTCACTCTACTGCTCAACTGAGCTAAGACACCTGGACAATCCAGCCAAGAGACCAGTTCTATGGCCCTTGAAGAAACAATTCAAGGTGTGTTTCACTTTAAGAGCCAACTTAATTGCACTTAGAAGAAAGTGCATGCTCTTTCCACTGTATGTTTGCCACATTTTTCTTGCTGTAGTTCTCAGAAACATAAGCAAACAGAGCTGCTGAGGTCCTAAAACCTACCATCACTGAGGGACCCAGCTGCTTCCTAAATCAGGTGAAATTATCAAGTACCTAATAGGTCTCTCCATTTTTTTGTATTAAGTGACAAGCAGGTAACTACAATTAGTGTCAAGTGCAAACAGGAAAACTCCCCTGACAGCGTGTCTGTTGTTATTAGTATTACGCAGATTTAAAATCATTCCCTATTCCTCATGAATCACTATAGTTTTGTCAGCTTACTCTTTATTCTAAAACTAAAAGTTCCATTTTTAAAATTTTATTAGGCAAGTACATTAGAAATCATGAGCATAACATGTTCTTTCATTTCACAGCACTCAATCAATCACTGCCACAGGAAAAACACTCAGGATAAGAGAACACACAAATAAGAAAAAAAATACAGAGGATCTGGAATTATGAACACTTTGACAACATTAGCACTGGATCTCTATTAAATAGCTAATAGGTCTGAAAGGTGGAGGTGTTACAAACCACAGACTAACACATATTTTAGCACATTTTCCAGGACTAGGACTAGGTGATCTCAAGAGGTCCTTTCCACCCTAAGCAATTCTGTAAGCTGAAATACAGTTAGAAATTACTCTCTCTCCCCGTAATTCTTACAGTTCTATTTTTAAAAGAATGTAAATGCACTACTTGATAGGTAGGAGTTACCCCACTAATCAGCAGATAATGCATTTTGGTCTGCTGTCTGTTTTTGCAGGAGATAAACTGATTTTCCAAACCTTGCTGAAAATTCAGCTATCAATAGATTCAATGGAGCAATTGTAAGTAATGGGACCAAGATAAAAGGACCTGGAGCAAAAACCGAGGGCTCAATCTTGAGACTAAAGAGCACTATGAAGTTACTGTGTATACAGAAATAGGGAAAATTGTAAGTCTAGTAAAATACCACTGAACTTATGACCACTGCTGCAATGCCAGCAAGGATGCCTCTGGCTTTGTCCCATGCTGTGAGCAGTGGTGCAGGATTAAAGCATCAGCCACCACTTCCCCAAGGAAGCAACAACTGTGAGCATACAGGTTTCTCCTCAGCTCCTGCTTCCCCCTATGACAGTCATCACCTCTGCGTCAGAATAAAAAGCCCTAGTGGGTCACAGAAGACCATTCATTCCAAGGAGTAAGGAGCAAATGGGGACAGTACTGAACACCTGGCAATCGCTGGGTAAACTTTGCAAAAAACACAAACATTGAGGACAGGATCATTATAAAACATGACCAAGATCACTTGGTAAGCCAGGCTTACTTGAGTTAAATGCTTTTTAAAAATTGAGTCACACACTAACTAAACATTCAGGGACAAGTAAAACAGTGCAGAGACCACTCTCTCAGAATGGGAGACCTATAATCTGAATTACACCACCATGGAAAGAAATGAAGGCTATGGCACAGCAGACTCAGTTCCATTAACCTACCTGTGCTAGTTTAGCTTAGGTAATGCCTGCAGCAACAGATACAAAGTAGATGTATAAAATCACAATCAAAACTCAGGTGCTTAAAAGGGTCCACATTTCTTAAAATATAAACCCATGTGTATATATGTGGAAACACACATGCACTTTTAATAACTTCCATGCTCTTTTAAAATTACTTATCCCTAGCCTTTGCATACCTTCCTACAGGGCAGGGAAATACTGAATCTTGGTTTCTTTATGTAGCAAAATTCCACCTTTTTCCAAAAGGAGTTTCTTCTGGATAAAGAGTGCAAAGCCAGGCTATGTTTTACAGCATAACAGAATTTGGAGAGTGATATTTCTCTCAGGGCTCCTTTCTTTTCAGACCTTATTTAGGCCTCTTTGCTTTTCCTACAGCATTTCTCTAAAGCGCCAAACTGTACAAGCTACCATGAAAAAAAAAATAAAAACTACTCAGTCATTATTCATGAATCTCTTAAGGGCAACTGGAAGTGAGAATGTGCCTGTTCTTACAGCTGCTCTTAGGTAGTTGTTTCCCACCATTTTTTGCAGATTTTATGCTGATACAGGGTAGATCTCTTTTTAAATCTAATAGTTTACTTTAGAAAAGTTTTATTTCTACAGAGATTTCAACAGCTCTGTTACAAATACGTAGCAGAAAAACTTACATGTGTCAAAACATTTACACTGACCACTTTGAGCACCTCTGTTTAAGATGCATTTTCATTAGCATTTTGCAGCTGAGTTACATAAAAGAATTGTTTTACTTGGAAATGCCTTCGTCAGTTTATCCTTTCATTAGGTTAGATCTATGTTTTAAAAGAGATTTTTTTTCTTTGTTAGAACTGACCATCAATAAAGTTTTAGATCACTTGTAAAAACAATGAAAAAAAAGTAAGTCCCAAACTCAACACAGGTATCATGCATACTGACAGTTGTTTCTGTGGCAACTCTAACAAAAATTCTCAGTTTACCTGCCCAATCAGAAAAACAGCTATGAATGGGTGATTCACAGGGAAAGCATTTGTTTTCACTGTAATAAATGAGAGGATTTCAGGTAGCAGTGCTTTCTTATATCAAGATGTATTGCAGCCCAGAGGAGGAGGAGTGATTTTCTCCATAAACAGCTAAATAGGCATAAGTTCTCAGCTGCATTTACTAATTCCCCATATCATGTCCAACTCCAGGAGTCACCATTTCAAAGGCAGGTACCTTTTCTTTGGAAAGTTCCATAAGAAATCAGTTGTGCTCAGCTATCTTATTTTTTGCAAGTTTTGGCTGAAATTAGAAAAATGGGCCTGGTACAATGGTACTAAGAGGGGAAGACCAGCCTAAGACATGCATTCTGAAGGCCTCAAATATAACACCATGCTGCAATGACAACCAATATCAATAAAAGCTGATTCAATCTTACAGCACACACACACCAAAAAAAAAAAATTAACTCTTGTGAGTTCATTCACACATGAGAAGGATTCTTTCCAATTCTCCCTGGATCACTGCAGAGCACAGATCTGGCAGTGCAGGCCATTCAGGGAAGCTGCAGCTTTCAATTATCTGCACTGTGTACATAGTAGTTATATCTGTATGATCTGCATGTAACATCCCATAATCAAACAAACACAGGCATCTCTCTGTGTAGGTAACTTCTACAAAGCCTCTCCTCCACAGGCCTCCACTCTTCATTTTTCAAGACACTACAAGGCAGACCACAAGGCAAGAACCATATGCAGGCAAAGCCAGTACAAGGTCCAGCCTGGCTTCAGTGAGAGCTGATCCCAATTTCTTGCACAGCAAACAGGAGCCAGAGGCTGCCTGCAAAGCTGGAGGTAGCAGTCAGGTTCTAAAACAAGGCTGTTTGCAGTACCAGAAGAATGATCCTTTCCATGTCCTACACACAAGAACCAAATCTTACAGATTAGAACAACGCAGCTATTCCATTCAAATGTTTTAATGGTAATATATAGACTCCACAATCTATGACTGAATTTGTATGCATCTCCACTGCTACAACTAAAATCAAAACAAAGCTAAGTCCAAACAATATTGCACATCTAAAGGTCAGTGTCCTCAGCAGCCAATCAAGAAGGCATGGAAATATAACAAGGTCTGCCAAATAGCTGAATGAAAACTTTAGATTTGTTTAACTGAAATCAAAACTCAATTTGGAACAAAATGCAAATGTTCAGCTTCATGTACAAAAGCTGGAGCCCTCACATCTCTCAAGAGACCTAAGCCATATGTACTTAATCATTTGTGGATCTTGATTAAGTTTATAAGCATATATCTGAAGAAACATTTTAAACCTTGCTATGTGATATTTTAAGACACACAAAGCATACAGCAAGCAACACAGGACCAGTCATGGGGTGTACATGCAAGGACCAGAACAATGGATAAAAGCCTTCCTATACACAAGACCCCTAAAAATGCATTTTGGCATGAAGTAAGAGACTTACTTGAGTCCTGAGCTCTGATCCAGAGATCTATTGATTATATTGCTAAGTATTACAAACCACCTAAATCATACACAATCATTCTGTAGAGGCTGACTTCTCCACCATAAAACTGCAGCTTTAATTTTAAAAATTAAAAAACTTATCCACTTATCTCAACCTCTTTTCTATAAAAGATAATCCAAATGAATTTTTATTCTAAAACTGAAAGGCATCAAGGGTGATTGAAATTATTTTAAAGTCTGTAAAACATCACTCTGTTACCAAATATATTGATCTTCAGTCTGAAGCCATTTTTCATAACTTTTCAGGGGGATAAAAATGTATACAAGAGTCTTTATTGCAGGCCTTCAAATTCAGCCATCCTTTAGTTTGCTGCTATAACACTGTACTTACATTCATGTTACAGGGCTGCAGAAATTACATGTCTATGTCAACAGATGTGTTTCTTGGAAGAAAGCAGCAGAAATCAAGTTTATTCAAATGTTTGCCAGCTACCATATGCTGCAATACTACTTTAAATGCAACATAAGGCTTTGGGAACATACTTTTACTGCTATCTACACTTTGTTATTTACTTTCCATTTAGACTAAATACCAGAGACGGGGCACACTAAGGGGTGCAGTGTCCTCTTTGTAAAAACATTCTACCCGTTGTAGTATTTAGAAAGAAAAAAAAATATACAGAGCCCTACATTACTCTTGACCACTTTCAGCGGCTGCACTTTCATAGGGAGGCTCTGGAAAAGATATTTTTACATATGGCATTAATTCTGGGAACTTTTAATAATGGCCAAATATAATTAAAAATTATGCAAAAATTCCTGCCATGAAGAAAGCAGTACAGAAACGACTCTGTTTGAAGAAAAAGCAATCATTTGCTCATATTCTGAGTCCATAGAAAAACAAAACACACGTGGTACATTTTTAATATTTGAACTACATCAGGCCCAATTCTGCTCCTATGAGAAGTGAGTGGCAAAACTCCAGAATGGAGCAGGATTGAGCCCCTGATGTTGTCACAAGCATTCAAATAAACAAACAGGGCTGTAACACATTCTAAGCTTCCACTGTGTTCCTCTAAATGATCCCAGACAGAAACAGAAAAGCACATTTCACTGTATTTCTGCAATACAAGGTTAGCAACAATGTATAACCTCCTATTATATAGAACTCACCTTCTTAAAGTATTATCACCCAAATACCTAAAAAGAAAGTTTCAAAGAGTCAAGAAGACCTTTGTGCACAAATCTATAGACAGCTCTACTAAATTTGACAGGGTTCTTTGATCTTCCTGAGCTCCTAACATCAATTTTTCCTCCGGACTTTCATAAAGTGCAGGATACAGGGACGTTTTCACATGACCCAAACGTGGGCATCTCCCACAGCCAACTAAATCCCCTAGGCTCTTTTGCAGACAATAGAAAGAGCTGTCAATGTTCTGAATCATCCTCAGGGGAACATAAGCTAAGTCTCTGCCCTCAGTCTCTTCAGCAACTCTAAAAGAAACTGCAGAATCTGTAATTCACTGAAGTTATTCAGCATCAACAGTAAAATGGCATAAAGATGGCATCCAGTTTTTAACCAGCGGGAGAAATTTTTCTTTGCCCACATCTTCATTTTCTGCTACCTGTGATTTCCTTAATAATATGACTACTGATAAACTAAAAGCTAAGTGCATCTCTCAGATCTTAACTAACTCTGAAAGCCTGGGGGCCAAAATCCAGCAAGGCCCTTAAACACTTGCATAATTCTAGGCATATTGACATCTTGGGTTTGAATTTAAACACATGTCAAGGCCCATCACTGGACCACTGCCAGAGAACTCAGCACCTTCCTCAAAGAAGTCCCTGAAGTTCAATTTTTAACTGAGACAATATCTGTGAAATATTTTCCTTCCTGGACTATGTATTTTAAATGTGTCTTAAATGGCTGTAGGAAGCATTGCAAACTCCACTACACTTCTACGGTTGAATTTATGTCAAGCTCACCTTTTTTAATACTATTCCACAGAAAAGCCAGGTCCTTTGTTTTATGACACAGCTGCACATACTTGTCAGTATGTCCAGGCAGCTTCTCCTGCTCTGGAAAGGAGCCAAACACCACACAGAACAGCTCAGGAGTTAATGATACATGTGCATCATTTGCAGCAAGATAAAGTTATTGGTCCAGCTCTGGCGAAGCCTTTCTCACCAGTGACATTACATACAACCCCAGGACTGATAAAAGTGAATCTCAAAATTCCTTATGCACATATTTATAGTGCTTTACACTAAGATTAACACTTCTAAGACATACAAAAAGTGATTTGTGTGCCAAAACTGTCCAACGCCAGCCTGCTACCCTCTCAAAGAATGACTGAATAAATACATATGCCATGCCACAAATTTGATGGAGTTTGCTGCACTATGAAAGTAGTGGGTCTTTCACCAGATAAAGCCCTTGACCTACACAGAAGTCTTGCAGACCTTCATTAACAATCACATGGTCAACATTAACTGAGGTAAAGTATGGAAAAATTACTTAAAACAGTAGACACAGAACTACACAACTTGTCTCTGTATCTAAGAAACTGGATCAAATTTTGTTCCAACCACCTGCAACATTTTAAGTGTTCTCCCTATCGGATTATTAGAATAACCCCACATGTTTGGTTGCCTTGACACTGTCTCATTCAGGTCAGTTCTAAGTTATGACATATGCAGAAAAGGCTGGAGTATTCTTTGGTGTGTGACATATGTGCCACAAACACTCTTTGACTGTTACTGTTAGTTGATGCTTGTAGGGAAAAACACTGGGTGATACACAGCAGTAAATTACTTCCATAACTGTTAGTTTGTGGGATGGCATAACCTAGAAGTCAAACCACAGCCAAACAGATGGAGAATGTGTATGCCACAAAGCTGTATCACTTCACATTACGTTTATATCCAGAAATGGTGTTTTCAAAACAATCTGTTTCTCTTGCTTCTGCCAGAAATGGCATAGCTTAAGACACTATTTCTCTTGAGTATTTTCCTTCCCCATCCCCCCTCCATGGACAGAGATGCTTTGGTTTTGTTGTTTTGTTTCCTCCCCTCTTTCTTTTCTTTCTAATAAACACACAATTTTACTCTACAAGGCATGAATCTTGTCAATTTACTGGCTAGCATCCATCCACATGTACATCAGAAGCCCACCAGGGAGTGTTGAATCCACAGAACTTTCCAAAGCTAGATTCAAAATATGGACCTCTTACTTAGCTGACAGCTGTGTAAAATCATACACAGCCAGACAACTCCCCTGTGACCACACAGGTGCATGTGCTGAACAAGGCAAGTTATTCTAAGACCAAGATTAGTTTATACTTGAGAAGTTATCTTCAGAAAAAGTTTTTTCTCATGGCATAATGTGATTCTGAGACCAAAAACCACCACACCCTTTTTAGAGGAGGGGAACATATTAGCTCAGCTAGGTAGAAAGGCTGCAGGAAATCTGTGAAAGCAGCCAAATTTCAGAGGTTTTCTGGGAAGATATGATAATCATTTGGCCTCAACACAGCAAGCAAGCATTAACCAGGAATACTACAGCTCATTAATGTCTATTTTCTCTTTTATTGATAACTATAAAATCAAACACATGTTTTAAGTAAAAAACTGCCTATGGACAAGGCATGTAAGTTACAGATTTCCATCTCAATTGTGCTCAATAGCATGCATGTAATTTCAGGACAGCTTGACTTGGCTCAAATGGCTTCATGCCACCAGTTTCTCACTCCACCCACCATCAGGAAGGAGCCCTGAGGGACAGGGCTGAAGCTGTTACCAGGATTCAGCCTAGAAACTTGCCCTAATGATGTGGAGTCAAACTGGTCTCAGATCAGGCAACACAGAACTAGCACTGAACAATCTTCTTCTGAACTTACACTTTACACCTCCTAACCAGACTGAAGGCTCAAAAACTGCACCCATGAAGAACAAGCAGTAATTGCTTGAAAGTCCAAGTCTTTGCAGTAATATTCCGTGCATTCTCACCTAAGCATTTATTCTCTTCAATCTTAGGAACTTTAACCTAATTGCCCATTCCTCTTACTCCTCTCCAGCAGTGAGATCCCATGATTCACAACTGAGCTACTTTTCTATCCTTGGAAAAAACTCATCATTGGTTTGAACTACTTTTATAACATCCGAGTGGGCAACTGGCAAGACTTCACACAGTGCCAACACAACAATTTTATCTACTGCAGGGAGTGCAGGAAATACCTGCTTCCTCCTATCATCTTTCAGCACAGAAAAAAAAAGCTTTGGTCCCCTCAGAGTTGTTCTGCATCACTCACCTATGCTGCCCACATTAAAAAGTCAGCTGTCACTGCTCCAGGTGCAGCAATGACAGCAGAGATCATCTGACACACTCATTGACAGAAATTTCATGTGCTAATCACATCCTCTACATGGAAGCCCAAAATCAAATTATTAATGTCTATCCTGCCCCAGGTTCATAGATATGTAACACAACCTATTCTATGAATAGAATGTATTAATTTCCACACAGACCAACTGCTCTGACAAATGAAAATACTTTATTTGTATTTTTACAAAGTTCAACAGCATCATACCTAAACATTGTCCACTATACTGCTCACAAATGAAACATTAAATTGGTTTAATAACCCTGAATAAATGCACATACCATGTAAGGCAGTTGGTATCATTGTGTTTTTATTTGAAGATTATCACTATGGATATGCAACTAAAAAGCTAAATTGAAAACAATAAATCTGCACAAAATGGGAAAAATAATTTAATAAACTCTGCAAAAGTAAACATTAAAAAGACAGAGGCAAGATGCTACTTATCCCATATATCAGATTCAAAGACCTTTTCTGATGACTTTGAGCAAAAGCACGCAAAAACTTTCATTTGCCACCTCTTCCACTGGATTGTTTTCATAATAAAAAAGGTAAACAGTTCCATCTGTGCTTCATTCTGGCCTCTATTCTTATGAAGTTCACATACTTCTGAAAATGCTACTTAAAATTTATTTTCTGTCTTGACACCAATAAAAACACACACAACCAATTCAGCTATAGAATACAGCAGATAATGGCCCAACAACCCTACTGTTAGAGGTGTTGGAATATAATTATTCCCACTGGTTTAGGGCACATACCTCTCTCACACTGGGGTCCAGTAAAGCCATACGTGCAAGCACATCGGTTCGGAGCTACGCATCTCCCTCCATTTAGACATCCATTTTCACAGACAGCTGTAGCAAAGGAAAGGCAAGAGGAATCTTTATTGAGCTGCTTTCAGAAAGACATAAAAGTATGTATTTGGCCAACTCAGGTAAACTGGTAAAAATAACAGGATACCAAACTCTTTTCCTAGAATCCTCTTAACAACCTTTTACTACTTCCTTGCCTCATTAGTACCATGAGCTCATCTTTTCTAGGAGGCGTAACACAAATACAGGAACAACCACAGCTTTTCTGACCTCTCAGAGCTTTTCTCTTTGGGATAGCTGGACAATCCTGTAACTTCAAAATAATATCTCTTTCAAACTTGCAACAAATATGTACTGTTAGAGATTGCAGAGATAGAAGATGCAGAGGAATATTTCACCTCTAAATCCTCAAATGTATTTTTTCCTCCGGTAATAATCCAGTATTAAAAAGCTGTTTGCTGCTGTTAAATAAATAATGCTATTAACTATTACATCAAAATTTAATCAATATCTATTCCATGCTCTTCCTCTGTATCAGGTTGTTACTAGCTTCAGAACTCAATTTTTAATAATAAACTCCAAAAGCAATTCCTCTCAGAAATAATCAAAAATACAATACGCACATGAAAAAGGAGATTTTAAATACAATTTGATGTTCATTGAGTAATGTTATTCTTTGTTCCGTTTCACATTCACTTCAGTAGAAAGAAGATTTCCATTTATCCTCTTTTATCCACTTGATATTTCACAGTAAAGGCAGAAATACAATTCTTAATCCTTTCACTATGTGATCCTCCTCCACATTATTAGGGTAAATTCCTGGTCCCACTGAAGTTCATGTAAAGTGTGCCATTGATTTTGACAGAACACAAAAGGTTTTCATTAAATGAGCTAAACACATTTTCTGTGTCAGACCAATATTTCACTAGATAGCAACGTGACAGCCTTGGTTAAAAGCAGTGTCTACATCCTTATTTGAGTTACTTCACAGTATTCCAGCCAAGAAGAACAAGAGAGGACCAGAGTCAGCTTGGGAGAGATTTCAAGCAGCAGATCCAGGAATGCTTTTGGCTAAGGACTGATTGAGGAAATAAAAAAATCTGTCTATCTACTCTAATAAGACAACATCAAAATTTCTAAAGCATACTAGCTACACTGAAATGAAAATAAGGTTTTGTATTAAAAGTCATAATTTTATTTATAAAATGAAAATTGAATCCCATGTAAAATTTAGATGTATGGCCCACTGCTCTAGTTGGTGAGAAGTCCTGGAGGTCAATGGGAATTATAGCAGTGTAAGAATTACAGGATCAAGTTACATCCAATTATTATAAACTCACATGATGTTTATTTCAATAGTCTTGATCAGTAAGAATTAACTCAGCATTCATTACAAAGTCACGTGTTTTTCTGTGAAATTTCACTATACCTGATCAAAAACAAGCTCAACAGCAGCTGAAATTTAGTGCTAAAGAGTGTCCAATGCACACGACAGAATCATTTAACAGTATCTACATTCCCAGAAGTGTACTTACGCTGTCCACAGTGTGTTCCTGTATATCCCTTCTGACAGAGGCAATGGTCATCACTGCAGCTACCTCCATTCATGCATCGGATGTTACAGTGTTGGACTTGAAAGGAAAAAAAGATTTTCCTTAGTTAAATCAAATCAGTTAGAAACACTTTACTGTTTGCAAAAGGACTTCACTTTCTTTAGGGATTGATTCTGAGAACCAGGAAGCATTAGAAGTCAAGAATGCACATTTTAGGACCGACAGTTAAAATGACACTACAGAACATTATATAGATTTACAGCTCCTAAGGAACATAGGACATGGTGCAAGAATTTGATGCACCCTCTCATTCAAATGAAGTCGATGGCATTTCATATGAGCATAAATCCTCAACATTTCTTTCTTAGTTTGCAATTATGAGAAAAAGCCTTCAATGAGGGAAAAGTACTGAACTTCTGGCAGACAGCACCATTAAAAAGGGAGTCTTATCATCTGGGAAGTGGGGGAGGGAAGTATTAAAGGGAAGCATATAAGGAAGCTCATGAAGACAGCCCTGCTCTGCCAACACATGCAAGACCAGAAGCTGACCTGGCCAAGCAGGACTTCTTGCATAAAACAGAGAAATAACAGAGTGATTTCTTTCTGTATGCCAACTGTGGGCTCACCCCGTCAGCAGAGCTGCTGTGCTTAGGAGCTGCAGAGCTCACAGGCAGCACTTCTCCAGAGCCAACAACCTCCCCCCCTCTAGGGCAGAGGCAGGGGAGCAGCAGCACACTCGCCTCAGCTGCAGCCCCACCACTTATAATGGTTAACAGGCAGCTTAAGCCCCATGCCAGTAAAACATAATGTCTCTGATGCATTCTTCTAGTAATAAGGGCAAATATATTTCTTAACTAGATGTTGGGAGCAACTAGAAGTATGTCAGGCTCTTCATCAGGCATAGAGAAGTGGGCAGGTCTCCCAGCAAAGCGAAGTCCTTACAGCTCCTGCTGTCCAACACAGCTGTGAACTGGGGCCTGCACTCCAGTAAGCAGCTGGGAAATGGTTTTCCTCTTAACAGGAACCACATGAAAGGCTCCTCCCCAGATAGAATTACAGGCTGATCAGCATTTCAGTAGATTGTGATGGAGCACTGGATACCTACACCACTCTGTCTGAAATGCTCAGGACTGAAAATTGGAAATTGTATGTCCCGTCAAAGCCTGCAGCTAACAGGTGCCGTGCCAAACACTGAATTTTTCATCTCACACAAAACCCTGAGGCATCATTTGGCCTTTAACAGTTCAGAAGTATGTGAATAGATTTTTTAAAAATTTTTCAAGTAGAAATAATAATTGCCTTCTGTAACAATATGAATCCACAAAACAGAAGTAAAACACACAACTGGAAAGAGAATTTAAAGCAATCTAGCATTTAAAACACTAGTAACATTAATTTTTCAATTATAAAAGCAAAAACTGTGTATTACATTTCTTACGTATCTAATAGTTATTATACATCTTTGTTCTGCTTTGGATGTACTTCAGTACTTCAAGCAACAAAAATGTACTAAAATTCCTCAATAGAAAGTAAAATTGTCTGCAAATAGAGCGAATATCTGGTGAAGATTTTTGGACAATGTCCTAAGTAGGTCAGAAAAAGGTGTATAGTTACTTTAAAATGTGTAGTTCAACTCAGCTTTATACAATCTTAGAAAAACAGAGGGGATTACAAAAAGCATAGGAAATGATATCATCTGTCAAGCAGGGAAGGAACTTAAAAACCACAAACTGATTTCAATTAGAGCAAGCTATGCCAAGAGCTAATTTCCATTCCCACATGAAGACCAAAGCCATTTAAGTAGTTTGAACTACATTTGAGATAAAAAGGTTAACAGTAGCTTAAATGATGATTTTCATATTATCTGTTGATGTATAAATGTATCTCCTCATTTTGGGATACACTCACGAAGTTTTCATAACTTGTGTTACTGCTTCTTAAAGTAAGTTTTCTAAGGTAAAATATTTCTTCCTCCTTTTAGAACTAAAATCATTATGGGAGACTGCTGGGACACCCAGTGATCCTTACTAAAACGAGCCATTTAAATCTGTGAGCTTCCTTGCCTAGGCAAGAGGATCCCTGACATACAGTCAGTAAACTATTACTTATTTTCTGCCCTCTTTTGTGGGAATGTTGAAAAGAGTACTTGCAAAGTCATACAGACTATTCTGTAATATTATCCTTCCAAAAGTTTACAGAAACACATTCAAAGGCTGTCTGGACCTCAGATGATGATTTTAAAAATGCATTTTTGAAAACTAGCATTTAATTCAGGTCCAGGCTCTCTTTTCTCAGCTATATCAACAATTCCATTAATGTCAGTGGAGATATTCCGGTAAATGAAACAACCTGTTCCAAGATATCACACTGACAGAGATTCAAAGAAAAAGCACAGGAATTACCATAAGGCTGGTAAATCAATGCATATAGCTTTGCCTTATCCTGGCATGCACAGGAAACGTTAACATTAATGAATGGTTGCTTTTAATCAATTATTGTTCTTTTTCACATCCAATTTGTAAACAGTCTGTACTGGAAATGTCTGAAGTCAAAACAGGAATAACTGCAGGAACACAACTTTACAAACCTGCGAAAAAGCCAGCAAGACCATACGTATCCACACAGGCTTTGCGTGTGGGCGATAGTTGTGTTTTTTATCAAAGTGCTGCCCTCTTAACCATAACAGCCCCTGACTTTTTAAATAAATACCCAGCAAAACTGAGTAAAGACCTCATCGCACCCAGAGCACAACCACAACCGCTCATGAAACGTGCAGGGGCTCACCAAGCAGACGAAAGGTAGCACACGTGCTGTCTCCTCTGCGATCCCAACCTAAGGAACGCGAGGTGCGAGGAGCCGCAGAGCTCGGCGGAGAGCAGCGGAGCCACCGGCCCGGCCCGGCCCGGCCCCTCGGCTGAGGGCGCGGCGGGGCAGCCCGCGGGCAGCGCGGCACGGCCCGGCTCCCTCCGTGCCACTGCCGAGGAAACGCGCACATGTGGCCCGGCCGTGCATGACGCAGGGCTTTCCCTGCCAGGAGCTGTAAACAAGGAATGACGGCCTCATCGCATCCCAGATGCTCAGCGTGCTTTCTCTGTCGAGTGACTGACTCGGGAGAGAGATGGCAGCCAGCGCCAAGGCGGGACACGAGCCTGCTGCCCACAGCCCTGCACAAGGCATGGACAGAATCTGCAGTACCCTCAAAAACTCTGGGGCCTTTCGAAATTCAAGTCCTTACACCACCTCTGATAGCAAAAGAGTATAAGGTAAAAAGGCTGAGCTCCAGGTTTTACTGCCATTGAGCAGAAACCTCCCATAGCACCCGAGGAGCAGGGTCCCAGGGCACGGAACCAAGGCCAGGCTCAGCCCCGCAGCCCCAGCACTGTCTGAGGGAGCCAAGGCCAGGCTCAGCCCCGCAGCACCGGCACTGTCTGAGGGAAGTCTCTGAGGAGGAGCTCAGTGCTCGGCTGTGCCTCTGATGCTGCTGGCAGGGCAGTGGAGCAGGCCCTGCTCTGGACATGAACACTTGTCTGCACAGCTGTCACCCCGAGCACCTGCCACGGCTGCTGTGTCACAGCTCCCTTCCTTCAGGCCCCATCAGCAAATGCCTTCCCTGTTTCAGCCAGCCAAAACCATTCCGACTACAAAACCAGGGGCTCAGCTCAGACAGACATCACCCACACCTGCAGTGTCAGAGCACCCTCACGTCACCCAGACCTGCAGTGTCAGAGAACTCACACCTCCCACACCTGCAGCAGCAGGGAGGTCTCCACACTTGGCAGTCTTATCTCCAAGCCTGCTGTAAGCACACCCAAAAATTCACTAATTACACAGAAATAACCACTACTCAGCCAGAAGTTTACTGATGTCACTACAATCCCTGCTGAGAAAACCACCGGTTGATCTTTTCAACCACAAATCAGATTCCTAAAGCTGACTCCTAACCAGAAAAGTCCCAGCAACTGACCTGCATCAGAATCAAACTTGCCCTCGAATCCACATGCTTTCCAATTGGCATTAAATATTTTATTTTGACAGACAAGCAGAGTATAAGAGTCAATTCAGTTTCTGCCTATGGATGTGAAAATCCATGCTAAAAAATCCATGCCCACTGATTCTTAAAGTACTAAAGACACACATAGCTTAAAATTTCCAAAGGACACATCTCATATATCAGAAGCTATACATTTTATTCTGATAAATCGTGGCATTTTTTCTCAAATTTGCTATTTTTATTTTGCATGTGACAAACACATATCATTTACATTTGATTTTTATTTATTTTAAATAGATTTTTTTCTTATTTTTAAAACATATAATTAAAATAAGGTTTAATTAATATATATTCTGACAAAATATTAACTGTTACCAGAGGTAGTTGACAGTAACCATTTGATGTCAAACAGTAATTTTTATGCTTACTTTGTTTTCTAATTGCAGATCTAAGTCATTGTGGTCTATTATGCAAATACATATTCATGGGTTTTGTCTACAGTGCCAACAGCACAAATGATTTACATAAAGTATGTTCTGTAAGTAGTAATGATGTGCTAAATCACAAAAAATATTACCCAAGAATGCACAGAAGCAGTGGAGTCTCTTCTCTCTACAACTTACTAGACACTTTTGCTTTTAGAATTGGTATGTTTTAATAAATAAAGGGGATGTAACCATATACACAAAATGTGTCTCACATTACTGCAGAAATTGAATATATATTTTAGCCAACTGCTAAGTCTATATGTAAACTGTATAGAGAGAATCAACTCTTAAAAGCAGGCAAGCCTATGCAGCAATGTAAGGAAAATAATGTCAGCACTGATTAAAGCTTATGATTAGTAGAAAATTCATACTTAGGAGAAGTAATGGTCAACAAACACATTAGCTACATTATAGAGACATTAGAAGCTGCTTGGTTAAACACTGTAGTAAAGTCCTGCACCCATTTATCTGTGCTACTCCAATGAAGACTAAAACTGTGGAGATCAGTGGTAGAATATTTCAGAAAAAGAACCACAAGAAGAACTGAAAACTTTACCCCATTTTTCTTTTGAGTCTGGCTCATAAAAGACTTCAGTGGGGCCAAAAAAAAAAAAAAAAATAGAGAAGGCTCAGTTGTTCCTGCCAAAAGTGCCAAAATGTGTAACAGATACAGGGATGTTCCTCTCCTTCTGTGCCCTGAAGAGTACTTGGGAGATCATTCCTTCCTTTACTGGCTTACAGGACTAAGGCATATGCACCTGGTAAAACAGTAGCTGCAAACCCAGGCAGGAGCCCACCATCACACATATTTGTGCAGCATTTTGCACTCTTCTCTCCCTTCAGTACTCTCTGGGAGCTCCATAGCTCTACACCTTTCTCATACTGTCCTCTCCCTAGCCTACATCACAGGAGCATGAGATGAGTTGAACTACAAAGAACAATATTTACCATTTTAGTACATGCCATTCCATTACATTCTGCAGTTGTTAATGTTTTTCCTCTGTTATGCATAAAAAGGATGCTAAAACCACAAACTGAAATTATCAGCTATGTGGGAAAACTCTTATCAACCAGGAAAGCAAAAAAAAAAAAAAAAAAAAAGGCAAAGTAAAAAATACAGAAGCAAAGCAGACCACACACTGGGTCTCAAAGATATTTAGAACTAAAAGGATGACCACGTTGCATAGTACAACAGACCACAGCTGAGTGCATCCCCCACTGCCTTCTGTTAATATGTTGTTCAGATAGTTACAGGCATTTGTGGGAACCAGTCTCCCCCAAAATTCTTTCCAGAAACTTCACATGTCTTTAAAAAATCTAAACCTTCTACATTCTAAGAGACAAGAACCATGTTCAAATGAGAATACAGAGTACTTTACAGTTGGCATCTCAGATATGAATCCTACTCTATATCAAACACTCGGCTCATGTTTAGCCATTAAGTTCTCTGTTTATTGAATGAATTATTTTTACTTATTTTTCCCTGGCTCTGGGGAACCTTCCTTGAAAACTTGAAATACAAACATTTCTAGGAAAAGTCATCTCTCTGAAAAGTTTCATTTTCAAAGCACCTTTGTTTTTCTGATGAAAAGCTGTTCCACTTTAAGATCTTGAGCAACTCTGTACCTCTAGTACCTACGGAAGTGTCACCTGAAGAAAGTCAGCAGTATTAGATTCAGAAGATATGTACTGGGCCTGGCAAGGAAATGCTCTAAAGCTTGTAGGCCTAGGTATTAACATACAGCATACATAGTGTCTGGCTTATAACCCTTGAAATCTCAAGAAAATTCTAAAGCATGTCAAGTTCAGCCAATTGTCAAGAGTTGTCTCTCTATCATTACAACTTTTGTCATATACATGCTCATGTCTACCAGTGAACAAAGTATTTTCCAGAAAAGTAGGAAGACTAGAATTAGTGTTACAAAGTGGCAAATGAAAATAGCTTCCAATGAAATTAATTTTGGTTTGATTTTTGGTTTGATTTGGCAAAAGAAAGTGTCTCCAATAGCCAGTCTCTCTGAGTCATTCTTCAGTTTCATCACAGAAAGCTACACTTCCCTTCCTGTGGTAAAAGTACGTCTGGTGACTCAGAGGTTATTTGTCTTAAATACTGACCACTGAACTATTTTACATACCTTAGTAGCTTCACAGACTCAAAAGAGCAATATCAGAGACACAGAAGAAATACTTACTTGATTTTGAACCACAGGAGGGGGCTATCTGACCATTTGGGCATGTGCACATGTTTGGTCTAGAGCAAAATCCATCCCCACAGGAATGTCTGCAGATTGCTATTAAGAAAACATAAATGCCTTTAAAATATGTCTCAAAAACCTCAAACACACAAAAAAGCACCTGATAGAAAATGCAGTACCATAACATAAATACCCACATACTCATTAAACCACATACAACAGATCCCAAAACAGTTCCTCCTCTTCATCTGCATCTTTTAGTGGGCAGCTAAGACCTGGACCTTCACCATCTGCCATGAAAAGGTCTGGGAACATGCCACAGGTCACACTAGATATGGGGAGATTTCCTTGGAAAAGTGAAACTTGTCCATTTTATCAGACCTTCTTGGAGGAAGGATGACACTGAGGCAGCAACATAATGCTTCCTTTATTTCTGCACCACATACACACACAAGAGCCATAATTCCCATCTGACAGCACGTTGCTGCAGGATCTCTGGAGAGTCTTATCAGTCTTAGGCAAAGTGCCTTTAGGAGTTATTTCTGGTACACTGTTCTACTACACATGAATATGCATATAGCACTATGATGTATGCATGTATTTATATCCCATATCACACATATATGTTTCAGGGATATGGTCCAAACAAGCAGAGAAAATGCACTTGCTGGCCTGATGTTGTTGCCTCCTTCCTTTAACTTATATAGATTAACATGCTCCACTTATTCCTGAGAGTTTATACACCCCTAGGAACCCTTTACCACAGACTTAAACAGAACATGTGGATGAGATTAATCTTTTGTTAAATACTGGTATCACATCACTGTGTTGTAGCCCATGAAACTTTGTATATTAGCTTAATATATTTTAAGTGGTAAAGCAATCATGCACAGCTGCTATTGAAAACATACAGAAACACATTTCAGTTCTGGTATACAATTAAAACCACCCTGAGACTAAGAAGGACAAAGATAAACATCTATGTCATAACACATAACTAGATTAACTTACGGACTATGCATTGGTTTCCACCAGGTAATGTTTTCCATCCAGGGCAGCAGTAGGGATTGTAACGAGATCCACACACATTTGGTCTGGGGAAAAAAAAAAAGGATAAGGATGAATTCTTAGTTTTGCTCAGAAATATGTTTTAAAGTAGAGGCATAAAATGGAAAAGATAAATCACTGCAATACACATTTCAATCATTAAATTTAGAAGTGTTGTATGCTTTTAGCCTGTAGTTGTTGGGGTTTTTAGGTAACAGACACTTTTATAAATTAAAGATTACATTACAAACACAAAATCAAATTAGTAACATCTGAACAACAGGAATCGAATGAGGAAACCTTGTCTTACAACACTCTATGTCTGAAGAAGTAACCATCCAGGTTTTTTGAGCAAAACTCATACAGAAATAAAAAATGAGGGATCCTATCCAGCATCATTAATAAGCACAAATTAAATCTAGTGCTTTTTGAGTGGTAATTTTTATCTATCCTGTTGCTTTCTCTTCTTTACTCTAAAGCACTATTAGTGTTCCCTGTTTTGTCCACGAATAAAATTATGTATGTGTGAGTGAAACATAACAACAACAACATCAGCCAAATAAATGAGTCAAAATATGTTAATTCTTCATCAGGAAAATTTACTTACTACCAAAAATAATCAAGGATGTGGGTATATGTAGTGATAGGGTCCTATGAAATGAGTACAAGGGGCCTACTGCTCTCCTTAAATGATGTATCCACAGGAATTTTTCATTCCAACCCATTCCTCTCATCCACATTTACCCTGTCAAATAACTTTATTACTAGAGTTTACAATGAAAGCTGACAGGACATGACACTATTCCTATCATTATATTATTGATAAAAATAGAAAAGTTGAAATTATTCTGTGTCCTTCATACAAAATAGATATTTTTAATCTATCTTGTCCCATTTATTTAATGCATCTATCCATGCAAATAAAGCTAGTAAGAATACCTTCAAAAATGGGAAAACATGCCTTCTTTTGTTTTATGCTTAATAATCTGGGCAGAGGAAAATTCTACATCCTCTATTAATATTGTGAGCAGTTACTCAAAAAATTAATGCAGCTAGAAGCTTCCTAGGACTTGCTATATTAAAATATACAGATTAGAGACAGATTTAAATGTTTACTGTTTTAGGAAGGGTTCTCTATTATTATTTTGCTCTTGGTCCTTCAGAAAGTTCTTCATAACTAGTATTGCAATGTCTAAGTAAACAATAGTAACTTCATATGGGAGGGCAACTTAAGACAAACAATCTCAATATATACAAACATTTCTTTATGCACGTTTTCTAACTAATGAAAGTTATATACTGTATTTATTTAGGGATATGCATTACTAATGCAATTTCAAGTATTCTGATTACACCAATTTCAGTGACACCTATTCTTCCCAACTGTGGTCAGAAACTACTTAAGTCAAAGCAAGCACTACCATTACCTTCCACTGGCTCTGGATAATTACAAAGTGGTAACTGAGTGAATGCGAGCAAGACAATTGGACTTGTTGCAGGGTCCTTTTCCCTTCCTGCAGCTGGTGTTACAGACTCAAAGTCTTATTCATTTTATGCCAATGTATTCAGTTTTAGTAATGTCAGCTACTTCCCTACAGGGCTATAACCATGTAACTTTCCTAGAGTTCCCTGTTCATCAATGCCAAATGTTGCTCCACAATCATCTGCCAAGTAAGACTGGCAAGCAGACAAGTGAGATTGCTTTTCACCTTCTCCAGTCAGAAGAAATAATGGAGCTTATTAAGACAGATAGAATGGGTTTGTTGCTACCTGTTACAACCTGTGGGCATAAACCACCCATTTCCAATTCCAGTTGGTGAGGATCTATAGAATGCTGACCAAAAAGTGATGTTTACGTGCTCTGTCAAATTCAGTCTCAGCAAATATATGGCTTTGGGGACCATCTGGTCCACGTTAAGAGTCAGGAGCAGATTTCTGTGTCACAGAGAAACCTGGTTTTAAAAATCTTTCCAAAATGGGACTCCAGAACACCTAGATGTGCCAGCACCTATGAAGTCAGAGACCCTGAAAGCCTTGAAGCTGCCCACAAGGTAGGCTAAGCCATACACCCAGGAGAGTCCAACTCTGCTGCAGTGTGCTTAGCTTTGAAGGAAAAAAAAAAAAAAAAAAAGTCATCAAAATGTACTTCCAAGGAACAGTTTAAGCCTGACAAGTGCATTTTCCAGTGGAACACTTTTTCGTCAGAAAGCTGCTGTCTAGCTTATAAAAGAAACCTATATTAAAGTCTGAATGCTGCTTCTTTGAGACAGAGGGAGTGTTTTTAAATCATGCATATTTGTAAAATTACTTTGAAAATAATTAATTTTGAAGGTTAAATTCATTGATATTTATGAGGTGATCAGACACTATAGCAATAAATCCCCATAAATAAATAAAGTATTCAAGGCAATAATAAATAATTTACCTAATGTAAAATCATGGAAACCATCAATCAAATTGTAAAGGCTCTATCATGGCACTTAAACAGTTACCCACTTTGTGTTAAATAGAGAATATTTTCCTGCTGATACATAAGCTATGAATACTATAGAAGTGGTTTATATTCTTATAAAACTGTTTTCCTGAACAGCACTAGAAACAGAATTCCATTATAAAATCTGATTTGTAATGATAAAATAAGCAAAAGCATACCTATACACCCTCAAACCACCTACAGCACCTTCTTTTCACTCCAAAGCCCAGAAAAGGAATAGAGAACTCAGAACAAAGCTGTGAGTATTGCAATTTAAAAAAAAACCAAACACCAAATAAGTCTCTCATTTTATTTTAAGAGTCACTTAACAAACTTGTAAAGTATAAAAAGATTTCTGTAATGGTATGGTGCTGAGAGAATGGCTGATGCCCAGAGATACATCAAAGAGGTCCAAAGTAAACAAGATATTATATCCTTGATTAATGATACGCAAGTCGAAATTCAGTAGCAAAGTGAGTTGAATTATCAAAAGACATTAGACATGAATCATCAGCTAGGAAAATCTTGGAACAGCAGAGAGAAAAAGGTTTATCTGGAAATTGTGATAACTAACACTTGAGAGTGATAGGTTTGTATAGATACAGATATAGTTTGCATAGCACCTGCATGCACCAAACTAGAAGATATTCTTCCTCAGAAAGAGCCCCAGGGGCCCTGCAGCCCATGCCGGTCCTTTCCCAGCTGCAGCTCCTGGGATGGACGCGCGCGGTCCTGCCCGGCCAGCGCGGGGATGCGGCTCAGCTCCGGCTGCCACAACCGCTCAGACAAAACCGCCCCTCCTTTCTCCACGGGGCAAAACTGATGGCACCCACGGAAAGGACAGACTGGGCTGTCCCTCCCGTGCTTCCAGAGCCCTGGCTCAGCTGGGATGTGTGGCTGCCCGGCCCTCCCGACCTGCAGCATTAGGCACTGCGGGTGGGTTGGCGGAGCGGGCACACAGAGGTAAAATAATGAGAAACAAATCATGCTAAGCTTGGCAGAGTCTTCTTATCAGCTAAAACCAGGCAGCGAGGGTACGTGACAGGCAGAGAAGCGAGGCAGACTTTGAGAAGCCCTGTGTGAGGCGGCAGCAGCGAACGCCCAGCCCGGGAGTGCAGGGACTCCTCCGGCACTGGGACTGTCCCCTCCCGGCCCCGGCCGGAGCCCGTGCTGCAGCCTGCCGGGGGGAGGGCCCATTCTCCACATCCCCACTCTGCCCTGCCTGTGACCCTCGAGGAATTACAGCCCTCTCCGGAAGCAAGCGTTGCCCATCTGCAGCTCCCATGGGAGGAAGAGTTTCTGGCACTGCTGTGAGCGAGGCTTCAGGCAGAAATTTTGTCAGCAGCACTGCCATGCACCGGCCAACGCTGGTGTAATCCGCGCTGAATCAAACCCAAAGCACGGGTCTCAAATAAATTAGACAGAGACCAGACAGAGTGGGCAGAGATCAGCTGAGAGAGCAAGAGAAAGAGCTGACCAGCAGTTAGGGATGCAGGGATACTGGGAAGGGTTTCTCATCTCTCTCTCAACTTGTTTTTCCTCTCCCTAGGAAAAACACACGGGGATTCTTCCTGGCAAGAAAACATTTCATTAACAACTTCTATTAACTATTTGGCTGCAATATAGCATATGACACAGTTTTCTGGCAGAAAAATGCAATTTAAAGCAATATCATCAGCCAATGGTTGTTCTTAGAGAAAGCTTTGCCTATTTTTCTTCTTATGTGGTTAACTCTGGTAGCTGCTAAAACTGTACCCAGAACTATTTGCTGATCATGTCCACATAAAACTGGAGTGATGTTTTCATGCTTGCACTGGGCAGTTAAAAAGAATGACAAACTGCACCTGAAAAAACGGGAGACTGGTCTTAAAAATGTGCTTGTTAAGGCTCCAGAATGTGATGAATCGCTTTTACTAGCAGGTTTCAAGAGACAAAAAATCAGGTCTATACTTTTTGCTATAAACCAGCTTTATGTACCTACCTAAACTTCTCAGTGTCTCAGAATAAATACTAAATGCACAGACTGGCACAGCTCTGCTGACTCCACTGGAGTTTTACTCAGCTTCCCCTCAGAATCAAGAATGTCTATCACCAGGATACAGTCCAAACTTGAGTGGACATGGCCATGAGCAACCTGATTTAAGTTCACCCTGCTCTGAGTGGGGGTTGGACCACATGGCCTTCCAAGATCCTTCCTCACTTAAATGCCAGAAGCCAAGTATGCATAAATTAGAGGTCGGTATCTAAAGCACCTCCTTTAGCTGTGCTGTCACCAACCCCCTCCTCTAAGGAGCAGGGAGAAAAGCAGGACTGGGAAAGGAAGATCTGGTTCCTAGTGGGATGCAGCAATAACAGCTACAGCACATGACAGGCAGCAACCCTGACACACAACGGTGCATCAAGCCCCAAGGAAGAAGCCTGGTTGTGATCTGAACTCACCACTTTCAAGTACACCCACAAATTGAAAAAATTGTGCACCAGACAGAGCCAAAAACACAAGTCAGCATTTAGCATGCATAAAGCTCATTTCCAGGTACCTCAAATAGTTTAAACTTTTCTGTTATTTAGCTAAATATTATAAAAATGGGATTATTTTATCACTGTGCCCCTTTTAACCATTCAGTGAAGATCACTAAGAACTCCTGAAGCTATTTATTTCAATCATATAAAAGGAAAACCTACAAAACTATGCTAGATTCTGGATCAAACACAACATTTAGTTTCTATTATACTATAAAGTATAAGCATGCATTATATTTAAGCAAAATACATACTTTTACATACAAAGGATTGCATCTGATGTACTCATTTTTACACTGCAATAAGCAAGCCTGTGCCATGCAGAGAGTCTAATATGATAACAATTTCTCACTCTGACAGTAAGGATACCGCTGTCCCAGAATCCTGGCTCAGTTCAACTAAAAAAATAACCCGCTGAGCAGCTCTATGGGTATCTTTGGCTCTGTCCTATGTGCAAGTCAAGAGTTCAAAATGACATGCAAGTTTCCTGCAGCAACACTGAACGCTTTGCTAACCCTAACCTCCGTCACACTGTGACAGCTAAATACAGCAATCCAACAACAGCACTGACATTAAGAGAATTCTTCTGCACTTGCTCTGAAAATCCAGCCCTGTCTTTTGCAGGGACACGTTCATCTAACCTGACAGCCAGGCATTGTTCTCATTCATAGCCAGGGACAGACGCGTTTCTGGCATGTATTCCTTCATTGTTCCACTTGAGAATGGCAACGGGTCCAGTTCAAAACCCATCTACATGGCTGTATAAGACAGATAAAGTACATCACCACAAGAAACTATCTGCCAGGCCAGACAAGTGCAGCAGATAAACAGGAAGGATCCATCAGGTACTTTCTTAAAACACACACACAAAAAGAAAAAACCAAACTAAAAAGATACATTCAGAGGACAAGAAGTCTTTTCTATCTGGTAGCACTAAAAACATCCCATGGGAAATTGATGTAACTGAGGCCTAAGACAATGTGTAGCTGTCCAGATGTCACTTCCAAAACGGGAACAGGGAGAGATCATTTCACACCTCCAGGTCTACTCCCCACACTTGTACCCACTAATGGTTACTGAGGAGGCAAACCTCTAACAGTTTCCCAAGGGAAAGCACTCAGGAAGCTCAGGATTTCCACCAGCCCCTGCCCAAGCTGAGCAGCAGCACAAGGACTGGTACGGGGCATGCTGGCCACACAAACCCAAGGCAATCCAGGCCCTTGCTGAGGCTTCCTTGGAGACTACAGGTTGTGCTGGTGCCACCACCATCCCCCCCATGAGGACACCAAATCCTTTAGGGAGTCTCCTATACCTGACACCTGCATCAATACTGTCAGAGAATGCCCTTAGGTGTTAAGCAATGCTATTAATTTGTGTATTAAGTGCTCTTCCTTAGGCTACCAAAGATTTATTCTAGGTAAGTTATCAGTATTTCTCCTCCTCCCTTTGCTGCACACTATTCTTCCCTTTGTCTCTCTCCTTGCTGGGACAGTGACTCCACATTTTCAAAAGTCCAGTTACCTGCCCAGCTGCCATAAGGAAACAGGAAAACCCTGTTGATACAGATCCCACTGTTTTAGTTCAGCTTGTCTCTAGCACACACTGGTAATTTACTCTGTACACGGGGAAGAGAAAAAGATGGAATATCAGTGGGAAAAACAAGGAAGAAAAGAGACAGGAAAATAATGTTCCTGAAAGAAAACAAATTTTAGTTTGAAATCTCAGCTGAACATCACTGGATATTCTGATGTCCTACAGCAAAATATGAGAAAGAGGGAAGCTTGAAAAAGAGGATGAAAATGATTAAGACTGTAGACAAAAGAACTGTGGCTTTCATTTGGTATTTCTGAGGCTATAATGGTCATGAATCATTTCATAAAATGAGAAGTAGAAAGGAAAACAACAGATTCTCCAGCAAGTCAACATTGAAAATATTTTTCCAGATAAAAGCTAGACCTCCTTCATACTTCAGTGAAAATCTATAAGCAAAACCAGAAGGCAGAGGTTTTAATTTAACAGGCTATATTTTACATCTTAGTGTACCTTCCAAAGAAGAGCCTGACTTTACTGAACTGTCACAAAAAAACAAATTATTGTCCTCATGCCTCTGTCTGCACACCAGCCTTAGCATGAATTATGCTGTTCAGTAGGTCTGAAATCCTTTTAAAAAAATTAAAGAAATAAAACTAGGTGGGAAAGTCAGAATGGATGAGAAAACAACCAAAGGAGACATGTAAGATTGAAAAGCTACAACTATATTTCTCAGCACAGTGCAATGGCTAATCAGAAACACTCCAGGCCACAATTGCTCCATTCTACAAAAATATTTACTGAGTCTGGGGAGCAAGACCAAAGTGACAGACATGCCTCTATATCCTCTTCATCTTTAGGGTTCAGCAGGGAGATGAAGAAGAAGAATGAGATGGGAGTCACTCTCATTGCAAAACAAAACAGTTAATGATTCATTTCTTACTATTTTCATATGTGCACATTCAAAGATCTCAGAGTTTTAAAATCTTATTTAAATAGAGATGGCCTCCTATTACACAGCGTCTACCACATTTCTACCAAGAGGAAATTTTCCTAGTGATCCATGCAGCTAAATATTTGGGGTCTTTCAGTTTGGGTACTACTGTTCTAACAATCACAGATTGCTCAGTCCATGAACATATTTAATGTGACCCTTGTCAAAAACTGTATTGAAGTTCATACACTTAACATTCAAGTTAGCAGGATGGAAGAGGAATGACAAAGACTGTCCTTAGTGAGCAGCAATGCTGAGCAACACACCACAGGAAAGGAAAATAAACATACAGGGAAACAGAAGTTGTAATCTCATGTGATAAGGGCAGCTCTAAGTGAAGCTGATAGATGGACTGCTCCTGTCAAGCTCTGACCCAGAGATCCTCCCTTTGCTCCCATATCAACTGAGAGCAGCCCTATCCTTACTTCAGCTCTGCATCCTCAAGCCCAGCACAGCCCCAAAGGTTCTGACCCTGGTGTGAAGCTGCACATAGAGCAGAACTTATCCAGTGACCAAGGAAATCAGACCCAGGTGATAGAGAATCTGATGAACACCTTGTGGAACCACCACTGAACACAAAATGTATCCTGCACTGGCTAACAACAGGGGAGAAGTCTACTTTAATAAAACTTAAGTAGGCTGTTGATTGAGGAAAGTGCAGCTATGCCTAGCCAGAGTTTCTTCTGTCCCCTCGAAGTAATTCTTTCAGGAAATCTGCACTGCAAACTGCAAATTACTGCACCCTGCTCCAACAAGACACACTTTCTGCAGGTGCTGTTTGTCCTCCAACCCTTCATGCCTCCAGTTTCTAAAGACAGTACATCCCCATCAATAAAAGTTCAACTAAACACTAACAAACTGAGATCAGGAAGTCTCTAGAAAGACACCACCACACATAAGATTAGACAACTGCATAACAAATCCACAGAAGAAAATTATTACCTGGAACACAGAGAAAGAAACAAAGTACTTTCCATGACATCTCTTGTGTTCTGAGTAAGGGCTGTGGGATTAATCTGTTTCTAACGTGCCAAGCAATTAAGTCATAGCAACAATCAGCCATAAAGGACCCCTCAGGATGTACCTTCCTGCAATGGGACACAAAGTGACAATCCTGATGTGAAATACACGAGGCCCATCACAGCCGCCTGTGACTGGTCCTGCAGCATCTGGGGCAGTGTATCAGGCCAGCCTGATACAGCCAAGAGCTAAGCAGACGAAAAAGAATAAACAGATAAATGAGGGGGAAAAAGGAAAATAATTACATCCAGTCTTGCCTTCCTGATGTTCAACATGTCACCTTGGCACAGTGGTACTGGGTCACAGGAAACCTGCTCCATCTTAGTCTTCCAGGCTGATTTTACAACATTTCCAAAACAATCTTGTTTCATACAGTACATCAAGAATGCTGCTACACTGTTTATTGTAGCCTTTTTCCTCTGCTTGCTCTATTTATGACCTGCTACTATCAAATGGCAAGAAAGTAATTATCTAACGTATTTTAGGAGAGGCATATGGCACTTCAAAACCATTTTTGTCCCACTACAATATAATATGAGAAAGAGCAGAGAGGAAGACTGGCTAATCTGTCAGTAACAGAGTCACATATGCCTCAGAGCCCCCCACTGAAAGGGAGACTACAACAGTATTCACCAAGAGTTTTAACCACAGGTTACACTGGCATGTCCAAAATTAATAAAGTCCTAATTCTGCCCCAAAAACTACACAGGCCTAGAAGTCTATCCCCAAAACTGATAAACCAGAATTCAAATTAAGGCTGTGACTTCTAAAGAGATGGTGTCCAAATTGGACACAATTTGGATATCTAAATGAAGACTTTTTTCTGGTTTTCTCCTTTTCCACAGTCACACCTACATCAAATCACATCATACCAAAAAAGAGAAAACACACATGAGGCACTGTGCCAATATCTATGAACTTATTTCACTCCAGAACTAGATTTCCAAGGATCATGTAATAACAAAATAATAACAAAAGAACCACAACCATTGGCAAATACATTCAGAGAGGTGCAGAATATTAACACTACGTGTAGTTGCCAAGGACTTCAGTTTCCACACTAGGATATGCTGGAATAAAAGTTCTTCATCCTCCATGTAAGCTTTACCCCACAGGCACAGAGGACTGGAAGGAGGCCAGCCATGCCACCTGGAAGCCAGGTGAGTGCTCCAGCACATTGGGCATTACAGCAATCTGCATGTATTTTTAATTAAGTTTTTTATTTCCAAGTATTCAGGCTGCCTCCCGCTTGCAGAGTGGCATTGACAAGGTGTGGCACCAGCAGCTGCCCAGAGGTGTGCAGGCCACAAGTGGCAAGAAAAATCTTTGAGGTTTTTCAGTATAAACAAATATTTACCAGTACAGAAAGTCTGCTTTTCTTCAGCAGGCTTTTAGTGGTAAAGACTGGTTTAAAACGAAAACCAGAAGCCCTAATTATATAGCTGAACACTAGAATTAAGTTATAGATTTATAAGATTATTCTATTTCAGGGAGCACTGATGCATAAAAAGGGTCAAATCCAACCAAGTTTACTCAGGGAAGTGTATCAGTAAACCTGTGGTCTTCATTTGAGATAACCAAAAGAAATTGGACCAAAAAGCTTAATCCCCTGTTGAATGCCTTTAATCCAAGACTTTTATGAATCCTTTTGGAGGGAACTATTCTGTTCTGCAATATTCACTATAATTTCAACTTAATAAAACCAAAGAAATTAAATCATTCTTGCACGAATACATTTAATTAGTCTCCTAATTAGAACCATGTCAGAATTCAGCTATCTTGAAGAAATTTCAGTTCTTTCAAAATTTGTGCTATTTGTTAAGCAAATCATTGCTTTCTTTGGCCATTAGACAGAGAAGAGACTGATAAACATGACAAATATTGCTTAAAATGTTATCAAGAACTGACTGATACTCATTACTGTTTGAAGTCATTTAGCATCATCAGAAAATGATAAATAATAATTAATTCTAAGATCTTTAAGTATGATACTTATTGTATTCAGACAAGTACTAATCAAATCATCAGTAAATTATTTTTTGCTTTATATTCTAATGATTGAAACACATATGAATGGTCGTCTTAAAGTATATATTGTTTAGAAAGAACTACCCATTCATGGTCAGTTTTGTAGGATTTATTTCTTAGAGAAGTTGACACATTCTTGGGTATTTAAGGGGTAGTAGGTAATGCCTTGATGCCTTATAGCTCAATCCAGTAACATCTGTGATAAAGTTTTGGGTATCTGGAGGAGAAGTGTCTCACTAACAGCTTGTTATTTTAACTTGCTGAATCACAGTGGATTCCGGCAACATTTCCATGACCAGAGAGTCTAGTTATATTCTTTAATAATTACTGCCTTTATTCTGATTGCTTTCTGATCACTTAGAGGCATCAGGCACCAGCACATAAATATACATTGAATTAGGCCAAACACAGATGGCATTAAAAGGACTTCACCTCTAATGCCTCCAAAGCAGGATTGATCCAAACTACATGAGCAGCAAGTGTAACATCTTAAAATGAGAACCTAGGAGGCACTTCCAAGTAATTCATAATTATTAAAATTAAAATATGCTTCTAGAATCACATTATACATTCAAACTGCTCATTGCCATAAACAATGAGGCAAAGGTCACACAGATGAAAGCAAACATCTCCTGCAGTCAACAGCTTGCAGTAAAAAATGTTAAGCAGGAAAAATCATGAGAACTGAAACAGATTTTAAGCTTCTTCATTTTAACATACAATACCAGTATTCACACACAGACTAACCTCAATGCTTTCAAATGCTAAAAGCCTTCCAATAGTCATTATAATCAAACACACAAAATGACTAAAGTGTAAAAGAGATGTATCCCCATGTGCCTTACAATCAGAGCAAGAGTTCATTTCAAAATGAAAAGAAAGTCTTAGTCAACTGTAATAACATGGAAATAAAGTTTCCCAGCATCTGTTATGACTTGTATTACAATTAACAGATTCCCAAATGTATTTGCACTGATGAACAAGTTAAAAAAATACTATGTCTTCTTGTAAAATCATATTTTTAGTGCTTTAGTCCTCCAATTACAATGAATAATGTATATACAGTTCCTGTACATTCAAAATATGTTTTCCATCTGTCCTTCCAAATTCATTCCAACCTTGTCTGTTAGAATGACAATTCTTTTTATTCACATTGTACAGTACAATAACACACCTAAGGAAGTACTCACAACTTCTAAACTGGAAATATCCAGCAGCACTCACCCAACTATGATCAAAATTACTGTCCTCCAAGCAATTTGGGAACTCTATACCCAGCCTCAACTCAGGGTTACAAAAGAAGGTCTAACAAGAAACAAAACTAATAATTTGTTTTGTCTTTTTCTCAATTCATCTGGCAAATTATTACATCCTTGTGAAGAATCTGCTTCCCAGAAGCACTCATTCATATTGGTAATATTCCAAAAAACTGACCAAGACACATAATAACTAAAATTTACATTGACATTATCTCTAGATTTGCAGATTACTAGGAAGATATATAACCCACAGATAACATAAAATAAAAGGAAGAATTATTGCAAAGGACTTAAAATATGGCAGGCTTCTGTTAAGTATAAGAATCAACTCATAAGAGTAAATACTTACCCATTTTAGATTCCAAAAATAATTAACACTTGAAATATCATCCCTGGATGCACTATTATTATGTCTAAACAGCACAGTTTAGAGTGACATTACACACACCAAAGAAATTTTATCCTCAGCTAATGTGCCTCTGACTTCCACCAAGTCAGCACAATGTGCAAGATGGCATATTCTGCCACTGAGCAAAAAATGGTATTTATCAGTTTGTTATTAACTCAGAATCCTATAACAACAAAGGTTATTAAAACCCCCTAAAGTATATAAGTACTTTCTAATAAATGGTTTTCCTTATCTTTTATTGCTTGCAATTAATCCCTCGAACTTTACTGTACATCCTTCTAACCTCCTAGATTTTGTCACATCTACTTTGGATCTGCTTTGTCCAACTATTTATTATGTGACAAGGTATAAGGAAGTAAGAGAGTCTGACCCTACAAAATCAGATCCATGAAAAATAATGCTGACAGTTTGTATCCATTTTTGCAGCATGCAGATCTAAAAACATAAATCTTGTTCAATCAGACACGCATTAAAAAAGCCAAGATTGTAAATCCAAATATAGATTTAAAAGTACTACAGAACTACAAGGAAGTTAGAAAGAAATTAAACCATATTCATCAAGGCCTCTAACAATAAAGTTGTAATAGCTTCTTTTTGAGAAAATGGGGAGGGGGGGGGGCAAAGGAAGCACATAGCTTGTATTTCTTACAGAAGCACTACTAATTTAATACAATTTTTATTACAGTTCTCCTCTGCCTAACAACAGAAAATATCTGGCTGTAGGCTGAAAAGGCACATTGGATCACCTGAGAAAGGAAGCTTCTTTTTTATTACTTTATTAAAAACTTTTCACCTTTAGTGAACTAGATTTTCAACTGCACATGCACACAATGCCTTTCAGCTGACTTCACAACTATTTTTGCATTGGAAAGGTGTTCCATTAGAATGGGGGAAATTTTGCCTGATGCATATTTAGCCTTTAAAAAAGCCTCTCTCCTAAACATGTATCACAATATTTCTTAAGAAATTGATCTCTTGTATGCTTGGGCTCACCCATGCTAGTATTAGATAGCTAGACAGTCCATTTGAGAGCAAGATGGACATCACCGAAGGCTCAAGGTGGAGATGAGAGAGGACAGCTGATGGAAAGGGCATGCTGTGGGCTCCAGGCATCACCGTTATTCTGCTTTATGCAAAGCAGAGGCGCGGGATGCGGGAGGAATGTGCCTTTATCTAAGGCCTCCCTAGAAGATAAATTAGCAACCTCCGCGCTGCTGCGGCTCATCCTGACGAAGCATCGCCCACCCAGGGGTGAAGCAGGGCTGCAGGTCGCAGAGAACCCAGGACCCTGCGGGGCGGGGGGCTGGCAGGGTGGCGGGGCTCCGCGCCCGAGCCTGGCGCTGCCCCGCGGAGCTGCGGGCGGCGTCCGGCGCCCCCAGCCCAAAGCGCTCCTCGGGATGGGCACCGCACGGGGCTCGGGGAGTTCTCGCACCCCCAGAGCTCCCACCGCCAAGGGGTTCCGGCTGAGACACACACACACGCAGGCAGATGTGCGCGGCTGCCCGGCCCCGCCGCGGCACCCCGGGAGGGGCCGGGGCCGCCCCGCTCCGACCCTTTGAGCCGCACCTACCCTTTGAGCGCGTCGTGCCCGCCGCCGTGCCCTCGCCTCTTGGCCCGGCTGGAGCGGCTCTCCTTGGCGCTCACCCCCTCGGCGTGCCCGGCGGCGGCGGCACCGGCCTGGGACGCCCACAGCACGGCAACTCCCAGGGCGATCCCCAGCAGCCGCCCCCGCCACATCGCGTCCCCCGAGCCCCCGGGCTGCGAGCGGCCGCTGCCTCCTCTCCGCCGCCGAAGACTGCCGTTCCCCGCCGCCCTGTCTCCGACCAGCCTCTCTAATGCGAGCTGCGAGGGGAGAAATGAGGAGGAAGAGGAGTTAGGGACCGAGGAAAACCGGCCGCGGCCACCCCGCGCCCCCGCCGCCTGCCCCCGCCGGCCCCCGGCCAGCCCGGCGCTATCGCGGCCGCAAGAGGCGGCGGCCGCGGGGGATGGCGAGGGGCTGCCCGGGCTCTGCCTCCCCTGCAGCAGCATCCGCGGGGCTCCCGCACCCGCCGCGGACAGATCGCGGCCGCCGCCGCCGCTCCGGGGCTGGAAGTGTCCCCTGGGCACGAACCCTCCCGTTTCCCCGAGCCGGGCAGCGCTGGAGCCGCAGCGGCCGGAGCGCCGCGGGCAGGAGCCCCGCGCCCAGCCAGCCCGCCCGCCCCGGGAGAAGCCGCTGCGAGGGGCGCGCACCCGCTGGAGCCGCCGCCGCCGGCTGCCGTTCCCGCTGCTGTTCCAGCTGCGGCCGCTGCACCCGCCGCTAATCCAGCTGCGGTTCCAGCTGCCCCCTCCCTCCTCCTCCTCCTCCTTTTTCCTCCTCTCTCCCCCTTCAAGTATCGCCCGCCCAACCCTTTCTCGCGAGAGAGGGGGAATAAAAATGTTCCCCCACCCCCGAGCCGCCAGCCCGGGGCTCCCGGCGGTGCCCGGGCGGCTCCCGGCCAGCAGCACCGCGGGTCACCTGCGGCCGGCGCGGGGCTGCGGGGATGCTCGGCCCCGAGCGGCTCCCGCGGCCGCGGGAAGCGTGCGGGACTGCCCGGGCGGACGCGGCGCTGCCGCTCCTCCGCCCCGGAGACAGCTGCGGCCGAGCAGCGCTGCCAGCTCGGGTTACCCCGCGGGTCCCCGGCTCGCACGGCGGCAGAGGCATCAGCAGCGCCTGGGGCAGCCTTAATGCTGAGCCAAGTGGGTCAGACAGGAGTGAGGGAACAGAAGGAAGTTCATGCCTCTGCCTCCGTCTAAATGCATATAGACGTGTATATGCGGAGGTATCCACTTCCTAGAGGTGCAGCATTTTGCATCCATAGCTTATGAAAAATAACATAAAGGTGTCTGTTCCCCTAATAAGGAAAAATAGCATCGATGGTGGCTTTACCGGAGAGGCTGCTGCAGAATGAATAACGCGCTTTCTAGTAACTAACATGGCACAGACTCCAAGGCACCGAACTCTTCCGTACCTACTCCCAAATCTCCAGGGCCAGCTCCAGAACAAACGCCTTCCCCATCCTTCTCAGGGAAAGAAAGCCCTGCAGTTTTGTTTTTTTTTTATGGTTTAAATCAAAAAGAGCAAACCACTACCAACACCTGAAAGGTAGAAAGTTTTTATACGGAAATAACTGAGCAGGGAACACAACACAGTTAACAGAGTTCAAGCCCAGATTCCCTACACTCCTATCAAGTAACTCTCTGTACCAGGATTATCCCATTTCAACATACACAGGAAATACAAAAAAAACCCAAACAAATAAAAAACCAAACTCATAATTAGACTGAAAGTAAATGATACTTATGCGTTCTGCTGCTGCTCACATATAAATACTTTGGCAGAAATGTTGGATTTCCTAATTTGCAGGTATTTTCCTTTTTTTGTTAGTTTCAGGTAGGTACTGATGGTTAGTGGTTCTGTATTATTGCACTGATGTTGCAAATGCTCAGCTGCACAATTTCATAAGCAAGCAGCTGACCAGGCACAGCAGCTGCCAAACCACCCTGCCCAAAGATAAATGCATGGTGTATTCTGTCACTAACTCACTATCAGGAAAAAAGGAAGTGGTGTGTGAGATTTCCTAGTACCAATATTCTTACAGCTGAACTGTAATGGTGACACAAGATATGACAGATGCTAGTTGAAATATACAGTTTGAATCAGTTTACAGTAGTTTATATATTACATATATAAATATGCATTGTCCTAAACATACATAGAAGTATTTAACTTATTAAACTATGTACTAACCACAATAGCAGCTTTCTAATACTTTTGGCTGATTTTTATCATCAAGAAAAGTGTAAGATCCTGCAAATTACAAAACAGTCATTTGATTTTGACCATTTCAATGTCACTGTTTAACAGTTTAGTATTAAGACTTTCAGATAGGGTGTTTAAGGTAAAATGTAGATGTGAAATACTATGAAATACTGGCCCAAGAAAGAAGTAATGGGGTACAGAGTACCTCACTCAGTGTGTCTGAAAAAGGCTCAAGGCAGTAGCAGCCACACTTTATACCACTATTTTGTGACTTGTACAAAATGAATTAATTAACTTCAATTCTGCAAGCAAAGTATTACTGATTTGCAGTTTGCACCACGGAAGTAGAAGTTAGGGGTTGTGATTAATGAGAAATGTTGATTTTTCTGTTGCAATCTAGCTGGATAAATAGGAATTTGATTTTTAAAATTTTTTATTTGTCTAACACATAAGCATACAAAGATTAAGATTTTTTTATGGCTATGCTTCTTGAAGAAACAATATAGCATTGCCTAAAGGATTTTGTATTTCTTTTGCAGTGTCACATTAATACTTTCTCAAAACCAAAACGAGATGAGGATAAAGGTGGTAGTAATTATCCCTTCTATTAAGAAATTCAGGACATGCAGTACATTGATACACAGTTTTCTTCCTTCACTGTCATCTATGCATACAGCAAAATCTAAACATTTACTTAGTTAATATAGAAGTTAAACTGAACCTGCAAAAATGTCACCAGATGCTTACTAATTATGTTTATAATGTGAAGACAGAATTTACCAGTAAACAAAAGTGAGTTATGAAAGGAATTCTGGGTTGCTATTTACTCCAACATTCTTTTGGTTTCAACATTTTCTGTTTCAACTGCTTTAATTTTGTGGATGAGCTACCAGAAAAATATCCAGTCTGTGTCACAGGCTAATGGGGTGACTTTCTCATATCTTCTAGCACATTTTATGATGTATTTTTTGGTATCTTGCATGGTTGCAGAAATGTGGATTACAGTATATGAAGTAATGTTACATGATATGTGGGTTGGAAGTTCATTAATCTAGTGAAATATGTAGCACATCATCAGCCTCTGGTGTGTCATTCTAAAGAATATGCTTATACATTAGAAGTACTTATATTGTTGACAACTTTGAAATGGTGCCCACCTGGCACCAAAGCACTCAAACCACTAGAAAAATACAGTCACAAGGCAAAGACTTACAACAACTTCTGCTCTCTGCTGCAGAACAGAGTTTCTAATAAGGGTCATCCCTTATTGGGGTCATCACTCTTTCCCACAGCCACTTGAGTCTCTGCAAACATTTGGACTCTGAAGAACATCTGCAGACAAACAGATTTCTATATGGCCTCCAAAACACTTGTCAGCCACTTGAAGTTTCACTTCAGGGGAAAAAAAACAAGGCCACTAAGAAGCAATTCTGATGATCCAGTTGTTCACCATTTCCTGTGACAAACAGAAAGATGAACTCAGATTAACCAGGATCTAGAGACTTGGTGATATTTGAGTTCCTTGATCAAATCATGGAATCAAACCCAAAAATAAAAGACACCAAGAACAAGACATACAACATCATTGTGACATGCACACTGGAATTTTCCATAACATTTAAGCAACTCTTTTCCCACAATGCTCATTCTTCCAGGTGACTTTGAGGATCTTATAGGTGTATTTTGGAGGATGTAGATGACATGGATTGTGGTGGCAGGGCCCAAAATCAGGGCAGGATAATGACAGGTAGATTGATTATAAGTAGGAATGGTAGAAAAGATGAAGACTATGCTTTACAGCTGGGTATCACCTGGGAAACAATGACCCTAAATATTTACATAACATTACATACACTTTAAATCAAGCCCAGTACATTCCTCTAGTAAGACATCCTAGTTGCTAGTCATGCCTTAGTGCACCTCCCTGTGCTTATCACCATCATGTACATAAAGCATTTTTCACAATGCCCAAATTATTAATATCTAACTGATCCTCAGAGACATACTTGTCCTGCTGCTTGGTTTACATAAAAACACTGAACTGAAGTTTTTAGTGCTGGTGATCTCTGTGCTCAGCCACAGAGATGCAAAGTACTGTTCTCCCTCCTTGCTGGCCTTTGGCTGCCCAGTCCTCTTCATCTTATTCAAACACTCCTTCCTCTCCTCATGCAGGATGGCTAGCAGAATAGTCCTCTTTCAGGCAAACTGTTTTGAACAGTTGCAAATAAAAATATCTTATCACTAGAATTACTGTGATAAGTTGGGAGCTCATTTCATAGTTTTTCTCTATTTTAATTCATATGAACTTTTGCAATAATTGCATTTTTTTAAAATCTGTACATTTACTCTAACCCAAGTGAGTAAAAATAAGTACATCCATCTTACATATTTCTTTATTAAGAAGGCCTTTATTATGCCAATGAAAACAAATAGTGTGGGAAAGTTTTAGTGTGTGTATTTTTTTAAGTACGTTAGAAGCACAAACAGTAATTACATCCAGACAACCAATTAACTGGTTTAAATCTAAAAAAATAAAATAAAAAAGTTAGGTAACTCAAAATGAAACACATCCATTTTTTTAAATGCTGTTTGGTCAGACAAGCTGTGATAAGTAGCTATAGAATCCATTATTAATAGATTAGGGAACATATTTCACCCAAGACATTTACTTAATTTTTACAAATGGCTTACTTGAAGTTTTCATCTGTCAGCAGAGTTTGCAGTGATGGAGAAGAAAATCCAACCTATATAATTCCACAATTTGTGATACTCTGCAAAGTGTTGTTGTAATATTTCTGTAATATAAGAAATATGAGAGGAAATAAAAGAAGTTCTTTCTTGTCTTAGACATTAGGGGCCAATGCACTTCTGCAGAAATTACAATATTTTATCTCAGTTGTATCCCAGGTGAACATAAACCTATTACATTTTATTACATTCAGAACACATCTCTCCTATTTATGCCTCTATGGAACAGTTTAACACAGATCTTACGTTGTTCTAAACAAAATAACACCTTTAATTTACAAGAAGAAGGCAAATTTTTATATTGCCCCACTAAAAACCATACATTTTTCTTTACTGAGATCTGAATGAAACAGATGTTCTTTCTCCTCTAAAGCACCTGGATTCCTCAGTATCAGTGACAAAGAAAGTACAAGGAAACTCAAGAGAGGCCCTAATTCAGACATTTCCTTCTCAGTATTTTTTTAGGAATGTTCTCTACCCCATTCATAGTTATTTTTGTTTCTAAAACTAGATCTCATTTTAAATCAATCCTTACCCAGTAAGGGTGAAATCTATTGTAGTCTCCATTTGTGAAGGCAGATCCATTATAAGAGTTATTCTTTAGGGGGTCCTAAAGAAAAAAACTAAACCAGAAGAAATCTGAAGAGTTTCATCCTATCTTCCAGGTAGGGGAAGCACAACCTATTTTTGTAAGACTAGTGTTGAAAAACAATACAACTAAAATACAGTGGAATTTTACTTTGAATCTCAATCTAATATACACACAGTGATGCATTTAATTCTAGGTGTAATGCTAGAAAACCTATCTTAACAATAGCAATTGCTGCTTTGATTTAAAAATAAGAATTTTAATCCACTCTTAGTGCAAGAAAAGGAAATATATCTACAACTACTTTCTGCCAGCTAATAACCCTGTCAGATTTAATGGGAATTTTGCCACAGTAACAGTTGCAAGCCAAGCTTCCTCAGTCTTACATTTGTCCCCAATGACCTCTTAAATCCCACCTGTAAACTCAGAAGCAAAGTGAAACAGCTTTCATGGCTTAGCATAAAATGCCAACTGATGGGTGAATTTTCAGGCTAAAACATTGAGCAAAATGGATATAGCATTTTATCCAAATTAATGCATTCCAAGTGGGTGGAAATCAGTAACCAAGAGCCTCTTTAAACTCTGATTTATGCAGAACTCCCTACTGACTCCAACAAAGACAGCTGAATCAGGCCCCACATTCCTTCAAAGACTGTCAGCAAGGGATTGGGTGTCTCTGCCTCTGTTTTCCATCCTAGTGTTCCTCTGGCTATGTGATGTCTCGGTTGATAGGGAGTTGCCCCATGATGCAGTTGAAATAATAAAATAGGTAATAAGAGACCAGGGATTAGACTATGAACCCACCACATTCCATTTTCAAGGCCCTTCCTTTGAGAAATAACACTATGAGAGCATTGCATACAGCTCTCATAGAATCAGTGATGAATTTAAATAGGGACTTAAGAAAGTCCTTCAGTCCGGTTCCCTGTTCAGAGCAGAACCAACTTGAGAAGGGGCTGCTCAGGCTTTATCCAGATGAGTCCTGAATATCTCCAAGGATGGACACCCCACCTTTCGGGAGTAACCTACTCCATTGTTTCACAACCCTTGCTGTGAGAAATTGTTCTTAATATTTAGTAGGAATTTCCCTTCCCTAGAATGTGCCTGCTCTTCATCCTACCACTGCTCACGACCCACAAGAGTCAGGCTCTATCTCCTCTATTATACCCTGAAGACAGCAGAAGATCCTCTCTAACCTGTGCTTAAGTCTGAATGAGCCCTCTGCTGAGAGAGCATTGCTTTAGCCCCTCACCATGTGGTGTCCTCTGCCAGGCTTGCTCCACGTGTCAGTGGCTTTTGGGTTTAGGGTTGAGTGTGGTTTTTCTGCGCCAGGGTGCCCAGAGCTGGATGCAGTACTGCAGCTGCAGTTTCTAAAGCACCAGGAGAGGTAAAGAATCCCTTCCCTGCAGTGCCTGGTTGCACTCCCATAACACAGCCCATGTGCAGTTGGCCGCCTCCGCTGCTGGAGCGCCACTGACTCACGGAGCACAGGGATGAGTCTCTGGCCAGTAAAGAGCTCAGAGCAGCTCTGATCTGCACTTTCCTTTATTCAGTAACTTTCAAAAGGCTGACTTCATTTCCTCAGGTTTTCTAGATACCAGTAAACTGAAACAACCTCATCTAGAGTCTGTGATTTCTTACCGGGCATAAAATCATCTGGGGATTTCCCTCCCACTTTGTCTGTTGAAAGTATTAAAATGTCCTTTCTGAGGATCACTGGGGTGTTATTTTATCAGGTTCACAAGTTTCAGCAGCCAGCCTTCATTGCCTCAAAATGTCCATCAGATGCAAGGCCGTTATACACCACACTGGATAAAGCATGATCCATTTATTAATACATACATCTTTAATATATTGCATTGTGCACTTCCAGTACAGTTACTTGGGTAAATTCAGCCCACAGAAATCAACAGGAAACTTTCCATTAACTCACAGAGCATTCTGTTTCATTTTTATCCCCTTTTCATTTATGCATTGTCTCAACTCATGGAAAACTGATTGATTTGCAGTGTATAGATGCTTTACAGCTACTTTTTAGGATAAAACCAGGTTGCCTTTACTTATAAGGAAACAGGGAAAAAAATTGCAGTGAATTAAAAAAATACCAGTAGCCAAATTAAGTAAAAGAAACTATTTGAGGAAGAAGTTGCAATAGATTCCACATACTTTGGCTCAAAGTGGGAATGAGAAGGGACAGGAAGAAAGCTCTGTATGTTTTTTGGAGGTTGAAAACCCTTTTTTTTCTCTTCTACGGAAAATTAAGATACAGAGATAGAGTTAAAATGTATTCCTTAGAACAGTTGAAATGAGAGCAACTAATTTCTAGTACAAATTATTCAGGTTATGTTTAAATGGGGGAAGAAATTCCAACAATAAAAAAATATTTTCAGCTTTTTTTAAAAAACAGAATTACTGCCTCTAGAACGTCCCCAATGCTTTACAAATTATCAACACCAGGTCCACCCAAAATTGCTATTACTGTGATGAATGGGGTGGAGTTCAGAAGAGACTGAGCTGCTACATTTCTTATTTAAAGAGTCAGGTTTTGACACTTTACAAATTTGAAATAAAGATGTTGGACACTTTTTCTAGCTTCGTGAACTCCTTTCAATACCAAGAAAAATACCACATAACTTCAGGCAAATAAGAATGAAGGTCGAACAGGCACAGAGTCAGCAGAGGAAATGTCATTTGAAACCCATGAGGGAGAGCCAAGGAAAAATACTTGACAGGAGATGCTTGGGGAAAAGGACATCTATATCTATCTATCTATCTATCTATCTATAGATATATATATATATATATATTAGGGCTGACTTTTCCCACTCCTGCTCATCAGCAAAAGGAAGGAAGTGCAATTTTATGGCTGAAAAGTGAATGATGTAAATAAGGAGATTCATGGTGCCTTTTCAAGATAAGGAAATCTTTCAGAGGCTCCAGTCTGGACACATTTTATGATAAACTATTGGGAAAACAGAGTTTCCCTGCACTACAATGATCTGGAGAAGCTTCCCCTGGCACTACAAGCCTAGTCCAAGCCCAAGATATTTTTTTTTCCTTTCCATTTATTTCAGTGGAGTTCAGAGCATGCCCTGACTTCAGTGTGGTGGACACTATTCCATCAGGGGCAGCCTATTACATGGACTTCAAAGCTTTATGGAGAAATGGAAGCAATTCCTTCCATACAGTTGGTTACAAAGTCTTTCCTCCTGTTCAAAGTATGCAATCCTCTGCATTCATTGGTCTGTACATAAAGGCTCTTTACCTACTTGGGGATTTGTCACAAACAGTGAACTAACAACAAAAAGCCTGTGCAGTCTTGCTGACTATATACCCAGAGTCCTGCACAATAAAAATACAAAGTGAAATTCCAGAAGTGTTCTCTAGACCAAGAAATAACTGCTTTTTGAATTTACTCAAACTTGTAAAAAGTAAGTCTTCAGAATTCACATATGTACCACGCTCTAATACACATGTTCAAGAGTGTCAAATTCGGAGCTAAATGTCTTATAAAAACAACTGCACCATTATATCAGTGCAGCAGATCACTGTTATTTATGCATGTGCCAACAATAGTCATTCCCCACAGAATCCTGAAAAAGTTGTTTCTTCTAGGGCAGATCGGCATTTGAAATCTAACTAGTATTTTCTGTGTTATTTCTTTTTGTTTGGTTTCCACATTTCCCCCATCACAAACTCAATTTTCAGGGCAGTTGACTTAGTCAACCCTGGTAGCTACTTACCCTGCTTTGACAGGTTTGTTTCACAAGCTGTCCATCCCTTTCCTGCAGTCAAAAACTGTGTAATACCATTTGCAAGTAAAAAATACAGAAAAGGAAAGAATAAAGTTTAAACATTTTAAATTGGTATTATGAATTATGCCACTGGCTACATCCATAATATGGGAAATGTTAGTCCTGTGCTTTACCAAATCCCATGCTGGATAAGAGAGCTCTTCTAACACATTTGGTAACTGTGCTTGAAGGACCAGAGTAGAAAGAAAACCTGAGAAATTTCTTCATTCATGAAGAATGCAGGTGGGATGCAGCCAAGGAAGATGCTGAAGAGTACAACAGAGTGTTAATCTGCAAATCCCAGCTATAAACCTATTGGAATCTGCACTGTTCAGCCCCACTCCTGAGCCATCAGCAGACAGCTGTGTGTCAAGAACTCCCTGTCTGACTGCTGCCAGCTGTAGAAGTTGCTGTTCTTCAGATGATCAACAAAATATGTTCCACAGTTACCAGCACTTCTGCAAGAAAGAATTCAGCAGACAGTGTGGTGATTTAATTTATAAGGTTGGTCCTACTCCAGAAGCTCTCAGCCCAAGTAAGACTGACCTACTGCAGCACAGAAAGCAGGCTCCAGACAATTGGTCACTGCCTTTGACACCAGGTCTGGGCAAGGTGCAGCAGCATTGGGAAGACATTTGGTCAGCAAGGCAGAAACATGTGCAGCAAGTAGCCCTTCTCTTGGGTTACTCCAGAACTTCATTTGCCATAACAGGCTCTTACAGCTTCTGCATAGGGCCTCTTACACTGTCATTTTAAGACCTGATTCCCTTGCCAACAGTCTCATTCTTCTCAAACTACAAAAAGGGAAGAGAATAACTATAAGCACGGCAGAATGTATCTCATTATTAGGGATTTTAGCAAGTATTTACCAGTTATATTCAGAGATTTGTGGAGGTGACAGAGCAGGTTGTGCCATAGAGGTCATGGAGCGTCCATCTTTGAAGATATTCCAAATCCTGGGCACCTGGCTCTAGGTGACCCTGCTTATTCAGTGCATGTGGGACCAGATAACCTCCAGAGCTCCAGACTCCACTGGAATCTATTCAATCACTGCTCTCTGATACTTCTATGGGGCACAGGGTTTCAACAGATTTTCTGTTTCAGAAACCCACTGAGTTTGAATTCATACTGGCCAATTTCCCTGTTCTAAGCACAGAAACCCTGCAGTCCTACTTTGACTCACATGTTAAGCTGTGTTAAGCTCTTCAATAACTACATCTGCTCCTTGCAGGAAGGTACTGGAGCATATGCGTGGGATTGCAAGGTTATGGGACTACTACACAGACTGGATGCAGAGAGCTAACAAATGGAACCCACAAAGAATAACAGCAACACCACAAAGGAGGCAGGGAAACGTGGGTCAGCTCAGCCCCAGTGCCTGCACTGCAGTGCTGGAGTAGCAGTGCAGGACTGGGCTCACCTGCAGCACTGCCAGGCATCAGCAGACCCTGCCCTGCTCAGCCCCACACACTCCCCAAGGCAGGGCCTGCCAGCTCATTGAGTAAAGCAACTTCTGCACCAACTGCCTGCCTGTGTGCTTTTTACAGCTAGAACGATGATTTTATGTCAACATTGCATGACTTACCTGATTCCTACATTTGTACATGTGGACGATTTCGATTTAGTTTGACGGTTGACACTGCTGTTCAAGAGAAGAGTTAAGAACAAGTTAAACTCCCTGGCTGATGAATTGGTCACAGCTTCCCACAGGGACTGCTCAGACATCCGCAATGATAAATCAGAGTCAAAGCCTCTACTGGCTCAGCTCGTGTTTATTAGAACTATCTGCTAATGACCTAAAGGGAACAATGTTGAGAAGTGTAGGAAATAGTTTCCCCAGCTATTGGTTATTGTAGCATGCATCGCTGACACAGGCAAATAATCTCTTGTAAGAGCACTGCAGGAAGACAGGAGTTACGTTTTATGAAGGACTTTACTTTTCACATTTGGTTTCCTTCCAGTTTGGAAGGAAACTGAGATACTTAAGTTTTCCACAAAAGAAAAATCACGTGGAAAAAAGGCCGGATTTGGCTTTCCTAAACTGTTTCGTTTCAATCTTGACTTTTTAGAGCTGCAAAAGTTTACAAACCAAGACTCATTTTAAAACAAAAGGTTCCAGTCAAAGAGTGTTAAAATGTTCTGATTCTTGGAATGTTTCCATTTTTATCCCATAACTAAATATGAAGACAAACACAATTCTGTGAAGTATTTTACAACTGTATTTTTTCAAATGGAAAACTGTTAACATTTTCTTTATTGAGCCTATCCTCTTTTTATTCCCTTTTATTTTCTTCAAAATATTAGTCCAAAGCATTCTAGAAGAAAATGGAAATGTTTCTAGTGGGAAGTTTGAAAAGAGCAACTAGCTTCTGAAAAGTGAATCCTCTATCTACATTTTTCTTTATACCTTCTGCCTAAGCAGAAACAGATGATAAGTCTCTTACTAGTTACCCTGTCTTCTCCAAGGACATTAGCAAGTAATTTCTGTTTAAAATACAGACTCCAGGAAGCAAAGAAAAAGTTAGACAAGAACTTATCCATTAACTATTGCTAAATCTAGCTTGTGTTGCACACCTGGATTACAACATCAGTAACTTTAGCAATGAACCAGGGATATAAAGGAAAAGAAGTTGTTTCCACTCTGATCCTGTAGGTTCTTGCCTGTTTTCCACCTCATGAAAACTACATAGCACACAAAATGGCCAACTGGCAAGTTTAAAGGAGGAACCCCGTCATCTGACAGGCTCCTTATGTCCCACAGCTTCCACAGGCCCAGACACTGTTAGACACACACCAAAACCTGGCACGTGCCACAGAACACACACAGAGCAGCTCCAGTTAGGACTGGGTTCTGCTGCTCTTTCTACAGCCCTGGCTGCAGTTTAAGTCACTATGACATTGACACCAACACCCTCTGAACACCTCTGAGGGCACAGAAAATAAACGTTTACTACACAGCTTTAAGATTTTTCTACATGTACAGATTTTAAAGCTAGGTACAGTTTGGTCTTTAATTAAAGCCAACATATAAAGAACAATTTTACTTAGAGAGCTTCATTGGCAAGAATCCCGATCCCTGAAGAGGTTTCTCTATAGAAGGAGAAGAGGAGCAGAAAGAAGGAGAAGTTACCAGAAGACTTGGTTTTTACAGAATACTAACACTGTCCTTAAACGTATGATGATGAAGTGTTACATAAACGTACGTGTGGTATGAGACCACTAGAGGGGAGTAAAGTAACTTACAAGTGAATGTTTCCTCTACTCGGTTTTGCTGTACAAATTGCATTTGCACATGGTAATTAACAGCTACAGTAAAGCCAGAGTATTAAAGAATTGCATTTGCTTAACATTCTAAGCAAAGTTGATTAGATAATTACAGTATTTCTGTACCATTGTCCCCTCTCACTAGGCTGCAGGCTGACAGGGAACATTCATCATCTGGATGAAGCCAGAACACCAGGGATGGCATTCAGCCAGAACATTTGGCAATAGACATGGATTTCTTTACTTGTATTCAGATTTACAAAGGAGAAATGCTACATGATGGAAACAGACTCATTTTATCAAGTGTAAAAAGGGATTGGGTTCAAAAGCTTGCTTGGTAGGTAAGCACATACAAGAGGGAAATGAAGAACCTTGGTTCTCACACAGATCACCATCAAAGTCTACACAAGAGTGAAATATTTACCCAAGCAACAAGAACAGAGAGGAGCATGATTAATTTGGAAGTGCAAAGTACTGTGCATCAGAATGCTGGGTGAAATCTCACTACAGCTGCAAGTAATGTGCTCCTGTATCTCTGCCAGGTTGCCATCGTCTCCATTGTAAGCCATCCACACTGTGGGAGACAGGACTGCACACTGAATCTGCACAAAAGAGAAAAATAAATTTCAATGGGAAATCTTAGCAACTCCCATAGAACAAAGGGAAACATGAGAACAGAGTTCCAACAGCGGAAGAATAGCTTTGACAGCAAATATTAAGGATGAATGACTGAAATATATGTATACGTGACTGTGGATCTCAATACTTCTGGGAAGGGTACCCACTTTGAGATTTTATGGGAAAAGGGACATGATACAGTAGTAAGTAGATCTTCAAGATCTTGGAGGAAAGTTCCAACTACAAAGTAAAGTAAGAGGCAGGTGGCAAATGAGATATGAAATTGCAAAGGTGGTAAGTAAAGCCTGGGAATGCAAGCAAGTCAGAGATCTCCTTAGTTGCATATCCACAGGTTATACTTAGGGAACTTGAATTTAATCATAGCAGTCTTGAAAGGCTTTCACAAGCTGATAGAGTATTTTGCAAAGATTGCGGTAATTCTGCAGAACAGACAAAGTGGCTGAACCAGACTGAAAACTATCAAGCATGGTAGGACCAAGACTGTTTGGTCTAATTTTTTCTATTAATATGCTCTCCTATATTATACCTGCAAGATAAATCAGCCAGAGAAAATATAGGGAACAAACATACAGCAAAGAAAAGAATACCACTGCATTCTGCTACTTGGGGGTGGTGTTAAAGAAAGTTTAAGTTAAATAGTGCCAAACTGCAATAGTACTAGAATAAAATTTGGTCTGGCTTCTACAGCATAAACACAGTGTTGAAAAAGGAATCATCTGAATCAAAAAGATACAAGAGCAGGTAATCAGTTCTCAAATAAAGCAGGTGAGTTCTTCCAGCTGTACAACCTAGTGGGTGAAAATACATGACAGGCTTATTTTAAGAGATTCCTTTAGTGACTCTACCACAATCTTGGCTCAACTATCCAAGTCCAAGCACACATACTGCAGTATTACATCTCCCTTTCCAACTGGTGTCAGCTGTCCAATTTCAGGAGTTGCCACCCCCTATGCTACTCTGTTAATTGCTTCATTCTTTCCTACTGACATTGGAAGGAGGAAGGCTGAGAACACTTTTGACCAGGAGCTGTTGATTCTTGGGCTAAGAATAATCTTGCACCTTAAACTTTACTCACCAGGGAATGGTTGCTGTTGTTTCGATGTAGATCTTTCCTCTTGGCCTCTACTGCTGATTTTCATTAAGCAAAACTTAAAATCTCCTTGGCAGCTCTGGAGCTGTCACTGCAACAAGACACACAGTAACCATTAGGTGAGCAAGGATTTCACTGAATCTTTACCTACCTTCACACTCTCACATACATTTCAGTTTTGGTCCCTGAAGTTGCCCAGTATGACACAACTGAAACAGCAAGACAAGCAGTCAAGTGGAAGGTCCCTCCTCATCAGTAGGGCCCCAGCTTCTAAATTAAATATGTAGAATCAGTAAATACTTGACTCGGCATTGAAACCACTGAGCTTTTAAACACAGGGAACTTTTTAAAAGCTGTGGAAATTGACAATAACAGTTATGCACGCAACACTGAACAAGGCAACAGAAATAAAATGTGTTGCAAAAAGTTACATTTTAGAATTTTAAAAGCAGTTTGCACATTGTCTCTAAGTGTGGCATTTTGGAGAGCAACTACAGAGAAGCTCTTGAACCCACCTCAGATGTAATATTTGGAAAAGTTCCATTTGGTCCACAGCAATGAAATGATGGACCCTCAGCTGCTGTCTGAATGGTCAGGGATGTCCTACAGGATAGCTAGATGTTTACTTTTACAGATTAAAGATCTGTAAGCTGGGTCAGCTTCTGAACTTGACCAAGGATTGAACCACTCTGATGTATTGGCTTGAACACTTGTATAAGTACTTCTTACACAGGACTAAATGGGCTTCTTTTTTACTTTGTGGAATTTGGGGAAATGTTTAAGCTAACCAGAAACAGCCTCTCATCATTGGAAAAAAAAAAAAAAAGCCTCCACTTGGGGCTTAGAGGACAACTAGTAAAAACTTTCCTTTGCAGACAAGGCCACAGCTATTTCCTCAGCTAAGAGCACGGAATTTGGCCCTTGAACTTAACCACTGCCCGTGTTTGTTTAGGCACCAGCGGTCTCTCATGGCCTCAGTTTGCTCCCACTGACGATGACAAACCCCACCTCACTCAAGAGGAAGTGGGGTTGGATTTATGGGCAACATGAAAGCCACCAAGAAATTCAGAAGTCTCTCATTAGAGAGCCTGTGAGATTCTCAAGTCACAACCCAGGCCTGTGTACCAAGAGCTGAAATGCATTCTGCCTGCCCAGTTGTCCTGGAATATGAACATGCAGGACATTTTTGTAAAGGAACTTAAACGCATTTGTCTTCACATTCTGTACTATTTCCCTCTTAAAACTCAGAAGATTCTCAAACTGAACTGTGATGTTCAAGTCCAAAAGACCAAATAAGCAACCTTAACAAAAAAGCAGTTAAATGGTACATGTGAAAGGCATACAGAACATCCTTGAGAGAACAGTCAGGCTTTCTTCTTCTAATATCACAAAACCTTTTTGCTTAGAACTCCCATATTACTGTGGCTATAATTGCTGGCCCATAACTATTAATTGCAACAAGTGTGATTTAATCACCCCTTGCATAAGCCAGCAGCAAAACCCTCTGCTCATCACAGGATCACTGGAAATGAAATGCCATCCCAAGGAAAGGAAAAAGTCTAGAAAAAAAGATACATTCTGCAATTCTCTTTAAAATGTGAGCAGGCCTTTAAAATAGGAGATTTCTAAGCATCAGGAGGGCAAATTACTACATCTTCAGTTTACCCTGATAACCTATACTAATTAAGAAACATCTACAGAATATGGCCATTCTAACTGATACCTTTCTTACACCCAGTATGAGCTATTTTTTGCTGTATCAAAGGGAAGAATAATTGAAACGTGCTTTGTTATAATTTAATGAAAAAACACAAGCATATTTGCTTTTGTTGTGGGAATGCAAACAGAGGGTTACAGGAGGTCCTTCAAAATGGAAAAGTCAATTAAAATACAAACTTCAAACAAACCCCAAAACATCTCTCATTACACGCTAAAGGAATTTTGATAACCATTTAAAAAACTACCACAAAGTTACAGTAGTTTGATTTTAGATAAACACTGCACACTAAATTGAATATAAAAATAGATTCTATTTAATAAATTTGTATCTAGTGCACTATAAACATTTATGAAAGTGTTATTACAAAGGTAAACAAAAGTCTGCAGTAATATTTCAAGTAACTTGATAAAATTTGTTCATGTAACATTGATCATGAAATGGACACAGTACAAGAGATTTTCCTCAATCATCACACTTTTATTTAAACATCAGGTTAATTTTTTCCTTCAAACAAGGACTGCTGGTATGAGTTCAAGTTAAAGAGTGGGCTAATTAAAAACCACTATCTTGCCAAGACTGGGGATCCTACACCACTTTTTCTCCAAGCATGTGTTGCAGCATTTTCCTACAGATTCATTTGAATCTGATTTTGCATTGAGTTGTGGGACAGGTGAATTTCATTTGTCAAGAGTTGAGGAATGAAGTATGCTCTGGGTTTATCTGCTGGCCTCTACTGTAAACTTTTGTGCTGCTTTTTGTACTGAGAACCTTGCCACTGCCATTAGAAATGTCTCTCCAAGAAGTAACATTTTCATCTGCAGAGGAAAATGACCTGATATGAGGAAAATCTTCACAGTATACAGTCTGTGCTTGAACATTAATATTGGCTTTTTGTTGAGGATACAAGAGAGGCATTTCACCATAATCCAGATGCAAGCTTCCATTCCCAGAACTCCATTCACTGCTGCTTCCTTCATCTCTTTCTCGAGTGTCTTTAAAATCAAATTCCTGAGTTCTCTTAGACTTAGTTTTCCATTTTCCACATGATTGGATGCATTTATCCTCTTTCAAGCCTGTTCTTCCATTCTTGCTCTTAAGCATATGAGTTGGCCCAGAGCTGGTGTGGCCATTTGTAGCGCTGGGTACTTGTATATTTTGTAGTGCTCCCTGACCAGCAGAGGGAGGAGCATTGCCATTACTCACAGCACACAAAGGTCCTTCATCTATATTTGCAATGGGGCCATATTTTTCCCTTCTTCCATCCTCATTTGGATAACATTCTGGTAGAACACCTCTAGAAGCACCATCCAGATTTTGAGAATTATTCCTGTTCTGAATATCTGTAGCCACTGTTTCACAAAGCACATGTTGAGTTTTGGTCTGTGTTACATCAAACTGCTGTATCAAGTCACATTGAACACACTTCTGGACAACTTTATCAGTGGCTTTATCATTACTGCTTTCACTACATGATTTGCTTTCCATATGGTGTGACCTAGTCCGAAGCACACAATCTCCTTTGGAGCACTCACCTCCAGGATCAGAATTTTTATGCAGAGCTAGGAGAGGAGGGAAAGAGATAGATAATTGAAGATAATGTTGATACTGGAAGAAAAGCATTTTCATTAGGACATGCATTAAATCATTATGATCAAGAAGAGAAGGACCAGAGAATCCGGCACACCTGGGCGGGCAGATTTGCGCTGGGGAATGTGCCGGAGAGGCGTTTCCAGTCCTTTAGCCATCGTAGCAAGTTTACTGGCAGCATCCATTATTTTCTTTTCAGCTCTGTCAAGAATTGCAGAGCATGGGGAAAAAAAACAAAAACAAAAACAAGTTTAAGGGTAATTCAACACTACATTTTACTTCAAAGCAGTGTTACTGAGAGTCAGAGAATACTGAAAGGACAGTGTGCCAGGCAGCTCAGCAGTGACCTGGCACCAACACACACCCCCTGGCAAGTCTTCAGGTTGGGCACTGTTTGCTGCAAGGTGGACACACTCCAGACTAACATCTACACACCTCCTGCACAGCCAGCAGTCACTTCCAAACACACTTGAACTTACCCTTCATGTTTGCCAGTATCAGTGAGCAGTTGTTGCAGGCATGTCAAGTAGTATTTGCGCATTTTCCGTGCTGTCTCTTGGCGCTCTCTTAAAACCTCCACTTTAATCATTTCAGCAGCTCGTTCCTTACTTTCACGGATATAACAAAGCATATCACCTACGAACACATTTCATTAGTACCAGTTTCCCTCAGAGTGAGGAAAAAGCCAACACCACAAACTGGGCTTGTCTAGCAGACCTGGAACAAGTCAGCAAGGACAAGGATTTACCTGCTGACATTCCATCAAATCCTCCTGCCAGTTGTTGCCTAATGGATGAGTGGCAGGGCAAACCACAGCAGGTCAATATGAAGGATCAGAAAGGAATTCAGTTGTCTGATTCTGCATCTTAGGCAGGCACAGGGATTTGGGAGGAATGTTGGCAGGCAAAATATGGATCTAGAAACTCTTCAGTGGCCACAGAGCTGGAATTTGGGGACCTGCTGTACTCAGGGTAAGACCTGGTGCTAAACTTAATCCTTTCTCCTCAGCCAGAAGGTTCTGACTAAGCCAGAAGGCAGGATAGAGCATGAGAGAAAAGCAGATTTTCTTTCAGGACAAGCTGCAGGCTAGGTAGGCTTTTTTTCTGGAGAAACACAATCAGTTCTTAAAATACACTTTACCATTTTAAAAAATACATACTACAGTACTACAAAGCAAGGATGGTAAAACAAGGCTTCACCCATCACAATTACATATTGAATTTGGGGTGACAATTTCATTTCTCACAGTCACTCTAGTAAGATGGAAAAATTTACTTCTCCTGTGATTTGGTTGTCAGATTCCTGTCCAAGCAGGCTGAAGGACGAAACAAAGTAATTTATTTTCCTCTACTAAATTTTTAGCTAAGACTTTAGTACTTACACTTAATCTTGCTCAAAGCTTTAATGTAGTGAGCACGCATTTCTTCCAGACCTTTCACAGAATCAGAAGATGCACAAGGTTTTGAGATGCCTCCCCTTGATAGTGACCTGAAATGCATACATATCACACTGCACAAAAAAAGCAATTTATATCTTCCCAAAATAAGAAGTCATCTTGTTTAGTTTTTTAAATACCTTGATGGTGATCCCTGGTCTTTCAGTTTAGTTTTCATTTCGGAATTTTCTGCAATTAGAGCTCCTGGAACCATATAATTTTCTATTAAAAAAAAAGATGAACCATAATTCACTGCATTTCTCTAAATTCAAGTTCAGGAGATGCTTATGTAATAACTGCTGCCTCTGATACAAGAGTGCAATGTCCCAAAGTATCATCAGTTGCAGTACAACTGTTGCAGTAACAAGCAGACAGGAATCAATCCCAACACATTCCAATGAAGTCTGAAGATAAAAATCATCTCATACAGTAACTAAATAAGCTTGAAGCCTTCATATGCCATTCCTAACACTAAACTGAGATATCAAGTGTATTTGGAGAGAAAGGACAGGATAAAAAAATAACAAGGGTGGTTCTGACAAACATTGAAAGAGAATTATTAATTTGTGGGTTAGCAATTATGCCTTTGAGACAGAAAGATACAAGATAAAACTTGGTTGGTTTTGTTGGTTTATTGTGGTGAGGGTTCCTTTTTGTTTGTTATGAGGTTAATAACCAAAACCCCAGCATCCACTGAAAATTAAAAGATCCAACAGATGAGAGAATCAAAGTTGTGTTTAGGTGACTAAGAATCCTAACCTTGGATTTGCTCTGACTTAGCTTCATATTCCTTTACAGCAAGCTGAAGATGTTTGTGGGCCATCTCCATCTCTCTTTTCAAGTCCTGGCACACAGCCTCTCTTTTTTCAAGCTCCTGGCAGCAGCATTTGCAGCACAAATCTTCCTGAACCAAGGTTCCTTTTTGTACATTTCTGACTTGCAACAGTAATTGCTTCAGTGTTCTACTTAGTCCTCTTCTCACTGGAAAGTGTGTACTATTTTAGCCCAATTGAACTAATCACAGGAGGCTGGTACCCTGCTCCAGAAGGTGCATCTATCAACTCACACAGCCCTCACAGCTTGAATGCATCAGTGATGATCTGAGTTCTTAAGTCAGAAAAAATACTTGAGGTTAAATGCTTTTAAATTTTTTTAGTATTAAAAAAAACCAAAAACCAAAAAACAAACCAAACCAAAAAACAGCCAAGCAGGGTCTTTTGAAGTCAGCTGAAGGAAACTGTCCCAGCTGGAAAGCCTCACATGTGCCTGAGCCTGGTTAAGGGATACACAAAGACTGGGCTCCTTCCAGGACAGCAATGGCTGCTCCCACAGCCAGGCCAGGGCGCTCTAGAGACAGGAGCACTGCAGTGCTGGTATTGTTCTGTGTTAATAGGAATTTCTTATGTTGGTGTTGAAGGAATTCAAGCCACACTACAGGCACAGAGCCAAAACCTCTCTTGGGTTTTGCTGCTTTATGTTTTTCAGTTGCGTAAGAGCTCAAATAAACAGAAAGCCCCAGGGACATCTGTCCCTCCCATGAAGTTTTTCCCATCTACGCCGTCTCCAGTTTTGCCATAGTACACGTGACAGCCTTGGGAAGAGCTACAGTGTTAAACTACATACTAGGCACAGGAAGTGGGGGGAAAGGGAAGAAGGGGAACAACAAAAAAAGAGAGAAAAACCACCCAGGGATTCACACTTTTTTCAACTACATTCTTGACCAAAAGAACCAGAGAATACTACCATGCCAGGTCAAGCAAGTTCTTGACACAATAGTATCTTTTACATGAATGCAGAATTCCTTGTCTTGTGCAATGCCAAGAGCAAGCAGTATAATTCAATCTTCGAAGCTCCCATCTAGTATTACCCATTTACAGAACATAGTTTAGACCATGCCCTGCATACCATGGCCAACACTTGCACATGAACTGTTATATACTCCAAAGGTTTTACTGCTAACAACCCCCAGAGAATACACACACCTCTAGCAGATGAGGCAGCTTTTTCTTTCCTCCTGAAGAATGGCTTTAAAAAGCAGAAAGCTACAAGCATTTGATAAAATGAAACCTCAAAGCCTAGCATTAAATCAGTAAACTGGAGACCAGTACCATTTGTTGCAGTTTGTGACTTTAACTTAGTTTATGCAATATTAATCAACCTTATAGTCAGAAGAACTGTATCTTCTTCTATCACCCAAATATTTACTAATTAATTAACTTTGCATTGGGGTCATCATTAGGACATTATCTTTTAAAGACTTCTACTAACAAGCTTAATTTGATGATCTGCAATGTGCCAGATTAAGATCAAGCCCAATACCTTTGTCTGTTCCAGCTTCCTGCAAGGGTGTCTGTCTCCTCAGTCTCCTTTGTGCTTCTGCTTGGTGTCCAGTATTGCACACATGCCTTGCCACATCCCCAGTGTTTCCTGCATCATGTTGTGGGTAAGGGTATGATTCTTTGTCTGCCTTATTCACTATCTCTTCATATTTCTGCAACAGAAAAACACTTCTTGAAAAGTCAACACAGCAAGAAAAGTGTTCCACATCACAACCAACCCTGGCTACCAAGTAGCTCTAGTAATTTTAACACAGGTACTTTAAACCTGCAGTAGAACCAGAGACAAGTCAAATCATGAAGAAAACATCTACTCTATGGTATAGAAGTTTTATTTAGCATAAATCATTGCAACAGCAGTGCCTGAATATTTTGAGTATTATTTGGAAATGTCAGTAGCACTTGACATTGCAGAACTATACCCTGTTTTTGAATAGCTAAAGATAACTTGTTTTTTAAAGAGAAAAGACATTACAGGAAATAAAAAACTTCACTAGATAAGATGGTTCAAGCCAATCAATGTTTTGAGATTCAAAGGCATATTAATCAGTTTCCCAAGAGACATTTCATTTCCACTGCAGAAGGTGCATAAGGCACAGGAAAAAAGCTCCTGATTCTCTTTACCATCATGGATATGATTTGCAACATGAAAACATTTAAGGCCCACTTGCTGAACAGAAATATATTGACACTAAAGAAATGGTAACATCCCACCTTTTAATGAAAAACAAGACATTTTCTCTGTCCTATTCTCAGATAATTTCCCAGCTACTAAATGCTGGGTGGCAATGGCATTTCCGGTGGGATGCTCCCCACAACAAAAAACTTATTACAAGCATAACCACTGCAAGAAGACGAATCTGCTAAAACAACAAAAACAAAGGCTTTGGAACACAATTTGATTTAGCCCCAAACTCCTCTAGTAAAGGGCAAGACATCTTTTCTCCTTTGGGCAGGCACACTGAGAAATATTTCCTAGAGGCACAATAAAATAAGCAAGACTCTTATTCCCAAGAGAGAACTGACAAACTGACCTACTGCAGGCAACTTGCAAAACAGATTTACTGTTTTTGTCTTCATTTATATAAAGAGGAGGGAAAAAAAAGCATGACATGATCAACAATCACTGTCCAATCACCACTGCAAACTGGATTTTTCAGCTATGCAAACATCTGAGGTGAGTTCTGTCATTACAGCCCATCTACAAGATGACAAGGAGCCTTCAACAGGCCCCCACACCTTAAGAAGGTGGATTAATCTCCTTAATTTACACGTCTTTGCATAAATGACATTCCTAACCTGACTTTCTCTTCTTCAAAGACTGAAGATGTTAAAGCTAAATCCTTTCCCTTTTCACTTGCTAATGGTAGATTTAGCCTCCTTTTAGTTTTGGAGTGCACTTATCAATGAACACTAATGTTGAATTTTCTATTTCCCACAATTTTTCTATTTCTCATCAATTTCTCACATGGATATTTCATAGGAGAAAGCAGGCCTGACTGACTTCTCAAATCTCTCTTCTGATTGGCAGTTATAATTTACAGAAGTATTACCTCTTTCCATTCCCACTCTTTCTTTTCCAGAATTGTGCAGACTGTAGTTCTAAAGGCCTTTTGTAAACAAGCCTTCAGTTTGTCTTTGCCTTGACTGGTTAATTGAACATGAGAGTCAAAACAGTTGTCCTTCCAATGTTTACTCTGTGTGCACTTGACCAGTTCCTCATGAATTTCACTCAACAAATACTCCAGCTCAACCAGGGTCTTCTCCTCATACTGATTAATTTCATCCTGCAGTCGCTTGGCTTCCTCAGCCTCCCATTCTTGCTGCTTTTGGTCTAATAACATCTTTATTTCTGCATCTTTCTGAATGGAGAGATCATTCTTCTGCTTTGCAAGGACCTCCTTAATTCTGTTTCTATGATCATCTAAGAAGGATTGGTAGTCTCTCTCATTTTGCTCTTGAATCTGCAGAATTTCTTCTTGCTTTTCTTTGTTCCACTGCACACGGGCTTTTGCTAGTTCTGCTTTGACAGCTGCAGGGATTTCCTCTTTTTTTAGCTCCAATTCCCTCCTCAGAGAAATTACCTTTTCTTCAAGTTCTTTAATTCTTAGTCCAGATCTCTCTGTACCTTCATATTCTTTCTTCCATTTCTCCTCAGCAGCTGAGAGAACCAGGGCTAACTGCCAAATATACAACAGAGTCATCAGAAATATATACACACATTCATAGATACACAAAATGTAACTCTGAGTCATTATAAATCTACTGGAGATGTTTGCAATGTATTTAATAAAAATTTAAAAAAATAGGTGTGGAGCAGGGTACACAAGATATCTTTCCTTAGTGACTCCCTGTGCCTATGTCTGCATTCATTCCTCAGGAATATATGGGACTTGGAAGATTTAACTGTTCATCAACACACACACAGTAGTATTTTGGGCTACCTGCTTTGCTGTAGTCTTTTGGTGTTCCTTTTCCCATTTTTCTTGTTCTATCTTTAGATTTAGTTTGTACTCTTGCAGCCACTTGGCATGAGCTTGGGTTAAAGCTGCATCTACCTTTAAATGGATAGAACACCTGCTTCAGTAGGTAGGTAGGTACACTGAATACACTTCTATTATTACTTTCATGTAACAGTGCAAAAACAGACTTCAGTTTGGACTGCCTACATTTACAGAAATTAAAAAAATCAGACCAGCAGCACTTCATGCATTTCTTGATGCAAAAATTATGCCAAAATTAAAAATATTAAATTTATTTTCAACAAAATGGTATAAAAAATAAGACAGTGTTGCTCAGTTCTGTTCAAAACTCCAGCTAAACTTGTTTAACAGTGTGGAAAATAAACCACATGCTACAGTTTTTTCAGAACTTTTTAAAGAACTATATTTCTAATACCGCAAATATGAGCACTAAACTTAAGAGAAAGTCAGTGGAGGAACCCACTTTCTTTTTTTTAGGTGACTTAATTGGACACAGCAGTTTTGTAGACTCCAGGCAGACAGAACAATTGTTACCTGGCTGGCAAGATTTTCACAGTATTTATTTTCCAGTTCTAATTCAAATTCTTTTAAGACCTCTTTGGAGGCTGTATTTTCTTTCAGAGCCTTCTGGGTCTGCAGCCTCTGGTCTTCAACAGTCCCTTCTAACTCTTTAGTTGAAACTCCATCCACAATTGCAACTTGGTCAGTTTGGCAGCTGCAGTCATTACATTCAACTACAGTTCTTCTCACTTCTTCCAGCCTACTTTGCCATTCTCTTTCTAATTTGGCAATGACTTGTTCTTTATTCTAAGGAAAAAAATATATTTTTAAGAAAATCTTCCCAGTGTCTAAATAAACAGATTTCACTGATGTTTAGCAAATGAAACACTGTTCACACCAATGATCCTCCTTGACAGGAGAAGAACAAAACCACGCACAGAGAGAAGAGAGTTTGGTGACTCATCAGAGCTTTCTTCTATTGGATAGGATACACAAAGGATTTCAACATGATACCTGAGTGAAACAACAGAAAGCATAACCTTCACTCAAGCATCAGGGTGGAAAACTCCAGCATATTACCAGCTGTGACATTCAGGGTATTCTGTTTGTTACTTTACAAGATCTAGGTTTTGGGTTTCTTTAAAACTATGCAACATATATAATACCTAATGACTTTGGCAGTCATTAAGCTTTTAAAGTGACAGATCCTTAACAGCCACTTCCAATGGCAGAATAGCAGCACATAAAGTTCTGTTTCTGAAAATAAACAGTAAAACAGCAACAAAAAAACCTGAAATTCCATTATCTAAGTTTCCCACCTCTTTTTCTTCCTTCTCCCACTGAACTTTGGCTAATGCAACTTCTTCTTGAACCTGCTGGCTTTTTTCTTCCAGCCACTGCTTCTTTGCTGCTGTCATAGATCTGATGTGTTCCTCTTCAAGCTCAGTCCTCAGAAGTTTAAGGGAGACTTCTTTTTCTTCTAGTAGCTGTCTCTTGAGCTAGACCAAAAATAAATAAATGAAGTATTTTCCAAGGCACAACTGCTCTGGTACAAAGCAATGAGAATGCATAAGACACGTTATTAACTCTCTAGAGGCTGTGCACTGATAACTTCTAGACAAGAGATTCAACGCTCAAAAAAGTTGTTTTAAGATATTATATCAGAGGTTATTATAGGCTATTCCTGTAAATTTTTGTATCAAGCATCTTTACTTCCCTCATACTTTGAGCTGAACCTCTTTACTCTACTCACCCAAACAGCTGATCTACTTCAGTCATTGCACACTGACATCTTCAGAAAAGCAGTTTTTAATCAAATCAGTGTGAATTCACTACTACTTAGAAAAAACATAGGTTTTTTTTAGATCAGTTTTATACAGGGAAAAGTAAAATTGTATCATCATCCAGGGTTTTTTAAAAATGCCTTAAGAATGTGAAAGCTCATACTGCTGACTAAGCATCCTTGGAAGTCAGAATTATGGAAGTTCACAACATGAAAACAGCTATTGGAAAGAGTTACTTCTACAATATTTTAAAGCCCAGGACACAACACCAGCTTAATTTAAAAACCTGTAAGTCATATGGCTGAACTTTCTGATACAGTTGCGTCTATTCCAAGTAGGTTCCACAAACATTTAGAAAATTAAATACACTCATTAATATTACATCTTGAAAACAGTGTGAAAGTATATGGTTTATAGGCATTTCCATTTGTACCTTCTCTTCCTTCAGCTGCTGCTCTTGCTGAAATCTTTGTCTAAAAGTAGTTTCCAAGGTGTCCTTCTCTCGACAAACTCCAATGTAACATTCCTTCACCACAGTAATCTCCTTGTTCAGCTCCTCTATACTACTCCTTCAAATGACAGATTACTTATTATCAATTTGCCTCACAGGACAGCAAGTCAGCTTTAAAAGAAGTGTAATTAGCAGTGAAGGTCAGACAGAAAACATGAAAATTTCAGTAAAAATGGAAATAATGGTAAGTCTTACTTTAACTGTGAGATTGTCTCTTCAGAAGTTTGAACAAGCTGCTGCCTTTCCACAGCAAACCTCTCCATCAGCTCTTTCTCAAAATGTGCTTTGGTGTCCTCATGATGTTGCTGATAAGTTCTTTCACACCTACAATTTCAAGAAAGGAAAAATAACTGCCTGATTTCAACTCCCTATGTTCAACTTTTCTGTAAGAAAACACCTTTCTAACATTGACCTCTTGTACCTGGCAGCTGGAACAAGATTATATGTGCAGGGTGAAAATCCACAAATTAAACTAAAATAAGATAACAGACTTACCTGTCAATGGCTTCTTGCTTATCATGATCAAAATCCTCAACCATCTTTCTCATCTGACAACAGAGGTCTTGATTTAAGCTTTTCAGTTTTTCCTCGTTTTCCTTCAGTTCTTCAATAGTTGAAGTATGTGCCTAGACAAACAAGGGTCAAGTAACACTGGGTTGTAAGAACCTTTAATCACAGGTTTTTAGCACAGGGTGGGGGCTTTTTGTGAATTTATTTTTCCTGCAGTGCTAAGCAGCATCTCTGTCTCACCTCAACTTCCTGTTGCAAAGCTTCATTAGCCTTTTTGAGTCTCAGAACTTCTTCCTTTAGATTATCAGAAGCAACCTTCAAATTTGTGACAGGCTAAAAATAAATAAAATTAAGATGATATCTTTCAAGTTATAAATTACTTAGCAATTAGTGCTTTAAAAAGTTAAGCGTTTTCAAATAAAATTTACTTAAAAAAATAAGAAAAACCAGGAAATTATTGCACTGCAAGATCACAGTATCACTGCTATTGTAGATCAATTTTTAAAACTCAGTATCATGAAACTTTGGAGAAGCACACACTCAGTGCTGTGTTTGCAAGCTGAATGACAGCAGTCATCCAACAGAGAGCACACTTCTCACATACATTGTATTCCCATCCCACATCCAGGTCACCATGTACAGACTGCAAGTCTGATCAATCTCCAGAGGGAAGGCAATAATGGGGAGAAGAGAGATGCAATATCAAGGAGATTCTTTGTTGATCAAATTACACCATGAAGGCCCTCTGAAGGAAATCTGTTAAATATTCAGTTTGTAAAATCTAATGGTACTATCAGCCCTCTTAGAGAAATTACAAGGTCCTTTTGGCTAAAGAAAACTGTCTTTTTCCAAAGAAATTTACTTCTAACAAAAGCAGGGCAGACAGTAAGCACTCTCAAGCATATTAGTCATCATTTTAGGACTCAATAATGCATATGCTTCCCAGGCTCTGCTATTCAATTGTTTTCTTTTCAACCAAAGATACAAAAGCAGAGTTGCTATGCATAAATTTTTGATCTATTCTCATAAGAAGTTTAAATGTTGGTTTTGTTTGCCAAAAACCAGTAATACTTGACTTTTAAAGAAGTGTAAAAGAACAAACCTCTGAATCTCTTGATGCTTTTTCAGCTTTCAACTGCTTGTATTCCTCTAATGTCTTCTGGCAATCTTTAAGACTATTTTGTAGTTGAGTAATCTGGTTTCTCTTCATTTTATTACTGCTCAATAAACGTTCCAGCTCAGCTTTTAATTCTACAATAATTTCATCTTTAGAGAGTTCTTTATCCATGTCTCTGTTCTGTATTGCACTATCAGGAAAGACAAAACCAGTTCAGTATTTAAAAGACAAAATCCACTTATCTGAAAGGCAGTGGCAGCAAAGAGAAGAGCAACTAATGCCACCAGAAATACCTGAATGTCTAAGATGTAATAGTAAAAAGCATAAGAAGACATGAATGTCTAAGCTTTTTCATCAAGTTGCAATTAATTTACAGAGAACTTGTTAATTCAGCTCTTTCCTTCCTCAAAAGATTCATTCTCACACAACGTGAAGAGCTATTAAACAACTCAACTGGTTGATGTAAAAGACACATTTAGCTTTAAGCAACTATGTGGAGTCTTTGAGCAAAAACAGTATCCATGAATATAATTCCTACAATTAAAGGAACAGCAATATAATCCCTATAAAATCTGAAGACTTATTAAATAGCAATTAGGCAACCAATTTATGGTACTAGTACAGTTTCTCTGTTTCTCAGATTACCTGGCAATACAAGCAGTACTTCAAATATCTATCAAAAAAATCTATGTGTTGATTGAGTAGAACCCTCTTTTTACACATAACTCGCATAATTTCTTGAGGATTTTTTTTTTCTTTCAACAAGAATCACTCAATACCTGCAGAATCTTGGCTTCTTCCCCGTGATTTTTTTAATTCCCAGTTCTACGTAGGAATCACCCAGGCTCACATGTCGCTCTCCACCTGCATCATTCAAAAACACTCCAAGCTTGGCAGCAGATTCATACAAAGCTATTTCTTCTTTCAGTTCCATTAATTCTTCCTGAAAAGAAGAGACAGAAAAAAAATTACACTGAACAGAGAGACTCCAAGCCCAACATATCAGGCCCATGATAACTCTTCCAAAGAAAACAAATACATGGAGATCTTCCTCCTGAAATGTAACTATATTTCGCTGTATTTAGTTGAATTGTCTAGCATTAACTTACTTATGTTTTCATTTTTCATTTCTGATACCTCTAGCAAAGCACAGGTTAAAACTACAAATTCATTAAAATACACAAGAAATATTTCCTATTGTTCTTGTAATAGTCCATCTATAAAGAATTATTTTTTTTGCTCTTCTGCATTCCTGCTGTCCTTGTATAGCAAAATGGATGACAACAAAAAAATACATACCTGGATAAACAGCTATTACTCTTAGTAGGATTCATAGTTTCCAAGATAACAGATTTAAATCAAATATAAGAACTGAATTGGAAACACAGACTTCCACTCATGCTTTACAGAGGACTTTCTAACACTCCCTTCTGCTGACAAAAGATAAATTTCAGAACATGGTATCTCCTCATCAAGTTACGAGACTCCCAGCACACTGAATTTACATTCATTTTCTTCTCCAAAAGCAGGTTTGGACAGAGGTATAAGCTCGGATTTGTGCCAGTACAATTGCTCAAATGTGTTTTAATTGGTGGGGAATGAGGAAGACCAACATGCAACACTGGGAGAGGAAGTAGTCAAAGACGACGTATTTGTTTCCCTCAAAAATTCAAAGTGTTTCAACCACCAACCTTAGTTACAATGCCCTCCCATCAAATGAAAACATTGTATTCAAACATAAAATATTCAATAAAATGAACCTGCAAAGCCTTGTTCATGTTGTTGCTTATTATCTGTGCAGACTGAGCTTGTTGCAATTGAAACCGTAACTGATTTGTCTCCTGCATTGAGCCTATTGTAGGAAAGAAAAGGGAGAAAAAGAGCAAATCATAAATATGCAAGAAAGTCTATGCAATCTGAAGAAAGATCTCTGTTAAAAATAGCAATGTTGATTCTGGCAATACACATTACTGTTTCTATTTCCTTGAGCTCACCAACAGCTACTAAATACAATTCTATCAAAAAACTTCAACGTATGAAGGTAGGCAAAAGTAAAATGCACAAATTGCAAAACATTTCACAACCTATTTCTATGACACAGGTTTACAAGAATCAGCCTCCAGCTCCCAAAACAATTCAAGTCTTCTCACCAAGACTTGAACTTAGAATAGCAATTCAAGTCAAGCACCTTAACACAAAATTAAGTAACTTGCATCCAAACCCTGTTTAGTATGAAACAAGGTTTACACATGTGCAGCACAAAATACATATGAAAACACTTTAATCACTGTTGATTGAGTTAGTTGTTTGGAGATTGTCTTTGCTTTTATTTCTATTTGGTTTTTACATCTTAGTCTAGACTTAACTATAAGTCTGACTAATCCACTGCATAGGAAACAGTGTAGAACGCAATTAGCTTGATGTTGATTCCCCTTCCATAGAAGCATTGATATGCAATTTAACATTTAGAAAAACTGAAGACGCTTCTGCAGGCAAAGGTAATAGTAGGAGTAAAAGGCTGACCTGTTTGCAGTAAATTTGCACATTGCTTTTGGCTTTCTTCTAGACTTCTTGTCAGTCGATTTATTATTTCAGTTTTTTCACATTTGGTTTCTTCCAGCAATTTTTCAAGTTGCTTAACATGCTCTCCTAGATTTTTGCAAAGCTCTTTCTAGGAAGATAGTATTTTTATTCATTTTACAAACATTTAACCATCTAGAACAATTTCAGATACAGAAAAAGTCAATACATACAGGACAAAGGAGAAAAATAATCAATCTGATACCTAAAGGGGTAGAGGACAGTTAAATCAATCACAGATGAAACACTATCTTTGGCTGACAAGTGATCTCTTACAGCATCAAAGTTCCGTTTTCCCTGGGAGGCAGTAAATGTACTCATTTATAAACACACGTGGATGAGAATCATTTCATATTTCTTAGAGCAGTTACTTTTCAGCACATCAGATTATCTCCTGTAATTAATCACATACACTGTGTCTATTGGAGAAAAAAAAATAAAAATCAACCCTTCACATTATATCAAGCCAGAGCTTAAGTAATTTTTTTTTAACTGAGCTTAAGCCAAGCTAGCAAGTGTCAATACTCTGTAAAAGAGGAACTGTAGTTTCTTTTTCACAGGGTATACAAAGTAGACATTTATATGGCATTACTTAGTTACCTACACACACCTGGGAGGCACAGTGCCTTGTATTTACACATTGTGACTTCTCTAAAACAAGAGATGTGCCTCTTTAAATACCCTAAACATACTACCATATATTTTACAGTAGAGACAACATTGTATAAGCTTTATTGTGGTACTAACAGACAAAAAGTTAGCTGTGCATTTTGTTTAGAAGCAAGTACCAGTTACCTTTCCAAGTATGCAACCATCTGTTTCTATATGTTGAGACAAGAATTACAGAAATTTAATTTTATTTTATGTAAAATAAGAGGAAAATTTATTAAGACCTGCCTGAAATACATTGCTTGAATTTTTATAATAGTGGAATGGATTCTTATGACATATCAAGTAGAATAATTTCAGTAAGCTCTACAACCATGTGACACAATATATATCAAGCTCCATCTCAAAGCCTTTTAGCTCTCCTCTACTTTTAAATCCTTACTTCTAAAATAAAGTCAATGTTGAGTGGTTACTCATCCTTCAGCATTTTGAGACCAAATTGTGGCAACAGACTGTTCAATAAGAAGTTTTTCTTGCAAGAACATCACATTATTTCTTAATTAGTCCTTTTTTTTACCAGAGTTTTCCACAGAACTCCTTTTAAAAAAAAAAAACTGTGCACAGAAGGAAAGCTCAGGAGAGTAACTAAGACAAGAATTCCTTCCTCCTCTGCATCTGCTGTGTACAAATTCACTATTTGAACTTGCAACTGCCTGGAGATGTTTATGAAAACATACCTCATAAGCCTCATAATGCTGAGACTTTCCATTTTCTTAGTAGCTTTCAGAAGGAGTTATTAGAATTGTAGGTCAAGAAATGCAGTTTGGGAAACATGAAGAGCTCTACAGCATCCTAAAATAATTTCTCACCTGCTCTCGGAGTGCAGATTTCGTAGTGTCAAGCTTCTGCTCTAATGACAATACTTGCTGTTCATACTTCTGCTTGAGTGCAGAAATAATGGTCTCATGCTGTTCTCTGGCTCGCTGGAGGGCATCTGATCGCTGAAGTTCTAACAGCTGCTTTTGCATGCTTTCCATGGCCACCTCTGCCACTTTGGATTGCTTCAGTATCTGTAGGAACAGTATTATAGTTCATAGTTACATACATTTCACTGTTGCTCCAATATTCTGTACATCAGCTCAATTTTTATTGTGCAAGAGTTGCCACAAGTCCTCAAATGCCTGTGTTTTCATACACAGTATTTTCAACCAATGCATACTATCCACCCATCATGTATTTAGCTTTTGCAATGATCATGACCAGCATTTCAAGAGACTAGCACTTCAGTTTAATGCAAAAGCACCACACATTTAACTGTAGAGGTCTTCCACAATAAGCAATCTACAAATATTCACAGTACCTGCTCCTCATTGGTAGTAAGAGTCTGAACTTGAGTTTCAAGGGCCTTGATTTGACCTTCAAGATGCATTTCCCGTTCCTTGCCATTCTGATAGAGTTTCTGAGACTCATGAAGACTAAGAGCCAAACCATCCTTCTCATCTGAAGAAAGAGACACAATTGTGTGGGAATCATGGCCAGCCACCCAAGAACGTCCTGCAACATGACTGTTCGGTGCCTGCTCTACAGAACCATTCACTCTGTCTCATACTGTGAACAGAAGACTGAACAAAAACATTCATTCTCCATCCAGCAACCACTGTCTCCTCCTGGCAGCAGGGAGCACTCCAACACACTGTTTCCAGTAGGGTCCTGAAGGTAAAAGCCCCATCCTGGCAGCAGGAGGACCTCACATCCTCCTTTAAAGGGATAGTCCTCTGGAGGAGCAGCCAAATGGTTGACAGCTGAACTTTACTCTTTCCTTTGCTTCTTTTACATTCTAAAAGCTAAGTCCTAGCTCTCTAAGTTTATTACTTTTTTGTCTGTTCTTATAAGAAATGGGAAACTAAGATAATCATCAGTCTCCACCACAGATTTTGTAATTTTTGAAAGAAATTTTTTTTTTTTTACATACAGTCTATGAAATGGCCTGTTAACAGACAGCACCAAAAAAATTTTTTTTCATAGATGTCCACTTCTCCTATTGGGATCTGGATGTTTTGGTGTTTATTTTATTTTCCCCTGACTTTTAAAAGATTACTTTGGCAAATTTATCACTTTTCTGAACATTTGTGATGTCTGACACATGGGGATTCGGGAAAACAAGAATTTGAAAATACAGTAAAAGTTAAGACAGTTATGCAGTCAGGTACCAATCCAGAGATTTTTTACTTAAAACAATGTTTGAGGGAAGAGGGTTAGGCACATACAGTCCCAAATCAAGTTTATAAGTATGATAAATACTTTCAAAGACACTTTCTAAATCAATCTCAGAATTAAAAGGCTACTAGATATGAATAAATTCTAAGAATTAGCACAAAACATTTTACCTTTGACCATTGAAAGCTGATGATTCAAATACCTAATCTGCTGTGCACTCTTTTCTAGTTTTTCATTAAGTTCTTCCAGTTGTCTTTCCCTTGCTTTATTTAGAACCTGAAGTTGAAGAATCTGCATATTTTCTGAAGAATCTGTCAAATTTCAAGCAGCATGCAGACACGTCAGCACAGATATCAAGAAAGTCATTGCTGTAATTCCTGCTCCAAAATATTTTTTAATAGTGCTAAGTTCATTGCTGGTGCACAAAATTTTTTTTAATCCAAATTTGATTCGCATCACACAAATTGCTCTGTCAGCAATGGCTGAAGGATTGTGAAAACTACAATTCCAACCTAACAAAAAGCCCAGATAAAAGTTTACATGCTGTGAACTCACAGACTTGTGGTCACTACAAATTTACAACATGTCTAATGAAGTAGTTCTGTCATTTGAAGTGTACCTAACAGAAAAGCCCAATGTGGCATCACTCAGAATACACTACCTAAGGCACAGTGAGTCATTATTTTCCAATATTATGAAAGGAGACAAAGTGTCAGCAAGGTTTGACATTAAGCCATCAAAAATCACTTTTCAGTTTCATCAGTCAAAACTACATTTTTAATAGCCAAAACTCACACACCCTGAGCAAAAAGAGGTGATTTCCAGATATAGAAGATTATATACTTCAACATACTTTTAGTTGTCCTCTAACTGAAAAACTATTGAAATCAACATGTTTTCTATCACTGATTTCCAGTGACCTTTTCAGACAAGTTTATTTTAAGTCTAAGCACCAAACACTTACTTTCATCATTGGCCAAGAATTCATGTTGCAGATCTTCAAACACTTCATTTCTTCTATTTCCTTCTTGGATTCCTGGAATATTTTGATGAATGCCATTTTGGTATGGTTTATAAGTCACTTTGTAAGATTCTGGTGATTGGCCATTGACAAGATCAGATGCAACAAATTGCTGTTGTGACAATATATACATAAGAGGAAATAAATTAAAATCACAACTGTAGTCTAGCTCAGTGAAAATATTTTTTAATTTTACTGGTTGTCATTAAGAAGAGTTCTAGTAGCTCTTCATTTTCAGGCTCCAATCCAGCACACCATTTAAGCATTCATTTTTCATGAAAGCTTCCACCTTAGAAAAGTAGTGAAGTATTAACTTAAACAGAGTAAGCACACATTTAAGTGAACTACATTCATTCTACCTCATGGAATTCTACCAAGTCAAAGAGAGAAAGAAAAGAAATCAAAACATGAACATATGAAAATTCAGCTATTAACTTCTCATTTTTAAATTAGTCTACAGAAGCCTCCCATCACTGTTTGAACTGATTGCAAGAGAATTAAGGCATTTAGAAATATTACTACCAATAGCTAACAACATGAGAAAATTTTCCAAGAGACAGAAAAATGTGTCAGCTTCTAAAATACCTTAAGATGTTCCTTTGGATCATCTGAAAAATTTATTATTTTATTTTGCTGATTGTTAAATTCTGGTTTATGGCCATTTGTATAAGGCCTGAAGTTTTCAGGAAGATGATACACATTGTTCTCTTGGTAGCAGCTTGGAGATTTAAACCCATCTCTACCAAGAAACACATCATCTGGATCATCTTGGCCATCCTGGCCACAGTAATCTTCTTTAACATTATATAAATGTTTCTTCTCTTCATCATTATGTAGGCCATTGCAATTCTTCCCATGTTTTTCAACATGATCAATTTGCTGGTCACACAAGAATCGCTTCAGGGTACAGATTTTGTCCTTGTTCGTAGCCCTAAGAATGGATATGAGGTTTAGAATTGCTCTCTCAAAACTCAGATTTCACCCCACTCTCCTTTTGCTGAGGTTACCAGCCTTCAAGTTAGATATACTTCAAATGAATACCAAAACACATCACCTACAGGTACTTCTCTAATGAATTTAAACAATATTTAGCATGTTATTATGAATAAGCAGTAATTACATCCCTGCTCATACAAGCTTACATTTGGAGGATCACTGATCAATGGATGATCATTCCACCTTCCATCAAGCTTCCCAGGCTCATGTGACCTAGAGAGACACAAGCAGCTTAACTATGTACTAATAACTTCAGGGGAAAAAAAAAACCAAACCATCTTTTAAATTAAGGCACATCTAGTTTACTGCAAATTGCACTACAGCTCCCTTTTTACTTGGACTGCTTTTAAACACCTCATCAACTCAACTTTGACTATTCTTGAAAACACATCATAAATAATAAAAAGATGGTGCCATAAGCCTTACTGCTCCTCAGTCTCCTGGATGCTACAGTCTGAGAAACTGGAGAGCTGGTCTCCACTATCCTCCAGCATATCATGGGGAAGGTCTGTCAACAACTGTTGCAACTGAAATAGAACAAAAAACATTCATTATATGCTCTTCAGGAAAATTAATATAAGTTCAGCCCAAAAACACTGGCAAAGTAGGCCACTTGCACAAAATGCTGGTTTTCTTCCTCCAAGGAAGAATTCACAACACTGGAATGCACAAAGAGACTTAGAGCACAGAATGCTTACTAGACTGGAGTACCAACCAAAGCATTTTTCTGCCAAACTCTTGTTAAGAAAAGAGCTGCACCAAGACAAGGTAAGGGAAATGCCATCTAGTAGACATGTCCCAGGACAGACTAATTTCAAAGAATCATCCGCAAATTGATCATGCCAGGATTTCTTCTCTCTAAATTCCAGGCTAGAGAGGCAGTGGACATTCAAAACATGCTCTTTCTGAGAAGTCTGGATGGAAATCCAGATTAGAACTTGCCAGTCAGTATCACTACATTCAAGAAGTCATCACTGCAAAGATTAGTGTTCTGCTCAGGACCAAGCAACTGGACACAAACAGAGAAAAACACTACACCTGAAACACACCTGAACTTTACTTATGCTTTTCAAGAGTGGCACAGTCTGCGTGCTCTTTTGCTCTTACCAGACTACACAAACCTTTTTCTTTTTTTTTTAAGGCACTTATAAGATAGGAAGAAGCTAAATTCACAAGCCTTCAGATTAAATTACTTAATTCTTTTTCACCTCTTGCTCTCTTGCATAATCTTCTTGGTCATAGTCTTCATCTTCATGTTGAGTTTGTAGAGCTCCACTATCAAAGTCAAGGGACATTGTTTCCTAATATTGATTTTGTGTATCCAGCAAAACCTATCACAGGACAAGAAAACATCACACATGAGTAAAATACAAGAGGAATCAAAAAGCACCACCCTCATCACCTGAATTACTTAGCACAAAAATATAATTCTTTAAACAGTCATTGCACATTACTTATTTGTTTCTCATATACCCATGCCTACTCACTTCCAAGAATTTAGCATTTAAAACAAGTATTTGGGTTTTTCATATACTGACATGATATAATTTCTGAAGTTCACTTACAGCCAGACATTATTTTCTGCAAGTTCTAATGCTGTACAGCATACATATGATGTGATACATGATGATAGTTATGTCCACTTTTGCATCTTGCTTCATATAATAACTTTATAGAATAACTCCTACAGAATAACTACATTTTGTACTAAAAACTGAAAGCATGCTGTTCCTTGAGCATTTAGATAACAGCTCCAAAACGAAAAATAGGAAAATTATCACAGAAATCTGAAAAGCATCATATCAGTTCCAGATTTCACTGCTTAAGGAGCAGAGTCTTGACCCCCAAGGGCTTGTCTGCACCGAGCAGTGCGCTCACAGAGAGCTCCTGTGTAAGTGCTGCTCCACCTTTGGTTACAGGGTAAGTTACCCCCTGTTGAAGAGACTCTTGCTTGGGCACACAGGTGTAGCAGGTACTGAAGTCTTCACTTGGTATAATGTAACATTACAAGAGCATTATTTCCAAGTTAAAAGCCACTTCACCACGTTTAAAGGACTTTCTTGCCCACTGCTGTTGAAGGAAACTCTCCAACAGAGCTGGCAGGAGGCCTCATATCGCAGCTCCTGTAATCCCCGAGACCCCTCTCACAGGAGGCTCTGAGGCTCCCCCTTCCCCCACACCGCATCAGCCGTACGCGACCACCGGCCCTGTCCCCTTTCCTCAGGGCCCTCTCCAGCCCCGCGAGCGAAGGCAGCCGGACGGGAGCGCACAGGCGCCAGAGCCGCCACCAGTCCCGGAGAGCCGCGGGCAGCTCCAGGGCTGCGAGACGAGTTCGGCCGCCGCCACCGCAGCCCTCTCAGACAGCACGGGGCGATGCTGCCGTTATTCAGTGCAGCTCCCGCGGGGCCTGCAGGGCCGGAGACGGCGGCAA